>CM077351.1:66530931-67130931 GCA_039655645.1 Ammopiptanthus mongolicus | reverse complement strand
AATGTTTCCACAATACAAGATCCTAGTTTCTTTATGCCACCCACAATCATTTAAGGGCCATTTTGGCTCAACAATGTAGTTCGTGCCCACAATCTTAGCCCTTAAACAAAAGATCCCCATGCCCATTCCAATGGACCCCAATCACAACATCATGAAGGATCCATACAGCTTGAGGCATTGTTATACCACTTAGTAGATCGCAGGCTTATACTATCCACACCATAACATGACGAACCACAATCGCAGCATCGTAACGGGTCATAATCCCTTGAAGAAGTTGGTGTCCGATATTGGACCAGAACCGAGTATTCCTTCTCAGGGTGGAACAATTCAAAGAATGTTCAATACATGATCATGGACTTCACTATCCTCATTGCAACAACATTAGTGGTTCCTAGCATAAAATGCTCCACAGCGAATCCATTTGACCATGGGCATCAAACGCTTCTATTGGCCTCTATATGGAGCACCTTGTCACTCCGCTTTTACATCAGAGCATTGAGTTAGGGCAAATTGTTCTGGACCGACATCTCGGATCCACGCCTACCACGAGTGTCTCAACACCAGCTAGCCCAACTTACGACTCCTGGATGTCTTGGACCGACATCTTGGATCCACGCCTATCACGAGTGTCTCAACACCAGCTACCCCAACTTACGACTCCTGGATGTCTTGGCTCTTATGATTGATTGCCTCTATAACAGGAAACTAATATATCACAATAGAATCCCTCTTTAACGAGGATATGTAGGGATCAAATTTGCCTCACAACTGCTTATCCTAAATATATTTTAATTGTATCTCCTCATATACAACTTGACCTACAAGCAAACAAACATTATAAATATAGGGTTAAGACACTTAGGTATGTATCTAATCTAATATATATTCTTTTCTCCTAGTGAACATTCATAACTTGAGCGTCAGATTGACTTGCCTGTACACCACTCCACGCTATCATTATTGCTACCGCACAAGGAGGAAACCACCATCAACCACGGCTTAGAGACGAGATCAGATACACACCTTTGATCTCGATCGACTCTGAACAAAATTAATCTTTTTTATTCATTTGTTTATTAAAGTATTGTAAGGTGTGCTATTGTGCCACATGTTTCATGAATAAATATAAATATCTTTTAAATGAAAAATAAAAATATCTCGTATCTCAAAAAAAAATTAATAAAAGCCTTTATTTTTCATCAATAATAACATGTAACATTTACTTTTATTGAACACACCTTAACAGAAACATATTTTTTTCCTCAAAACATTATCCTTTACTTTGAAATGATTAAATATGATGTTATGTTGCACGTTGCACATTAATACAAATAAACCTTATAGTATAAAACGAGATTATTATGGTAAAAAATTAAGATGCTACCTCACCTCTCCTTGAAGAAGGCAAGAGGAACAATGAAAGACGTGGCGATAAGGGACCGTTGGGCTATGAAAACGCTCGCGCTCAACCCATCGTTTGAAACCAGCTTGTAGAAGATATTAACCCCAGCCGTAAGAATTTGAACCACTACCATTACGAACGCAGGCTTCAGGCCATCCATGACTCTCCCAATATTTGCCATGTTAGTGATTAATTAATAACCACTATGGCTTTATATTAACTATTTTCACTTAATGCCTTGTGTTAATATATCAATCTTCTTCCCTTAGTCACTACGTGCTTTTCAATATGCGAGACAATGGGGGCAATGAGAGATGAGCATATGCACAATATTGATGCATGGTAGAATGATTATAGGATTCAAAGATATTTATGTCATCTTTTAATGTTTTTTTAATACCTTGTTTAGTCTTTTCCAACTATAATTGGACAAGCTCTCTTGAAACGACAAGGAGACAGATTTTTTAAAATAAAAAAAAGGAAACTAGTGAAATATTTAATGTCTATTAAAATGATATTCGAGAACATCTTAATCTTAAAGGTACCTTCAGTCAAAAAAATATATTAAAGGTGCCTAAGACCTTGAAATTTTTATACACAACTGGGGTGAATATATTGGCAAAATTTTCACGATATCATTCTTTAAATTTTTATTTTTCAAACTATCACCCTTTCAAATTATATATCAAACTATCATCATTTTCAATAACATTGAAAAGTCTCCTTTGGTGGCCACGACTTCTCAACATGATTTGGGGAAATTTTTTTGTCACACCCAGTTAGGAAGTTTGGTTATTCAATCATGACTTCTCAACATAGGTTTTAATTTGGGGAAATTTTTTTGTCACATCCAATTGGGAAGTCTAGTTCTTCAACTACGACTTCTCAACGTGGGTTTTAATTTTTTTTTTTTGTTTTCCATTAATTTTGTATTGTTTTAATTATATTTATTTTATTTTATTAATTACTTATATTAGTCTAATGAAGCTTTCATCCGTCTAAGCCCTCGTTCGTTTGATAACTTTCACCCGTCTAAGCTTTCATGCTTTCATCCGTCTAAACCTTCGTTCGTCTGATGACTTTCACCCGTCTACGCTTTCATGTTTTCACCCATCTAAGCTTAGACGGGTGAAAGCTTCATTAGACGGGTGAAAGCTTAGACGGGTAAAAGTCATCAGATGAACGAAGGCTTAAATGAGTGAAAGCATGAAAGCGTAGACGGGTGAAAGCTTCATTAGACGGTTGAAAGCTTAGATAGGTGAAAATCATCAGACGAACGAAGGCTTAGACGGGTGAAAGCATGAAAGCTTAGACGAGTAAAAGCTTCATTAGACTAATATAAGTAATTAATAAAATAAAATAAATATAATTAAAACAATACAAAATTAATGGAAAACAAAATAAAAAATTAAAACACACGTTGAAAAGTCGTGGTTGAAGAACCAGACTTCCCAACTGGGTGTGACAAAAAAAATTCCCCAAATCATGTTGAGAAGTCGTAGCCACCAAAAGGAACTTCTCAATGTTAATGAAAATTATGGTAGTTTGGTATATAATTTGGAAAATGGTGGTAGTTTGAAAAATAAAAATTAAAACAGTGATATTCTGAAAATTTTGCTGAATATATATGTAATATTTTTTTTTATGCAAATAACCGTATGCACAAGCCCTTAGGTAAAGTAATACGTAGAGCTATATATTCAATTATACCAATGTCAGAAGTTTGACATGCATACAGAAGAAATTTTGTTTATTTTAATTTTGTAGTTGGCATGTTTGAGGAAAATTGCTGTTGCGAACACTTAAATGATATTAACATTAATATTTACCAAAGATCAAATAAGAATGACTTTTTTGCTTGTGGCCTTTGATGGCATCAAAAAGTTAGAAACATATATTATATATGCAATTATTTTGAAACTTTTTCTTCAATACAATAATACCAATCTAAATGTTTGTGGTAGGTGTATATATGTTCTCGATCTCTCTTGGCTCTTTCTAATCTTTAAACTTTATAAATGTAATTGATACAAACTAGTTGTAATACCCGTGCAGGGCTAAATATGTGCTATAAAAACGAGATTATAAATGTAATCTCATCTTCTATTATATATAAATTATTATTATATGACTATGACAAAAAAAATTTATATACTTCTCTACTTCAAATAGATCCTCTGTTACATCTGGTTTGTAGTGTTTATTTTGCTGTTTTGGGCATTTGTAAAAGGGATGGTTGGTTTTGGCTAGATGGGAGTGTGTTTGTACTGGTGAAGCTTTGGTTGTGGTTCTATATAGGTAGGTACTTTGGTGCAACGGTTTGGGGTTAAACCCTGCCGTCCTGGTTGGTTTTTACAGGGTGGAGTTCTGTTGGTTGGTTTGATTTGGTTTTGTCATATCTTATATCTTATTTTGTAATGTTTAAGGGTTTGAGTATGCGTTGTATCCCTTAATAAAATTTATTAATTTATAAAAAAATTTATTTATATGACAATGGATTTGAAATGGAAAATGTATAAATAAATGGATAATAAACAGTTACAGCTTAAATATATTTCTAAGAACCATCACAAAGACTTACTTAATATCCTAGTATTTCCCATAACAAAGAACTATAAAATTTGCAATATATTCATGTAGATTTGAATAATATCACCTTTCATAATAACAACCGAAAAGTATTTGCTGTTTTAAAATGCAATCCAAATTATTAAAATGACAACATATTAATACTAATTAATCATTTTAAGCTGGCCCTCTTTTATAGTCTATACTAATACTAATCTCAAACTATATAAACTACTAAATAGATACATTTAAACAAAATATAAAGAGGTTTGAAGTGTTTTTTTTATAAGCCAAAATATATTAAAGAAAAGAGCACAAGTAGTACTTTAATCGTATATTCTGAAGACAAAAATAAAAGTCTTATGTAAGTATCATACTGACACAAACAACTTTAGAAATCAGTATGTCTGTTAGATAGATTAAACACGCTGATATAATCAAAGAAAAAACAGAAACAAAAAAAGATCTTCATCTTTGTCCACCAAGCCCTTTTCAATATAACAGGAAATTTTCCCATTAAAGAAGGACCCTAGAACAAGTTCCAAAACCGATTCAGCTTTTGGAACAAATCTGAGAACATGCAGTTGTGATGAACAGAACAAATGATTATGTCATGTAATTGGCAACAACACCTCTCAAATCTTGAGCTTGTAAATCAGAAAAAGGCAGGAAAGGTGTGATGAAAAGGAGTCTTCCCTTTAATAATTTCCTATAACCATGCAATACAGAATCTCAACCGAAGCAAAAGACTTAATAATTTAAAAAGCAGCATAACATTTAAGCATAGCTTCCTTCACCTCTGAAACCTCTCCTCACATCAATGTATTGTCTTGATCGAAATTCAACCTACCACCTCCTGACAGAATTTTGCCACTGCATAACTGAAAACAGGTCTGCCAAAAAGTCCTGAAAAAAAGTCAACCACTCAAAACAAATTGTACTTTTCATATCAGCTTAAAGTGCAAGAGCAACAAAGTTTCATAAGCCGAAGTTTCACTTTTCATTCCCACCTTACAACACCCAACAAAGATACACAATCAGTATTTTTCTCTTAGAACCTTTCACTATTTCTCACTTCCTCTCCACACGTGTTTCACTCCTAACCTCTCTCTAACCGTTTCTCTCTTTCTCTGCCTTACCAAATTAACTCTTCCTCTATAGTGTTTCACTCCAGGAATATCACACAACACCACATAAGCCTTAGGTAGCCTTTGTCATGAGTTTTATTTTAATATTCTCACGAATGTAAGCATGAGAACAAAAGTTTCCCATATGAAGCATGACCGCTAGTATTGGTGGTTTCTGACACGTCGCCCATTGAAGAAAATAAAAGAATCTGCGGAAGCTATGTGAATAGCAAGCTCTAATACCATATTATCAAGCAAGCAAAGATAAACTGAATAACTTCTTGTATTTCATATATGGAATATTGATTGATACATCCATAAGTATTTATAGCTAGGCTTGGAGCCCTAAGAGCCAGCCTAACACACTTAACTGATCCAACTAACCTTTGTCAACAGATTACTAACAAACTCTGTTATACAAGTCTAACAGATAACAAATTACCAAATCCTAGCTTAGGCTGATAGTACAAGTTTTAAAAAATTATTCCCAGACATAAAAAATCCTCAGGAATACAATTAGTGAATGAAAGTGGAAAACTCTATTCCCAAGTATAGAGGTGGGAAACAAACATTCCTGGGAATGAGATTCTCGAAAATGTAGTTTTCGTGATAATAAAACATTTAATGAACCAAACGCAACCTTAAGTTGCAGCCATTTATGAGCAAATCTTAGACACATACCTTCACCAACAAAGATGAGAAAAAGCTACCCAACAGTTAAAATAGAGCGTAGGATTCAAACATAAACAACCATCAGAAACAAGAAAGCAAAGATCTCTCTCTCTCAAGTCTCAAGGCAGCAGTCAATTAACCAACTGATATCTTTGATATATGTTTTTGCTCCCAAGCAGCACTTAAGCAATTAAAACATAACACAAAGGGGGACAGAAGGACCAAAAGCCTGGTTGATGAGGCCACTGCTTCCACAGAGAAGTAAAAGACAACACACTTGTGACACATGATATACCTACCTTCCCTATTGACAAGAATAGAAACCTCCATAATGCCAACACAACCCTTCACTGATATCAGGCAAAGCAGCAACACTGGATATTAACCATAGCAGGGAGAGAAAACAGAAAAAACTTCATACGGGCCATTATATGAAAGAACAAATCATAACAAGTGGCAGAAGAAGAAATAAGCGGTGACGAGTCAGAAGCGAGAAGAGCAGTGGGAGCTGGGCAAAGACTAAAGATGATAAGGCAGTCATGAGGGAGATAACCCAGTTGAGGAGAAGCAGTAGGCAATACTCCATTCTCTTGGTTACCTATCAATCTCATATTGGCTTCTCTGATCGTAGTTTATGGACCTAATAATAGAGAGGGTAGAAAATCTCTTTGGAAGGAGCTTGGTGACCTTAGACAAGAAATAGATTCCCCTATGTTTGTCCTAGGTGATTTTAATGAGTTTCTAAAACCGGAAGAGGAAAGGGCATACCACTATGTCAAGTAGCATTAGAGAGTTCCAACAATGGCAATCAATCATGGATTTGATTGATTGCTTACCAAAAAAAAAATTCATGGATTTGATTGCGCTGCCATTGCTAGGGAGGAAATTTACATGATTGTTAAGAATTCAGGTATTCGAATTGTCCCCTTAAAAACCGGCGTATGAGGGATGATCTATCCAGCTATATAAACAATGGTCAGGCTCGTTAATCATCTGACGTGGGACTCGTAACAATGGTATAGAAATAAGCCGAATAGATAGAGCTTTCATGCATTATGAATGGTTTTATCAGTTTAAAGAATTAAAGGTTTGGGGCTTAAACATGTCAGTTTCTGATCATACCCCTCTGCTAATTAGCTGTGATAAATGGGATTGGAGACCTCCACTTTTCAGATCCTTGGATGCATGATTTTCCGACCCAAATTTTGTTAAAGTAGTTGAATCTGAGTGGAAATCTCTAGGGAATATTTCCTTACATATGAAACTGGAAAATCTAAAAAGGCCCCTAAAGAAATGGAATAAGGAAGTGTTTGGTGATTTTAATCACAAGATTGAGAGACTGGAGGCAGAAATCAAAATTCCAGATGCTTTAGGTGAAGATCATCCGCTAAATGAGGTTGATTTAGCTAGGAAA
Source organism: Ammopiptanthus mongolicus (assembly GCA_039655645.1). Taxonomy (NCBI): domain Eukaryota; kingdom Viridiplantae; phylum Streptophyta; class Magnoliopsida; order Fabales; family Fabaceae; genus Ammopiptanthus; species Ammopiptanthus mongolicus. Next base: position 67,123,745 of record CM077351.1, on the reverse strand, counting down.
AAGGCATTGACTGCCCAGTTGTGGCTGTGGTTGAAGAGAAAGGAAAAATATTGGTTCCCAATGGCAATAATAAATAAATAAGATAAATAAATAAATATAAAAAAAGACGAAGAACAATAAGAAATTGTTTATAATCTCAGACGTGTTAAATTATATTATCTTTAAGGATTATTTCATCATAATAATTATAATAATGCGAATATTTTTCAAAATTTAACAAACTCTTTCAGAAATAATAATATTATTCTGGGTAATCAGAACAGGAATATCAACTCGAAAAATATTTAGAAAGGAAAAAGAGATGAAATATATTTTCTGAAAATTCACATGGCAGCAGTTAAACAATATAGAGAAAAAATATTTATTCTTTCCCATGGCAACTCTAATTCAAGAGAATGTCCCAACAAAAGTTTTTGAAAAACAAATGCCCTTTTAACGCACAAACCAACATTAGTAACACAATTGTTCAACATCAAACTGACTCAGATGTCTCGATATATATATGTACATCAAACAAGAAAAGCTTTGGAAAGTGACGTTGATCAACAACGTCCACATCCTTTATTTTCACCAAGGTTAATTGAGAATCCTTAATATATATATATAATTTGTTGTTAAAGATGTTATAAAACTAGCCCCAATTTAGTGGCCTTAACTTTCAATTAATGTATACCATAGTCCATATACGAAACGTTGCAATTGGGAAGTTTCACAAGAATAGCAACATAAAAGCATTTGACTGGTTACTTTTGTTTATCACAATTTGCATGTTGAATAAAAGATTAAAAATTAGACAAAGCGCTTAAAACCATAAAACGTAATAAAAGGAAATAAAAGTATTAAAGAAAATGATGGAAAAATAAATGGCAATAAAAGGTAATAAAGAAATGATTAAATATTTTTAATTTCAAAACTAATTATTTTGAAATAAATATCCAACAATCCCCCACATATTTCAAAATAATTTGTGAAAAGAGATAATAAAAAAACCGAGTTGATGACATGGATGTTAATGCTTCGAATATGATGTCTTTTGGACTATAAACCGGACTTCGACTGATAGATATATCATGCAAGTGAGTCGGTGAAGTAAACTTCTATGAACCAAAATTTTTTGGTGTATGTTAGAGGTCTACCAATCACATTACACCCCCACAATTCTTGCTATTACATTGTTTTGCTCTAATATGCCATTCGCGCGCCTAGTAATTCATGAGTGCCCTAGAGATTATGTCACAATCTCATACAAGTGGCCCCACTTGACACTCATATAGGTAATTTCATCAACTGTATACTGCACTTTATACACCACCCATAAGGGATATGGAATTCATTAAAAGCTTTTAGCTTATCCTCACAATAAATGCAGTCTAGCACTTCTTACATCATAGGAAGAGACAAAATTATTTGTGATAACAGAACTAACAAGTGACTTGTTTTTATCCATATGAAACCTTCTTCCTGGGATCTCTAATCACAAAGTTTGGGCTACTATCACCGTTTATTTCACATTGGCTCAAGTCTTATTCCCCTCAATATTTCACTCACTAGCTTTTTGCTTTGTGAGAAAATCAATCAATTTTATTTTTGATCCCACAATAATTAGGCCTCATCATCCAGTAGCTACTTTTCAGAATTGTAACACATACATATGTCTTTATTTTCCATTATAAAATATATTCACTATTGCCGCTTGGCAATCACCAAATATATAAACACTATATCTAAACACATAAGGAGTTAATAACTCATGATAAAATATTTGCTAAGAAATTTTTCAGCCACTCAGCCTCATATTATCAGCCAATTTCAAAATAATAAACTCTGACCCATTGTATATTTAACAATAAATTTTGTTTGGCTAATCTTCAAGTAATTAAACCACCACAAAGGTGAACATAAAACTCGAGTTCCGGTTATCATCATTGTATCTTTACAATACAATGAAAAATCCACAATTGGATATCATAGTTCATCCCTTACAAAAGTGTAGGAGGGTAAAAACATCTTTATTTATACAAATATGCTCGTTAGCCCCAAAGTCTACCACCCATATATTTTACATTTGCCACAAGATAAGTACGAGAAATGACCTCAACAATTATATCATCTCCTTTGACCACCATACTTGCATTTGGTCTAAGAGGATTGTCATTCCTCTTCATACATATGCATTGAAATGCATGATCACCTGACTTTTCACTTTTAGATTTATTCTTACATGAATCAACTCCAATTAACAATACTATATTATTCTAATATAGTGGGAAAACAATTGTGTACAATACCATCATTTATGGTACCTCTCAAATGTTACATGAGTCTAATATAAGCCCACTACCAATATTTTTGCAACAAACTCATTAAATCGATTGAGTGCTATAAACTTCGAAAATTATGGGTATACTCAGATTGAGCAATAGAGTTGCCTTTATTTTTCTTTAATTGAGTGCTAGCATCATAAGAGGTACTCAACAGTTTAACTTCATAGTGTCTAAACTTCTAAAGAAGTTTATCAGTATATCATTCTAGTGATAGCATCATACTACCACTCTTCCTTACGATTTAACACCCAAAGCTATTCTTGTTTCACCTCAAAGGTCAAACATTTTGTATCATCATCAACTCCCCCACAAAAGATCTCCTTGGCCATTCATTCCAATGAGCAACACAAGAACGCGCATCCTCTTATAAATTGAAACACACAAACAACCACAAGTATAACTACACAGTCCATCAATCAATTAATTAAGCCTTAATTCATGACATTCATTTCACCAAACTTCAATTCATAACCATAAATTGAATACTTAAACTTCACCAATCCAATGAAAGCAATGTATTAAGATGCGTTTTGCATATTAATGCATTTTGTAAAATCATCGGCAAAATAAAAGGACATGTTGTTACTTTTTCTCACAACAAATTGATGAAAAAATATATAATTCCATGTACATTTCCTGCACAAGAAAACTAAAACATTTGTTCCACGATTCATAAGTTACCCAAATGCATGTTCAACCTGTAACTACTTTTCTATTCAAACTACGGAACAAAATAACACATATTACTTGTCTTTGTATTGTGCATCAAAGTCATTTTCCAAATATCCCTCTCCAAAAAGTTCACATTCATTAGATACTTAACACATTTCAGTATTTTAAAATTACCAACATATTTAATCCAATCAAGCACCTGAAAATAAAATAAAATGAACCGAGGTCACCCCTCTCCATGAATTTCATAAATTTCCCGACCAAAATTGTAGAAACAGTCTAGCGAAACTACTCAAGTTGAAAAATAACAATAGTAAAGACAAGTCATTTGTCCCTGCAGATTAAGCATATCATGCATCTTCTCAATAAAATAGTTCATATTACTTATGCGCCAATTATCTATTTAAGTGCAATACCAAAACAAATTCCATACTAAACCAAGAAGGCAATAGAGATCAATACAACAAAAAAACTTTTGCATGTCAACCTAGTATCTTGATCCAGCATATATAATTCTCGAGAATCATTGAATCCAATAATATATTGGTGGCCTTGACATTCAATGACTTCTTTTCCTCTGTATGTTTGACAACCTTTTAGTATCTGCGAGCAATTCTCAATTTCTTATAAAACAGAAAGTCAATATGCACCATTACAATCAAAATACTAAAAATTATACCAAAAGTATAACATTAAAACTCCGAAAAATGTAATCATGAAAACTCATCGACATAATTTTTTTGGTTTAAATTTAACCTTTAGAAAAAGAAACCTATTGAAACCAAATTCAAACTAAAAACACAATCGAAACTATGCTTAGATAAAAATTCAATTAGCACATTCAAAACACCAAACCATAGTAGATTTGAATAAGAACCAGATTGCAAGAAATGTTAATAAAATAAAATATATGTTTTCTAGGCTTCCTTCTATCATGTTGTAAAACTTGTGTCCACCCACTAATCAAACTTGACAAAAAATAATAAAATAATTTTTTTAATAAATTGCAGTGTTTTTTTCATAGGAAGTAATCCTTAAGATTGTTATCAAAGAATAATAAATAAATTAGATAAATAAATAAATATGGAAAAAGATGAAGAAAAACAAGAAATTGTTTATAGTCTGAGACGTGTGAAATCACACTGTCCTTAAAGATTATGTTGCCCAATAATTATAATAATGCGAATATCCCACAGGATACAGACTCTTCCAGAAATAACAATATTATTCAGGGCAATAAGAACAATACCAACTCGAAAAATATTTAGAAAGGAAAAAGAGATGAAATATCTTTTCTGAAAATTCACATGGCAGCAGTTAAACAATATAGAGAAAAAATATTTATTCTTTCCCATGGCAACTCTAATTCAAGAGAATGCCCCAACAAAAGTTTTTGAAAAACAAGTGCCCTTTTAACACAAAAACCAACATTAGTAACACAATTGTACAACACCAAACTGGCTCGGATGTCTCGATATATACATGTTCATCGAACAAGAAAAGCTTTGGAAAGAGACCTTGATCACCAACATCCACAGCCTTTATTTTCACCCAAGTTATATATAGCTCTCTTTCTCTCGTCTTTCTCACACTCTCACAGACGGCGGCAGGGGTGGTTTTGGATCATTTTGGCCTAAAACCACGAATTTACTTCGTTTTTTCTCTTATTTTCTTTCTATAAGTGGGTTTTCCACATAGATCTGGTTCTTTTGTGTGAGTTTTCCACATAGATCCGGATCTTTTTGTGTTTTTTTCTTTTTTCTTCGTAGTCTTGGTGTGGCTTTATTTGGTTTCCCGTCTTAGTGCGATGCTGTTTGATTCCCGTCTTGGTGCGGTGTTCGTTTGTTCCATATTGACAGATCTGCTTCAATCCATCACAGATTTTATCAAGACTTGGGTCTCAATACTACATATCAGGAATCATGGGTATTCCGGTGACTTTGATGGTATCACTTTTGTAGGCAATTTGACTTTGTTGTATTATGCTTTTAACCTGGGTGCTGTGAGTTTGTTCGTAATTTCATCCTTTTCGGTTTTTAGCAATTTTGGATCTGTATTGTCATCGATGTACTTTATCAATTTGAATGAATAAATGTTTTTCCTTGTCTTTATATATATATATATAGGATCAAGTTACTCCAAGAGTAACCTTAAAAGAGTTACTCCCAATCTCATCCATCCATTTATTCTAAATCCAATGGATCTATATTAATTCATTAAAGAAGTCACATAACCTTTCTTGGATTAGAATAAATGAATGGATGAGATTGAGAGTAACTCTCTTAAAGTTACTTTTGGAGTAACTTGATCCCTCCTCATATATATATATATATAAACTGTTGTTAAAGATGTTATAAAACTAGCCCCAATTTAGTGGCTTGAACTTTCAATTAATGTATACCATAGTCCATATAAGAAACCTTGCGATTGGGAAGTTTCGCAAGAATAGCAACATAAAATCATTTGACTGGTTACGTTTGTTTATCACAAATTGCACGTTGAATAAAAGATTAAAAATTAGACAAAGCATTTAAAACCATAAAACGTAATAAAAGTAAATTAAAGCATTAAAGAAAATGATGTAAAATTAATGGTAATAAAAGGTAATAAAGAAATGATTAAATATTTTAAAATTTCAAAACTAATTATTTTGAAATAAATATCCAACAGAAGGTAACGGATAGAAGTTGCGGAACCCTAGGGGAATAAAAAAAGAGGTGATAAAGTACTTTAAACACATTTATGCTAGACATCAGTCAATATGCTTATCACACATAGGTTGGGGCTTGTCATGCCTATCTCAAGAGCAAAGAGATATCTTGGTGGTGCTTCCCTCGAATGAAGAGAATTAAGGATGCTGTTTGGAGTTGTGAATCCTCCTAATCACCAGGGTATGATGGTTTTAATCTTGGATTCATCAAGAAAATGTGGGATACAGTAGGAGAGGAATTCCATAATATGTATGTGAGTTTTTTGAGAATGGAGCAATCCCTAAGGCAATAAACACAACATGGGTGACTTTGATTCCAAAAATTGATGGAACCAATGACCTTAAAGATTTTAGGCCTATTAGCATGGTAGGATGCATATACAAAGTCATTGCAAAAATTTAGGCTCTACGAATTAAGAAAGTAATGTCAACCCTGATGAGTGAAACTCAGTCAGCTTTTATTAAAGATAGAGAATTCTTGGATGGTGCTTTAATAGCAAATGAGCTGGTTCATTGGGCCAAGGAAAAGGAGAAAGAGGTTGCGCTCCTAAAGCTTCACTTCCAAAAGGCTTATGATACAATAAGCTGGAGTTTCTTGGATCACATTCTTGAGATTATGGGTTTCAGACCCAAGTGGAGAATGTGGGTGAAGCAATGCTTGTCTACTGCAACAATCTCAATTTTGGTTAATGGCTCCCCTACGGCACCATTCAAAGTGGAGAGAGGATTAAGGCAAAGGGATTTTATATCCCCTTTTTTGTTTGCATTAGCTACTGAGCCTTTCAATCAATTGATGAAGGCAGCTATAGAAAAAGGTTTTTTTACGGGTATGGAGGCTGGTTATGATCAGGTGTGCATATCCCATCTGCAATTTGTAGATGATACCTTAGTATTTTTCCTTGCTAAAAGGAAATACTTAACCAATTTAAGAAGAATGTTGGACTGTTTTCAACTTCTATCGGGGCTAAAAATTAACTCCTTAAAATCTAGCCTTATTGTAACGGGAAAAAGCATGGAATGGGTGAACAAATGGCCGATAGGCTTGGCTGCCAATTAGTTGACCTTCCCATTATGTATCTAGGAATCCCCTTGGGTGCAAACCCGAGGAAGTACTCCACATGGTTACCAGTGTTAAATAGAATAAAGAAAAAGCTTGCATCCTGGAAAACTAAGGTCTTGTCTAGGGCAGGAAGATTAGTGTTAACAAAATCTGTTCTAGACAGTTTGTCCTTGTACTTTATGAGCCTCTTCAAAATTCCAAAATCAGTGGTGAACCAAATCATTAAGATGCAAAGAGAGTTCTTTTGGAACGGTTCAGAAAAAAAAGGAAAGGGTTGCCTCTAATTAAAGGGGAGATAATCCAAAGCCCTAAAAAGATGGAAGGATTAGGTGTTGATGATGTTACAATTAAAAATGTTGGCCTACTATTCAAATGGTGGTGGTGGTTCTCAAAGGAAGGCAATACACTATGGAAAAGAACAATAGGTTCTATGTAACACCCCGATTTTCTTAATCTTTTAATTAATCAGTAATTAATTAGTAATTAAGTAACTGTATTTTATTTGAGGGTCTAGAAACTTTAATAAATTATTCCGAGGACATAGTCACGCTCTACGCTATCGTAGGAAGCTATGGTTAAGTTTTGGGTCGAAAACTCAGACGGATCCCGGTCAGCGTTTTTGCTTGACAGTAGTGCTTTACTGCTATCGAGACCTAATTTGGACCCGTGAACGAGACAGTTAGTCTTAGAATCACGTTTCCTATATTTTCGAAAAAGTTTGTCCTGACGTTCGAAAATGAAAATAATATTTTTCTATTCGGGCAGAAAATCGATCGGGTAGACGATTCGAGTTGTCTTAGGATTTTTCGAGAACCTTGAGCCAATGATTTTCATACCAGAGCTATGATAAATCATTTGGGGACTCCTACAAGTGTCGTGAGGATTTTCAAAATGTCGGGACGTGAAATGACCAAATTGCCCTTGCTTATTTTTACTAATTACCTTTTTACCCTTTTTACCTTTCTTAACTCCTAAGAAAACTTAAGAAAATATCTAAATTTTCATGATCACCCTCACTTTCTCTCTCTTATTTTCGAGCTCTCTCTCTCTCCTCTCTCACCTTCATCTTCTTCTTCTTCTTCTTCCTTCTCTTTCTTCTTCTCCTCCATTTCTCTTTTCTTCCTCCTTTTTCAACTTCATTTTTCTCAAGCTTCCTCAAGCTTTTTCAAGAAAGTTTGTGAAGCAAAGTTGCTCCTCTCATCCTCCTCTATCATCTAGAAGGTATAGATTTCATCCTTGAGCTCTCAATCTTTATTTTCTCCATTGATTTTCACGAATTTCAATTTCTAGATCTAAACTTCAAAAATCTCTAGAAAATTGTAGAAAAATCATTTTGAGACCAAACCAATTCCTATGAGCTAGTATCATCCCCTAATATCATAATCCAAGAGCTTGTGATGAAATAAAATCTCTAGCCTATTTATCTTTTAAGGGCCGAATGGGTGAGTTTTTGGGGGGAAAATGGGTTTTTGTTCTTTGTTCTTGATTTCACATATTTCATTCCTTAATCATGTAATCCAAGTGATTAAGAAGCTAAATCCATCTTCCACCTATTTTTTTTGGGTGGTGGCCGAAACGCCAAATTTTTGGTTTAAGGGGTTTTGGTTCAAATCTTTGATAATTGATCATTGATTATGCAATAGGTATGCTTAAGGATCATTGATCCAAGAGTTGGTAGAATTTTAATATCCCTAGCCTATTTAATTAATTAAGGGCAGTAGCTACTCCTAGAGATTAGGTAGTTTATGGTTTCATTATTTTAATTTCTGGTTGTGTTTTGTTGTATAGAATCAGACAGGATTCGAACATCCGACAGCGCACCCAACTAACAGCTGTGGAGTCGTAGCCGGAGCTGCTCGAGGAAATCACTAAGGCGGGGAGAAAGAACTGATATCGTCGTGAAGGCAAGCTTAGTATAGAGTATATATTTGTGTAGGGGAACCCTTAAACCCTACTAGAGGTTGAGCCCTGGATAAAGTGCCTGGACCCTAGGTGTGGGTACTTTTGGGCTATCACCGCTAAGTTGATATTATGAATGATGAGACTGATTGAGGTTGATTGTGTTGAATTATTTAATTGATTAACTGTTGATTTTGTTTTGGTAAACTGTCTGTTTGATGAATTATTGCCTGAATTTATGATGATGACTGTACTGGAAAGATCTTCTGTTGCGGTGTTTATTGTGATTGGTTGGTTGAGTGTTGATGAGAGTATGGTGAGCGATAATGTTGTTCGGGTTGATATCGTTATGGTACCGACCGTGGAGCTGTGGCTCGTAGACGCAAGGCGTCGTGATGCTGATGCTGATGTGATGTTGATGATGATGTGATGTTGATGTTGATGATTGATGTTGACGTTGATGTGATGCGATGTGTCGTGGTCATGGACGAGTGTTTAGGCGTGAGGTTCCGATATCAACCTGCGAAGGATGTTTGTTGCATTTTCATAACATTTCGTACCACAGCATTTGGTCCCAAAGGGGGATGTCCAATTGGGGACGTTACGTAAAATCCCGAGGCGGGATATGATGTGATGTAATCCCGACGGGGATGTCCAATTGGGGACGTGATGTATCAGCCGACATGCATATAGGGAAGACATCATATACATAGGGACTAGTATCCCTCCTATAGGCTTATTCGAGAGAACGATGTTTGAGATGATTATGATTGGTGACTTAAGAGATGGATGAGGTTGTGTTATATATGTTATCTGTGTTGTGTGATGTATATATATATGCTGTACTGATGCACCTCTCCCATATTGATGATATATGTTTCTTATCTCCCGCTATCTTTCTGTATGTGTTGCTCTTATTTTATGGAAAGACCCCGAGGAGGAACCAGTTGCTGAAGAGCTGGACGTCATTCCTTACGAGCCTGACACTGGAGGATGTGCCACGGACCCTAGCCTCGAGAGGTTGGGCAATGATCGTGATTAGTCGGAGAGCTATCTCTCGGCCTACCTTTCATACTTTTATTTTGGTTTGTAATAATATACTCGTATGTATTACTTTATTACTGTAGCCCTACTGTTGGGGCAATGCTGTATGTGATATATTTCTTTATATTTTAAGCTGTGTACTCTGAAGCGTTGAGTGCAGTTTATTGTTTTGCTTCCGCGCTAAATTTCCGGCTTCGCTTCGTTTTAATAAGGCGCGCTAACGTTATTATGAGATTAAGATTAGTTAATATCTTAAGTTCTACTGATGGGACGGCGGGTCATCTCATTCTATCCATATATTGAATCACTATGTCTCTGTTTTACAGCAAAACAACCTAAGGAAAAATGGGAGTTTATGGAACTCAATTACAAAAGTGGATAACTGGGGGGTGATAATTATAATAAAGTTATCAAAGAAGGATGGTGGATGAGAGTAGGAATGGAAGAGAAACAAAACTCTGGATGCATAGGGGAATTTACTTTGAAAGATAGGTTCTCGGCTTTTCTTGATATCCTTGCAGAAAATTAAGTCATAACTGATATGGGTATGTGGGATGGTCTTTCTTGGCAATGGAACCTAACTTGGAGAAGATTTCTATTCCAAAGGGAGTTACAACAATTGGAAGAATTAATGAAATTGATAAAAGGCTTAGAGATAACTATTGCATTTTCAGATAGTCCTTGGTGGAAGCATGAAAATAAAGGGTATTATTCTGTCAAATCATTTTCAATGGCCTACTCGGATCAGTTTCCGTTTTCAAGGATAAGTTGTAATGTGTGGTTGGGGTTGGCTCCCCCAAGAGATGGATTATTGGTGTGGTTTGGTTTGCAAAACAGGTTGAATACTAGAAGTAGATTGAAAAGGCTAAACTTGATCACAACTAATGTAATATCATGTCTTTTTTGTGAGGAGGAAGAGACTATGGCACACCTTTTCCTGCATTGTGAAAAGGTTTGGAGGGTTTGGACAGATTGTCTAAGGTGGTGGGGCATCCAAGTGCCCATTTCTCAAACAACTAAATAGTGGTTTGAGGTGTGGGAAACCAAGTGGGTGGGTTTTTTGAAAAGAAAATGTGGATATCCCTATTTTTAGTAGTGATTTGGTCACTATGGAACCAAAGAAATAAAATTATTTTTTATAAAGAAAAAGTAGAGTGGGAGTTTTTCTGCTATATAGTTAATCTAAGGCTTGGCTTTTGGATTAAAGCTTGGGGGAAAAAATGTTCCTTTTACCCCGAATTTTGTAGTTCGAAACATTAATGGTGTGAGGCAATGGAAAGGTAAAAAGGAAAGAAGGCAACCTGTAGAATGGAAACTGCCACCACCTGGAAAGCTGAAATGGAAAGTGGATGGATCGACTTTAGGGAAACCTGGGCCAGTAAGAATTAGGGGAGTTCTTAAAGATGAATGAAGGAAATTAAAGCTATGTTTGCCATCTCTGTTGGGGTTAGAGACTCGAATGATGCAGAGTTTTTAGCTGTTGTGTATACTATTGAAATGTCAGTTCAAAAGGAGTGGGTCAAAGAAAGGGGGTGATTATTGAATCTGACTTAAAAAATGCTCTATCTTGGGTAAACAGAAGTGAGGAATGTCCTTGATGTCTATTTTATGCATACAAATTATCGGGAGGTAAATGAGGTGTCAGATAGCTTAGCTAAGGAAGGAGCAAGAACACAAGAATCATGGTTTTTATGGGTATAATATGCTTGCACGTGCCCTTGATTTATTTTCAGTAATGGACAGTTATAGAATGATGTCTATGTACATGTTGCTGTATTGGTTTTAAAATTTTGTTTTAGTATTGATCATTGAATGGAAAGTAGTTAATTGCTATAAGTTAGTTATATGTTGTGGCTTTGGTGTTGGTTTCTGTTGGTTTTATTGCAGGGGGAATGTGTAACAACTTCAAAAAGGAAGACCATATGGTGTACAACTTTGAATAAAGATGCTGGCGATATTAAGAAAGGGTGTTATGCCTTATTTCTTACTTGACAGAAGCCTCTAGGATGTGGAATGAGGAATCCTTAATGGTATTCTACTTCTATTTTTAACTGCTGCTTTTATTGTTGTGGCTCAAAGGATTGTCTTTTAAGTTTGTAAACTTTATTAAGTTCGTCTGCGTAGATGGTAGCTACCTTTGTATCGGGTTTTCTGTTTGTGTATCATGAACAGATTTTGTTGTTTTGGGTTGGAACTTGTTTGTATTTCCTTTTGTCTAACTCATAGCACATGATTGAGTGAATGCTCTTCAACCCTTTCTAGAAGTTGGGTTGAACTCTTCACTGTGATGCTTAAGTTAGGTGTATTATAAATAAAATCTTTATTATCGAAAAAAAGTTAATGCAGTGAAGTATAATTTACTGAATAATTTTCTCAACCGCAATGGAGTATAATTTAATCAATAAGAAAAGTCAATATGCACTAGGCATTAGGTTTCGAGTCCGTGATGTTCAATGGAATTTCCTTTCCTTCATCTTCTTCTTTGCCTTTTCTTGAAACATCTTTAACTACATTTTGTTCTCTTCCTTCTCTTAATTGATGATCATTTACAGTCAAGAAGCTATAAGGGATAGTAACAAGAGACTTCACACCACTACTTTCATTTTTGCCACTTTTATCATCCACATGATTTGTGGTTATTATCTCCAATGGTTCAACTTCAACTGAATTTTTTGTTACCTTCTGCCCTGCAATACTCTTTAATTCTTTGCGTTTTACCCACAGGGCAATGTATAGCCCGAGCACAATCAATAATGATCCTATTATGCTGTAATTGTAAAAAAATGATATCAGTTACAACGTTGTACAAATGCTTGGATGAAATTAATTCCAAGTTTCAACAGATAACAAAATCATGAGATATGAAATTCAATATCAGTCTAATTCTTTGAGCAATGTTTTAAACAAATGTGCGCAGTTTAAAACAATAGAAATCATCTTTAAGTAAAGAAAATGACTTCGTAGTATACATTTTAGAATACATTCTAACAAATGATGGATATTGAACGTTTATCTATTATATGAAAAATGATTTTTTGTTATATTCTTGTTTATGCATTTTGAGTTATTTAACTCAACAACTTCTAAATAAATATCACACTTTCAATTATTTTGTCTATAGAATATATTATTTATGATAATAATTGTTGTAAATAATGATAATAAAAATATCATCTAATAGGCATATTTGAGTACAAGAATAAAGATAAATATGTCACTATTTTCTAAATGGTAATAGAGGTTGGGATTAAAATTCACAGCCCTGTAAATACGTAATATTTAAAGTAAAAACAAAAATATGTAATATATATTCATATTACAATATTCTACTTTATGCATGGCCAAAATAATTTGAAGTAAGATCTTTGTTGTGAATCAAATAAGTAATAGGCTCAATAATATATATAAATTGTGTAAGCAAAAATATTATGTACATTTTTCTTACATAATGAACATAATATATGTTAATTAATTTTAAGATTAAAATAAATAAATAAATATAAACCATAAAATTATTCATAACATTTGTCAATTTATACTCATTTGATTTATATATCATAATTTGACAAATTTATATTTAATATATCTTATACTTAAATGTGCTTGTTTAAAAACATTTTTGTCATATTTTTCAACATCAATTATTATGATAATTCATATAATCTATAGATAAATAATTGAAATCATGATATTTATTTAGAAGTTGTTGAACTAAATGACTAATAAACAAGGATATATAATGAAAAAATATTTTTTACATAATTGATACATGTTTTATATCCATTATTTGTTAGAGTGTATACAAAAAAAAAATATTTATTTGAGTAAAATAAATATATAATGAACTGAAAAAATAAAGAATTATATTCCTTTTTTTATAAGATTTTCAAATAATATATTTCACTTTCAAATTAAAATCTCAACTTTTTTTGGTAAACAACAAAGCACAAGATTAATATTTAAAAACCTTTTCTAGTATATAAATATAAAATAACTTATTAAAAATATTTTTCATTTTAAAGTAACTTAACAGTATTAATTCAATAGTTAATCAGTACTAAAATTGGATGAAGTATAATTTATGATCAAGTTTAAGATTTGTTGTTATTTTAATAAACTTAATAGTACTGGAATATAATTTACTCATTAAAAAAAGTCAATATGCATTAGGAACTAGGTTTTGAGTCTGTGGTGATCAACTGAATTTCATTTCCTTCATCTTCTTTTTTCTCTTTCCTTGAAACGTCTTTAACCACATTTTTTTCTTTTCCTTCTCTTGATTGATTACCATTTACAATCAAGAAGCTATAAGGGGTGGTAATAATAGGAGACTTCACATCATTGCTCTCATTTTTGCTTTTATCATCCACATGATTTGTGGTTATTACCTCCGATAGTTCACCTTCAACTGAGTTTTTTGTTAGCTCCTGCCCAGCAATGTTCTTTAATTCCTTGCGTTTTACCCACAAGATAATGTATAGTCCAAGCACAATCAATAATGATCCTATTATGCTGTAATTATAAAAAAATGATATCAAATATCACATTGTACAAATGATTGGATGAAATTAATTTCAAGTTTCAACAAATAACAAAATCATTAGATACGAAATTCAATATCAGGCTAATTTTCTGAGCAATGTTTAAAACAAATGGGCCTTTTAAAACCATAGAAATCATCTTTAAGTAGAGAAAATGACTTCTTATAGTTATTCTGCAGACTCAAGTCATCATGATTAATCCTTCTATGGATTATGAAAATGTGTTAAACTTACCTTCCCAAATAGAGCCTTTCATCTAATAATAGAAACCCTGCAATAGCCACAAAGACAAGGAAGAGAGGTATGAAAACGGCAGCATAAAGTGGGCCCTTTAAGCGCAAGCACCAATGGACGAGAACCCAATTTACTCCAGAACCTATTATTCCCTATTACAAATTTAGCACAAAAATAAAACATGTTAACTTAATTATTTGCTGGGACAAATTAATTAGGTTTTAGACTCAATTTAAGGCACTAGCTAATAACTATACCTACTTAAATGAAATTAGGGTTATGCTAACGAGTATTTTAAGGATACTGATTAAGGAATATCAGAAAAGTAAATTTTTATTAAAATTTTAAGTATATCACTTATTCACATATTAAATACATCAATTCTTAAAAAAACTTTATTTTTTTTACTTTCTTAATCCATGTCCGAACACTTATTAGCGTTCTCCATAAAAATATACCGTGTATAGTATAGCGAAAAGTCTGATATTCCAGCCAAGCTTCCATTGACTCCAATCTCTTTCAATGCAAAGGGCAAATAGAATTGACTGGATGGAGGCCATTACTGACATCAAAGCCGCACTTGTATAATGCCAAGGAAATTTCTCACTCATCCTAGTCTATCACAGACAGTAGTGTAAACATTCTACCGTGAATAAGATAATTAAAGGGTAATATATGGAATGTAACAATTATTTATACATCAGTAAAAAAAAAACAATCATTTATACATCATATCTTTATAATAATTCATAAATTATGAGAAGGTCATTTGTCAACAAATAATTATCACTGATTATATCAACAAAAAAAAATTTATCACTGATAATTTATTTCCTGCCGTGGTGATATAGTTATAGTAGCTCTTCAATAGGGGCGGAGCCTTCTTTCAAGGGAAAAGATCCTCTTCATAAGTTCATTTTATTATGCTTTTGAAAAAATAAATATGATAACGTGACATTAAGTTGAGTTCAAATATTCTCCATACACTCCAAAACTATAATAATGGAGGGTTAAATGGAGAGGATCTCCACCCTTCTATGAAGATGCAGTAGTTATAGGTGCTCTAAAATAAATAAATTTTTAGTATATCATACATAATTTTTTTGTAGCCTCCTGAAGTCTTTTTTAATTATTCATTACTAGTAAAACTTTAAACATACAAGTATACTAGGTGGAAACAATCAATATGTGGTTGGTCTGAGCGGTAACGAGTTTGGATCCCTTAAGTAAGTGGTCAGGGGCTCGATCATCGACACTTGTGTATGGACAAAATTTGGTTTGGAGATGTTAACCCTTAAATGTCGTCTAATACCTTGGGGATTAGTCTCAGCAGTTGCGCGCGGAGGATATTTTGATAAACAAAAAAAAAACTAGGGGGAAGCAACAACTTGCATATATAATATAAGGTTTAATTACTCCGCAGGTTCCCGAACTATTTGCGAATTTTTAAATAGGTCTCTAAACTAAAAATATTTGTAATTGAGTCCATGAACTTCTAAATACTTTGTATTTGGGTCCCTGCACTTCAAACGTTTGTAATTGGGTCACTGAACTTGTAAATAATCTGTAATTAGGTCTTTGGGGTAGGAGAAAAACCTTGGAATTAGATCACTGTATAAATCTCTTACGAGGTTTCTTGTCGGTCTTGAAGGTTAATAGAACTATTGGATCACCACAATAGCAAAGGTTTTAAAAATACCTCATATCCTAGGGACCTAATTACGACTATTAACAAGTTCAGAAACCCAATTACAAACGTTTAAAGTGCAGGGACCCAATTACAAAGTATATCAAATTTGGGTGACCCAATTACAATTTTTTTTAGTTGAGGAACCTATTCAAAAATTGAGAAGTTTGGTTTCAAGCCCAGGTTCGAACAGGAGAAGTACGTCATGCTAATGTACCTTGGATGATCCACATCTTAGGGCTCAAATAGTTTGGAGACCTGCGGAGTAATTAAACCATAATATAATAAAGAAAATGGGGCAGCCCACTAAATTCTACACGAGAGACACTTTTTTATTAGCTCGTGCACTTAGAGAGCTCTATAGCCCCAACCCACAAAGCCTCGCGCGCCTATTAAGGGTCCATTTGTTTTACATTGTGATAAAATTAATTATGAATAATTGATTTTAAAAATATTTGATTTTAAAAAAATTGATTTATGTTTGGTAAAGATATTTTAAAAGTGGATTCATAAGAATTGATTTCGATTGGATGATAAAAGTATAATCACTTTTGATGTGTAAATATAAAGAATTTTGTGGGTCCCAGATCCAGAATTGATTTATTCAACTCAAAAGCTAGTAATTCTTGCTTTCATCAGAATCAATTCTACCCACCCCAGAATCAATTCTATCCACCACGATTTTGTCACCCAAACACAAGAAGAGTAACTTTCACTTCTAGTGATCTTGTTTTTACTCCTAGAATTGATTTTGACCTCTTCAAAATCTATACGAAACAGACACTAAGTGGGTTGGGATGGTGTTATCCCATGAGTTAACCTCCTATCACAAACCCTTATAATGCCTCAAAATTTTCGATTCTAGTAAGGTTTGACTTGTGGTGGGCTGCTGGAGTTGTCAAACTTTGAGACTTGTAACTTTGAGCACAACTTTGGGCGCTAACAATAATCACTACAAGTCATTCAACATTGATGATATTTGCAGGGTAAGAGAGAGTTTTTATTCTCATGATATTTCACGAAAAAAGAAAGACTCCATCTGAGATTACACTTGAAGCATTAAATGCTTAATATAACTCACCATCAAGGCTTTCAAAATATTGAAACACTTTCTGAGTCATGTCAAAAATTAGCATAATCATGAAATTCAAAAAACTAACTTAATTCAAAGATTAATTCGTCTTGTTTTGACTTTTCTAGTCTCTACGACAACTATAAAGGGAATTTTTTCAGCAATGAAAAAAATGTTAAAACAAGACTCTGAAACAAAATGGATGATGGGTTTCTTACATATAATTTAGTTGTTTTACATTTAATTAGACATTGCTAATTGTTTTAGTACATAGTCAATTATTGATGGATTTGGGTCCAAAAAGTAGGGGTGAGCAAGACCCGGCCCGGCCCTCTAACCCGTCCTGACCTGAAAAGTTCGGGCCGAGTCTGACCCGGATTCGACTCAGGCGAGGGACGCGTCCGTGTCCCATTTTCTGACCCGGTACCGGGTTGGGGACGGGTTAGGGTTAGGGTTACCCTTCGAGTTACCCGACCCGTCCCAAATATCTTTTTTTTTTTTTACTCCTATCCTAATCCTAACTTAGTTCCAGCAACGTAGGCCCAGCCCAACACACACACACAACATCTCATTGACTCACTCTCTCAGACCTCAGCAAACCCAAATCTCAGTTCTCGCTTCTCTTCTCACCCGCACGCAATTAGGGTTCATTTCTCACTCAGTCTCAAGCATCACCGTTGCAAATTAGGAGCGATCCTGCAATCAATCGCCGCTGGAGCCACCGTCGCCCCTGCTGGAGCCACCGCAAATCGCAAAGCTCACCTCAACCGCTAATCTCCGCCGAACTCACCGTCTCTCCACCATCCTCTACTTCGCACTTCACTCTCTTTCATTTCCCCAGGTAATATTCGTCTCCCCAGCCACCGCAAATTGTTGAGCTCAATCTCATAGCATGCATTTTACTTGCTTCAATCAAATTGTTTTTAGCTTCAAATTCTTATTATTCTTTGTTTATCTTTCTCTATTTGGTATGCTTTGTCTGCTCTATCTTTTACTTAGGATGCATTTGATATTACAAAGATGGGTTCTCTGTTGTATTCTGTAATTGGTTAAGCTAATTGAGTTCTCTGTTCTGAAGTAGTTTACAAAGAAGCTAATGGGTTCTCTGTTGTGTTCTGTAATTGCTATAGTAGTTTACAAAGAAGCATTTGTTCTCTGTTTTTACTAATTGAGCTCTCTGTTCTGAAGTTCTCTTTGAGTTCTCTATTTTTATTTTCAAACATTATTTACAAATTTGGATTGGCAAAATGCTAGGGTATTTATTCAGTTTTTGTAAATTTTCTATGAAATGACTTTGCGTTTCACTGGTTCTTTGCATGTGACATCAAACAAATGCTATCATGAAATTGCATCAATACAATCTTCTTTGATATTATGGAGTAATAACCAATCTGAACTTTTGGAATCTATGGCTTGTTCAATGAGAGCAAAATATGACAAATATTGGGGTAGTGTTGAAAAGTGTAACCATTGTTATTTGTTGCTGTTGTCTTAGATCCTCGTTCCAAACTTGGTTATATCACTTGGAGTTTAGAGGATACATATGATAAAGAGCTGGCAGCAAGTATGTCTATTTTGGTTAAAGACATTTTGGATGACTTGTACCAATTTTATGCAAAAGAAGTTGGTGAAAATAACGAGAGTGAAGATGGTGGAGATTCTTCAAAGAGTGAAGCCTTTGATGAGGATCTTAAAGGGTTAAATGTTGATAAAGGTGTTTTGGAGGATAGGATGCAAGTATGGAAAAAACAGAAGAGGGCCAAAACCAATCTTGAAAAATCTAATCCTGAGAGATATTTGGGAGAAGATACTCTAGATGACGTTGACAATACTGACTTCAACATCTTGGATTGGTTGAAGGCAAACACTTCAAAATACAGAATCCTTTCTGTCATGGCTCGCGATGTATTAGCTGTTCCGGTTTCTACTGTAGCATTAGAGTCACGCTTTAGCACCAGTGGGCGTGTGCTTGATGTCTTCCGTAGTTCTTTGTCGCCTAGAATGGCTAAAGCTCTCTTCTGCACTCAAAATTGGTTAAACCCTGTCGGCCTCAAGTTTGATGATAACGATTTTGATCAATTTGATAGCACTGATAAGATTGTTAATGGTGAGTTTACTCCTTTTTTTTTATGTCTTTGATAGCCTCTTAAAAATGCATTTGATATTGATTTTTCTGTGTGTTTTGCAGCTGTTTCCGCTAAGATTCTTGAGTCACAAGGAGAAAATGACGCGCATGGTACAGTTCAGCTCTAGGTAATACAAAGTTTTTACCATCTTATTGCTTCCTGAGACAATTTTGGTGTAAATCATACCCAATCTATTAAATGAGAGACCTCTCTTATAAAGAGTTTCTGGTTATTTGATTACACCAGCAGGTATTTCTGGTTCTGCTACTCTGGGTTTTCTCTATTAAACACTCTGGATGATAATCTTAAAGGGTTAAATGTTGTTGCAATGTGTGAGTGTTAAGTTCTCTATGTTTTGTGCATTTTAGGTAACTGTGATGTGTGCGAATATTGTCGCAGTGTGTTAATGTTACTGCTGCATTTTCTATATGTTTTGCAGATGTTTCTGCTAAAATTCTTGAGTCACAGGGAGCAAATGTTGAGCATCGCTTCATGAATAATTGATTTTGGTAAGTTATGTAATTGGATCTGTTTTTTGGCATTGGTTCCATTTACTGGTTGCATAGCAGCTGCAATAGGAGTACTGGTTCCATTTACTGGCTGCAATAGGTTGTGGCCTTAGGTTGTGCCTAATAATGAATTGAAAGTGATTTAGTGCAATTCACTATTGATTTAATTTAGTGGCCTTTGGTTGTGCAATAGTTTCTTAATTTTTTTTTATTGTACTGTACTGGGTTGAATTGAAATTATTGGTTGTGCAATTCACTATTGATTTGATTTAGTGGCCTCTATTATATATGATGGTGCATTTTAGGTAGTTGTATTTAAATGAATTTTGTGGCTGATGTGGGAATTTCATTTGTCTCAGCCGCAACTGATGCTTGAGTTGCTTCCTTGTAGATGTAGATGAAGAGTCTACATAATAGTTTAAATTGTTTTGTATGCTGGAATTGTTTCTTTGCTTAATTTATAACTGATTTTTGACTTTGGTAGAAATATGTAGCAATGCACTGACATGTGAATTGGATTTGATCTATTCTGGTGTAACTGATTACGAATTGCATCTCAGTTGCATCTTGTGGTTGATGCATTTGTAATGAGAAGCATCTCTATTAAATATTAGCTTGTCTTGCTATTTGGGGTGCCCGTTTAAACCCACCAAAGCAAGTGTTCCTGACATTTTAAGTACTGTGATTTGGTTTAGACCAGTGGATAATCTTATATATTAAGTTATTTGAGTCATTTTTTGAATCATTTGCAAATCACTTGGCTTCATGAATGATGATGATCAAGTCTTGTGGACAATGACTTTGAATAACTATAAACTATAAAAATGGCCATCTGTTTATAAAGTATCAATTTTTTTCCACTTACAAAAATTAATTCATTTAATTTATAAAAGATCCATTGAACTTCGGGTCAACCCGGTCTTGTCCCATCTAGACCCGATCTTAAATCAACCCGCATATGGTCGGGTTCCTTCGGGTCTAGGGACGGGTAAGGGTTCAAAGAATTGGCCTAGTCAATGTTTAGGGCCGGGTGAGGAACAAGCTTAACCCGTCCCAATCCATCCCACGCTCACCCCTACCAAAAAGCATCATCGAGCTCAACTTTCCAAAATGACTCTAGTAAGTTTTTCTTTTCTTGTTTCCTTTTATTTAAAAGTATTAATTATTATGATTTTTTATCATTGATTAAATGCATTATATTGATTTTAGAATGAAATTTGAGCTTTTTTTACCTTTATTTTACCTCCTATAAAAGGAGTTGAGATCCTCTCCATTTTCTATCTCCATTTTCTTTCTCCATTACTATAGTTTTAGTGGTATAAATATGATAATATGATATTGGATGAGGTCCAAATATCCTCTATACATCCCAAAACTATAGTAATGATGTTCTCCATTTATCATAAGATAGAGAGGATCTTTACCCCTATAAAAGTGGCTGGCTCGGCCCTCCTCATCAAGATAGATATATACTGCAATTTTTGTAAAATAATAATATATGATGGTATAGAGTAAAGGGTTCACTTATATTCTCTCAAAATAAGTTTGACCAAAATTAGAGTGAGTGGAAGTCACCTGAACTATCAACCATGTTGAATGAGACAAACAATTACCAAAAGCCATAATAGAGCCCAAAATTTGGCTAGTAGGCACGTTGTGTGGTTGGATGTGGCGCATCACATTGACATGCATTGACCATGTGGGAATCTCTATGCTTTTATAGAAGGTGAGGACCATAGCCCCACCAATTCCCAATAGAATGCCAAACACCTTGGCCTTTCCTGTTGATGTTCCAATATTCAACCTTTCCAATCTGAGTAAAGCAGTAATCACATGAAATATAGAATACAAAATTGTGGGGTACTGATCAAAGAAGCAAGGTACCCATGTTTTTTTAAAGGGCGTGATATTGAGGATAAGTTTTCTTTGACTGAATATTTAGGATAAGTTGTTCAACATCTTATTTATGTTTTTTTATATTTAAATATTTATTCTAAAATCAATATTCAATAAACAACTAATCCTAAATATCATATCTATTAGGGTATCATAGAAATATCTAACATGGATGGTTAGAGAAAAGAATATAGTTGTGTTATTTGTACAACAAATTGGGACAACAATTCGTCAATGGTTAATGCAGTTCAAAATTGTGGTTAATGATGTATTGAACTTGGTTAATGAGTACACATGTGATAAATGGGTAACTCATTAATCATCCACTGAACTGCATTAAGCATTAATGAGTATATCAGTGGATGGTTAATGCAGATCAGTAGATGGTTAATGAGTTACTTATTTACTACATATATACCCATTAACCAAGTTTAACACATCATTAACCATAACTTTGAATTGCATTAACCATTGTCGAATTGTTTTCCCAAAAATTGTCCCATTTTATTGTACAAATAACATTTTTGAAAAGAACATGGTGAAAATAAGGTCCATATCTAGGGTCTGGTTTCAACAATATATATTATATATAAAAGGAATTGTTTGTCTCTATGTGTATGGAAGTTGATTTTGTCAATTGAAATTTTGTTTTGAGATTCATTAAAATTCCTAAAAACAATTTTTTGTCTACATGGTTGAATTTGAAATTTCTCAATCTAAGTTACATATCTTCTTAATGACTTTTTTATTCAGAATAAATTAATTTAATTTTTTCTGCTTCCAATAACATTTTCTTTCAAATCTATAAGAAAGTTTATTGTTTATTATTTAAAAATAATTATTACTTAAATATGTATGATATTATAATATTTTCATTATTTAATATTTTGATACACTAGTTACTTGGTATTACTATTGGTTCCATTAAATGTGATGGAGATTATCAGATTATGGGCTTACCTGAAACAGACGGCTAAGATGAAGGTAGCACCAGGAACGAGGTTAGTTATGGCTGTAGCATATGATGCACTTACCAAAGCCACTGCTTTCCCAAATAGATTTTGTGAAAATGTTGACCTGACATTCCAATCACCTAATGTCACTGTCTATTTTTTCCCCAAGAGGTTAGCATCATAATTGATCAACTCTAATGAAAACAACATAATGCAACATAACCAACAAATTATACATATTTTTTACAGTAGTGATATATGGATCAAAAGTATTCCGTACATGATTTCACAAAAGACCTAGACACATTAAGTCTTGTAACTAACTAAGGTCAAGGAAAAATTAACACTCTTGTCAATACGCAAGTTCATTTATTATCCTTTTAAACTTTCACATGGTGTTTTATGAAACGGTCTTTGTATAATTTAGCATTTTTTTTGTATTTTTAAAAATGTTCATAACCAATCTGGTGTTGGGAGAGTTGGTAACGTAACTCTCCTACAAGGAAAAGAACGCACGTTCGATTCCTGAAGTCGTCCAATTGGGAGACAGCCTCACCTTGTGTGTAAAAAATCGATAGTCCGCCGTTGTCGAACTAGGATTAGTTTCATAGCCGTCCAAAGGGCCGAAGCTGTGGAGACACCCTGATGGACCCACTAGGGAGCCAAAGACTCTAATTACGATGAGTTACGAGCCAAAAAAATGTTCATAACTATATCATAAAAAAATAAAGGTAATAATTTATATTTACTTATATTTTTACCCAAAATTTAGGGTTGTAAAAGATTAAAATACGACTGAACAACACCAATGTTATACACAATAGAAAATAACCAAGTTGTATATCCTAAAGCTTCATGTAAGAGCTTCAGCAATTGTTTCAACGTTTTCGTTGCATGACTCACAAAATTTTCTCTCTCTAGTACTTTAATATATACAATTTTTTCTTTCTTGAGTTTTTTGAACACATATGGATCAGGTCGATGCCTCTATAATAACAACTGTGTGTCACGTGGAAAGAAGGTCGAGTTTGATCGCTAGTGCAACACCCCTTCTCTTTCCCCATCCCAACCCCACGAGATAAAAAAGAACTTTTGATAAAGGAACATGAAAATATGATTTAGTTGAAGTTTTTTCTGGTAACTTAGTTCGAAATTAATTAGTTATGAGATTAGTCAAAAATCAAATGTATTATATAGATAAGATTTCTTCAACTCACCCGAATAATCCACAAAGAAATGCTTGAGCAAGTACTCCTTGTGTGATCTTTGGTTTGCTTTTCCTGTTTCATTGCATATATTTCCGACGACATTAGTTAAGATGTAATTAAAGGGTTATGATTTAATTAATTAATTAAATAATAACAAATACAAATAAAAGAAGCAACTTTCATCTTTCAGGACCAAACATTTGTTTTGGATCGATTTATCAGGTTCAATATGAGCGACCTAACTAGAGCTGGGCTATACAGGTCGCGGTTCGCGGATCGACCCGTGTAATCCATGACCAGCGTGAGTTAATACCAAGTAAAATCCTAGTCTGTTTAAAAGTGAGTATACATAGATTGGTCTGTAAAACCTATGGGTTTAGCAGGTTATGGTCTATGAGTTTGCTTATCAACCTGCGACCCACGTAAAAAATAAGTTTTATATTAAATAATAAACCCTAATCCCCTCCTATTCCTATCGCATTCTCTCATTCAGTCATCACTGAGCAAGAATAAGAAAGAGGGTGGCTTGTTGATTGCGAAACATGACTATAAGAAAGCTTATGTGACCTTTAAGAACCTGTTTTCAATTAATTAACCTAGATGTTTACCCAATTTGAATCATTGAGAACAATAAGAAAATTATCAATAAGAAGGCCAAATCAAGCATTGTTAAAGAAGGCGAGACCAAGAGGCTTACTCTCTTCCTCAACCCCTCATTTTTCACTTTCCGTATAGCTTACCTATCGTCTCTCAATTACGCTACAGTACAGTTAGGGGGAAGTGACTATAAGAGGTGAGAGTTAAAGGGAGAAACATATATTTTTACCATACTTTTTTTTAAAAATGATCATTGGGCAGCCAACAATCTCACAGGCTTAGGTAGTGCGGACATGGACCTGTAAAATAAGTCTATTTTACTTGCGGTCTTATAGGAATTAGTTCATATATAATCAAGTTCATGTGGATCGGCCTGTCTTGTCCATATACCCAATTCTAGGCCCACTACTTATACCCCAACTCAAGGCGTCAGGTTGTCTTAGCCCATATAACTAATTGCCAACATAGGGTCTGTTTGGATAAACAGCGATAAACGCTTATCATATAAGCGCTTATAGGATAAACACTTATCATATAAGCGCTTATGTATAAGCTATTTTTATAATTAAAGAGAAAATATAGGCAAACTGTTTTCATATAAGTTATAAGCTGTTTTCATAAGCTATCCTGGAGAGCTTATCAAAATAAGCTGAAAACAGCTTATGGACATGTCATAAGCTGTTTCCATAAGCTCTCCCAAACACTCTGACAAGCGCTTATGTCAGTAGATAAGCCCAAATAAGCTGTTTATAAACCAATCCAAACAGGCCCATAATAGGAAACTACCATATCATAATACAATCCTTCTTTAATGAAGTTATTTAAGGATCATATCTCTCTTATAACTATTTATCTTTAAATATATTTTAGATGTGTCTCTTCGTATACAACTTGACTGGCAACCAAATACACTATATAAATATAAGGCTAAGCCAAATAGGTATGGATCTACTCTAATATATATTTTTCTCTCTTAGGGTATTATCCTAACTTAGTCGTCAGAATGACTTGTAGGTACACCACCCCATTTTGTTGTTATTATCATCGCACAACCATCGCTTAGAGGCGGGATGAGGTAAACATATATAATCCTAACTCTGAACATTGATGTTGTCTATGGGAAAAAGTAGAAATAGCTTATATACCTCATCACGGCCAAGTACCTTGGCGAACTTCACCTCCATGGGCATCCCGACTCAATCTCGCCTCAATTAGTACCTCGACAAGACTTAGTATCCATGAGTATCTTGACTGGATCACCTCGACTAGTACCTTGGAAGGGCTTTGCCTCCACTTTATGCCAGCATGATCTCGTGTCAGTCAATACCTCAACAAGGCTAACCACACTAGAAACTTGGCTCAATCTCATCTCAGGCAATACCTTGGCAGGGCAACCCTCGTTGTTACCTCGACCATTACTTTGGTAGTGTTGCCTCCTCTAGTTTTTCTTCCTATCTCGGTCAATCCTTGTCAGGACTTTGCTTCTGGTGGTACACTGGCCTATATTCACTTCGACCAATACCTCGACAAGGCCACCATCGCTAGAACCTCAACTCGGCCTCACCTCAATAAGACTTTGCCTCTGCTAGTACCTTAACTTTATCTCATCTTGATCAATACCTTGACATGACTTCATCTTCGTCGTCCTTTCACCTAATATCGCTATGTTTGGAAGGACTCTGCCTTTTCTAATACCTTGCTAAGACATTAACTTGGCAAGTCCTTACAATAGTGCATCATCAACTTGAAAGAACAAGATCCTAACAATGACTTCATCGATCTTTATCACATCATACATTGGATCTCTTAGATCATTGCGCTCGAAACCTCAGGCCACTTTGCGTTGCCTTAGTGAGGATCTTAAGACTATAGTTCCACACAAAAAGCTACACACAAGTTCTTATGATGCCAATTTGATGAGGTCTAAGGGATACATGTCCCAATAAGGGTTGCTATCCTAACAATATATGCACGCATAATCTATAAGGTCGTCTATAGCTACCTTGACGTGGTCCAAAGCATCCATATCCTGGAAAGGATTGTTATCCCAACAATGCAGGACCAAGTTCACTGGTATTCCTCAAGGCCATCTGTGGTCTCCTTATTCACCGTAATAACTTGAACATGACCCATAAGGTTGTGTTTGGCCTCCTTGACGAGGTTTATGGAGGTTTTCACCTTGCTAATGCAATATCCCAAGGCTTCTTAGGATTCCTTGTCGAGACTATAGGGGTATACACCTTTCTTGAATGACAGACAACATCCATCGTATCGGCTTCTAGTCTATGATCGTGATCATTTCAAAGGCTGAGTTTCAACACCCAACATTGATAAGATCTTATTAAGAGTCCCCATCTGACGCTTACCATCATACGACAAGGATACTCTCCAAACGATGGAAGAATATCCTAATTGTTAAAACACAAATTCCACAAGAACATTAGATTCAACATGGTACATTCTTACTCCTTGGTAGAAAGGCCAAGATGGAATATCTTGAGTTCTGCCACAACATTTGTGAACGACTACGACCTATTTGTCCATTATGTCTTTTATCTCGGCTAGAAAGTCTTCCTTATCCTGGCAGCCTTACTCTGGGATTCTGTAAACATTTGCCTCAGCCACTATCAAGCCTCTTCCAATTGCTAGTTTTTCATCTCCTCCTTAACAGCTAATTTGGCTTGGGTTCTGAACCATAGACACGTCTCTAGAGCCTTCTGATCCTCATCTATCTTGGGGTTTTCTTCATGGAGGTCGTCAGGCTCCTCTTCTAGCATTACGACTCTATTCACCTGGACCACTGAAATCTACAAACACTTCAAGAATGAGGCATTATGGAGATAATAGATCTCAACCACTTACAATAAATGAAGGATATCGGCCTTCACTAACATTTCTATATCTTCAAGTTTCAGAAGCTCTTAATCGATCAACCTCCATAACGCATAGTCCTTCCAGCATACCAACAAGGGCAGAATTCATATAAGAGCCTAGTGCAACTTCTCTTCATTTAGGCCCATGGTGAGATTTGTGACTTGATTTTTAGGGGAGTCACCATTTTTTTTACTAACTTAGGCCCCTCTCAAAGGACAACTTTCTTTTCCGTGGATAACAATTGTTTTGTGTCATTATTAACTATATCCAAAAACCGTTCTGGTTGCTAGAACATCAAGGGGAAAGAGAATGCAGAGAGTGGAAATGGAAACCACTCTTCGCCACTCTTTAGGTGTCGAAATACCCTGTTGCCATAATCACTTCAAGGGCACACATGTTATATCGCGTTGATTTGAAATGATGGCAATGTAAAAACCAAATGAGCCTATCCACTATACGCCACGTGTCCCTTAAAAGTTGTCAACATCATATGAAATGATCTCAACCTCAGACGAGACATAATAAGGAAACCTAGCATCATCAATGACAAGATCATAATTTCCTTATGCCACCCACAATAGAATGTCCTTTTACCTAATACGATGTCTCCACGATACAAGATCCTAGTTGCCTTATGTCACCCATGATCACCTAAGGGCATTTTGGCTCAATAAGGTAGTTCGTGCCCACAATCTTAGCCCTTAAATAATGGATCCTAATGAAATCGCATGCCCACTCCAATGGACCCCCGCTCATAACATCATGAAGGATTCATACAACTTGGGAGCATTGTTATGCCACTTAGTAGATCACAGGCCTATACTATCCTCTCAATAGCATGGCGGACCACAACCGCAACACTGTAACGAGTCCAAATCCATTAAAGACATCAGTGTGTCTTGTGTTAGACCACAACCAGGTATCCCTTCTCGAGCGAAAGCAGTTCAAATAATCCTCAATACATGATCACAAACTTTCATATCCTCATTGGAAAGTGAGTGGATCCTAGCATAAAATACCCCACAACTAATCCTTTTGACCAAGGGAATCAAATGCTTTTATTGGCCTCTATGTGGAGTATCTCGACACTCCACTTTTACATCAGAGCATCGAGTTAGGGGAAAATGTTATGGTCCGATATCTCATATACAAGCCCATCATGAGTGGCCACCAGCTAGCCCAACTCACGGCTCTTAGTTCTTGGCTCTCATGATTGATTTCCTTTATAATAGGAAACTAATATATCATAGTTGCTTATCTTACATATATTTTAATTATATCTCCTCATATACAACTTAAACTACAACCGAACAAACTTTATAAATACAGGGCTAAGGCACTTAGGTATGGATCTAATCTCTTCTCTCCTAGTGCACATCATAATTTTAGCGTCGGATTACCCTGCATGTACACCAGCCCACCATGTCGTTATTGCTTCCGCATAAGGAGAAAACCACCATCAATAGACAACAACTGCTTAGAGGCGAGATCAAATACACACCTTTGATCCAGACTCTGCACAAGACTAATAATTTTTATTCATTTAATTTTTTATACATTGTAACGTTTGCTACTATGCCCCATGTTTCATAAATGAAAAATAAATATCTTTTAAATGAAAAATAAAAGTATTTATATCTCAAAAAAATTAATAATAGCATTCAATGTTTTATTTTTCATCAATAACATTTAATATTTAATTTTATTGAGCACACCTTAACAAAAACCTCCTTTTGCCATCTAAACAAATTTTTTTTTTTGATGAGACCCTCTAAACATTATTATCCTTTGCTTTGAAATGATTAAATATGATGTTGTTCCTACCGTGGCCCGGGGGAGGCCCATTCCACAAACCTAGGCCCAACGTCCAAAAACCCGATTCCGGAAAGAAGAAGAAACCAGAGAATATCTACCCAGGCGCGATTGCCCCGGGCACGAGAAATCGGGCAACATTAGATAGAAAGGCCTGATTTAGGGATCCCTGGGACACATGCAGACACCGGTGAGCCCCTCGGTCTCGAGAGCTTCCAAAAGACCACGTCATACAGAATCTGAAATGCATGACTATGGTGCGCATTGCGCCCTTCCCTCAAATTACTCTAACGCCTTGGGGTGGGCCCCTATCACACAACAGAATCACACGTCACAGGTGTCTAGGAGGGCTATAAAAGGAGGATGAAGGTTGAAGAAAGGGGGCGGAAGGGCATGGACTAAGAGTGAGAGAGAGAGCCTATAGCTTGTATCCAACGTATTGTACTTCTATTGTTCTAGTAAGAACAATTAGCGCCCACCATGGGGAACGGTAAAACGGCTCCTTGACTGCAAGTAATTGAGCTTACAATGGTATGGACGAGAGGTGATGAAAGATTAGAGCAGGGCCAAAGGCCACCACCACTCCCTTCGCCAACAATTGAGGGGAGTCAGTTCCACGGAGAAGGTTTTCAGTCTCTGCTAGCGGCCATGGAAACTCTCCGGCGGGAGAATGACTGCTTCAAAGTGGAAGTAGAGGACCTGAGAAGGAGGGAGGCTGAGCGTGACTCCCATGTTGGGGAGCAGACCGAAGAAACTTCCCAGATGGAGGCCAACCATGCACCTCCGCCTACTCCGAGACATGATGGCGGTGCCCCGCAGCAGCGACCGCTCGCTGAGGTTCCCACGGACCACCCATTTTAGGAAGAGATAATGAGAACCCACTTCCCAGGAAAGTTCCGTCTGATCGAGATGGAAAAATATGATGGAACTACTGACCCGGAGGAACACATCGTGGCCTATAACACAATCATGGGTGTGACCGCGTCCTCAAACGCCGTCAAATGCAGAGTATTCCCCACCACCCTGAGGGGACTTGCTTTGGTATGGTACTCCCGCCTCTCACCTTCTTCAATCTATAATATCAATGAATTTACTTTAAAATTTAACAACCAATTTACCACAAGCAAAACTAACTGAAAAACCGCAGGGAGCCTTGTCAACTTTCGACAAGGTTCGCCCGAGTCCCTAGAGGACTTTCTGGACAGGTTCGGGAAGCTGGCGAATCAGATCCGGGACCTAAATCCCGTTGTCGCTCTCCATGCCTTGTTAACCGAGTTAAAAGCCTGCCCGTTTGCTGATTATCTGGCCCAGAAACCACCGGCTGACATAGATGAACTGAGAAGGAAGGCGGTAGGGTACATCGCCATGGAAAAAGTCATGGAGTCAAAAAGCCTCCAGGGTTTGGATTATGAGTCAGCCAAAACTAAGAAACAATAAGGTAAGAAGTCATGGATTTCCTAAGGGGATCGCCGAGTTGGGAAACATGCTTTGATCCCGAGATATGAGGAGTTCACCCCTTTGAACTCCCCCAGAGAAAAAATCCTGCGGGAAGTGTATAGTACAAACTTGATACCCTTTCCGGCACCTGCTGAGAACCCCGGCGACGCCGCCCTAAATCTGTACTGCCGTTATTACAGAACCATGGACACGACACCGAGGAGTGCAGGGCCCTAAAAAATCCAGTCGAACACCTGATCAACCAGGGCCACCTAGCGACCTATGTCCTAAAGGGGAATGACCAAAAAAGAGAAGCCCGAGTAAATGAGAGGTACAAGCAGAGACAATAAAGAAGAAGGGGCTGGGAAGATAGAGATGTCCGACCGATGGAATGACCACAACCCTGTTCCCCTAACCGGGAAGGAAGGCAGGACTGTGACCCACCCATCCGCGGAATCATAAACACCATTGCAGGAGGATTCGCGGGTGGAGGGCCATCCAACTCAGCAAGGAAGAAACACTTGAGAGGCCTGAGAACCGTTTTCGCTGTCGAGCAGAAACTGAGAAAATCCAGCCCACCGATCACCTACTCGGATGATAACTTCCATGGAATTGCTCGGGAACAGGACGACCTGGTGGTAATATAAATTGAGATTTCCAGGTTCATAATCAGGAAAGCGCTGGTATACCAAGTCAACTTGGCTGATATCCTGTACTGGACGACTTTCGCACAGCTGGGAATGCACCACTCCATCCTCAAACCCCACAGCGGCACCTTGGTAGGATTTTCGGGAAAGCATATCGATGTCCGGGGTTACATCGAACTACTGACAGCCTTTGGAGAACGCCCCTTGACCAAAACGATTGATAAAATTTCTAGTAATCGACGCTGAATCCCCGTATAACATGATCATCGATCACCCGAGCCTCAATGCGCTAGAGGCAGTAGTATCCACTCTACATCTGACAAGTAAATTCATATCAGAATCGGTCTCCGCCATTATTATAGTTCGGGCAGATCAGCTGATCGCCAGGCAATGCTATGTAGACTGTTTGAAACCAAAGAAAAAGGCCGAAACAAAAGTGCACGACAAGGCACTGGACCGAATCAATCTGGTAGAGCTCGACCCCCAGGAGGACTCCCGGGAGCTGAGGCCACAGCCAATGGGCAACACGGAAAATTTGCAAATAGGCAGGAAAGCGGGACAATTCACCAATCTCAGCACCGCTTTGGGAAAAGAATCAAGAGAAAAGATAGTCAGTGTGTTATGGGAAACTGCTGATTTATTTGCATGGTCAACAGCGGATTTGCCGGGAATAGATCTAGCTGTTATCTGTCATAAGCTTGCCATATGTCCTGAGGCGAAACCGGTGGCACAACAAAAGAGAAAAGTCGGGGAAGAAAAGAGAAAAGCCATATTGGAAGAAACCAAAAAACTAATGGACTCAGGTTTTGTCAGGGTAATACACAACTTGGCTGGCTAATGTGGTTCTTGTTAAAAAGCCGAGTGGAAAGTGGAGGATGTGCATCGATTATACTGATTTGGACAAGGCCTGCTCGAAGGACTCATATTCTCACCCTAGCATCGATCGTCTGGTAGACGGTCCATCTGGACACGCCACCCTTAGTATTATGGACGCATATTCGGGGTACAACTAGATAAAAATGTTCCCACCAGACGAGGAACATACGACATTCATCACAAAGAACGCAAACTTATGCTACAGGGTCATGCCCTTCGGGTTAAAGAATGTTGGGGCAACGTATCAAAGGATGATGGACAAAGTTTTTGCTGATCAGATAGGTAGAAACCTAAAAGTCTACATCGATGACATAGTGGTAAAGTCGGGATTAGAGGAGGCCCATGACAAGGACCTACAGGAGATTTTCCAACAAATCTGAAGTCACAACATGCGTTTGAATCTAGAAAAGGGCACCTTCGGGGTCCCGGGAGGAAAATTCTTGGGATTCATGCTGACAAACAGGGGAATTGAAGCGAATCCCGATAAATGCAGAGCAATGTTAGACATGCGAAGCCCAACTAATGTGAAAGAAGTGCAGAGGTTGGTAGGTCAAGTGGCTTCTTTGCAAAGATTCTTGCCGAAATCTACCGACAAAGCAGTCCCATTCTTCAGGCTGTTGAAAAAACCCAAGGACTTCAAGTGGACGCCAGAGTGCGAAGAAGCCTTCATTAAATTAAAAGAGTTTCTGGCACCCCCTGGTGCTCGTTAAGCCAAAGACGGGAGTGGCACTTTTGTTATATTTGTCAGTCAGCGAACACGCCATCAATACAGTCCTGATACAAGAAAAGCAAAAGGTACAAAAGCCCATATACTATATCAGTTGGATGCTACAAGGCCCAGAGACTCGATATCAACTGATTGAGAAGTTAGCTTTGGCTCTAGTAACGGTTGCCAGAAGACTTTACCCATACTTTCAAAGTCACCAGATAATGGTGAAGACAGATCATCCAGTTAAACAAATCGTGCGAAAGCCCGAGTTAGCCGGACGAATGATTGCATGGTCGGTAGAACTCTCGAAATTCGGGATACAATATGAACCACGGGGCCCCATGAAAGCACAGTGCCTGCTGGATTTTGTAGCTGAGTTGGTACCAGAGGAAGGTCAATTGGAGCCAGTGCCCTGGAACCTTTTCGTCGATGGCTCCTCCAACCTCAAGGGCAGTGGATCAGGGGTAATCCTGGAGAGCCCGGAAGGAATTGTACTAGAGCAGTCAGCCCGTTTCGAGTTCTTAGCAAGCAACAATTAGGCAAAGTACGAGGCAATAATAGCCGGGCTTAAGCTAGCCAGAGAGGTAGGAGCCCAGAGACTTGTGGTATTCAGTGACTCCCAATTAGTCTCGGCTCAGATCTCGGGAGAATTTCAGGTTAAAGACCGTCAGCTGACGGAGTATCTGGCCAAAGTCGGCAATCTCGGTTCGGAGCTTGATAGTTTCGAGATCAAACACATCAGGAGAAAGGAAAACTCAAGGGTGGACATCTTTTCCAAACTAGCGAGTACAAAGAAGCTGGGGCAGAATAAAACAATAATACAAGAGACACTGTACTCCCCAAGCTTCGAGTTGGGAAATCCAGCCAAATGTGAGGCCATAATCTCAGGAGGGGAAGCCGGATGGATGGACCGGATCCTTCAATACTTAACCAAAGATATCCTACCGGAAGAGGAGACCCAGGCCCCAAAAATAAAGAGGCAGGCTCCTTACTACACGGTGATAGACAAACAACTATACCGAAGAGGTTTCGTAGCCCCGCTTCTCAAATGCCTCGACACCTCTTAGGCCGAGTATGTAATGGCAGAAATACACGAGGGGATATGTGGCATACATGGGGGATTCCGAACTTTGGCAGCTAAAGTCTTGCGAGCTGAGTATTTTTGGCCATCTATGAGGGAGGATTGTCGGAGGAAAACTAGCACTTGCGAGAAATGTCAGAAATGCGCGGTAGTCCCGTACTCGGCACTAGAAAACTTGCATAACATTATCTCGCCATGGCCTTTCTTTATATTGGGAATGGATCTCCTCGGACCATTCCCCCTCGGGAAGGGACAGGTTAAATTTATAATTGTTGCCATTGACTACTTCACTAAATGGGTGGAGGCTGAACCCCTGGCCAAAATTACAATGGTGCAAGTCAAAAAGTTCCTATGGAAGAATGTCATCTACCGGCATGGGCTCCCACACTCAATCATATCAGATAATGGTACACAGTTCATAGATCAAACTTTGCAAAAAAAATTATCTGAACTCGGGATTAAGCAAAGATTCAGCTTGGTCAAGCACCCCAAGACGAATGGACAGGTCGAAGCAACAAATAAGGTCATACTTGGTGGTTGAAGAAGGCATTTGGAAACAACGAAAGGGTCATGGCCTGAAGAACTCCTAGGAATCTTGTGGGCTTATCACATAACTCCTCAGTCAGCCATAAAAGAAACCCCTTTTAAAATGACTTACGGTGCGGACGCAATGATACCTTCACTCCGAAGAGTGCAGTTTAACCAAAAGGACGTGGATTTGATTGAGGAAGTCAGGGAGGCAGCTAGCATAAAGAATGCTACGTGTAAACAGAAGATCGAGCAAAGTTATAGTTTAAGACTCAAGGCTAGGGAATTTAAGGAAGGAGAGATGGTCTGCGTTTAGCCACGGGACCAAGAAAGGAAAAGGAAAGCGGGAAGCTGGCCCCGAACTGGGAAGGACCGTTCCGCATTAGCAAAAGAATTGGGAAAGAAGCGTATAAACTGGAAACTATGGAGGGAATGGCAATCCCGAGGACTTGGAATGCCACTCATCTCAAATTTTTTTACGCTTAACATTTTGTAACCGGGATCGATTACCCTTTTTCCTCACCGGTGTTTTTTTCACTAAGGAGGGTTTTCGCCGGGAGGTTTTAACGAGGCTCATCCCAAGAAAAATGCATATAAATGAAATATCTTTCAGAAAGTACTTGTCATTGTTTTTAATTCATTAATATTATTACGTACATGTACAATCCACTCGAGATGTGCTCCCTTAGGAAATCGAGCAACGTCTCCTTCCTTCACTCGGGATCCGCTCCCTTAGGAAGTCGAGCAACATCTCTTTCCTCCACTCGGGATCTTTTCCCGGACGAGGCAAGCGAGGACAAAGTGTAAGTCTTACTCGAGCTTTGGCCCTCGAAACAAGCGTAACATAACTATAGAAGCGCATACTCAACTTTTGGCTCCCGAAAGGGTCAAAACAAATTATAGAAGAACAAATTACAGAAGCTTACTCGAGCTTTGGCTCTCGAAATGGACATAACTCAAACATTCAAAAACACAAGGTGTTCCCCGAACAAACATAAGTTCATACAAATTAAAGGCAAAATACAACTCCAAAGTAAAAAGATACAAGTATACACATATCAAGGATCCTCATCTGACCCTCCGTCAGCTACACCCCCTCGACAGAACCAACTTCACCGGCATCTTCTCCATCCGCCTCATCTTCCTCATCCACATGATCAACTAGCTGCCTATCTTTCACACCCTTGAGGAGACTCATATCCGAAAAATCCCAACCCGGATCTATACAATAGGCTTACTCATAGGCCAAGTTGAAACCAACAGTCAGCTGCTCACCGGCGTAAACTTTCATTTCATAGAGCTCACCTTCAAGCCAGGACACAGCTTCTTTGGAAGACTCGAGCTCCGTTATCTTTTCATCACGGGCAGCAGTAAGGGTGGCATTAGCTTCCTCCAGGCTCTGGGCCGTCGCCCGGGAAGTGTTAAGATCTTCTTCCAGCTTCGTCACTCTGAACTTAAGCTGATCAACTTCTATGGCCAAGGCAGCGGCACGGTTGACAAGACTCAGATCTAGAGCCACCTTTTGCAGAAGCTGATCACGCTCCGTGGTCATCGCAGCCAATTCCTTCTCGGCCTGGATGGCCTCCAACTCCTGCCAACGAGTAAGAGTGGCCACGTGAAGACTAGCCACTCGGTTATAGGAAGTATGCCCCAACTTTCGGAAGATCTTCACGTCAGCAGGGTGAAGAAATTTTTCATCCACGACCGAGGCTCGAGAAGAAGCGTCCCATAAGGTGTTTACCCCTGATGGGACCGACACCCTACCCGACAAAACCTGCCTTAACAAAGTCTCGGGAGAACCAGGAGGCGAGGAGGGAGAATTAGCTTCTACGTCTCAGGCACGTTTCTCGACGACACCACCCTCGAGGTTATCACCCCGACCTCACTTAGGAGAAAGAAGCCCGTCAAGAGGTTGGGTGCGAGCAGCCTCACGAGCAAGGTCTTTTCCCCTACTCGAGTGTGATGCCTCGCCAACATTAGGAGACGGGGAACTTCCCCCTTTTTCTCGGCCACCAAAGCCCAGAGGGCTGCGCGATTCACCTTGGGAGACATGCGACCTAAGGAAAAGCAGAACAATAGTGTGAGAAACAATAAACGGTATATGTATGTATAATAAAAAACAAACAAGGCTCACCCATGAGCTCTTCTAACAAAGTCGGATTATCCCGCTTGTCGATCAAATCGGAGCTCGGGATTCCATTCAAGAGCTCGAGAAAATCCACTTCCAACGTCTCCCGAGGAGAAATTTTGTGATACTCAAAACCGGTTATTATCTCAGGGTTGGGAGTCTAGGACAACGGAAACAAGGATCCCCCGAAGAAGAACAATAAAACGGAGTCCCGGGACCCCGAAAGACAACTTTAAAAAATTATTTCTTAAAACCTTTGAAGGAGGTAGAAAAGGGTTCAAGAATTTTGCGGCGATGAATAGCACTAAGAGAACTCCACCTAACAGGGCCACTAAGCCGGGCTCGGAAAAAATAAAAAAAAGGTAGGAACAGAGGCGGTAATGCCGAGAAACTCATACACTATCTCAAAAGCCTTCACGAAGGCCCAGTTATTGGGGTGGAGTTGGGAAGGAGCAATATGTAAAGCTCGGAGGATAGCGCACTCAAAATCCGTAAAAGGAAGTTGAACTCAGGCAAGAGTCAAAATACGTTTATACATGAAGAAAAAAGGAGGGTCATACGACTCTCCAGAGAAATACACACGGTCAAAGGGGGAACAAGGAGGAAGACGACCCAGTCTAAGCCTCCCTGATCAACCCAGAAAACCTCTATCCTTTTCAAAGAGAAGGAATCCTGGAACTTAGAAGGTAACGACAGGACTTCGGGATCCGCCCAATCCAAGGGAGACCGGGAGTCATTTTCCCTAGGCGGGGCAACGGAGGAGGGACCAACAGAAGACCCCTCCGCCACGACTGAGGTGGCGGCGATAGGCACCACTGCACCTTGATGCTCATCAACGCCCATTAATGGAATTGAAGACAAAAGAAGACCAAAAAACTAAGGAGAAAATGGAGGGAGAGCACAGACGCTAAAGAGACACTACCAAAAGGAAAATGAGAGGGAAGAAAAGAAATCAAAGGAGCGTATTTGAAAGATAATGAGATAAGGATAAGGCTTGGGAGAACTGGAAAGCAGAGTGGAGCAATAAGGCACGAAGAATGGAAGAAATCGTGTGAGGAGTTTCAGAAGTTTGAAAGCGAGCGAAGAAGAAGGAAAGACGCCCTATTTATAAACGAGGGTGATCCAACGGATAGGATCCACAAAGACGATCCAACGGTACCAAAAAGGGGCAGCTCAAACGATGTCTCGATATGCAAACCAAGGTAGTCATTATGAAACGCCGCCTGACACCAAGCAATGCTCAGTGGAAAACGCAAATCTTGAAGTGACGTGACCTTTTGTATCAAATACCCGAGTAGGTCACCTTCAGGGCGCAAAACCCGAATAGTACCCTCGAAAACTTCAGTATATTACGGTCAAAATCGAAATACAAGTCACTAATCGCTCACAAGTCTTTTCATCGAGCCCGACTCAAGACTTGGAGGATGTTTGTTCCTATCATGGCCCCGGGGGAGGCCCATTCCACAAACCTAGGCCCAACGTCCAGAGCCCGGTTCCTAAAAGAAGATGAAACCCGAGAATATCTACCTGGGCGCGATTGCCCCAGGCACGAGAAATCAGACCACATTAGATAGAAATGCCCGATTTAGGGATCCCTGGGAAACAGGCAGACATTGGTGAGCCCCTTGGTCTCGAGAGCTTCCAGAAGACCACGTCATACAGAATCTGAAATGCGTGACTATGGTGTGCATTGCGCCCCTCCCGCAAATTACGTTAACGCCTTGGGGTGGGCCCCTCTCACACAACAGAATCGCACATCACAGGTGTCTGGGAGGGCTATAAAAGGAGGATGAAGGTTGAAGAAAGACGGCAGAAGGACTTGGACTAAGAGTGAGAGAGAGGGCCTATAGCTTGTATCCAACATATTGTACTTCTATCGTTCTAGTATGAACTGATGTTATGCTGCACGTTGCACAATACAATACAAATAAATCTTACGGTAAAAAATTAAGATGCCACCTCACCTCTCCATGAAGAAGGCAAGAGGAACAATGAAAGATGTGGCGATGAGTGACCGTTGGGCTAGGAAAACGCTCACGCTCATCCCATCGTTTGCAACTAACTTGAAGAAGATGCTAACCCCAGCCATAGCAATTTGAACCACTACCATTACAAACACAGGTTTCAGGCCATCTATGACTCTCTCCATATTTGCCATGTTAATTAGTGATTAATTAATAACCAATATGGCTTTATATATATTAACTATTTCCACTTAGCTGATGTCAATCTATCAATCTTCTTCGCTCTGTCACTGTCACTACGTGTTCTTCAACATGCGAGACAAAAAGTTTTTCAAGAGATGAGCATATGCACAATAATGATGGTAGAACGATTATTGAATTCAAATAGATTTATGTCTTCTTGTAATGTTTTTTTTAATTTTTAATACCTTGTTTAGTCTTTTGCAATTATAATAAGGACAGGCTCTCTTGAAACGACAAGGAGACAGATTTTTTAAAGTAAAAAAATGGAAACTAATGAAATTATTAATGTCTAATTAAAATGACATTCGATTATTCGAGAACGTCTTAATTGGGACAACAGAATTTCTTCATAAAAACTAAAATTGGACAATAAACTTGTAATTTGGAGAAGCGATGTGCTATAGTGCCCAGGATAAGATTAAGACCGGATGAACTAGGAAAGCTCCAAACTTATTACATAGGTTACGTAAGGGGTGAAGATTTTCTGTTCCAATTTCGTATCTCATTCTCTGTTCCCCATCAATAATAATTTGACACTTAAGTAAATAAAATCACAACTCATTATTATTTATGTTCATTCACAACATTTGATTGGTGGGAGGCATCGAAACACCATTTTTATCCTATGATAAGTTATGTAATTTTGTGATTATCAAAACCAGATGACTTAACAAATTCTTATGATATATTTTGTGTTTATAATAATTCTGTAGTAGGAATGTTTGAGAAAATAACTAGCCATTGCAACAATTAACTAACATTAATATTAACCAAAAATCAAACAAGAATAAACTCTTCACCTATGGATTTTGCATTAAATTTAGATGATAAGTTTTAGGCAAAATCACTCTTTTGAGTAAACACCGTCTCAAACAATCATGCGTGTCCGTTAAATATACAACATGATATTGACGTGGTGTTGGCTTAGTAGCTTGGACAAAACAACATAGTTTTAACGACTTCAGATAAGTGTCTGAGTAAGGTAGATGTAAACCAAGCTTTATAGCCATGGGTGTAGAGAAGAAGATTGAGAACCATGAACTCTAGATCATTATTTAAGAGGGAAGAAGATAACTTATACACCCCCAATGATAACAATCAGGTCACCAACCACTTAATATGTCGAGTTGTGGAGTTAATGGACACGTTTAACGGAGTTGGACGAAAAATAACACTTAGACCAATATTGTTAACGTTGGTAAACATAAGAGATTAGTTTGTTACAAAAAAAAAAGGGATCAAATTGAACAAAACAATTAACTTAAGGGATCAAAAAAGTAATTTTGCCTAAGTTTTTATTGTGATATTTTTTTATTAAACCTTTTGAATTTCTCATGTTATGACTTTAAAACAAATATGTTGTCAATATGTAATAATTATTATTAATTCTCAATATTTTTTTAATAAGAAAAAGATATCATTAAAAAGGATATAAGGGGTACTGGAACCATACACATTACAAAAGATAAAATAACAAAGTTCACATCAAAGTGTCAAATCACAGCGATGAAGGCAAAATCAGTTGTACTAATTCTTAATCAGTCAATCTTATATCTAAATTATTGTTATAATTTTATTAATCAATTCTATCTCTTAAATTATCTAACACCTCAAAATTTTTAGACACAACCATGGTGAAATAGGTACATATGTAATAATTTTTTATGCAAATAACGGTATGCACAACAAGCCCTTAGGTAAAGTAATATGTAATGCAATATATTCAATTATACCAATCAGTGTTATAAAACTCGGACCAATCATCGAATTGATCGGGATACTAGATTAATAGGTCTCTGATTGAACCAATGATTCACTGGTTGAACCGGTTGACTCAGTGTATATTAAAAGAAATCCAAATATTCATAACATAACCTAACATAATTAAACACATTTTATTAAACTCATATTATGAAAAAAATTAAGTGAATTTATTTCTAATATATCAATCAACATAGTAAATCTAAAATTGTTTTCACTCATTTATATTTTAAAATTTAGTATTTATGGCCCAAAATTTAGTATCTTATATTCTAATATATCAACCAAGTTACAAGAGGAGCACCGTAAAAGCAAATAACCATAACCATCCAATTTTCCCAACGAAGGGAACTGATACTTGAATGAAATGTGTTAAGTATCTCAAGTCAAGTTTCACAATTGCGAAGGTACTATCTGGTTAAAATGCATTAAAATGGTACAACTTTTTACTGTGAGTAGCTAACTACTTGAAAATAATATAATAATATTGTTTGTGATGCATACCCCAGCCCAGTAATAGTAGCTTATTCTAACATAGGGACCGTTCCGGGCACCCCTTTTTATTAAGGGCATCCCCCGTAAACAGTAAAATATCCAAAATATTCTTAATAAAAAGCTTTAAAATTCAATTTTTTTCATATCATTGTTACTCTAACAGATTATCAAATTCAGAGAGTTGTAAATTTTTTCTGGAATCTCGCAAATAACATTTGCGTTTTCGCAAATACATTCTTCACTCGCAAATTAGGTAATTGCGAAATTTTTTTTTGATTTCCTTCACCCGCAAATAAGATATTTGCGGGTGAAGGAATTTTTTTACACTCGTAAATAAGATATTTGCGAGGGAAGCAAAATTTTCCTTCACTCGCAAATACCTTATTTGCGAGTGAAGGAAAATTTCCTCTTCCTTCACACGCAAATACAGTATTTGCGAGTGAAGGAAAATTTCCTTCACTCGCAGGATTATCTTAAAAATATTGATTTTAATTTGTTATTTGTTTCAGTAATGCCGCGCACCAGGGGAGCGGGTTGGTTGGCCGGTAGGGAGGCTGAGGCTGAGGCCAATAGGTTGGCGGTTGAGGTTGCGAGAGCAGAGGCTCAGCGACAGCGGCGAGAGCAGCGGGATGCTATGACTGCTTCGCACCGTCGGAGATTGGTTGATAGTAGAGCTAGCCTGAGCAGAGGGGGACGTCGTACACTTCAACCTTAGCAGGAGCCACCTCAGTACGAGGACGACGAGGCATCTCAGTACGAGTCACCTCAGGACGAGGGACATGAGGACAAGGGACAACAAGACGAGATGCATATTGATGCACGGGCAGAGGAGGGACCATTTCCTGGAGGACCTTCCGATACATGGCTCCTGACTTCATTCAAAGACCACATAGCTTACAGCTTGTGGAACGGAGAGGTAATTATTGTTTACTGTTTTTAAAACATTTAAGGTTTTTTTTTTTTTACTTTTGTATAATTCATGCCAAGACGTCTATTTTTATGTGTGCAGGACCGGGAGGACCCGCTTAGGGTTTTCGCGCACGGGAAAAAGTGGCAGAAGTGGTTTGGCGAGCATCAGCCACTACCACCAGCAGTACAGGCTCATGTCGATCGAGATGGTCTGTCGCCTCTTATGTATTGCAGCTACCCGATGGTAGATAACTCGCTGCTGACAGCGTTTTCCGAGAGGTGGCATCTGGAGACCAGCTCGTTCCACCTTCCGTTCGGAGAGATGACCATCACGCTGAATGATGTGTCATGCATTTTGGGCATCCCGATCAGAGGTGCATTGTGTTTACCCCCCGAGATGGACATAGATATTGTTATATCAGTTCTACAGTCGTTGTTGGGGGTATCTTATGAGGATGCTCGGGTGGAGGTTACGGGCACTGGGTGGGCATCTGTCAGTTTATCTTGGCTGCAAGACCTTTATGATGCACGAAGTATTGAGGGTCCAATGGACGAGGCAACAAGGGCATTCATACTGGTGCTACTTGGGATGACTCAGCTGACGGATAAGACTAGCTAGCACTCGTATTGACTGCAAATATATCGAGCTGCGTGAGTTGGAGCTGGTGGGACAGTGGTCATGGGGAGCTTTAGCCCTATGCCACTTGTACGGTTATCTTGGTGATGCCACCAGGTTGGCATGTCGTGGGTTAGCGGGTTACATGACACTCTTTCAGGTATTAAATTAGAAAATTAAATTTACAATTGTTTTAATTCTGACGTGTTTTCGTAACTGATTCTTTATTTGTGACAGGCGTGGATCTACGCATATTTTCCTACTTCGGTGGTAGATCGGAGGCTTGTTGAGGGTGACAAGGGTGCGCGTGTACGCGCTAACCGCTGGAGAAGCAAGAGAGGTCATGGGAGGGTGCTTCCATACAGGCAGGCATTGGATGCGCTGACCGCTGATGACGTGTGCTGGGCACCATGGGCCGCATATAGACAGTATTGCCCATTCGATCCGATGGCATACTTTTCGGGGTACCTTCGGTGTGGGAACACTATAGTGCCGTACCTGCCTGAGAGAGTACCGCAACAGTTCGAGTTCAGGCAGGAGATTCCTCGGCAGCCACCACGACGTCCCTCGGCTGAGGCCATTAGTCTTAACAGGATGTCCCCTCACCTGTACTCTATTAGATACCTATTTCGGTTGAGGTCGGCCAGTTATCTAGCTGAGTGCTCCTCGGATTACTTGGATTGGTACTACAGGCACTCGCATCCACTGTTGATACCTCCACAGGCCCCACCTCCACAGGCTTCACCTCCGCAGGCTCCACATGATGCACATGTTGATTGTGTCCCTCGGGTAAGGAATAATAAGTTTTTACACTCTATATATTATGTCTAGTCGTAATGTCATCTATTTTTTCCTATATAATGTACTTATGTTATTATGTATTTATATCATTTGTAGGCGGCTTATGTTCATGCGGTTAGTATGTTGGATAGAATTGCCGCCATGCGGCATCAGATCGTTGATTACGCACAGGAGGGAGATGACATGTGTGACTAACTTCGGGAGGTGCTTCAGATAGCGGAGGATCAGGAGCGCTGAGTTGTTTTATTTTTTTGTAATTTATTTTCATATGAACACTTAGTTTTTATTATGTAAATATTATTGTTATTGTTATTATTAAAGATTAATGTTGTAAATAGTTGTTTAGTAATGAATATAATATGAAATTTTGAAGATTGCATCTTAAAACCATGTTTTGTGTATATACGTGAAGAAATGAGAGAGCAGAAGCTTTTGAAGAGCCAAAGCGGGAGAAATTCGCTTAGCGAAGGCCAAATCGCTAAGCGAAAAGGACAAAAATCAGTAGCAACTTACTGCCACAAATTCGCTTAGCCAAAATAGTTTCGCTAAACGAATTTATCCCAGGTGATCATAGACGGGTTTTGAAGATTCGCTTAGCGAAACTGAATTCGCCAAGCGAATCTGTCACAGCAACCAGGGAAGCTTGGAAAATCAAATTCGCTTAGCCAAAATAGTTTCGCTAAGCGAATTTGTCCCAGGTGATCATAAACGGGTGATTATAGACGGGTTTTGAATATTCGCTTAGCTAAACTTAATTCGCTAAGTGAATTTGTCACAGCAACCAGGGAAGTTTCGAAAATCAAATTCGCTTAGCGCGATCAGCTGAGCTAAAATCATTTACTGGTTGTTATTGTTGTTATTAATACACTTCTGCAGACTATTATTATTGTTATTGTTATTATTATTGTTATTTATTATTAATGAACTTAGAAATACAAAATAAAATAACAGTAAAATGTAAATATAATGGTACAATAAATAATGACGGTGTATTAGTCAAACATCATCTAAGTTTATTGGATTGTATACATCATGATGGGAAAGATTAGGCGGTAGAAATATTGAAAATCATTCTTGCAATTGACTAATATATCACGTTGGCCATGAATAAGCCTCAGGACGGGAAAAGCCACGCCAATGTGATTCTATGGTAGGCAGTGGACAACTATCCTTCAAAAATACCTGAAATAACGTAAATACAATTAAATGACCGACTAATCATAACATAAAAAATAAAAACTTAAAAATATTAGATCAATTACCTGTACCCAGTGATTACCATTGACAAAACCAGTGCAAACGAGTGGATGGTTTGGAGTTGGTGCACCTCTAAGGGGAAAAAATGTCCAGCACATCATACTGGCAGATGATAAAGAGACTAGGACCAATCTATATTTGGTTGCTATCACATGACCCATCTCTGGTAATGTCATCCACTTGTTTTGGAGACATGCATCGTACAGGTCCCGTAAAGAAGACTTCAGTTCTTGTAATTGAACACCGAAAAGAGGGCCATATAAATCAACATTTTC
Source organism: Ammopiptanthus mongolicus (assembly GCA_039655645.1). NCBI lineage: Eukaryota > Viridiplantae > Streptophyta > Magnoliopsida > Fabales > Fabaceae > Ammopiptanthus > Ammopiptanthus mongolicus. Next base: position 67,078,800 of record CM077351.1, on the reverse strand, counting down.
CGTAAGCTCTTTATGCAACTCCTGATGGATTAAATGCCAACTATCCTCAGTTCTACCAAGCAATGCTGCAATGCAATGATACCCACAGTTTCCATCACTGTCCACATTAACTATGTTAGAAATGTATGGCTGAAACTGCACAAGAAATTGATTCAAGAAAGACAAACGTCTCCTCTTTACTTGGGCAGTTGATTTCAACGAGGAACGCGCAGAACTATTCTCATGTGCAGAGTATATTGCATCGACATGCTCAAAATAAGATGGGTCACGTTTATAATCAAATCCATCCGTGTTGGTCTTCTTGGATTTGGGTGCCCCCTTAGTCTTCACCATTCCGGGCTGTGGGCACATTGAAGTTGTCTCAGGACAACATAGTTCTCGCACCTTGCGATATAGTGTCCTTTTACCAACAATGTCAAGTGTGCGGAAATGGGTAATCAATACCTCCCACTGAAGCGCAAGTTCCTCTTCTGACACTGTTTCATCTGTTTGTTGTTGATCCTCTTGTTGGCCAAAATGTAATCTCCTCCAGTGCACATGGATTACCTCTAATATAATTGGAGTACCCGTCATACTGTAATGAGCCAGCTCACAAGCACAGGGTAAACCGTGTGTAGTACTAAGAGTACAACCACATGCAGATTTATCAATACCTACGTTCATCGCTCTGGTCCACTCACGAACAATATGTTGCAATGCACTCCGAGACACGAATCCAATCAATCTGATAAGCATACGAATGTTGTGTGAGTGTTCGATCACGGTTATGCTCCTCTCAAATGATGCCTTTATCTCGTTGTGTTGCAGCGTAAGCATGTTATTCATCGTCTCCCAACACATACACATGTCACCCTTGCTGGTTTGCAACAAATTCTTCAATCTCCAATGTTGAGCCTCAACCCTATCAACAAACATTCAAAACAACTTCAGCTATAGCATAACATGATTCATTAACAATTTTGGCAGTAGTTTGATTATACCTGTTTGTGGTTGTATTCCCCAAGTGCATCACTTGATTAGTCCATGCCGTAACAAATTTGTCTTTGTGTGGATCCAACCAAGTCTTTTGCACATAATCAATTAATATAGGCCACTCTGCACATACTTCATGAAAAGTCATCAGGCATTGCTCATACTCAGTTTCGTCAGCAAAATAAACAACACTGTTCCATGCATCCTTGACTACCTCCAGCTTTTTGTTATCAGATACCAATTTTTTGCATTTTGCATAGACATTTTTTCCTGTGTGAAATTGGCACAAAAGATTGCGAGTTATTGGGAACACAACTGCAATCGCATTCATCAAAGCAAGATCTCTATCTGTCACAATAACTTGGGGAATTGACTCATCTAGCACGAACAATTCTCTTAACTTCTCTAGTGCCCAGACATAGTTTTTAGCCCCTTCAGAATCCATATAGGCGAATCCCACAGTAAATGTCACTTCTGTTGAAGTAACACCAACAATTTCAAGTAGTAGCAGCCTATATTTATTGGTTTTGTAGGTACTATCAAGGATGAGGACCATATTAAATGTATTCAACAAATGGACGGAATCTGCATGTGCCCAAAATATATCTTTAACAACGTCCAAACCGTCATGTCTTCTATACCAAGAAACATATCGATCTTGATGTATTAAGTTCAGCAAATGTTGCATTTCTGTTCTAGGGCCTTTCTCAGATGATCGGTACTTTTGACATTCGATGTAAATGTGTTTAATTGTAGATAGGTTCTCCTTATCGCGACCTTTAACCCTCAACAGAACATTTTTTGGCTTGACATTGTTCTTGGTCATTTCATGAACAAGTTTCTTCTCCTCTTCGCTTAAACGACCAACATAAGAATGACCCACCAATGTTTCAGCTAACCGATGGTTGTGTAATCCACATCTTACTTTCAGCATCCATCCTTCAATCTTTCCTTCAGTCATCGATAAAGGTATTCCTTTAATTTTGAACATGCACTCACACTTTCGAGTACCGGTTGCTTTAGAAGATGCATGCTTTTTAGGCTTATACTTCCCACTCCTTTCACAACCTAGAATTAATTTTGTACGTCCGCCATTTTGTCCTGTCTCTGATCTCACAATGACAACAACAAATCCATTTTATTTTCCAACCTCTCTAGTCCAACACAATAAATCATCTCGTGTAGGAAATATCTCCATAGTAGTGAATGCTTCTGTACAGTCCACAACTGTCGTTTGGTTAATCTCATTAAAATCAAACATATTGCTGCCTTCCATTAGGCGAAACAAACAAAATAAAATAAATACCTAATATATGTAAAACGTAAAAAAAAATAAAATTTCCATTAGGCGAGTAAACAAAAAATTTGTACACTCACAAATACCTAATTTGCGAGTGTAAGTAAAAGAACCACTCGCAAATTAGATATTTGCGAGTGTACAAAAATTTACACTCTCGCAAATAACTAATTTGCGAAAATATACCTCCTTTCGCGAATATCTAATTTGCGAGAGTCACGTATAATTTGGGAAATTTGGGAGAAAACTATGAGTACTTGTAAAAAATGGAACAACCTTCACATATTTATCAGAAAATGGATCCGCGTATTAATAAATTATTCTGTCTTGAACTCATTGTTCTTTTTCCCTTTTTTTCCTTCTAGATGTCCGAAACATATTAGCATCGAAAGGTTTTAACGAGTGTGTTATTTTTTTAATTGCTCACTCGTAAATATGATATTTCCGAGTACTTGCTTCACTCGCAAATATCATATTTGCGAGTGACTAATTAGACAAAATAATACACTCGCAAATATGATATTTGCGAGTGAAGCAAGTACTCGCAAATATCATATTTGTGAGTGAGCTAAATTAAAAAATAAAAACTTTTGGCGGGATCTTTTGGGAATTACACTGTTCACAGGCGGTGCCCTTAGCAAAATGGGGGTGTCCTTAGCAAAGCCCTCTAACATATCACTCTAATATTTCACACAGTAATTGCATGGCCCAGCCCATTAGTCCGAAAACCCTAAAAGCTAAAATACATAGTAGTGTTGTTTGCTTCTTCAACTTCAACCGTTTCTCAATCTTAACATCTTCTTTATTTTTTTTGTTCTTCAACTTATGCGAAAAGTGCACTCAGTGGGCATTTTCATAGGTTGAAGATTTACTCATTTATTAGATCTAGGCGCGCGGCAGATCGGAACTAGAGGAGTTGGACGCGGCAAACCAGAACCGGAGAAGGAGCTGGGCGCGACTGTTCATGATTTTGATTCCATCTTCTTCTCTTTTGTTTTTCTTAAAAAAAAGTTTGACTTGGGCGAGTTAGAAAAATCAGCCGGTTTACCGGTTTTTACAAAAACCAGCCGGGTGAACTAGGTTATCTCCAAGTTGATGTCTTGTCCGATCAGATGACTCAACCGGCCCGGTTATATGGCCGGTTTCCGATCTAACCGTTTAGATCGGGCGATTCGAACCGGTCTTAATAACATTGATACCAATGCCAGAAGTTTGATAAGACATGCATACAGATGATATTCTATCTTTATTAATTCTGTAGTGGGCATATTAAAGTCTGAGAAAAATTAGTCGCAATTGCGAACACTTCAATTATATTAACATTAATATTAGCCAAAGATAAAATAAAACTCGACTTTTATCTGGTTGCTTATTGCATCAAAAAGTCAGAAATTAACATATATTATGCAATTATTTTGAAACTTTTTGTTCAATACAAAAGTACCAATCTAAATGATCCTTGGTAGTTCGTGACAAGTACATAGGTTCTTGATCTCTCTTTCTAATCTTTAAAGTTATAAATGTAAAGTATTGTTACAAACTAGTGGTATGCAGGGCTAAATATGAGCAATAAAAACTATGAGAATTTTAAATGTAATTTTAACATGTCATTTTCAATTATATATTAATTATTATATAACCATGACAAAATTTATTTTATATGACATTAATGGATTTGAAATGGAGAGTGTATAAATAAATAAATAAATAAATAAAGCACAGTTAAAACTTAAATATATTTCTAAGAACCAATTTCATATCTTAGTATTTCCAATAAGAAGAACTATAGAAACACTACAAGAAAAAAGCTCATTACCGACGGTCATGAGCTGTAGGTAATGACAAAAAGCCATCGGTAATAGATCTTTTCCAACGTAAAGTCGACTGTAACACCCCGATTTTTCGTCCTTTCTAAGGACGATAAACTCAATTAATGAGTTTATATTTTTATCAGTGTTATAGAAAATGATTTTGGGAAAATTAAAATCATATTCTTGTTTCATATAATCGTAGGAGCCTACGGTTAAGTTTTGAGCCGAAAACTCAAACCAAACCCGATCTATGTTTTTTTAGATGATAGTGTTTTCTATTATCACGACCTAATCTTGACTAACGGACGAGGCCATTAGTCTTAGAATTCGATCCTCTATCTTTTTCCTAAAATGTGTCCTGACGACCAAAATATAAATAATATTTTATATTCGGGCCGACAATCGATCGAGGAGACGATTCGAGCTGTCTTAGGGTTTTTCGAGACACACGATCAAATGTTTTTCATGCCAGAATTGTATCAAGTTAACTGAGGACTCATACCAGTGTCGTGATGATTTCAAATATCGGGACGTGAATTGACCAAATTGCCCTTGGTTAATTTTTATTACTAATTACCTTTTTCTATTATTAAACTCTTAAACCCATAAATATCTTCATTTTTCACTCTTATCCTCCCACATTTTCTCACTTCTTCGGCAGCCCCTCCCCCCAAATTACCTCATCTTCTCTTCTTTCTCTCCTTTCTCTTTTCCTCTCATAAAACCTCCATTTTTGAAGGCATAAAGCTTGGGTTTTTGTGAAGCAACCTTCATCAATCTTGGAGTAGATCATCATAGGAGGTAGTATACCATCTCTATGTCTCTCAATCTCTCCTTTCTCTCCTCCATTTTTCATGATAAAAGATGTTAGGGTTTTGTCCCTTAAATCTTTAAAAATCCATGAAAAATTGTAGGAAAATCGTATCTGTACCAAACCAATTTCTATGGCCTAGGTTCATAACATACTTGTATGATCCAAGAGCTTAGAGCCAAGAAATCTCCCTAGCTATATTTTCTAAGAGGAGGCCGAAGCCCCCCTATGTGTGTAGGGTAGGGTTTTGGTTGGTTTTTGATGTTCTGATATGATATCTAGGGCTGTCACACTTAGTTAGGGTGTTATCCAGAAAATGAGAAATTTTGGAGCTCCCTAGCTATTTTTAATGTCATAGGGCCGAACCCTAGGGGTGGTGCATTAGGAGAAATCTTTGTTTTGTGAGTTAATGCCGCTATGATTTGTGTGTATGTAGTGATCGGCAGCGTGCTGAGCCAGTGATCAAGTTGAACGGGTGTTCAAAACTTACTTGGAAACTACAAGAGGTAAGGGGATAAACCTGAGGAACTCCATTTCCGACAGCTATGTGTTGCATCGGTGTTTGTATTGTATTTAAAGATTCTGTATCTGATTGTTGGTTGATTGTTTGGTTTACTGCTGTTGATTTGAGTATGTATGATATAACTGCTGATATAGTTGAATGCATGCTATAATTGCTGAATGATTATATGGATGTATCGTGTGCCCTACGGTGGGATTTAAGGCATTAGAGGACCTAATTTTGATTAGGATCCGACATCGTATAACTTAAAAGCATTAAAAGTCTGAAATGTATTTTAATAATGAAAATTGAAGTTTAAAAGCAAATAGGGAATTAGAAACCTTCAATTGTCCTAAATTGATAAATTGACCGTTTGAACAAAGGTGTTTTGAGAAATGTAGTTTTCAAAGTCATATGAGTTTATTCAAGAAAAAGGGGTTTGAAAGCTTTGTTTTAAGTTTGTATTTCACCGAAAAACAGAAAAAAAAAAGTGGTCTTTGGACCAAGTTTTGTTTTATAGAAAACCGATCCCGATGACTTTGTGTAAGTATCGGAGATTTGGGTCTTTGGTTTTCGAGTATTCAAGAAAAGTGGTTTTAGAGTTTAGAAACTAGAAACCGAGACGTCGGGGTTCTAGGGTTCTGTAGAACACGTAGATCAAGGATCCGTGTTAGTTTGTGGTCCTATCGGCTTAGGGACGATCTTTGTGGTCCTGTAAGCTTGAGGATGTTTTTATGATCTTGAATCCAACGTCCTAGACTGGTGCATCGGTTAGGGATGTTTGGGATTTGAGTTGTTTTTGGACTAAATGTCCTGTTTTGAGAAAATGCTTTTGAGGCTTAAAGAGTCTAAGACATTATGGTGGTTGTTAGCGTTGATGCTGCAACGAGGAAATATTGATGCGACAAAGATCAATTATCGGAAACTAGATAGTTTCTCATGCATTTTGTGTGTTTGGCAGACATGCCGTGAAATGAGGGACCTTGATAGACAAAGGGAACCTGAGATGACTTAATGTCATTATGTAACATTGTGCCTTGATGGACAATGATGTCATACGAGCCAGGGAGAGCGTATTGTGCCCAGTGAAGAGGACAATATAGTATGACTTATACATCGTGAGTACCACTGACATGCGCGTCCATGTATTATTTCCTGGAAAGGGTTACGTGCTCACGTTTGGCCGAATGTTGATTCTGGCGTTTGTTATTGTATCCTGCGGGGCAATAACGTTGAGTCTGATCAACTCGTGTTTTTGGTGATGGCATTTCCGGAAATCTAGTTTTGAATCTTAGTTGAGATATATGGAAGTGTCATACATACGTTTAGAGAATAACGTTGATTGTGGGGTACGAAGCCCTTGTGCCTTTACTGTTGTTAGTACTTGATTATACATGCTATATTATGTGATGTATGATGATTTGAGTGAGTTACATTATATGAATCTGCTGTTTGGATTGGGCATATAGTTGTCGTTTTTGGATTCATATATTGGTTTCTCACCCTTGCATGTTTTCTGGACCGGTTTGTCCTTTTGGTATATATGTTATATCCTGTTTACAGGTGGAGCCGATGCCAGACCATCTCGTGCACTCGGGGATGCGCGCCCTGATTTTTGAGCGGAGGACTGACCCAGCTGCGTGGGTTATTCACCCGGGAGTGGAAAGCACAGCATACACAGGACCAGTCTGCACCGTGAGCGGGACGACGGAGACGGGACCTCGCAAGAGTACTCGTACTGTGGAGACCATCCAGGTACCTCTACCTCCCATTGAGATGATGCTGCAGTCCCTTATGCAGCAAGGAGTGATCGAGCATTTCGCCCCCGCTGCACAGTTCCCGCAGCAGCAGCCACCACAGACACCTCCCCCGCCTTTTGTTCTGGTAGCGGGTGAACATGTAATGGAGGGTGTAGAGGAAGAGGAGGAGGAAGACCCTGAGGAGGATCCTCAGGAGGACCCGAAGGATCATCCTTTGGATGCTCCCGAGCCTCATCCACAGGAGAACGGGAACATAGGTTCCCTGGGTTCTTCTCCTGGTTCTAGCATTGGACCTTCCTCTGGAGGATTGTCCAATGGCTTCCATTAGTTGGACCAGCTTAGGGTGTAGACTTTCTTTTGAGGCAGCGGTTTTTGGTAGTCTGATAACGGCTACTGATGGCCATAGGTTTTATTGATATGGTTCCAGACTGTTGCTGCCTAGTTTATAGCTTTGTAGGAGTTTATTTTTTATCTTTCTTTTGTAAAGGGACGTGTTGTCCATAGCTTTAGTTGAAGTATATATGTATATCGTTATATATGAGCATATTCTATTCTTTCTGGAGTGGTAGTTTCATGAGTATGAATAATAAATAAGAAAAAATTTCATCACGATTTTCAGAATCTAATTATATTAAAGGAATCGTTTTCCAAAAGTAAAACCAGCAAATTTGATTTATTGTTTTAATGCATGTTTTGGGTTACAATCAGTGGCACGGGTTTTGAGGGTGTCACATCGACAGCCAAAATAAAATAAATTTTGTCGTGGTTATATAGTAATTGATATATAATTGAAGATGACATGTTAAAATTACATTTAAAATTCTCATAGTTTTTATTGCTCCTATTTAGCCCTGCATACCACTAGTTTGTAACAATACTTTACATTTATAAACTTTAAAGATTAGAAAGAGAGATCAAGAACCTATGTACTTGTCACGAACTACCAAGGATCATTTAGACTAGTACTTTTGTATTGAACAAAAAGTTTCAAAAGAGCCGTCGATAACTCTAAATTATTTAAAAATAATAATAATACAAAATAAAGTCAAACAATTTTCAAACATACATCCATTAAATAAGAAAACAAAGCCATTATTCATACAAAACGGAGTCAAAATTCATACAAACATACATTAAATCATAGAAACAGAATCATTACATACGTTCATGTTCATACCCAGAAACAAAGACAAAATTAAATAGAAACATAATCATCATACATTCAGAGACAAGGAAGAAGCAGAATCAGAACATATGTTCATACATTTATACCCAGAAATAGAAAGGAGGAAGAAGTAGAGACGTACCTGTGCGGTGAAGCTAGCGGTGGTGGTGTCGGCTGAGAGGGAGAAGAGTGGTGGTGGTGGTGGTGTCGGCTATGCAGAGGAAGGAGAATAGTCAGAGAGGAAAAATGAAATGGGGAAAACGACGAGAAATTAAAAGGAGAGGACTTACCTTTGCAGAGACGCTCGCGGTGTGGAGGGTGCAGAGAAGCTCGATGGTGGTTGGCCATAAAAAGGAGGAGAAGAAGAAGAAGGGGAGAAAGTGAAAGGGGGAAGAGACGCGCGTATTAGTGATAATGATGCTTACCGAAGGCTCACCGACGGGCGGAGCCTTCGGTAAGGGTTTTTCCTTATCGACGGCCTAGGTTGTTGGTAACGTTAAAAATAGCCGTTTGTGCACGAAATTCCAAACGACACTTACCGATGACCACGGCCTAGACCATCGGAAATGACAAACTTACCTACGGCTTTTTGGCCGTCGGTATTAGCGTGAATTCTTGTAGTGAAATTTGCAATATATTCATATATATAGATTTCAAATTGGTTCAATAATATCATCATTCATAATAATAACAATGGAATAATATTTGTTGTCTTGAAGTGTTGAGTTCTGCAAAATGGTGATAGGATTATAAACTATACCAAAAGTTTGATTTTGATGATAATAGTTGAACACTATAAGCTTAGGATTTTTTTATAAAGAATATATATGTGGAGTGTTTCTTGGATTTTTGGACCTAACTCAACCCCAAAAACTGGCTTATAGGTTGAAGAGTGTCCAAGCTTTATAAGCCCTTGTTAGGCACTATCTCTAGTCAATGTGAGACTTGGATTTTTCTCAATACACCTCTCACACTCAGCACTATTGAGCTGGCGGTAATATAGTGGGTGGTCCAATGGATCTAGGATAGCTTTAATAACATCTTGGATTTTTGTACCCAACTCAACCCCGAAAACCGGCTTGTAGGGTGAGGAGTACCCAAGCTCTATAAGATCTTATTAGGCACTATCTCTATTCAATATAGGACTTGGATTACTAAACAATCTTTTCTAGGTTGAAGCTTTTAGATTGCAAGTCCAATTGGAATGTTCCTATAAAGTGTTCGGATTTCTTTCCAAAATACTTATGGAAATAACACCTGTAAAACGGTGTCTTTCGAAAAATTAAGATCCAAAAAAATTAGTGTCAAAGTTGGGACTGGAGGCTAAGAGGATTGATTGTTGCGTGAATGGTTGCATGTGTTACTATGACAATGAATACAAAACCAATAATGTGAGGTTGGGTGAGTACTAAACAATCTTTTCTAGTTGGTGTTGAAGATTTATTAACAAAGCTCGTCAACACTCTTATTATACCATTGAAGGCGGGATTAGATATCTGTGTATTAAATGCATGTTTACAAAGATTTTGGAGCGATGAAGATGTGAGGGTCCACTTGTATCAATGTTTGTTCTAGCCAAATTATTGGATTTTGATTTATTATGGTGAAGTAATGCCACAAATCAATATAGAGGGTAATGACAATTTTTGGATGCTTCAAGCAGTAGTGTGGACATGGATGATAAGGAACAATCTGTTGTAACGCAACAGATGGTGTGTGATGCTCTTATGGTTCACGAGTCATTCGAGGTGCATGAGTCACATCATCTGGAAGGGCCTTCGAATGAAGAAGCTCTAAGGTTTTATAACATGTTAGTTCAAACAAATAAGTTGTTGTATGAAGGGGCCATGGACTCTAAATTATCAATGCGTGTGAGGCTTTTAGATTGCAAGTCCAATTGGAATGTTCCTATAAAGTGTTTGGATTTTTTTTTTCCAAAATACTTGTGGACATGACACCTGTAAAAGGGTGTCTTCCGAAAAATTAAGATCCAAAAAAATTAGTGTCAAAGTTGGGACTGGAGGCTAAGAGGATTGATTGTTGGCGTGAATGGTTGCATGTGTTACTATGACAATTATTACAAAACCAATAATGCGAGGTTGGGTGAATGCAGAATTTGTCAAGATCCCATGCTTCATGTTCGCAATACTAGAATGGGTAACCACAGGGATGTTCCTATAAAGTCGATATTCTATTTGCCAATGATTCCAAGGTTAAATAGAATGTTGGCATCAATGGGAAGTAAAAGAGAAATGAGACATTATGAGAATAGAAGAAGCTCGGGAAAGCTTGGAAGCACTTTGATAAAGTACATCCTAATTTTACTAAAGATCCACGAAATATACGACTTGGGTTTTTATGTTCCCATGTTTTACTCCTTATATTCAGATGTCATCCTTGTCATATTATTGGTGACTAGTAATTATTATCCCGTACAATCTTTCTCCTGAAATGTGTATGTCAAAACCTTATATATTTATGATCTGTCTAATACCAAGTCCATCTAATCTGATCGTATTGATGTTTATTTACAACATTTGATTGATGATCTAAAAAAGTTATAGAATGGTGTGTTGACATACGATTTTCCAAGAAAGCAAATTTTTATTATTAGAGCGCTTTTAATGTGGACTACTAATGACTTTTCTGCTTATGGCATGTTGTCTACTTGGGGCGGGGGGGATTTATGATAAATTGACATGCCCCTTTTAATAAGGCATACAAAGGCTTTTATCTTAAAATATGAAGGGAAAAGTTCATGGTTTGAATTGCATCGTAGATTCTTATCAAATGATCATTCATTTAGAAGAAGTAAACAAGCCTTCAAAAAGGGAGAAGTTGAGATGGATAGGTTGCCGCCTATGTTGATACCTCAACAGGTTTGGCAGAGAGTAAGTCGTTTTCCAAAAGTCACAGATAATGGTGTGTCCAGATTACCAGGAGATGGGGTGGCATAATTAGACAAAAAGAAGTATCTTTTGAGATCTTTCATAATGGAAAGATAATTTGTTGAGACAATCTTGATGTGATGCATGTAGATAGAATTTTTTTAATAATGTTGTGATGAATGTTAAAGGGAAAATGAAAGATAGTGAGAAGGCAAGGATAGATTTAGGACTGTACTGTCAATGAAGGAACTTAGAGCTGAAGCGGTAGGAAAATAGAAAGATTTTAAAACCAAAAGCAAATTACAATTTAACTGCAGATGAAACAAGATTAGTTTGCAAGTGGATAACATAACTTAAGATGTTGGACAATTATTATTCAAACTTGGAAAGATGTGTTGATGTAAACAGGGTAAGGATGCATGGGATAAAAAGACATGATTGTGCTCTACTATGTGGAGGGAGGATGACTTGCTTATATGGAAACAAAATATTCCAAATAATCTGTACAAGTTTGAGAGAATATTGCGAGCACCTATTTGTTCATCTTGCATGTGAAGAAAGGTCTTGTGGTGCGGTTCAATATAGGTGGATATATCTATACAATAGTAATTTAATTAGCTTTCATCTTTTATATATCAAACATCAACCGTTATTTTATAGATTCATGGGTGAGGCAAATCGAACGTTGAAGAATAAGTTTAAGGTTGAATGATCATTCTGTGCATCTTACTTACATCATGAGACAACTCATTTTTGTTCCCATTATTTCGACAACTTCATATTGTCGGCAAGAAATAGTAGGAATGATATGGAAGTTGAAAGTGAAAGATGTCCATCAACCCTCTCAGTCTTTAACCAGCTCGATCGCTCTTCTAGGAAGGTGTCAACTCAGTGGTTAATCAATGCAGAGTGGAAATCAACCCATGTTCATGTATTGATCAATTGGAGTGAAGTTAAATCATACCTCAAGCACATACTTTAGAACCTTTACCAGGTGATACTTTGATGTATCTTAGGAACCGAACAACTGCATTTCAATGACTATCTCACAGTGAGTTGAGAAACTAACTCACAACACTGACAGGAAAGGCAAGGTCTGGTCGAGTCATGGTCAGATGATTTAATTTTCCAACTAATCTTTTATATATACATGGGTCAGGATAGGGCTCCTCTAGATTAGGTAGAAGCTGCACATTTGGGTCCATATAAGAGTATCGACAAGTTTAGAATCAAGCATACTTGTCTCTTCCAAAATATCGAGGCTTATAATTTGCTTTGAGAAAAAAAGAAGAACGACATATATATCATTTGTATATATTGAATCTTTATATTATTTGTATTCCAATCCAATTTAGATAATAAGAGGGAGGCAAGTGATATAGTGTAAGAGTACCAAAATGCAGGGGAAAGGAGAAGATCTATCCTAGAAGCTCCTTTTTTAGCCGAAAAATGAGTACAAGAGCTCCCCTCCCCAAGAATGCGACCCAAACGAGTAACTCAATCCTTCCTTATCAAAGAGATAATCACGTGTCCCAATCAGGACATTGTTTTATTAATAATAATAATAATAATAAATAACAATAGTAAATAGATAATAGATAATAATAATAATAATAGAAAACCAGCCAAACATTGTTTTACTAATTAATAAAATAGATAGATTCCATAGAGACATGGTTCCACAGTTGGATTAATGCAGGTTGGGGGAAAAAGTTTAGTGGTCTCGGTTTAACCCAATAAACCAAACAAGGTAAAGTTAGATAAAATTCTCAACCCGACCCGACACGACACGACACTATCGTTTTATTCATCTTTCCACCCCTCTTTCTTTATTTCTGTAAAATCGTGGATGGGATGGGCAGATTAACCTAAACTTGAACCGCGTAGCTTAAGCTTCTGCTTTATGATTTCCCTCAACTTCGAAGCCCCGACTCAACTTTCCAAATCTCCTGTTTTGCCACTCAGTCTCACTGAGAAAGGTATCTTTACCTTATCCCCCTCCCACACACACACACACACACACACCTTTGCGTTTTCTGATTTTTGTTTTTTTCCAGAAAAAAAGTACAAAAGTTACAGCGATAAGGGATTACGATTGGGGACAACTTATTTTCTCTTCTTCTTCTTCACAGAACCTCCGCCGCCCAGCTCGGCAGCTCCTCTTCTTCTCCGTTCAGCTCGCGCCGCGCTGCCGCGCTCCGGTTACATTAGGTAACCATTTCTTCTTCTTGTTAAACTTTTGGTTTCGTTACCTGTGTTGTGTCTTACTCTTCATATTTTTTTTTCACATGGAAATTATTTGGTGGTTGTGACTGTGAGTGAGGGACTAAAAAAAGTGTGAGTGTGAGTGTCTCTGTGATTTGTGACTGAGTGAAAAGTATGAAATTTGCAGGATTAGATATTTGTGAGTGGCTCTGTGTTTTGTGAATTGTGAGTGTTGCTGTTACTAAAATCATGGTTGATTATTTGTGTTTTGAAATTATTTGTGAGCTTGTGTTGTAGTAAAACCATGATTGTTATTTGTTTAACTAGTTACTTGTATGATGGTAATGGTTTTGAATTTGGAGTATGGGCTAGCTAAATTATGTTAGCTTATGTTATGAAATTTTTAGAATTTTTTAATATATACCAAGTCAAGAAGTGTCTCACGGGTTCGACCGATGACTCATTAACCCAAAGTCGATGAACGGTCCGAATTTTATAACATTGTGTATTTGTATTTTCTCCAATTTTTTTCTTTCGTTCACTTACCGTGATTGTAGAATTTCATTATAAAACAATTGTCACAATGCAATATGTGGCTGATGTGCTATAGATACCCTTTTATCTTTATTTTTTCCTTCTTTTGATTATGTTGTTACAATAGTTAGGGCGCATTTGAGTAAACAACTTAATTAAGAGTTTATTGAATAAGCGCTTGTTGAGAGCTTATGATTTTCCTATAAGCTCTTCTTAACTTTTTTTGTAAACTTCTTTGACAAGCTTATTGAAATAAGCTGTAAAGAGCTTATAGGAAGGTCATAAGCTCTTCCAAACACCTGCTTAAATGTGTATATGATAAGATAAGTCCAAATAAGCTCTTCCAAATGGCCCCTTAATTTTTAACTTTACATGGTGCTTATTTTTATTATTATGCTGTTGTTGTTGTTCAGCCAGCTGACCAACCATGATTCAAAATGGTTGCATCTTATCCCAAGGGTGTGCTCCTTTGAATTCTAGACCATGCAAGCATGTCATGCCTTGCAGCTCAGTCTTCGGTTCCACTTCTCTAATGTCTGCTAAGGTTGCTGTCTCAAACATCCGGAGTTCCCGGGGACAAAATTTAGAATCTAAATCCTGGTTGCCAACAGGTACATGCCATGCTTAAGTTAATCAACACCTCGTTTTCATGAACTAAAAGAATTATTATGGTGTAAATTATCGAGGTTATGCCTTATGAGACTATAATTTGATTTTCCCCTGCTCTGCAAATGCTGATTGATTCCCTGTATGAAAAAAATGCCCTCAATGGCCTTGATGTAAAATCATGTTAAGTCTTATACTTTGATTGGGAGTATGAATATGATGTTTTCTATTGGAATTCTGAAGAATGGGATTGAATTAGCTGAATGAACATTAGGTTACTAGGCCAATCATTGTGATGGCTTTTATACACACTGATGAGAGATAGAACTAGAACTGACTAATTAGTAATAGACTCAACCAATAACAGTCCTCCAGGTGTTACTACCAATGATTAGTATAACTAACTAAAACTACTGTCTTCCATACAAAGTATTCTTCAGAGTTCAGACAAGTCAAGACTCAAGAGGTCTACTTGTTGCAAAGATCCATCGCCATCACTAGTCTGGTTTTAGTCTACGAATCTGTTCAACAAGTAATCTCACCAATTTTATTTTCTAACTGTATATTAAATCTTTCTTTGATAGGAAAGACATTCTCAAACATGTCTGCTGCATCAAGCCTACTTTTAAGTGGGGGTCAAAACCTTCTGTTTCGTACAATGCCCATGTTACCCAGGCGGCGCAGGGCTTATATGACCCCTCAAGCAGCTAAGGATGTACCATCTAGTTTCCGTTATCCTCCAATGACCAAAAAACCTAGATGGTATTGGCGAACATTAGCATGCCTCCCTTACCTCATGCCTCTCCATGAGACATGGATGTATGCTGAGACAGCATACAATCTTCACCCGTTTCTGGAATACTTTGAATTCTGGACATACCCTTTTCTTGAAGCAATTGGGAGGCTGCCTAGCTGGTTTCTCATGGCATACTTTTTTGTTGCATATCTTGGAATTGTGAGGAGAAAAGAATGGCCTCATTTCTTCAGATTTCATGTTGTGATGGGAATGTTATTGGAGATTGCCCTGCAGGTTATAGGGACTATTAGCCGTTGGATGCCACTATCAGTCTACTGGGGTAAACTGGGAATGCATTTCTGGACTGCTGTATCATTTGCTTATCTCTTCACTGTCTTGGAGTCCATAAGGTGTGCTCTTGTGGGTATGTATGCTGATATCCCTTTCATCTGTGACGCTGCATATATCCAAATACCATACGACTAAGGAGGAAGATGTAAGGAACTTTACATTGCCATTACAATATTGAGAAGAACTGATGGGTAATCTGTTTGTGACTGTTTATGTCAAAAGTATCTGTTTGAGTTTTCCCTTATGCACATTTTGCTCATATGGATTGAGTTCATCTGTATTCTCAGGATTCATTTTTCTTTTCTCCGGCATTTGCTCCTACCAATTCCTATTACAAAGGCACATACATTACCTTTTTATGGTCTTTAGGTAGAGATGGTAATTTTAAACGTACTCATGAACTTGTTTAATTCCAAAATTACTGAGATATTTGAGATTGATGGGACACTACCTATTGTTTACCTGTGGTATGACTCAGGTCCTGTTCTGCCACGTGGTTACTTTTTTTTGGTTTGGGTGTAAAAATTGAGGTGAAAGTTCATGGATGATTTTCAATACAATTTTACAAATAAAACTGATCCATGAACATATTTTCAATGTAGTTTTACAAATAAAACTTTCATCTCCATTTTTTACCCCCTTACCAAACATATCATAAGAAGTATCATTATACCTGCTTGTGTTTTATCCTTACACGCTTGCTTTTAAAGTAACGGGAAACTAGTCAGAGAGTTAGAGATGGAAGTGGGCAATATGTACAGATTTGTTGTTTGAATACCAAAATACCTTATGCCTCTCTTGTGCATCATCTTTTTAGCTGACATATATTATATATTGCACTATTCTCTATTAGTTTCTTGGTTGAATGGGAGAATGTCTCGATTTGTTATTTTGTTCTTGTGGTCGCAAGAGAATCCTCCAATTCAGCTGGTGAAGACATTGAAATAATACTCACCATGTGAGTATTATGAGCTGGAGAATCCCCCACTTCGTTTTAAATAACGCTTTCATCATTAGGTTGTGACTTGTATAATAAGCGTAGAGCTATAAAAGCACCCACATATAGCATGGTGTGGTAAAATGCCATACAAAGTACAAACAACTCACATGGCATTTGGCAATCAATCCCCAAAGGACAACACATACAAGTCAGTGATGTTACATATTATCAACAAAATGCTTCTGCAGAAGATTTCAGGTGCATTTTAATTGGTCTGGCATTGTATTTGAGTTAGAATTAAAGAATAAAATCGAACGAAATTAAAATTATAACGTTTGGAGAACTAATTGATAACAAACCCAAGGAAAATGGAGGTCGAATTCATAATTAAACCAAATGAGTTAAAGTTATCAACTATCAAAATAAAGAAAATAAGAAAACTTACATGTGAAAAAACGATTAATTTAACTAATTTATACTCAACGGGTTTATTACAGTGAATAATCAAATCTATTATCTATTTATATATATATATATATATATATATATATATATAACTAATACTAATTGAACTAATTTTATCTATTTCAACTGAGTTAAAATTCTTCCTGCCTATTTTTTGTTACCCACGCAAGCATCCTCTATTTCTCAATTATTCTCTTTCTCATCGCACAAAGAATTCTCATTTCTCAGGTCTTGGTCAATTATTCAATTTAATTGGAATTTAACAAACAATTTGTTAAACTATTATCTTGTAATAAATAAATCATCAATTTAAATTGAGGGTCCAAGGAGCCACCGTGGCAAGCACGTCGCTACCACCAATACTAGGAATAGAGTTGTAAGCAAATCAGATCTCATTGGTGAATTTGGAGAATTCCAAACAATTTTGACGATGTAGATCAGTCCGTCGATTTGGATTGAATTTAAACTATTGAATTTTAACATTATCATTTTGGTTCTTGGGTTCAAAAATTTTTAATATGTCCAACTGGACCAAATCGAGCTGATTATTATTAAATTAATATATTTATTTATTATTATTATTATTTAACTTTTTTGAAACAAGTTACTCACTCCCCTCTGAATATCATTTTCATGACAGATGAATCTGAATCACTAAAATCTTCTCCAACTCCCTAAAAATCCTAATTTTCTATATTTTTCTTTTTTATTTATTTTTAGAAATTTTTACTATTTTTAAAAAATTAAAATTAGAATAATTTTAAAAATTAGGTAACCCGATAACCGATATGAACCATTCGAATTTAATTGGATTGGTTTGATTTGGATAGCATACCAAAATTTTACAAAATTCGATATAATTCGAGCTGACCAACATTAATTGATTTAGGCACTAAATTATCTCAAATTCGACCTAAATGGACTCGATTATAGCCCTAACTAGCAAATAGCGAGCATACAATAGGACCATAAAGATACGACTAATTGCATTTCGTCAGTCCATTTTATCACATTTATTTTATAGAAATAAATATTCAAATTCGTATAAAAAAATATATCTTTCAGTTTAATTTTTTTAATATAGTATTTAAAAATTAATAAATAAAATTTGAAGACATTAATTTTTTTTTTTGGGTGCTCAATGGTTAAAAGCCCAAAAAAGAATAAATTAATATTTTTACGAATAAATTTTGAAGACATATTAATCTTTATTAATCAACATGATGTGACACAAGTGGTAGGTACTTGGATCCGTTAAGCATGTGATCAGAGGTTCGATCCCTGACCGGTGTGTATGAAAAAACATCTATTGTAAGAGGACAATCCCTCAAATGGATCTCAGTTTTTTGCGGCATTAATCTCCGCTGTTCCGCTCGGGAATACCTGATTTCGAACAAAAAAAAAATCTTTATTAAAAACAATTATGATTAATATTTGAAATTTTTAAAGATTAAATTAAAATTTTATTTTTCAAAAAGACCATTTTTTCCATAATCAAAGCTATTTACTCATTTAATTTATCGTTTATAAAATAATAAATAATAAAATAATAATAACTATACGATGCGAGGCTAATTGACCAAACTAATCCATTTTTAGAAACTATTTATCCATATAACCTTGTTTTGAAACTATTTACCAAACTAACCCAGTTTTCGCCAACGTGACATTTTTTATTATTTTTTTCTGACACCAAAGACGCTACTTTGACTAGCGTTTTTAGCGTTTTTACCAGATTATGTCATGTGGCAAAATCTGGTAAAAATGTAAAAAAATTAAAAAAATTTACGTTTAGCGTCGGCTTTGGGCCAACGCTAGAGATGTCACCCTTCTGATGTCTATAAGACAGGTGAAGAACCTTCTGAAGCTGAAGATCTTCATCAGATCAGACGGGTGAAGAAATGTTCACCCGTCTGATACATTGGTGAACGGGTGAACATTTCTTCACCCGTCTGATACCCTTCAGACGGGTGACAGTCATCAGACAGTTGAATTACCCGTCTGATACCCGTCAGATGGGTGACAGTCATCAGACGGGTGAAGATCTTCACCCTCAGACGGATGAACATTTCTTCACCCGTCTGAGAGAAGATCTTCACCCTCAGACCGATCAAGAAATGTATTAGACGGGTAAACATTTCTTCACCCGTCTAATACCCGTCTGACCTGATGAAGATCTTCAACTTCAGACGGGGGACACGTCTAGCATCGGCCTTTAGCGTCGGCCAGACGCTAAATGTAAAATTTTTGATTTTTTTACATTTTTACCAGATTTTGTCACGTGGCACAATCTGGTAAAAACGTTACTGACAATAGCATTTTCCAAAAACGCTAGTCAAAGTAGCGTCTTTGGTGTCAGAAAAAAATAATAAAAAATGCCAGGTTGGCAAGGGTTAGTTTGATAAATAGTTTCAAAACAAGATTATATTGATAAATGGTTTTTAAAAATAGGTTAGTTTGATCAATTAGCCAACCGTGCCACTACGCACATGCGACTACGCACAGGACCCAGTGGCATTCTCGTAAATCTGTGACACTCCCTCTTTCTTCTTCCCCATCGATGCCATCATCATATTTACACTCTGCTCTTCTCTACAATCCAATATAATTATAACCTCATATAACCTTTTCCCCCTTTTCTCTCTGAGCTCGATCTCTAGGGCTCTTCAAATTCAAACCTAGTTAGTTCTTCATTCTGTAGAAATGGTGAGCTTCTTCGTCGATCTGTTCTATTAATGCTTTGCTTCACCCTTCTCAACAACCTTAGATCTGATCCGATTTCATCTTTTCTCATTAATCTGTCTACTATTCGAATTTCAATTATTTCTATATCTATCACTTGAAAATGGGAGGATCTTAATTTTGCTTTGTTTTTTTGTTTGCTCGATTTTCAATACTCCTATGCGATCTAATTCACTCGTGTTTTTGTTTGTTACTTGCTTTTGCAGCCTCTCAGACTCGAAATCAAGGTGCGGTTGTTTTGCCTTTGGATTTGAGGTTTATTTGTGTTTGGTTGCCGAGAAATGTTTGATTTCTGTGAATTAGATTTCTCAGCAACCAAGCATAGTGTGGATATTTGGCTTTTTAGTGTGGATATTTGGCTTTTTAGATGCTTAAACTGACGTGTTTTCTAATTTTTTATCAGCGAAAGCTTGCGCAAAGATCAGAAAGAGTAAAATCCGTGGATCTACATCCAACAGAACCATGGTAATGCCTTGTCCTTGGCTTTGTTGTGTGATTTTGTCTCTGGAATTATTTTATGATGATAAAGTCTAAACCGGCTTTCTAACGTGAGTCGTGTCAGTGTTTTCCAAGTATGTTCGTGCTACCTTTCCTATTAAGGTCAATAGTAGGGTAGACTCTCCTTTTGGTATTGTCATGGTAGTGTGACTTTTGTCTGATGTTAGAGGTACTTTGTTATTTTCATTGATGATTTCTCAGGGTGCATTTGAATTCTTTTAGTGAAAGATCGTTCAGAGTTATTTGATATTTTTATAACTTTTTGTTTTGAAATTCTCACTCAATTTGGGCACAATATTCGTATTTTATGTAATGATGATGCAAAAGAGTATTTTTCTGTCCCCTTTAATTCCTTTATTACATCCTGTGGCATAATTCATCAATGTAGTTGTCCTCATACACCACAACAAAATGACATAGCTCAAAGAAAACATTGCCATCTTATTGAAATCGATCGTATTCTTTTATTACATGCCAATGCTATATATTAATTACTGTTACCATTTCCAACACTATATTAACTGCATGATATCATTTCTAAAATCAAATTCTATCGGTTGATGTTTCTCAAGTGTGGCATCTATAAGGATAGTTTGTGAGCATTTTGTCACTAATGGTGGTGTTTGCTCTATGGGGTTATTGTGGATTTTATTTTTACTGTGGAGATTAGAAAGATTGATGAATGAGGGTGAGCCTTGGCGCAACGGTAAGGTTGCTGCCTTGTGACCTGGAGGTCACAGGTTCAGATCTTGAAAATAGCCTTGTCGCTTGTGGGGGTAAGGCTGCCTACATCTACCCTCCCCAGCCCCACTATGTGGTAGTCTCATGCACTGGGCCGCCCTTTTTTTATTAGAAAGATTGATGAATAGTTGAAACTTGATACTTGGACATTTAGCTGAATCGTGTGATATACCGTCATTGATGCAGGATTCTTGCAAGTTTATACTCTGGAACTGTTTGTATCTGGAACTACCAATCTCAAGTATGCCATTTTTTTTATAATTTAGATGTTGTTTAATGTTATAACATATAAGTGACTGAATTGAGAAACATAATGGTGGATTTCCTATATGTTGGCACTTGAGTCAGACACGGGTGTTTGTTGATTGATCTCCAAACAAGCCACCTTTTGCATGGTGCCTATATTTAATGAGCTGCTGATTCACAATTGAAGGAGCCTATTTATTCTGGCTTCCCCAAATTTCAAGCAGCCACATATTCTATTTCTGTTATTTGAAAAATTGTAATGTATACCTATATTACTTGAAAAACATTGTTCAAAATGTTTTGTCTACTTAAATATTCTGATTTATATAGCTTTACACATATCTTAAGTTACAGGATAAAGTATACTTTTTCCTTCATAAAAAATCTGGTCCTTCTAGACTTCTAACTAGTTATGATATGTGGAATATTTTTCCTTTGGTGTTTTTGCATGCATTGATTCTAACTGACCCATAAGAATAATCAAATTCATAATTATAACTCTAGTTTGGGGATGGCTACCTTGTTTTGTTTAGCATAGGCCTTGTGTGGAAACACACATGCATGCCTACGCACACAAAAAGGAGTGGATGCAACATGATTGATTGAACATACTGTGTAAGTTAGTAACAATTCTGCTTAATACATGCAGCAAGTTTTGAACATGATAAAACAAAATTGCACTTACTGTATAGTCAAAATATATGGCATGCCATTCTAAAACAAATAAAAAGTGAATAGAATGGCTTTTTCAAGTGATCTTTTATGTTGAAGAATGGTTAGAAATTGAGATAGCATTTTGTACTCTTAAGTAGATTGAGGCGGGGTAGTTGTGTGAAATTTATACACTGGTAAATTGATATGGATAAATGCCTAAGAGCTTTAGCACAAGTGGCACCAGGTTCCTTTATGACCTGTTTGATCCCATCATCTCCCTCCCCACACCAGGTCGGAGACCTCCTTTATAACCAAAAGAAAAATAAAAGGAACCAAAAAAGGAAGTTGATATGAATAAATTGCGTTTCATTGAACAATTAATTAGTTGCGGCCAAACGATAAATACCCACTCAAAATGTTGAAGAAAGGCGATTAGCCACAGAATGTGATAGTTTCAGTGTCCCATGTTTGGCCAGAGTATTTTATATGTAATTCTATCCTTTTCAATATTCTGAATGTCTTGTTGGAAAGTATCTCCTATTTAGGGAGAATATCATCTATTTAGGAGCTAGATATTTTATGTTTTTATTTGTATAACTGTCCTATTACTTAGTTTCCTTATTTACATAGTTTTCTAATATTAGTGATTTTAAATCTTGTGTATAATTGATTATGCTGTGGCTATTTTCCTCAAGCAATTCAGTAAATTTTTTTTTTACATCTTAAGATGATACCAGAGCTAACGTTCTGGGCTTGAACCCTAATAGCAGCCTGTTATCCTAGTCGCCGGCAAGCCTAGGGCTTCCGAACAACCATCTCCACCCGACCAACTGGTGGCACGTCTCCGGCCATAAACCACCAACCAACCAGCCCAGAAAGCGTTGTCAATGGAGGTCCCAACCACACACCACATGCATGCTCACAATTATGGTGCTAGTAGTTCACGTGCCCCTCGCCAAGCCTCTATTTGTCGCGCAGCCAGTCTCGTTTTGGTCACATGAGCCTCCGCAACCTCTTTTGAGGGTCAACAATCCAATTTTGTGTTCTGTTTCTTCACCGCCGCTCAATGGCTTCTAAATCCAATTCTAAACGCGAGGACCCCTTTCTATTGTCAAAAATTCATCTCAAAGCATTCCTATTACCTATGCATTCTCAGACACTTCTACAATCACCTTAGAGAAGTTGAATGGTAAGAATTAGTTAGCCTAGCCGGCCTCTGTTGAACTTTGGTTTTTAGGACAGAGTTTTTCTTATCACTTGAGAAGTTAGCACTTGATATTCCCTCATAAAATCGAAGTCGGTGGGAGAAGTTCGATTATCAGTTGCTATGGCAATCTGTGGAACCCACTGTTTTAGTCAATTTCAGAACTTTTAAGACATGTTCCACTTTTCGAACAAGGCACGTAATTTGTTTGTTAATGATATCCAACGTTTGTATGACTCAGCTCAGAAATTGGCATTCTTAGATCAGTAGATCATGACATGACCACTTTTGTTGCTTGGGCACAAGCTACAGGAGAAGCTAAAAATGTTTTTGCAGGCTGCTAATCTTCTACTGATTAAATAAATTGGAGAACTTGTATGTGGTACTGGTTTTGTGTGCTATGCACATGGTTGTGAAAACCGGACCAGACCGGTCGATTCAGCCAGTGAACCGTTAAACCAGCCAGGTGGCTGGTCATGATGATCACTAAAACCGAACTTCTCAAAAATCAGATTAAAAATGGACGAACCAGTACAATCGCCCGAAATCGAAAATCCAACAGTTTGGACCGGTTCAAAAAGTTGAGCCTGTCCATGTAAGCAAGCGAATCAATCTCACCCGCTTACTTTTATAATCCATTCTTTCAGAGTCTCCACCTAGTCTACCGATGTGGGACTCCTTAAACCCAGGTTTTCTTTACAATTATGAACTTCAAGCATCCAAACACCAGAAAAGAGATGGATTCGTGGGTAGGTAGGGATAATTCACTGGTCTATGTAACTATAATCAGCCTGTTTGTTTGTAGTTGAAGCCTCATAAAGTTCCGTTTGCAATTCTGTTGATTAAAAGCTATCTCTTTGAGCTTCTATTAAAAGTGCATTGGGAAGCTACATTTTCCCGTTGGCGTTGCTAACAATTTAAAACAAACAGGGCAAATCATGTTCATTGTATACCTTCTGTTTGCCTTTGCTGTCAATTGAGCCCTTTATCCTTCAATTGCATTTCTTGGTGTTTGCTATGGCATGCAAGTTTTTGTAATGCTCCCCACTGTTTCCGTATTGTTGAAGATAGAAGGGGACCAAGAGGGAATCTACAAGATATTTGTTGGGTACCAAAATTTCAAGAGAGGGTAACGAGTGGAGTTATATACACCACTAGCACATATTGTTAGGCAAATTAGAAGGGCATGGAGGGGCATAGACAGAGATTGTTAGGTAAAAGCAAATTCCAATGCAGATCAACATTTTGAACGACTAATTTATTAGCACGAGCTTGTTGGGGGCTTAGGTTGGAGTTTGAGACCTGAGGGCTAAAAGTACCCATTCTTACGCGGGCCTTGTTTCTTTTTTCAAAATGAAAACAGCTTCTTCTTAGATGGCGGCGACACCAAAATAGTTGGTATTTGGCACTCGCACCGCTCCGACGTTGAGCAACATCTTTCATGGCTTCCATGCCAATTATTACTGGACATTTTATCTACCTCCTTACTTCTTAATTTTGTTCTCTTTCAATCATTAAAAGAATAATTGACTCTGTTCTTTTCCAGTGGAAAGGAGGAAACGATAAGCACAAAGCAAAAGGAATATAGTAAGCAATATGGAGCAAAATCAAAGGTGACTGGTCCCCTGCAATGGCGTGCATTTCTTGGTGTTCCATAACCTTTTCTATGATTAGCTAGTCGTCCAATCATGGTACTCCAAGAAATCATGTCTTTCTCAAATAACTAATCAAGCCCTCCAATATTTATTATTAGTATGTTAATTCATTATATAAAATTAAAAAAATATATTTATTAAAACCGGTTCGACCACGGTTGGACCGGTGAACCTTGAACTGGTGCCTTCACCGGTTCAATGACTGGTCGGGTTTTTGAAACATTGTATCTAACAATAACCAGATCAAATATCTCCTTCATTGTCAGTGTGGTGAGTCAATTCATGCAATAACCTTGTGTTGATCATTGGAATGCAATGGTTTGAATTTTTGATACATTAAGAATGCTCCGGGTCAAGGGTTGTTATATGAAGACAAAGGAAACACTCATGTTGTCAGGTATTCAGATGCAGATTGGGCTAGTTTACCTATTGATAGGCAATCTACTTCTGGATATTATGTCTTTGTTGGTGGTAATCTTGTATCCTAGAAAAGTAAGAAGTAGAATGTGGTTGTTTGGTCAAGTGCAGAGACTGAATATAGGGCTATGGCCTATGGCGATGGTTACCAGTGAACTTATATGGGTAAAACAATTACTTCGTGATTTGAAGTTTGGAAGTGTTGATCGGATGAAACTGTATTGTGATAATCAAGCTTCTCTACACATTGTGATAGGATGCTGGATAGGCCCAGTTTCGTTGGGTCAGAAGAGGATGTTTGGTGGGCTTTAAGTATGATAAGCCCAAGGTGTGGAGAGTCTATGAGAGAAAGAAAAAGAAATGGAAGAGGGGAGAGTAGTAGAGTGTTGCCAGCATGGCAGTTAGTCAGGATATTCCAGTAAAGGAATAGTGGGACATGTAATTACTTATTCATGTCATCATTATTCTGTTTAGGACCCTTTGGGTAGGCAGAGAGTGTGTGTTCTCTTCTCTGAGGAGCCTTGGCTCTGGTTATTTGTATGAGAGATTACTCTCTTTTTCTTGATTTCAATACAATCTATCTTCATTTTCTCTGCTCTATCAATTGGTCCGACCTGCAGCTGTTCATGCCACCGAAAATGTCTGACCGAGTGGAAGCTTTGGAGGTTCGTTTGGAGCGTGTGGAATCGGGAAATTGGAATGGTGGATTTGAAAGAGGCGTTGATGGCGGAGATGAACCGGCTTTGGGGAAGTCAGTCCCATCAAGGGCGTCCATTGGGGAGTGAGGAGGAGCATTCGTCCAACATAGATGAATTTCGTTTATCCACGAAGAAGGTTGAGCTTCCTTCCTTCATGGGTGAGGATCCGGTGGCATGGATTACACGAGTTGAAACTTACTTCGAAGTTCAGTGCATTTTGGAGGGGTACGTATCCAACTTGCTAAGTTGAGTATGGAGGGCCAAATGATCCATTGGTTTAATTTGTGGAAAGACTCAATGATCGTTATAGAGGGAGAATTTCAAAGAAGCTTTCATGGCGAGGTTTGGCGGTGGCCGACTGGACAATCCTTATGAAGAGCTCAAGGAATTGAAACAAACAAGTTCGGTTGACGAGTATATTGCTGAGTTTGACCTATTTTCTTCTCATTATGGTAATTTACCAGAATTTCAATTTTTGGGGTATTTTATTGGTGGTTTGCAGCATGATATTTGAAGCAGAGTCAGAACCTTCAAACCCAAAACAACGATACCATGCGATGTAGGTTGCTTGTGATGTAGAAGCTGAGTTCGCAGTGCATACGCAACCTGGGCACCTCTATGGGACTCGTTCACGGCCAGAACAGCCACCCACTTGGCCTTGTACGCCAAAATTAGGGTGGGCTCATGAAGGAGACGAGTTTGGGCCTTCGGAAAGGGCGCGTTCCTCATCGGGTTATGGTGGAAAGGGCGCGTTTTCCTCAGCCAGTTCGAAAGGGAGTAACGCGGAGGAGCCGCGGCACTCTTTCGGTGACCGGAATCGTGGGGTGAAGCACCTAACATATTCAGAAATCTTGGAGAAGCGAGCCAAAGGGTTGTGTTTCCGCTGTAATGAAAGATTTCATCCTCTTCACCAATGTGCGGCAAAACAGTTGAGGTTGATTATTTTGGGGGACTATGAAACAGTTAATGAAGAGGGAGAAATTATTGCAATTGAAGTTGATGCTGAGGAGGAAGAAGAGCTCGAATGGAAGGTGTTGGGGGTCTTTGGCATCACCAATTCGGTGTGTTCTGCTGCAAAAACCATGTGGGTGGAGGGGAGGATCGACGGGGTCTTGCTGCTGGTTTTGATTGAGAGCGGGGCAACTCACAACTTCATCACCCCGACAGTGGTGGAGGCCCTTGGTTTATCGATGTATCCAACCAAATCAATAGGAGTTATGTTGGGTGATGGACATAGGGTGAGAACAATTGGGAAATGTGAAGGAGTGGCTCTGCACATGGGAGATTTGGAGGTGATTTTAGATGCTTATGTCTTGGGGTTAGGAGTTGTGGATGTGATGTTGGGAGTGGTGTGGCTAGAAACTTTGGGTAAAGTGACTATGGATTGGAAAGAAATGTCCATGGTTTTTACTCACTGTGGACGAATTATCAAATTGCAAGGGCAACTGGGGTCATACAGAAAAAGAGTGTTAATGGTACAGCTGCTACTCTCCAAAGTATTGTGGAAGAGGATTTTAGAGAGGTTGAGGATTGGTTTTGGTCAACAACAGTGGATGAGGTGGCTGATTTTGTTTTGCCTAAGTCCAACCAGCAAGAGCTTCAAGCAATATTTTGTACGTATGATGCTGTATTTAAGGAAGTAAATGGCTTACCTTCAGTGTGTAACACTGCCCATTCAATAGTGTTGCAGCAGGGAGCAGGTCCTGTGAGTGTAAGGCCTTATAAGTACCCGTATTATCAGAATGATGAACAAATTAAATCTCTTCTCCAACAAGGGGTGATTTGTAACCGCTCAAGCTCTTTTTCCAGTCCGGTTATCTTGGTAAAAAAGAAGGATAATTCTTGGCGTATGTGTATTGACTATCGGGCTCTAAATAGGGTGACAGTGTAGGACAAGTACCCTATTCCAGTAGTTGATGAGCTGCTGGATGAGTTATTTGATGCAGGGTATTTCTCTAAATTGGATCTTAAATCGGACTATCATCAGATCAGAATGAAGGAGGAAGATGTTCACAAGATGGCATTCCGTACTCATGAGGGTCACTACGAGTATTTGGTCATGCCCTTTGGTTAAATAAATGCACCTGCCACGTTTCAGTTAGTTAGTGATGAATGAGATCTTCAAGCCTTTCTTGTGCAAGTTTGACTTGGTATTTTTTGATGACATTTTGGTATATAGTGCGGATTGGAGCACACATTTACAACATTTGGAGGCAATTTTAGAAGTGCTGAAGTTGCACCAATTTGTTGCTAACTGGAAGAAGTGTGCTTCTGGTCAAAGGCAAATTGAATATTTGGGCCTTGTGATTTCTCATCAAGGGGCGGCAGTGGATCCTAATAAAGTGAGTAGTGTAGTCAAATGGCCTACTCTTAAAAATGTAAAAGGGGTCAGGGGTCTATGTTGTCAATCCCAAATAGCGGCGCGGAGCGGCCGAGCCCAAAAACGCTATAGCGGGATAGTGGTAGCGGGATGGCCGCTATTGCGAATACTAGAAAACAACTTACATATTTTATATTATATACATAAATACTCAAAAATAGAAAAATACATAAAATTAAAGACATATTTATAATTAATAATCACAATTCATTGTCATTAATAACAAATCCAATATAACTTAAATGATGAATATAATAAATAATATTCTGAAACTATATATATATAATTGCATTTAAAAAAATATTCTAGTGAACTATTTTGGTGCTTGTTGATATATATATATTTTAGTGATAGCTTTTAAATATTAATGAATAATAATTTATTATTAGTGAATGAGTGTTTAAATTTGTAAAATAATTTTTTATTTTTTATTATCTAAACTATTACTATTACTATCGGGTAATATAGATAGGTATTTTTCTTTCTTGGGCCCTAGCCCTTTTGAAACAAAGTTATTGTTTCTGTTTTGGGCTTTTAGGGTTAGCCTGTTTTAGGTTTAGTTCTTTAGGGTTGCCACTTACCTTGTCTCCATCATCTTGCCTCCATCATCTAATAGAGAAAGAAGCGGCGCCTGATGCAGAACATTGCTGTCGCCGCCGGCGTCGCCGTCGCTCGGAAACCGAGTCGCCGTCGCCGGAAACCGAAGAGGATAGGGGAGCAGCGAATGGGTCTTCGCCGGAGAAGCTGCTGAAGGCATTTTTCACCTCAGCGTCCCTGTAGCGGCCGCTACGGGCCGCAATCAGCGCGATTTGCGGCCGCGAAAACCGTACCTGCTAAACGCGACGCTCCCGAGTTTAGCGTAGCAGGGGTGGTGCATTCCGCACCGCGAATCCGCGATTGCGCGCTATCGCCCCGCTATTGACAACATAGTTAGGGGTTTCTTTGGTCTAACCGGTTATTACTGGAAGTTCATTGCTAATTATGGCAAAATAGCCAAGCCACTTACTGAATTGACTAAAAAGGATGGGTTTGTGTGGAATGCAGCAGCTCGGCTACCTTTGAGCAATTAAAGGTGGCAGTCACTTCTTCACCAGTTTTGGCACTCCCGAATTTTGCTACTCCGTTTGAAATTGAATGTGATGCATCGGGCAAAGGAGTAGGAGCAGTGTTGATGCAGCAAAAGCACCCAATAGCTTATTTTAGTAAGGCATTCTCGGGTACCAAATTGTGCAAGTCAGCTTATGAAAAAGAGTTGATGGCATTGGTCTTAGCCATTCAACATTGGAGGCATTACTTATTGGGGAGAAAGTTCATTGTTTATTCCGACCAGAAGAGTTCGAAGCATTTAATTCAGCAGTGAATAACTACAGCAAATCAACAAGAATGGATGGCAAATTTTTGGGATTTGATTTTGAGGAAGTGTACAAGGTGGTAGATGCTTTATCTAGGCAGCATGAGGAAACCGAATTGGGAGGCATTGTGTCTTATCCTATTTGGCAACAAGGTAAAGATTTACAGGAGGAATTGTTGCAAGATCCTATTTTAAAAGGGATCTTTGATGCTGTCCAGGAAAATTCAGAAGCAAGGCCAGGTTATGAGGTAAAAGATGGGGTGTTGTTTTATAAGAATAGGCTGGTCATATCTGCAAAGTGTCCTATGATTCCAATATTATTGAAGGATTTTCATTCCTCCCCCAGTGGAGGACATTCGGGTTTTCTGCACACTTACAGGAGGATAGCAGGGAATATATTTTGGCATGGAGTGAAAAAGATGGTGCAGGATTTTGTTAGGGCTTGTGACACATGCCAGAGACAGAAATATGCTGCTACTACACCAAATGGGTTGCTGCAGCCTTTGTCCAATCCAGTGCTGATTTGGAGTGAAATCTCAATGGATTTCATAACAGGGCTGCCCAAAAGTAATGGCTATGAAGCAGTGTTTGTTGTGGTGGTTAGGCTATCAAAATATAGCCATTTTATTCCTCTTAAGCATCCTTTCACAGCACGTACTATAGCCGTTGTTTTTGCGAAAGAGGTGGTGCGTTTACATGTTATTCCTGAGTCTATTTTTGAGTGACCGTGACCCTTTGTTTGTTAGCATTATCTGGAAGGAGTTGTTCAAGCTTCAAGGTACTATTTTGAAGATGTCCTCTTACCACCCTCAAACGGATTGGACAAATGGAGGTGGTAAATAGGTGTTTGGAAGCATATTTGAGGTGTTTTGTGTCCGAACAGCCAAAATCTTAGTCCCATTGGCTTCCTTGGGCTGAATTGTGGTATAACACCACTTTCCATGTGTCTGCGGGGTTCACTCCATTTCAGATTGTATATGGGAGGCAACCACCGGCTTTGGTGCATTTTTTGGAGGGTGAAACTCGGGTCGAAGCTGTGGCTCAAGAATTTAAGGATAGGGATGAAGCTTTAAGGCAATTGAAGTATAATTTGCAGAGGGCTCAAGAGCAGATGAAGCATTATGCTGATAAGAAGAGGAAGGATGTACAATTTGCTGTTGGAGAGTGGGTTTTTCTTTAATTGAGGCCGCATAGACAAAACTCCGTTGTGCAAAGGATCCATCGGGAGCTGGCTCCTCGAGTGCAAGGCAGTGGGTGACTACCAGTTTTCTCTTGATTTGCCTTTGGATTTGGGGTCCAATATGATTGACACCATTCAGCCGGATAGGGTGCTGTCATGGAGGGACAAGTTTGAGGAAGGACAACATACAAGGGAATGGTTAATTCAGTGGAAAGGCATGGATGCTGAAGATGCTACATGGGAAAAGGAGCTGCTGTTGAAAAGTCAATTTCCTGAATTTAGCCTAGAGGACAAGGTTGTAATTGAAGGAGGGGGTAATGATAGGATGCTGGATAGGCCCAGTTTCGTTGGGTCAGAAGAGGATGTTTTGGTGGGCTTTAAGCATTATAAGCCCAAGGTGTGGAGAGTCTATGAGAAAAAGAAATGGAAGAGGGGAGAGTAGTAGAGTGCTGCCAGCATGGCAGTTAGTTAGGATATTCCAATAAAGGAATAGTGGGGCGTGTAATTACTCATTCATGTCATCATTATTCTGTTTAGGACCCTTTGGGTAGGTAGAGAGAGAGTGTATTCTCTTCGCTGAGGAGCCTTGGCTCTGGTTATTTGTATGAGAGATTACTGTTTTTTTCTTGATCTCAATACAATCTATCTTCTCTTTTCTATCTTCATTTTCTCTGCTCTATCACGTTGCGTCAAACCCAATCTTTCATGAAAGAACCATGCATATAGAAATTGATTGTCACTTTATTCGAGGGAAAGTTCTCTCCAAGGAAATTATTATTGAGTTTGTCAACTCTAGTGGTCAGCTTGCAACTATCCTTATAGAGTCCCTTCTAGGTCCTCGAATTCAGTTTATTTGTAACAAGCTAGGTGTATTATGCTCCAGTTTGAGGGGGAGTGTTGGAAATTATCTCCTATTTAGGGATCTAGTTAGTTAATAGCGCGCTATAGCGGCAGTGCGGTGCGGAGCGGCACCTAGGCGTTATGGAATTCAGATAGCGGAAATAGCGGTCGCCATAGTGGTCAGAATAGCGGGATTTCATGGGTTTTAGCGGAAATAGCGGCCCCTCCAGTGAAACGAGGGTAAAACTTTTCGCATCTAACAATCATATCTGGGGGTATTTTTGGGCCTAGGTCTATAATCTTCATACCTTATTTCCTTCAAGCTCTACGGAAAGGGGAAATGCAAAGGAAATTGTAGAGGATGAAGAGGAAGAAGGGGGTGTAAATTGAAGAGGCGGAGTTTTTTTTTACTTTTGTTATTGACATGTATGTCTAGCTGAAGATTATAACTTATGATTATTAATTATGAGTTTGTTTACAAGTTTTGGTAATCCGTTATGTTTTAGCATTATATGTGTATATTTAATTTTTTTACCTTGTATATATATATATATATATGTAATGCAATAACAGCCACCTCGCTCTTGCTATAGTGGTTTCGGTGGTCGGCCGCTATGCGCTGCTATTCGGGATCGATAAATATGTTAGGGATAATATCATCTAATTAGGAGTTCTATATTTTCTGGTGTCCTATTACTTAGTTTCCTTATTTACATAGTTTCTTAATATTAGATATTGTAAATCTTGTATATAATTGATTATGCTGAGGCTATTTTCCTCAAGCAATTCAGTAAACAATTTGTCCATCTTAAGAGTCCTTACACTTTTGTCAGTTGTGCTGTTTGAGGCATGTTTTCAGAGTTTGATGAAGTGTGTGCATTTGTGGGTTTAAAATCAGCTTTGGCTTTGGGCTTTCGCCCCTCTTATGTACCCAAAAACATCAGCATTGGCTTAGAAGGATTTTACTCTTAGATTTAGTTTTGTACATTCTGCACTTTGTTATTTGGTGGTTCTAGTGTATTGTGTTAGGCATATTCTTCTTGCTTTTTCTATCATAGCGTCATAGTCTTTCCATGATAATTTATAATTTCATAGATTTTGATGCATTCTATATTTATTTATACATTGGTATTAAAAGATGACAGACTGTCTCTGACTCTCCTGCTCCTATATTTAAATTCTTCAGAAGCCTTTCTGCTTCAAATGGTCATATTTAGTTTCTATGGAGATTCGCTTGTGTAATTAACTTTAATTTCATTGATTTCATTTCAGACTATGGCCAAGTCTTTTGAGGTTACTGAGTTACCAGGTACATGAACATTTTTCAGTCTGTTTGTTTCATTGTCTATATATCTGTCTCTCTTTCTTTCTATGGTGATTTCTATGGTACCCATTTTTTTCAAGGGTTTGGTAGCAAGGGTGAGTTCTCAAGCATTTCATTGGTATTCAACATTCAATGAATGCTTGACGACTCACCCTGCATACTGAATCCATCAGTGAACCATAAAAACTTCCTCTGTATATATTTCATGGGTCTGATATACAGCATGATTTTGCAGTTAGGTCAGCCAAGTTTATTGCACGCAAACAGTGGGTTGTTGCTGGAGCCGATGATATGTTTATTCGTGTATATAATTACAACACAATGGATAAAGTTAAAGTATTTGAGGCACATACAGATTACATTAGGTGTGTGGCAGTTCATCCTACCCTTCCTTATGTGCTGTCATCATCTGATGATATGCTCATAAAGCTTTGGGATTGGGAAAAGGGCTGGGTCTGTACCCAGATATTCGAAGGACATTCTCATTATATCATGCAAGTAACATTTAATCCTAAAGACACAAACACCTTTGCCAGTGCATCTCTTGATCGCACCATAAAGGTATGCATGTGTTCTTTTTGCCAAGTGTTTTCAGCTCTTTCTTTGTTTATTTCCATGCACCTATGCTATAATGCCTTAATGCTATTGTCTTCCTTTGCAGATTTGGAATCTTGGCTCTCCTGACCCCAATTTTACATTGGATGCCCATCAGAAAGGAGTAAATTGTGTTGATTACTTTACAGGTGGTGACAAACCTTATTTAATTACTGGTTCTGATGATCACACTGCCAAGGTTTGCTTTCTGTTTTATTGTTTTCTTTACTCTTCTCTTTGACTTGTTTGCCTGTATGCATGTGTTGATAGGAATTATTACACGGATAAAATCTATTAAACAGGTATGGGATTATCAGACCAAAAGTTGTGTTCAGACTCTAGAAGGTCACACGCACAATGTATCTGCTGTATGCTTTCATCCTGAACTTCCTATAATCATTACTGGCTCTGAGGATGGTACAGTGCGCATATGGCATTCAACAACGTATAGGTAATTTGAGATTCACAGAATAGTGAGATGTGAGCTTTATCTTTTTCTTGTTCTATTTGGCACATTCCTCTTGCTTTTTTTGTCCCATTGTCATCACCCTCTTATAGAAACTTGAATAATTTGGCATTGGTTGACTTTTTATCTTAGAAAATGAGGCCTTGTGCCAGTTTGTCTTTTTGTTCTTCAAAATTATGATGTTGTTTGTTGTTCACTTGTTGCTTCTTCACCTTTTTTTACGCTGTTTTCATTAAAAAATTAGAAAGAGTTCTTTGGGTGACTGTGATGTCTGGATTTGATGTTCACTTCAGATAGTGCTGAAGTTGTGACTAGCAGACTGGATATTGTTGTCTAACTATTCTATTTATTTTTTCTTTTTTATTACTTTTTCCATGTTACAGTTTTTTAAAGATTTTACTAAAAATAGTTGGAAGTATATTTGAGTTAATGGATATATTCTTGACATTTTAAAGTATTAAAATTTTACGGTGGTTTAATCTGCTTGCAGGCTTGAGAACACATTAAACTATGGTCTTGAAAGAGTTTGGGCTATTGGTTACCTGAAGGGTTCACGTCGGTGAGTTATATTTTTTGGATAAAATTTCTGGAAGTAGTTTCTGAGTCTCATGTTTCTTACATGTTGAGAGGGAAAAAAATAGTGTCTAGTTCGCAAGTCTTCATATCTGAGATAACTCTTTTTTCTCATCTGTCGAGATTGCGTTAATCTCTCCTCATATGCAGAATCTCCTTTACTTTTTCTTTTCTTGAAACTTCAGAGTGTCTCTTTTCACTCCTCCATGATCTAAATTACCAAAACATCTTTCTTTTCAGGGTTGTGCTTGGCTTTGATGAAGGTACTATTATGGTCAAACTTGGTCGAGAAGAACCTATGGCCAGCATGGACAACAGTGGGAAAATTATTTGGGCTAAGCATAATGAAATTCAGACTGTCAATATACGGAGTGTAGGAGCAGATGTGGAGGTATGGGATCAAATTTACCCAACTCTACTGTATAATATGCAAGCAACAAGTTAAAACTTGTTTTTCCTTAATGACACACACAAGTTCTATGTTCTATAGATTGCTGATGGAGAAAGGTTACCCTTGGCTGTTAAGGAGTTAGGCACATGTGATCTCTACCCACAAGTAAGTAACATCCTTCCTCTTAATTTTGCATTCTTTTGCATTATTTCTGTATTTTTGATCAGTTATGCTCACATTATGCAACCCTTGACGGATATTAGGGAACCTGCATATTTACATTATTTAGCAAATCAGACGTTTTGGTATATTCATCCTGGCTTCTTGTTGGTCTGATTCATGCCATATATTTTACATTTTTCTTTAACCCTGTCCAATTTTTTTAATGTATTTTTATTCTAAAAGCTCGTTATTCCTATAGGACTAAATTAATCATCATCTCCTTTTATATTTACATTGTTATTGCTCTAGATCTTGTGTATGTAATCTGGGTATAGTTTATTTGTTTAAATAAATGTAGGTTTTATTATGTAATGTTAGACATTCGAATTCAAAAGTTAATGACAAGAACTAGTTGGTGTTTGGGAACTATTCTTTTGTAGCCTTCAACCTATATATAAAGAACTGAACTTTATAAGAATACTCACTCTTTTGGGTTCAATTATCGCCACTACTTGTTTGTTTCTTCATATATGTTGCGATACTGACTAGTGTTTTGCTTTTTTATATTCAGAGTTTAAGGCACAATCCGAATGGAAGGTTTGTTGTTGTATGTGGAGATGGTGAGTATATAATATACACTGCTTTGGCGTGGAGAAATAGATCATTTGGCTCGGCACTGGAATTTGTTTGGTCTGCGGATGGAGAATATGCTGTGAGAGAAAGTACATCAAAGATTAAAATTTTCAGCAAAAATTTC
Source organism: Ammopiptanthus mongolicus (assembly GCA_039655645.1). NCBI lineage: Eukaryota > Viridiplantae > Streptophyta > Magnoliopsida > Fabales > Fabaceae > Ammopiptanthus > Ammopiptanthus mongolicus. The sequence goes on along the minus strand of CM077351.1, from coordinate 67,042,884 downwards.
CAGGTTTGTACTTCGTTTTGAATTTATTTACTCTTTCATTTTATACTTTGTCTCATGATGAAAGTGATGGTGACATTCAACAAATTCTAAATAAAAGGGAAAGCAAACTGGGTCCTGCTATTGATTTACTGTTTATGACATGGAGCGTGTAATAAGGATATGCTGGCTATTAATTTTCCTCAAGAAAATCATTGTCTGACAAGCAACTGGGGAATTTGCTTCTGATGCTGCCAATAATAGGACAATTTTGTTTTAAAAATATTGCCTGACTTGGTCTCAAAAATAATCCTCTCATTATTTTAGTTGTCTTCTAAATAATTATGTTTTCTCTAGGATAAATTTAATCGGGGTCGAAATTATGTGTATTTCAGGAAAAGAAGAGTATCCGACCAACATTTTCGTCTGAACGAATATTTGGTGGCAATGTACTAGCAATATGCTCGAATGATTTCATCTGCTTTTATGATTGGGCTGAATGCAGGTTGATTCGTCGCATTGATGTTCATGTGAAAGTAAGTGCTTTCATGAGGTGGCATCTAGTTTCTGCTTCTTCTTTTTTCCTTCCTATTCCATGTTGATTTTGTTAATTTTCCTTTTGTCAGAACCTCTACTGGGCTGATAGTGGTGATCTATTGACAATTGCTAGTGATACGTCATTCTACATCCTGAAGTACAATGTGAGGATTCTGATTAACATAATCCTTTTATTACAGTTTTAGCTTTCTCTGTAGAGTGTTCTTCTTTCCTAACATTTTTCGGTTGAATGAATATTTGGTGGGGATTTAGTGTGTTTGGGAAAGATTACTTCCCAACAAAAAAGTTTTTTTCCTCTAAACAAAATTGTTTTGGATTTAATCTGACATATTTGACAAACCTGCTTAAAATATGAAAAAGCGGTTTTTATAGGAAAAGGACGGTTTTTAAAGAAGCTAGAAGCTTGAAGCTTATTTAAAAAAGATGTTTGATTATTTTTAAAACCAATTATATTTTTTTTAAATTCACCATGCAAAACTATCAAATAAATGTTATTAATTTAAACAAATAATTTCATACTTTTTTTTCATTTTTTATTTTTATATATTTTACTATATAAAGGTTATTTTTTTAACACAACTCGAATGAATTAGATTATCTTAAAATCACTTTTCAGCAAATACATCCAAACATAAAACTGGTTCTTCTATCATCGATTATAACAATAATCGATCATGTATATAATTGATTATCGAAATAATCTACTTTTCACAACTAATCCAAACACTCTTAGATGTAAATATTTTTTGTATTTTTGTATAGACATGATTTATAACATGACATTATGGCGTTGTTTAATCCATGTAGCCAACCCCACCTAGTAGGAAAAGACTTGGTTGTTCTTGTTGTTGAATATTTGGTGTCACTTTACTGGAGAAGCATAATAAATGTTTTAACTTCCACTGTTGCAGCGTGATGTTGTTGCATCATATCTAGATAGTGGAAGATCCGTAGACGAGCAAGGCGTTGAAGATGCCTTTGAGCTCCTTCATGAAATGAATGAACGAGTCAGGACAGGGATCTGGGTTGGGGATTGTTTTATCTACAACAACTCCTCTTGGAGGCTTAATTACTGTGTTGGTGGTGAGGTATTAACTCTTTTCTCTCTTACGTTCAAAAGAACTGCATATTGAACTCTTTGTATCTTTGTCTTAATTGATTTCTTTTATCCGAAAAGTTTATTTATTGAACTACAAGGATCAAACAAGGCATCTTGATGCATAACATTTATGAATTTAGGTAACTACAATGTTTCATTTGGACCGTCCTATGTACTTGTTGGGATATCTTGCCAGCCAAAGTAGGGTCTATTTGATAGACAAAGAGTTCAAGTAAGTGGATCATTTGTTGTTATTTAAAATCTTTTAATGTAGAATAGTAATCTTGATTATTTTTCTTTTTCTTAATTGTTTTTCTCAGTGTTGTCGGATATACACTGCTTTTAAGCTTGATTGAGTACAAGACTCTTGTGATGCGTGGTGATTTGGAAAGGGCCACTGAAGTTTTACCATCAATTCCTAAAGAGCATCATAACAGGTAATAGTTACTGACTTACTGTGTTACTAACAGAATGATTTAGTTGATAGAACTGGTAGAAATCTCTCGTTTTATTGATAATTCTCAGTGGGAAATGGCCCAAACCTGAGTGAAAAGATACAAGAAAGAGAGGGAAAGCCTAGGAAAACAAGTAACTGCCCTACCAGATCTTAGAGAGTCTGGTCCTCTCCCAAGTAATCCCAAATTCCAAAAACTAACTAACTTTCCCTCCATTTCAGTTATTTATACTAATTCCTAACAGCTAACTACTCGGCCCAGGCCCATTCTTATTGGCCTTAAACCTTTTCCTAAAGTATTTAGATCGGATGGGAGGTCTAACAATACTCCCCCCCAAAAGTTTCACCTTGTCCTCAAGGTGAAAAGAGGGAAATTGGCCGAGGATAGTGTCATACTGCTCCCACGTGGCTTCAAAGTCTGGCAAATCTTGCCACTGGATCAGCACTTCAACCTGACCGGCAGTACCAGTCCTGACTTCCAACACTGCAGCCGGTTCAACCTGCAATTCCAACTCTTCGGACAGCATGAGGGGCAGAGGTTGTGGAGTAGCCGCAGGGGACAAAGCCTGCTTCAAGAGAGAGACGTGGAAAACAGGGTGGATTCTACTCGCAGGGGGCAGCTCCAATTGATAGGCCACGGGGCCAATGACCTTAGAAACTTGGTAGGGCCCATAGAAGCGAGGTCTGAGCTTCTCATTTCTCTTCTGGGCTAGGGAGCGAAGCCGGTAAGGCTGTAGTTTAAGGTAGACCCAATCACCAACAGAGAAGGTGATTGCTCTCCTAGACTTATCGGCATATGCTTTCATCTGACTTTGAGCTCTGAGGAGATTGGTCTTGAGATCATGCAATAAAAGGTCCCTGTCTTCGGTCATGGCAGTGACCGCAGCCACGGCAGACGGGACTGTGGTGCCTCGAAGCAACGGAGGAGGGTCCCTGCCATAGAGGGCTTTGAATGGGGTGAGTTTTGTAGAGCTGTTATAGTTGGTGTTGAACCAAAACTCAGCCCAACTCAGCCATTTAGGCCATTGCTTCGGTTTAGAGCCGGTGAGGCACCGCAGATAGGTCTCTAAGCACCTATTGACCACCTCAGTCTGCCCATCGGTTTGGGGATGGTATGCTGAGCTGAATTTTAGCTTTGTGCCAGCCAATCTAAAGAGTTCAGTCCAAAAATGACTGAGAAACACCTTATCCCTGTCAGAAATGATGGTGGCTGGAAACCCATGAAGCTTCACAATCTCTCTAATGAAGGTTTCAGCTACTTCCTTGGCTGTAAACGGGTGACTTAGGGCCACAAAATGTGCATATTTGCTGAACCTGTCAACAACTACGAGGATGGCATCCTTCCCTTGCACCTTGGGTAGACCCTCAATAAAATCCATGGAGATGTCTGACCAAACCTGATTCGGGATAGGCAAGGGTTGTAATAAACCTGCGGGGGACAAAGTTTGGTATTTATTTTGCTGGCATATGTCACAAGTGGCCACAAATTGATGAATATCCTTCCTCATGCCTTCCCAATAAACCAAAGCAGCTAGCCTTTTGTAGGATCTAAAAAAACTTGAGTGGCCACCAATGGGAGAGCTGTGAAATTCCTTGAGCAACCTAGGAATTTTCGGGGAATTCCGGGGCAGAACCAGTTTCCCCTTGTAGAGAAGTTTCCTCTCTTGAAAGGTATAGCCCGGATGAGATTGGGGATCCTTTATTAAGTCTTGTATCAGTCCTTGTAACCTCTTATCAGTGTGTACTTCTGCTTCCCAGTCCTCTAAATCGTCAAAATGAACCATGGAGAGGGCAGCATATATCATTTTTCGGGACAAGGCATCTGCTACTCTATTGTCGCTACCCGGTTATTACCTAATCTCAAAATCAAATCCCATTAATTTGGAGGTCCACTTGAATTGTTCCTCACCAAGGACCCTCTGATCAGTAAGAAACTTTAGACTCTTCTGGTCAGTGTGTATGACAAAGTGCCTTCCCATCAAGTAGTGCCTCCATTTCTGCACTGCCATGACAATAGCCATTAGCTCCCTTTCATAGACTGACTTTTTCTGGCCTCTGTCAGACAACGTTTGGCTAAGGAAAGCCACGGGTCTGCCATCCTGGAGCAAAACTGCTCCTAGTCCCTTGCTAGAAGCATCGGTTTCTATCACAAATTCCTTGCTGAAATCAGGCACTGTAAGAATGGGGAGATCGGCCATAGTTTTCTTTAGTGTCTCAAATGCCTCTTGTGCTTTTGGGTTCCATATAAAACCATCCTTTCTGAGTAGCAGGGTTAGGGGCCGAGCTAGCTTGCCATAATTCTTGACAAATCTTCTATAATACCCGGTGAGCCCAAGGAAGCCTCTAAGCGCCTTGAGGTCCTTAGGAATTGGCCAAGTCATCATCACTTCCAACTTTTTCGGGTCAGCTGCAACTCCACTGGCTGAAATAATGTGGCCTAAGTACTCAAGCTGCTCTTGCCCAAAGTTACATTTCTTCTTGTTAGCAAACAATTGATGTGCCGTGAGGAGGTTTAAAACTGTGTGTAGATGCTTCTTATGGTCCTCATGACTTTTGCTATAAATGAGGATATCATCAAAGAATACTAATGTGAATTTCCTCAAATATGGTCTCAACATTTCATTCATGAGAGATTGGAAGGTAGAGGGGGCATTCGTGAGGCCAAAAGGCATGACCACAAACTCATAGTGGCCCTCATGTGTTCTAAAGGCAGTTTTAGGGATGTCCCCTTCTTTCATACGAATCTGGTGGTAGCCAGATTTGAGATCCAACTTTGTAAATATCACAGCACCCCCCAGTTCATCTAAAAGCTCATCAATTATTGGTATGGGGAATTTATCAGGAATTGTTATTTTGTTCAAGGCCCTGTAGTCTACACAGAATCTCCATCCCCCATCCTTCTTCTTGACTAGTATTATAGGGCTAGAATAAGGACTGACACTCGGTCTAATGACCCCAGAACTCAGCATATCATTCACCAACCTTTCTATTTCAGTTTTCTGATAATGAGGGTACCTGTAAGGCCTAATATTAGGTATGGCAGCACCCTCCTGAAGCACAATGGCATGGTCTTGCCTCCTTGTAGGTGGCAGGCCTTGAGGTTCCTGAAATACTTCATCATATTCTTCTAGAATTCCAGCTATCCATGGGGGTACATGTTCCATCACCGATTCTGGTTGGGCTATCAATTCTTGGAAATCAATCAGGTACCCCTCCCCTTTATCTTGGATGGCTTTCATAATGGATCGCATAGAGGCTGCAGCTCTTGCTAGGGCAGGCTCTCCCCTCAGTGTTCTGGTTCCTGCGCTAGTAGGGATCTTCAAGGTCAATTCCCTAAAATTAGCTTGTATTTCCCCCAAGCTGGCCAGCCATTCCATGCCCAACACAATGTCCACTCCTGCTAATTCAAAGATGAAGAAGTCTTGTTGTATTTCCACCCCTTGAACTTGTAGAACCAGGCCCTTACACACTCCTTCACATGTGATCTTTCTGCCATCTCCAACTTCCACCGTATACGAGGGGGTTCTGGTCACCATTAAGGCACTGTTCTTCACCACTACCGAGGAAATAAAGTTGTGGGAAGCTCCACAATCCACCAATACCACCACCTCCCTTCCCGCTAGATTTCCCCACAATTTGATTGATTTCTTAGAGGTCAACCCTGTGATACTATACATCGATAGCTGCAAGGTCTTGAGCTCTAAGTCCTCTCCCGATACCCCTCCTATTTCTTCTTCTTCTTGGTCATTTTCAGCCAAAATCAACACTTGCAATTGCTTATTAGCACACACATGCCCGGGTCCAAATTTCTCATCACATCTAAAACATAGACCCTTCCTAGACCTCTCTTGAATTTCAGCATCAGTGAGCTTTCTGAATGCTCTGCCTCTAGAGATCCCGGTGGATTTATTGGCATTGGAGTCCCCTGCTGAGCCACTTGCAACTGATGCTGCTGCAGTGAGGCTCTTGTTGCTTGATTCCCAAGTAACTGTCTTAGAGTTGCTATAACTCTTGTTGCCTCCTAAACCTCTTCCCATCCATGCATTCCCCTTACTAACAATGGTATTCTTCTCATCTATCCTCTGTGCCAAGTCCATCAGTTCCGGCAGGTTGTCAACCGAATGCAACTTCAACTCAGCTCTGATCACTTCCTTGAGGCCGTTAAGGAAAATCCCTTTGAGATACTCCGGCGCAGCACTTCTCAAGGGACTTGCATAGAGCTCAAACTGCTCTCTATATTCTTCCACCGATCCTGTTTGTTTAAGACTCAATAACAACTCAAACGGAGTCTGTATCATCGAGGGCTGGAACCGCCGAATCACCGCTTCCCTGAATTCTCTCCACGTAGGATTTTGCGTGCAACACTCCCACCATTGATACCATGTCAACGCCTTCCCTTCCATAGCCACCATTACTGCTTGTAATTTTTCCTCTTCATTCAACTCCTTCAATTCAAAATACCTTTCTACTCGATTAGCCCAGCCGTATGCATCCGCACCTCCAAAGACCGGAATCTCCAATTTCCTCCACCGCTCATCGCGGTTTTGGGAATCGCACTGGTGTCCTGATCCACCTCCATTACCGGCGTGGTTGCTTCCATGTTCATGCTCCCCGTTTTCGTTTCGGTTAGACAAGCCCCTAACCGTTTCAACCAACTCATTCAACATCCTCCGGCTCTCGATTCTCTCGAGTTTTTCCTCATCCGCAATTGTTCTGAGTTCTTGCACCGCCTCGCGCGTGCTGATGAAACTTTCAAACCCGCGCTCCAGAAACTCGACTCGTGCATCCATTCCTCGCGTGGAAACCATGAAATCACGCCCAAGAACTTGGAGCTTTGATACCAGTTGATAGAACTGGTAGAAATCTCTCGTTTTATTGATAATTCTCAGTGGGAAATGGCCCAAACCTGAGTGAAAAGATACAAGAAAGAGAGGGAAAGCCTAGGAAAACAAGTAACTGCCCTACCAGATCTTAGAGAGTCTGGTCCTCTCCCAAGTAATCCCAAATTCCAAAAACTAACTAACTTTCCCTCCATTTCAGTTATTTATACTAATTCCTAACAGCTAACTACTCGGCCCAGGCCCATTCTTATTGGCCTTAAACCTTTTCCTAAAGTATTTAGATCGGATGGGAGGTCTAACATTTAGTTTTCTTTAATCATTTGGAAATGATGTTTGATATGTTTCAAGAATAAGAAATGCTTTTTCTAGCAAAGTTATGCTTTATAAAATTATGTAAATCTTCCAAGAAAATTGTATATCTAGATAATTATCATGCACTAGTTATTACTTATGCCCATGAAGAAAGTCCAACCCAAAGGACTAGTCCATTAGGTGGGAGAGCCCTGTCGCTTAATAAGTATCTTATTGAGCTTTCTTATTTACCCATTGCTTGACATTTTTTTATGATTATTTTTAATCTTGTATGAATACTTATTACATGTTTTTTGCCTATCTCCTTGATTTAGAATACTGTTCTATTGGTCATATGGTGTTTTTTACTAGGACTTCTGTTCTACAGTTTGGTGCTCAGATGTCATATGCATCCTAATTGCAATTATATGCTTGTTTTTATGGTAGTGTGGCTCGTTTTCTGGAATCACGAGGGATGATAGAGGATGCTCTTGATGTAGCTACCGACCCTGACTACCGGTTTGATCTAGCCATCCTGCTTGGAAGATTAGAGGTTGCAAAGGTAAGTTCATATGTCCATACGTGCCTGCAAGCAGATATCACTTGTAAAATTTTGTGACTTAGGTATCTAATTTTCTTCATTTCTTGTTTGTATGAGTTTGATTTGTCAGTTTATGTTGTAAGTAATGTTCGTCCTCTATTTTGCAGGGTATTGCCACAGAAGTGCAGAGCGAGTCTAAATGGAAGCAGCTGGGAGAATTAGCTATGTCTACTGGAAAGGTGTTTTTCTTTGTGAAATGAATCTTCAAAATTTGTGATTTCTGTAACAATTGGCTAAATTACATTCCCAAATATCAAATCTATTGAACTGAATGCCTGATGATGTGCTGCTGAATATGACCATGTGTACAGATGGATATGGGCCCTCTTGTAGCTTCTCAGATGCAAGAGGCTTCAGAAGTTTCAATTAGTGCCTGTTACAAACAGAGAGCAGAGAGAAAGAGAGGGAAAAGAAGTTGAAACTGAAAGTGTATTTAGAATTAGTTAATAGAAACTGTTACAGGGATAGCTATATATAGCATAACAGAGAAGCGTGTAAGAGAAGCTAAGTCTAACTAACTGTAACTGCCTTGCTGAGTCAGTAGGCGCCTAATTCTCTAGGCTAACCTATTGTTTCTCTAATACACTCTAACATATCCCCTTATAAGAACAAGGTGGGTAGCTAGCATATGTTAGTGTTTACAGTGCAACATATCCCCTTAGAAACGAAGGTGGGTGTACAAGGGAAAACTTATCTAGGACCCCAAGGTTGCTTCGCAATTCTTCAAACCTGGTCTGGGACAACGGCTTTGTGAGTAAGTCAGCTACTTGGTCTTGGCCTGGAATGTGACATACAAGGAGAGACTTGTTGATAACTTTCTCTCGAACAAAGAAAATATCCAGTTCCATGTGTTTGGTTCTGGAGTGGAGCACAGGATGTGTGAGAGAGATACTGTGCTTAGGTTGTCACAGTAGATAACCGGCTTTAGTGTGTCAATGTTCAGCTCCTTAAGCAGTGACTGTATCCAGATCACCTCAGTTGTAGTGGCAGCCAGGCTGCGGTATTCAGCTTCAGTACTTGATCTGGCTACTAGTTGTTGTTTCCTTGACCACCAGGAAACTAGATTAGGGCCAAGATAAATGCAAGAGCCAGAGGTGGATCTTCTGTCATCAACATCTGCGGCCCAGTCAGCATCACTGAACCCTTGGAGAGTCAGTGGATGGGCCAGACAAGCTAGTTTCAGAACCAAACCATGAGAAATCGTGCTCTGTAGGTATCTAAGGATCCTTTTTACTGCTTTCCAATGCTCTTCTAGTGGCTGAGATAAAAACTGACATACTTTGCTGACACTGTAGCTGATCTCTGGTCGTGTAATGGTGGCATATTGCAGGGCTCCAATGATAGATCTATAGAGAGAGAGGGATCTTCCATGTAATTCCCTCCAAATTTGGTCAGTTTGCAGTGACTGATCATGGGAGTTGGCAGTCCTTTGGCTCCTGCCATGTGAGATTTGGTGAGAAGGTCCTTTATATACTTGGACTGAGAGAGAACTAGAGCCCCACTAGGCAGCCTTTTGACCTCAATACCAAGAAAGTAATCCAAATCACCCAGCTGTTTGAGAGCAAAAACAGTGTTTAATTTGGTGATCAATTCAATAATCCTTTGAGATGAAGAGCCTGTGACTATTATGTCATCCACATACACCAACGCATAGGTTGTGTGACCAGAATGGGTGTGAATGAAAAGTGAGGGATCACACCTGCTTGGTTTGAAGCCAAAGAGAACTAGAGTCTTGGTCAGTCTTTCAAACCAAGCTCTTGGAGCTTGCTTAAGACCATAGATGGCTTTGTTAAGTTTGCACACCTGATGGGGGACTGAACTACAAAAACCAGTGGGTTGTTCCATGCAAACCTCTTCTTCAAGAAGTCCATTAAGAAAAGCATTGTTTACATCTAGCTGCTGTAGTGTCCAGTTATGTGTTATGGCTAGAGTTAGGACCACTCTGACAGTTACAGGCTTCACAACAGGGGAAAAGGTTTCTGTATAGTCATGGCCCAGTTTCTGATGGAACCCCTTTGCCGCCAACCTTGCTTTGTACTTGTTGATGGTACCATCCGGGTTTTCTTTGATCCTAAATACCCACTTACAGCCAATGGCCTTTCTATGAGGCGGTAGCTCAACCAAAGTCCATGTTTTATTGGCAATTAAGGCATCATATTCAGCTTGCATTGCTTCCTTCCAATGGGGAACAGTTAGGGCCTCTTTAGGACTGCTAGGTTCTAGATGAGTAAGGAGCACAGTGGGATCTCCCTGTGATAACACCCTAGTCTTAGACCTTGTGACCATAGGATGGGTGTTGTGATGTGGAGAAGGAGGAGACTGATCTGAGGGATAGTGAAGAGTCAGACCAGAGTGCAGTGAGGGCAAGGAAGAGGAAGTGGACTGACTGGGCTAAGGGGAAGGTGGAACAATAGTGATGGAATTGGAGGAAAGGGAATGGACTGCAATGTGGAGGGAGGACTAGAGGAACTAGTGCTGACTGCAGTGACAGAGTGACTGTCACTTGCAGCAGTAAGGACAGGACTGGACTGAGGGGTGTTGGCAGATAGAGAAACTGAACTGGAGGTGGGAGATGACTCACCATGTGAGGAGTTGGAAGGAGGAGGAGACATAAAATGTTGAAATTGCTGGACCACTGCAAGAGGCATTGGACAGGTATTGTCATGCTGAGAAATAGATTCATGTGCTGTGGGTGTCGGATTTGCACTGCTTTTTGCAAAGGGAAATAGGTGTTCATTAAATTGGACATCTTTAGAGATGTAAATTCTGCCATCGGGTGAGAGGCATTTGTATCCTTTGTGAGAGGAGGAATAGCCCAAAAAGGAGCATTCACACAACCGGTAGTCTAACTTGTTTTTGTTATAGGGCCTGAGACAAGGGTAACAGGCACAACCGAAAATTTTGAGAAACATGTAATTAGGGTCAGTGTTGTATAAGGCAAAGTAGGGTGATGTTTGATTGAGGATAGGGGTGGGTAGTCTATTTATGAGATAGGTGGCAGTGGTGAATGCATGGTCCCAAAATTTCATTGGTAATGAAGCTTGAGCAAGGAGGGCTAGCCCAGTCTCAACAATATGCCTATACTTGCGCTCCACACTACCATTTTGATGATATGTGTGCGGGCATATCACTCTATGGATGATCACTAGATCTGCTAGGAATTTGGTGAATGGACGAAATTCACCTCCCCAATCGGGTTGGACAGATTTTATTATGGTTTGGAATTGAACTTGTATTAAGTCCTTGAACTGTTTAAAGATGGTGAGGGCTTCTGATTTTTGTTTGAGCAAATAAATCCAATTGAACTTGGAGTGAGCATCTACAATGGACATGTAATAGGACTGTCCAGTAGAAGACTGCACAGGGGCTGGGCCCCATAGATCAATAAACAGCAAATCAAAAGGTTTGGCATATTGAGTTGTGGAGGATTGAAAAGGAAGTCTTTTGGACTTTCCATAGCAACAAGCAGTGCAAAAATCCAACATATTTTTATTAACATGATTGATGTTATATTTTTGCAAAACAGTTTTTACAGCCATGTCATTGGCATGTCCTAACCTACAGTGCCATACAAAGTGGGGAAGGGGCACTTTATTTGGGATACTATCACTAGAGGAATTACAAGTAGAAGGGGGGGTTCAGTTTGTGTAGTACATTTTATTGAACACGAAACACTTAGACAACTAGGAGGCCGAGGTACACTACTAGAAGCAGCTGGTGCACTCTTGGCAGCAACAGGAAACTTGATGAAGACATAGAGACCATCAGAATTTACAGATCCTTCTAAGAGAATTCTGTTGTCAACCTGAGATTTGACAAAGCAGGCATGAGGGAGAAACACAAAGTATGCATTATTGTCACTAGAGAAACGACTAACACTTAGGAGATTTTTAGTGATAGTAGGAACATAAAGAAGGTCATTAAGTGTAAGAGTGCAAGTGTTATCAAAGGGAGAAATAACCGTGGTAGAACCTAAAGCAAGTATTTTAAGACCAAAACCGTTACCCATGTAGATTTGATCAATGCCACTGGAATCACCTTGCTGGTTTAAATTCGAAGCATCAGCTGTGACATGATGCGTTGCTCCACTATCAGGATACCAGAGATTAGAATCGGAGCCCGAGTTAGATGCAACCATGGCCATGGGAGCATTGGCCTGGTGTGAGTTATGCTGGCCAGAGGAAGCAGTATTGTGCCAGGGAAGTTGCAGTAAGGGAGATGGAGCAGGCAGCTGAGCGGAGCAGGTAATTGTTGTTGTTGTGAGCTAGAAGCAAAATTCTGAGTAGGAGCATGTTGATGAAAGCCAGTGTTAGGAGCCGCATAGCTCTGTGGTGCATAGGTCGGTGGCACAAAGCTCGGAGGAGCAAAGTTCTGTGCTACATATGCTTGACCTCTGCCATAAGGTTGGTGTTGCTGATTGGTCTGAGGAGCCGAGTACGAGTCATCATAGCGATAATAACAATCCAAGGCAGAATGATTGGTGCGATGACATATCTGACAGGAGGCACCAACATACCGACCTCTGTCATCACGTCCACGGCCGCGCTGACCAAAGCGACCACCACGTCCACCTCGAAAGCCATTTCCAGGTTGAAAAGTGGCATTAGAGTTTTGATAGTTATTATTGCCAGGGTAGGTGGAAGTAGGTTGTGGAGTGGAAGAGTATTGTACCTGATCAGACACCTGAGGAGAAGGTGCAGTTTGAGCAAGATTCACCGAAAAGGCATTGGATGATGCTTTTGCCTTGGATCTTTCTAAGCGCGACTCTTGTGAGAGCAAAAGAGACTCAACCTCTGCAATTGTGTAAGGTTCGACGCGACTTTCAATGGTTGGAAGTAAGATGTGATACTCTTACGGTAGGCCTTCAAGAACCGCATCAAGATGCTCTTGAAGCGTAACAGGATTACCGATCGAGATCAAGGTGTCGACAATTGCTTTAATGCGAAGAAGATACTTTGAGATTGTTCGATCACCTTTCACCATATGACAAAGCTCAGCACGAAGCTGAGTACTGCGCGCCTTCATCTGAGAGTTGAAATGATTGTGCAAGGCATCCCAAAGTTCCCAAGCGTGTGTGCATCCAATGACTCTGGCATGGATCGTCTCTGAAATGGAGTTTAACATGAACAGGTGTTGGTCCTGAGCTTCCCACGCTAGAAACTCAAGATTCATAGTGTCGCTTTGTCGATCAGCATCGGTGAGAAAGCATGGAGGAAGGCGTGGGCTTACTACAAATCGTTCAAGGCTATTCGCACAAACAACTGCTTCTACGATTTGTTTCCAATGCAAGAAGTTGTTATCAGTGAGCTTCGTCGTGATTACCGAAGAGAGATTGGGAGTCGAGGGCGCCGCTGTGGGCGGCGGTGGTGGCGGCGGCGGAGCGCCGTTGTTCATAGCGGAAGACATGGCTGAGTCAAGCTCGTGATACCATCTTACAAACAGAGAGTAGAGAGAAAGAGAGGGAAAAGAAGTTGAAACTGAAAGTGTATTTAGAATTAGTTAATAGAAACTGTTACAGGGATAGCTATATATATCATAACAGAGAAGCGTGTAAGAGAAGCTAAGTCTAACTAACTGTAACTGCCTTGCTGAGTCAGCAGGCGCCTAATTCTCTAGGCTAACCTATTGTTTCTCTAATACACTCTAACATATTCCCTTATAAGAACAAGGTGGGTAGCTAGCATATGTTACCGTGTTTACAGTGTAACAGTGCCAAATTAATATAGTTTTGTAGAATATTAGTGCTATTTATAAGTCTTGTTCAGATGCTTTGCACTATGTTTGGATGGATGGAGTGGACTGGTTAATAATGGAGTGAAATGGTAAAAGGAACTCAACCCCTCAGCACGCTAGCCATTTTTTTCGGGTGATTCACTCTAACCTTATTGTTGCAACCACATAATTCAAAGGGTAGTAATGGAAGTTAAGTTCATAATCCACTCCACTCCATTATTCACCACTGCGACTTCCAAAGAATGGTGAAGACTTTCCTCCAATTGCTTCATTAAAACTTCCAAACAGTAGAATAGTATTCTTTTACCTTTCCACCAAATTCCATTCCAAACTACTCCATTATGTATCACTCTGATCTATCCCCTTCAAAACTCTCAACGTAGTCTTGGGTTCTAGATTTTGATTCTAGTGCATGATTAGAATATTGAATATTTATTTTATTCTTGTCACAATCATTAATGACTGGTGGCATTTGATGTTGATTGTTGATGGGTATGTCTTGTTCCATTGCAGCTCACTGTATTATCTGTTCTTGCAGTTAGAAATGGCTGAAGAGTGTCTAAAGCATGCAATGGACTTGAGTGGGTTGTTACTGCTATATTCTTCTTTAGGAGATGCTGAAGGATTATCAAAACTTGCAACTCTTGCTAAAGAGCAAGGGAAGAACAATGTCGCATTCCTTTGCTTATTTATGTTGGGTAAACTTGAAGACTGCCTTCAACTGTTGATCGAAAGGTAATCTTCTACAAACTTGTGCTCTTTTCATTTCGGACATTACTGGCAGAAAGAAGGGGGGGATTGATTAGACTGCAGTTAGATGTAGCTGAATTATGTTTTTGGCAGCAATCGGATTCCTGAGGCTGCTTTAATGGCTCGATCTTATCTCCCAAGCAAGGTGTCAGAGATAGTGGCAATTTGGAGAAAAGATCTCAATAAGGTATTCTTATTCAGATATATATTATTTACTTATAATGGAACTACCTGACATTTATGTTGTGCACATGATATTGTGGATATGAATATTCTTATTCCATTGCCTTGTCCGGGGATTCTTATCATGTTGACATATACACAGGTTAATCCAAAAGCTGCTGAATCATTGGCTGATCCTGAGGAGTATCCTAATTTGTTTGAAGATTGGCAAGTTGCACTTGCTGTTGAATCTAAAGCTGCAGAAACAAGGTCAGAGTGAGGAAATGCATACTTTGTTACATGTGTCTTGCAGCTTTGATAATTGTGTACTAAACATCTCCAACAATTTTTTTCACTAACATTTATTTTATTGCTTTATTTTAGGGGTGTTTACTCTCCTGCGGAGGAGTATGTCAACCATGCTGATAAATCACATGTCACCCTTGTTGAAGCTTTCAGAAACATGCAGATCGAAGGAGAGCAGCTTCTTGAGAATGGGGACTCTAATCATGAGGTATACTATATATAGAGCTAACACCACATAGAAGTTTTCAACATGTTCTCATAAACTAAATGATATTGTATTTTTTAGCTGCTACAGAAAGAATAAATCTATAACCTCAATTTATTGTTAGTGGTGGTGTTAGACTGTTGCTTTATGTTGTTTTTATTTCCTTTTGTCCCAGTTGACTGAACAAAATGGAGAAGAGGATTATGCACGGGAACATGAGGAACAGAATGGAGAAGAGGATTATACACAGGAACATGAGGAACAAAATGCAGAGGAAGAAAACCAAGAGGAGGCAGTTGTAGTGGATGCAGATTCTACAGATGGTGCAGTCCTTGTTAATGGTAACGAGGCTGACGCAGAGTGGGGTACGAATAAAGGAGCCCCGTCAGCCTAAAAGCAATTGGTTGGGGCGGTGTGAAAATCGAAATTTTGTCTGGTGATTAATTGTTTCTGAAATGCCATTTGTAACTCCCATTTTGACTACTAGCTCTTTTTATTATACTTCAACCACCTACCAATTCTAGTTTTATCTTAGTGTATCATATACTTTACTAAAATTAGGCTGTATATTTGGGAATTAGAGAGGAAATTATAAAATTACGTCCATTGTCAGTAGTAAATCATTGACCAAATCTCAGAACTCTACCTATTTTTCCATTATTTTGTACGGCGATTGGGCTTGGAATTTTGTAACATTTTGTTGCTCGAGCAATCATGTGCGTATGATTAATGTTAAAAGTTTACTGTAATCTTTTTCTGTTGCGTAAGATGAGGTTAATATCACAAGTGCGTGTTATATCTTATTTTCTATGTTCTTAAAGTTTCCAGGGTGGTTTGTGATCTGTTTTATTGCATGCTAGCGGGCCCCCAAAATAAAAATGTTGTAGATACCTGGCTTTCTGTATTCATCCGTCACAAACCTTTTTCTTTTCTATATGATGATTTCTTGCTTCTGTTACGTTGCACACTTTTTTACGTAATTATCTACTGTTACCATATTATTCACCTCAATTATGAATATCACTTCCAAAAACCTATTTTCTATTTTAAATTTGGTTTGATTAGTTGGTTCTTGGTCCTCACTTAAATATTCTACTTTGTTGACAGTGCTTGCAACACATCACTAGATCCCATCAAGACAGGCGGTTCCAGCTCCTGGGAATATTCATCTGAGGTCGCATTGGGTTCAACATACTGACTGGCCTGGCATTTGTTTTGAATGGGAAAATCAGTAGCTGGTACTGTTTTCTTTACTAATATAAAAACATCATTAATATGTTCCTCTAGCAAACGTAAGGCCTAATATGCTTTTTTTTTCCTGTACAGAAGTCTTAATATGAAACAAAATATCTTTTTGTGGGTTGCTTGTGTAAGCAAAGGAGAATGCTATGATATCCATTTTTTTTGGGTAATTAACCAAACTGACCCACTTTTAGAAACTATTTATCAATATAACGTTGTTTTGAAACTATTTATCAAACTAACCCATTTTTAGTCACGTGGCATTTTTTTTTTTTTCCTGACACTGAAAAATGTTACTTTGACTAGCGTTTTTTGAAAACGTTACTGTCAGTAGCGTTTTTATCAGATTATGTGAACATCTTCAACTTCAGACGGGTGCAGAAATGTATCAGACGTGTGAACATTTCTTCACCGTCTCACCTGTCTGATCTGATGAAGATTTTCAGCTTCAGACGGATAAAGAAATATATCATGCGGGTGAACATTTCTTCATCCGTATGATGTCATCCTCAGCTTCTGACGGGTCACACCTCTAGCGTCGGCCTTGACGTAAAATTTTCAAATTTTTTTACAGCAAACCAAATTTTGCCATGTGGTACAATATGGTAAAAACGTTAGTAACAGTAACGTTTTTCAAAAACACTAGTCAAAGTAGCGTCTTTGGTGTCATAAAAAAATAAAAAAAAATGTCAGATTGGCAAAAAGTGAATTAATTTAGTAAATAGTTATAAAACAAGGTTATAGTGATAAATAATTTTTAAAAGTGGGTCAGTTTGATTAATTATCTATATTTTTTAGGATACGATACTCAGGACGAGTTATTGAACATAAATTAAACATTAATCCATTAAAATTCCTGTAAGCGAATAATTTTATTACTGAGGAGATTGAACGTTTTTGGTTTGATAAACCCATTATCTCCTAGTCACCAAAAAAAAAAAAAACCCATTATCTCCTGCGTTTAGTCTGGTCTCTTGCACGGTTGAATAATTAATTAAATACTAGGTCTCTCTGTTATTTGTGTCGTGCAGATATCTGCATTGCATGATTTTGGGCGTAGAAGCGCGATATTTTTCTATTGTCGTGATTTTCATTTTCTTTAATATATAATGCAGATTTCGTCAAGGAATCATGAGAAGGATTTTATGGACCGTTTGTTTCTATTTTTCTATTGCGCTTAATTTTGTGCTTTTGCACGCGGTATAACAATATTCTATTTACAATTTACCAGGGCTTGTACCACATTTTGTTTTAGCTTTTATGTAAATGTTCTCGTGCAATTGTGAATGCAGAAAAGTTGAACAAGAGATGAATGCCCGTTCACATTTTAGATAGATTTTTCTTGATGGTTTTTTCGTTTCCAATAAAACAAGTAAAATTATTTCTTGGTTTGAGTGGGAATAGCTTTTTTCTTCTGCATGTCGATTGAGTTTTAAAAAATCCAAACATCTCATAAATAGATAGAGGTAGAAATTTATCGAACGAATCGTACTATTTCATATATGTCAAAAGTCCATCGATGAGAAGAGGATGGGAAAAGCTTGAACCCAATTCCTATAATAATTAATATAACCACAATTGCAATTCTTGAGGAGTTATACATTTGTGTATTGATAAGGTCATTTACTATTTCTTGAAGCTCACTCTCTCTTGGGGTGAATGATATAGCCAAGAGAATCCATGAACCACAATAGAAGAGCTTGTCCTACCCATGGGTAAATACTTCGTGGTAACCTGATTATACCATATATCTTTCTTGGTATATCAAGATAGTAGATAAGATCATAAATTGAAACATTCTAAAGCTAAAGATAGTTATTAAATCATTAACATCGCATAAAAACATTCCTCGTGGAGTAGTTGTTAATAAGCATAACAGAAACTCTGTTATAGACATTTTTGTACATTTAATGTACTCTATGGATAGAGGAATATATACACTTGAACATAGTAGAATAAGAAATCGAAAGATTTCGTAGAAAATTTTCGTTTGGAAATCCCTGAAAAGGTAATCATAGGTTCTTCTCTCCATCGAAATAATAAGGTCGTTATGCTCAATACTAAACTTGTTGAAGAGATAAAATAAATCCAAGATATATCTTTTTTATAATAGGTTTAATCGATCATTGGAGGAAGAATTAGGACAAAAATTAGAATACATTCTAGGAAAATAAAAGGCTTTCATAAAATTTCATTGAGAATGAAGTATTCAGTCTGTACATGTCAAATCATGAATTAGTAATTGCATCCAATCTCCAAAAAAAACTCAAATTTTTTTTTTCGAATTTTCTCTGTTTGGATTGGAATATTTACATAATCCCCATGAATAGGACCAAACCTCATTTCATGGTATTTACATAAGATTTATCTTTCTTATTCTTATGCAAGTCCCGGGAAAGGTTAGTTGATCCATGAATTATGTTTCGTCTTTGATTTCCTTTTCATTTGTTTTGAGAGATATATATCGATCAATTCAAATTCTTTTTCTATTGATTTTTTTCCGATCGAGATGTATGGATCCATGGGTCTATGTGTCTATATAGATCCAATTCATAGATTAACGAAAAATGTGCAAAAAGCTCTATTTGTCTCAGCCATTGTATGAGTCTCTTGCTTTTTGTGCATGGCACTGCAACTCCCTTGGGCATCATCCACTAATTTGGAACTTAATTTGAAAGCAATAATTTGACCCCGCATGTTTTCAGGATGGCTCTAATAACCAACGAATGGCAGATTCTTTTCTTTGTGTGGGTCCAATTTCAATGGGAACTCAATGAGTCGATTTGCCTACACTTCTTGCTTTTACTGCTATATCGGGATTTACTCCACGTATTGCTTGACGTAAAATAGATAGTGAATTTGTTTGTCTTTCGATGAATCTTTTTATAGCTCGATCAATAATTTCATAAGCCAATGATTTTTTCTGTGTTTCACAACATAGTTAGCCAACATGTTAACTAACAGATTACGATAAATTGAATTGGATTTTGCGGTTTTTGCTTCTCCAATCCTCACCGTGACATGAGCATGAAAGGGGAAATCATTGAGATTTGTGGTTCCCCTGACCATAAATGAGGGTGTGCCTTTTAGTAATCTAAACTTTTATGTACAAAAAAGATATACTTAATTGTATGATTTAATAATAAAGATTTAATTACTCTGTAAATCCCAAACTATTTGAAAAATTTTAGATAAGTCTCTAAACTAAACAAGTTTGTAATTGGGTCTCCGAACTTTTAAATACTTTATAATTGGATCCCTACACTTTAAACGTTTATAATCGGTTCCTAAACTTATAAATAATTTATAATTAGGTCCCTAAACTTGTAATTATATCATTTATAAATTTAATATTTTTAAAATATATTTTTATTTTATTTATTTTATATTTTTAAAATTTTAAAATATCGTGTAATAATTTTTTTGATTTAGTTGGTATACACCATTAATGTAAAATTTTCTTACACTGTCAATCAATAATAAATTGACACATCATTAAAAATAGTTGACTCTTATTTTAATTGTTTTAAAAGCTATTCATATCATAATTTCTTATTGGTTAACCATGTGAAAAATTTTACGGTGTATATCAATTAAACTCTATTTATTTTATCCGATCATCATGTAATAATTGAAATTTAGGATGCCTATATATAGTGAAATTGGCGAAAATTTTGGTCTATATATACGTTATACTAGATAGTGCAAGAATTTCCTGTAGTCTTTTTTGAAAATAAAAATAAAAATAAAATATAAAATATATATAAAAAAGGAGATGCGGGTTTCATCAGTGCCTGTGTGAGCTATTGCTACCGCTACCGTCTTCTTCACTCATCGTGTTAGGGTTTTCACTTTGCAGAGTTCCAATTTTGTCTTCATTTCTTCCACTAACACTTCGGTGCTACAAATTATCCATTTTTTAGATCAATATATCCATCGATATTTCATTTCTTCTATACCTTTCCTTTGTTTCCCTGTAAGTCCCTTTTGCCTCTTTAATCATTTTGTTTTAGTATTTCATTTGTTCCTTCTCCGATTTTGGACAATTCGTTCAGAATAATGATACAATTTTTTCTTCAACTTATGTATCTGATTGCTTCAATTGCTAGTTCATGTGTAATTTTACGTGTAGAATGCTCAAGAGTTACACATCATTTTTATCATTTGATCTCCATTGAATCTCTTTAAGCCATCTTTGTTTTTCGTTGCCCTTTTTAAATAGTGACTTTTTGTAGTTTATGTTACTAATCAAATGCTTCTATATAGTTAAAACTGTATAGAAAGTTTAGAATACTTGAACACCTATATATCAGTATGATAAGTCTAAATAGATGACCAGCATAATTAATTGAGAGAAACTGAGAAGGTTTTAATTTAGCTCCAAACATATGTTTTTATATATGGAGTCATGCCTTTCCCAAAGTCATCATCTAACTTTCGGTGGACGGGATGGGATTAAGGACGCGTTTGGATAAATAACTTAATTAAGTGCTTATGCAATAAGCTTTTTTTTCAAATAAGCTAAAAACAGCTTATTTTCATAAGCTTCTCTGACAAGCTTATGGAAATAAGCTAAGAAGAGCTTATAAAAACATTATAAACTACTTTTATAAATAATTTGTATTAATTTATTCTCCTAAGCTCTTTATAAGCTCTTCCAAACACACCCTAAATTGTTGTAAGATATGAATGATGTTTGAACTTGAAGCATAACATGAATTCTCTAGGTGCTGGTGTTTACTACCTTTCATAATCTCAGTAAAAAAAACAAATTGGTTATTTTGTTAATTTCATATCGATAAGATCTCTGGTCTTGCTTGTGTGTTTGATGGCATCTATATGTTATTTGTCTGATCTATGGTATTTCTCTGCTAAAGTTTGACATGTTCTGAGGTTTTTTTTTTGGCATGTTGTGTGTATTTCTACTACATATGTCAACATTCATATAGCTTGTGTTACACATATTACTTTGAATTTTGTACTTGAATGGAAACAACACTTCCCTGATTGCAGCTTTTGTGTACGCAAACGTGGTGAAATAGAAGTTCTGAAGTTGTAGTTCATACATTGATTTCTTTTCTCAATGGGGGATTCTGAGAATGCCCTTCCACCTTCAAAGAAAAGGGCTGCTGGAAGGGAGCTCACTCGAGATACTCCTCTTGATGATGATGAAGATACCCCTGATGAGGCTGGAACTTTCAGGAGGGCCAGTGATGATGTTCTGGCGACCAGAAGAATAGTCAAAGTTCGTCGCCAACAAACTGATTCTGCTCCTTCTTCAAACCCTTTTGCTGGAATACGCTTGATTGCTCCTCCTGATTCTAGTGCTAATCCTGGTGATGCTACTACTGAAACAAAATCAGCTGGTGAGAAGACTGCTGCAGATGATTCAAAAGATAGTGATGTAACTACAGAGTCTGAGGAAGTTAAAGATGAGGGAAGTAAGCAGTCAGAGAACAAAACTCGTGACGTGGAGGATAAAACTGCTGCAAATAAGGATGCTGCAGAAGAAAGCAATGCAGATAAGGAGCATGCAGAGGGGAGTAATGCTGACAAACCTGAGGTAGATGATGAACAAAGTAAGGATGGCAATAAAAGTGAAAATGAGGATAAGAAGGATGCTGCTGATAAGGAGAGTGCCAGTGATGTTGATAAAGAACAGTTTAAGGATGATAATGATACTGAGAATGATGATAAGAAAGGAAACAATGACCACAAGGATAAGAAAGATAACAAGGTTGAAAGTGAAGAGCCAAGTGCTGAAGGTGGCACTTTGAAGTCATTTCAACAGCTTTCAAGTACTCAAAATGCCTTCACAGGTGTTGCTGGAACTGGATTTTCTACTTCCTTATTTTCTTTTGGGTCTATATCAAATGATGGGTCTGCTTTGGGTATTGGGTCCGGTTCTGTTTTTGGAATGAAAAATGACAAGCCTCTTGGTCTGGGTTTATCCAACAATGGGACATCTTCTGTTTCTAAGAGCGAGGGAAGTGGTTTCTCAACACAGCAGGAAGTTGTCATTGAAACTGGTGAAGAAAATGAGGAAGTGGTTTTTAATGCAGACTCGGTATTGTTTGAATTTGTGGATGGAAGTTGGAAGGAGCGAGGAAAGGGAGAACTAAAGGTCAATGTAAGTAATGGAATGGAGAAAGCCAGACTTGTTATGAGGTCTAGAGGAAATTACAGGTTGATTTTAAATGCACGTCTTTACCCTGATATGAAGCTCACAAATATGGACAAGAAGGGTGTTACTTTTGCCTGCATCAATAGTGCCACTGAAGGGAAAGATGGTCTTTCAACATTTGCCTTGAAGTTCAAGGATGTGTCCATAGTGGAGGTGTTTAAAGCTGCTGTCATGGCACATAAGGGTGAGACATCCACAGTGCCAAAGACCTCAGAAAATTCTTCCAAGGCTTCTGATGTTTGAGATATATTCCACGCTGATGCACCCTATACTCAATTTTCTCACAAAGTCTGCCCCCTTAGCTGTTCTGTTCCTTTCCAACAACAAGAAGAATGCTTTTTCCCCCTAGCTGTTCTCTTCCTTTATGTAGAGAAAAATTGCTGTTCAGAATCCGTTTTCTTATTATGCCTTTGTGTGGCAGAGTCTATCATATTTGGGACTAGTTGTATTTTTGTTTTTGGGTACATTACACTAGTTGTATTTTAATCTGAATCAAATCTTCAAGCGATAAAGGAGCTTAATTTTTTACAAGTCTTGGATTTAGACTACAGTCACTACACAATCTTAGCTCCGGGACACTGGAACGTTCAATAGGTAGATGTGGGGGTGGGGGGTATAGAGAAAACTGAATATGGATTGTGATTTACTGAGCTGATTTACATGATATTTATAGAGAGTACTGTAACTAAAGAGTAGGAGCTGATAAGCTTAGATGCAAACTTTGCAACACGAACACACAAGATAATTACAACTATCTATTTGAGTTTGAGTTTGAATATGGGTAAAGTTGTTTGGCTGAGGTAGTCTGCTTCTCATTACACACCCGCAAGATGGGGTTACCTAAGTTCAGTCAACTTTGAGACAGCAAGTGGCTTTGTAAGAATATTAGAAAGTTGATCTTTAGTTGAGACATGAGAAACGGTGAGGTTGTCCAATTGCACTTGTTCTCGAACAAAATGGAAGTTCTGAGCTGTATGTTTCATTCCATAGTGAAAAATGGGGTTTGAGCACAAGAAGTTTGCCCAAATATTGTCACATAGAAGCTGCAGAGGAGTTGTAGCAGTCGCCCAAAGTTCACGAAGATTGGTAAGGCATATGACTTAAGCTGCAATTGAAGCAACTGCATGATACTCCCATACAATGTTTGATGAAGAATCAAGGGTTTGCAATTCTCAATGTCCTTATAATCACAAGTAACTCGATAGTAATAAGATTTGAAGAAGATGAATAACATGCATTTTGTTTGTTGCGATTTGTGATTAGCCGAATGATCAACTAACTTGCACAATGGGTTTCCCTTGTTCAGATGATATGTTGAGAAAGGAATTCCGCCTCTCAACTATCGGGTTTCTACGCTACTCCAAAAATAGCCTAGCTTGAAAGGTGAACTAAAATCTGAATTTTGCATAATGTAAAGCATAAAAAGCGATAAAGGAAATTGATGAAATAAAGTAAAGTAAAGATAAATATAAATGCTTGTTTTGATTGATTTGATGTGTAAAATTTGACTGTATAATTGTTATTTATAGTCTTAAACTATCTGGTTAATCTACATTACCACTGTTTGTCACATTCTTAACCCACTATCCCATATTTTGCATCATGTAAGATCATGACTAACAAAAATAATATATATAACTATCTCATTAGCTAAGTCACCGACCAAAACGGCCTACCTTGGCTAACTGCCTATCAGCTTCCACCATCCATATCCGCAACTTTCTCTCTCTAATGTTTAAGAGTACGTGCATCTTATAAGTGTACGTGCTTCTTATATTGATATCTCATGGGCCAGTTTTGTTAGTAAACATAATCAGTTATTTTGTTATTAGAGCTGTTATGTTAAGTTAGTTTTGTTAATTCTGTTATCAGTTAGTTATTGTATTTTGTTATCTGTTAGTTTTACAGCTTTACAAGCTAATTAGTAATTAGTCTTTGTATAAATACTTTCATTCATACATCAATGAGAATGAGATAATTTAGATGCAATATTGGTAATATGGTATCAGTTGCGAAATTCTCTCTCCTTCCTCTACCAACTCTGATTTCTCGTCCTATAAGTCGGTTTTTGGGGTTGAGTTAGGTCCAAAAATCCAAAATGATAACAAAACTATCTTAAGATCCATCGGGTCATTCATCATATTATCCACGCATCAAACACAATAGTGCTGAGCATGAGGGGTGTATTGAGAAAAACTTAAGTCCCACATTGACTAAAGATAGTGTCTAATAATAGCTTATAAAGTTTGGACAATCCTCATCCGATAAGCCGATTTTTGGGGTTGAGTTAGGTCAAAAAATCTAAGATGGTATCAAAGCTATCTTAGATCCATTGAGCTACTGTAACACTCCGATTTTTCGTGCTTTCTAAGAACGTTTAACTCAATTAATGATTTTATATTTTTATTTGTGCTGTAGAAAATGATTTTGGGAAAACTAAAATCATATTCATGTTTCAAATAATCGTAGGAGCCTACGGTTAAAGTTTGGGCCGAAAACTCAAACAAAGCCCGATCTATATTTTTTCAGATGATAGTGTTTTTCTACTATCACGGCCTAATCTTGACTAACGGACGAGACCATTAGTCTTAGAATTTGATCCTCTACCTTTCTCCTAAAATGTGTTGTGACGTCCAAAAATATAAATAATATATTATATTCAGGCCGATAATCGATCGGGGAGACGTTTCGAGCTGTCTTAGGATTTTTCGAGACCCACGATCAGATATTTTTCATGCCAGGACTGTGTCAAGATATTTGAGGACTCATACCAGTGTCGTAATGATTTCAAATATCGGGACGTGAATTGACCAAATTGCCCTTGGTTAATTTTTATTACTAACTACCTTTTACCTATTACTAAAGTCTTAAACATAAATATCTTCACTTCACTCTTATCTTCTTCTCACTCTCTCGGCAGCTCCCTTTCTCCCTGTCACTCATTTTCTCTTCTTTCTCTTTTCTTCTTCAAAACTCCATTTTTGGAGACCTTAAGTTTGATATTTCTTGAAGCAACCTTCATCAATCTTGGAGTAGATCATCATAGGAGGTAGTATCCCATCTCTATCTCTCCCAATCTCTCCTTTCTCTCCTCAATTTTTAATGATCAAAGGTGTTAGGATTTTGTCCCTAAAATCTTCAAAAATCCATGAAAAATTGTAGGAAAAATCGTTTATGTACCAAACCAATTTCTATGGCCTAGGTTCATGACATACTTGTATGGTCCACGAGCTTAGAGCCAAGAAATCTCCTTAGCTATATTTTCTATAAGGAGGCCGAAACCCCCCTATGTATGTAGGGTAGGGTTTTGATTGGTTTTTGATGTTTTAAACTGATATCTAGGGTTGTCACACTTAGTTAGGGTGTTATCCAAGAAATGAGAAATTTTGGAGCTCCTTAGCTATTTTTAGTGTAATAGGGCCGAACCCTAGGGGTGGTGCAGTAAGAGAAATCTTTGTCTTTGTGAGTTAATGCCTTTACGGATTGTGTGTATGTAGTGATCGGCAACTAGCTGGACCAGTTGTCAAGTTGATCGAGTGTTCGCAACTTATCTGGAGACTACAAGAGGCAAGGGGATAAACCTGAGGAACTCCATTTTCGACAACTATGTGCTGCATCGGTGTTTTATTGTAATTAAATATTCTGTATCTGATTGTTAGTTGATTGTTTGGTTTACTGCTGTTGATTTGAGTATGCATGATATAACTGCTAACATATTTGAATACATGCTATAATTGTTGAATAATTATATGGATGTATCGTGTGCCTTGCTGTGGGATTTAAGGCGTTAGAGGACCTAATTTTGATTAGGATCTGACATCATGTAACTTAAAAGCTTTAAAAGTCTGAAATGTGTTTTTAATAATGAAAATCGAAGTTTAAAATAAATAGGGCATTAGAAACCTTCATTGGTTTTAAATTGATAAAGTTGACCGTTTAAGCGAAAGTGTTTTGAGAAACGTAATTTTCAAAGTTATATTGGTTTTATCTAAGAAAAAGGGGTTTTACAAGCTTTGTTTTAAGTTTGTATTTTACCGAAAAACAACGAAAGAAAAAGAAATGGTCTTTAGACTAAGTTTTGTTTTATGGAAAACCGATCCCGATGACTTTGTGTAAGTATCGGAGATTTGGGTTTTTGGTTTTTGAGTTTTCAAGAAAAGTAGTTTTAAAGCTTAGAAACTAGAAACTGAGACGTCGGGGTTCTAGGGTTCTGCAGAAACACGTGGATCAAGAATCCATGTTAGTTGTAATCTTGTCGGCTTAGGGACAATCTTTGTGGTCCTGTAAGCTTGAGGATGTTTTTATGATCTTGAATCCAAAATTCTAGACTGGTGCATCGGTTAGGAATGTTTGGATTTGAGTTGTTTTGGACTAAATGTCCTGTTTTGAGAAAATGTTTTTAAGGTTTAAAGAGTCTAAGACTTTATGGTGGTTGTTAGCGTTGATGCTACAATAAGGAAATATTGATGCGACAAAGATCAATTATCGGGAACTCAATAGTTTCTCACGCATTTGTGTGTTGGGCAGACGTGCCGTAAAACGGGGGACCTTGATAGGCAAGGGGAACCTAAGATGACTTAATGTCATTATGTAACATTGTACCTTGATGGACAATGATGTCATACGTGCCAGGGAGAGCGTATTGTGCCCCGTGAAGAGGACAATATAGTATGACTTATACATCGTAAGTACCACTGACATGCGCGTCCATGTATTATTTCCTGGGAGATGATGTGCTCACGTTTTGCCGAATTTTAATTCTGGCGTTTGTCATTGTTGCCTGCGAGGCAATGACGTTGAGTCTGATCAACTCGTGTTTATGGTGATGGGGTTTCCGGAAATCTAGATTGAATATTAGTTGAGATATATGGAAGTGTCATGCATACGTTTAGAGAACAACGTTGATTGTGGGGTACGAAACCCTTGTGTGTTTATTGCTACTGGTACATGATTATACATGTTGTGCTATGTGACGCATGATGAATTGAGTGAATTGCATTATTTGAATCTGCTGTTTGGATTGGGCATATAGTTGTCGTTTTTGGATTCATATATTGATTTCTCACCCTTGCATATTTCTGGACTACTCTGTTTCTGGTATATATATTATGTACAGATGAACTTGGGGAGCGAAGGGTTAGCGCCCACGGGAGTTCGCTCCCTCACCTTCGAGCTTAGAGAGGACCCTGCCGCCTGGGTCATACATCCCGAGGCTACCAGTGCGGCATATACGGGCCCAGTTTGCATCCTGAGAGGGAACCTGGAGGTGGGACCACAAGAGAGGGTATACACGGTGGAGACAGTTCAGATTCCTTTGCCTCCCATCTGGTTGATGCTGCAGTTTTTGATAGATCACGGGGAGCTGCAACACCATATCCCGGTCGCCCAGCCGCACCAGCAGCAGCCTCCCTTATCCCCTCCACCTCCGGTTGTCTTGGTGCCCGTGGGGCCAGAAGGGGAGGAGAAGGAGGAGAAAGAGGAGGAGGATCCTGAAAAAGATCCCGAGGAGGAGGAGCTCATCGCGACTCCCGAGTACCATCCTCTGGAAAACGGGGATGTTCCGGCTGGGGGAGCCGGAGATGCAGAGATGGCCAACGGGGATGTAGCTTCCCCTGACCACTTTTCTGACGGACCAGTTGGACCCTCCCTTGGGGGACTGTCCAATGGTTTCCACTAGGTTGACCAGCTTAGGGGTGTAGACCTTTTTTTGAGGCAGCGATTTTCGAGTAGTCTGATAACGGCTACTGATGGCCATAGATTTTAGAGATATGGTTTCAGACTATCGCTGTCTAGTTTCTAGCTTTTTAGAAGTTTATCTTTTAT
This sequence comes from Ammopiptanthus mongolicus, assembly GCA_039655645.1. NCBI lineage: Eukaryota > Viridiplantae > Streptophyta > Magnoliopsida > Fabales > Fabaceae > Ammopiptanthus > Ammopiptanthus mongolicus. Next base: position 67,014,659 of record CM077351.1, on the reverse strand, counting down.
AGTTCTTTTGTAAAGGGACATGTTGTCTATAGCTTTAGTTGATGATGTGTATATATATATATTTATATATGAGTATTTCTGTTCTTTCTTGAGTTGTGGTTTTATGGGTATTAAACAAGAAAAAAAAAATCTTTTCACGATTTTAGGGCAAATTAAGGTATATTAAATGAACCGTTTTTCCGAAAATAAAACCAGCAAGTTTTATTTGTCGTTTAATATGTGTTTTGGGTTACAAAAAGTCGTACCGGTTTTGAGGGTGTCACAGCCACCCACCATATTATCCACCCACCAAGTCCAATAGTGCTAAGCGTGAGGGGTGTATTGGGAAAAACCCAAGTCCCATATTGACTAAAGATAGTGCCTAATAAGAGATTATAAAGCTTGGACACTCTTCATTTTATAACCCAGTTTTTGGGGTTAAATTAGATCCAAAAATTCAAGAAGTTTGCCCAATCCAAAGCTTCCAAATTTTAAATGAACAAAAGGGTTCCCAAATAGAGCTAGAAACGAGTTGAACGTGGTTTAGTTTGTTCTGTCTCGATAAGAAATTAGAGTAAAGACTCAAATTGGTTCCTGAGAAAAAATACCGAGACATATTTGATCCCTAAGAAATGAAAAATACCGGTTTGGGACATTTTAGTCATCAAATTTTAAACGACGTTCAAAATAGTCCCTTATATTTGTGTGTGAGATATAAATTTAACAAATCTAACCGTTGATATTATCTTAATGTTCATGTATATCAAATTTTTGAATATGTAATCTTTTATTCGATATTTAGTTATATTTTAAATAAAATATTCTGTGTTAAAACAAAATTGTATGATAAAGTATCACATAATTTTTCAATCTTCTAAAATTTCGTGGACTTCATCTACTTAACAAGAAATTTCGATCCAGCCGTTGCATTAATGAAATTTATTATGTGTGTATACAGACACACATACACAATATATATATATATATATATATATATATATATATATATATATATATATATATATATATATATTTCTTATACAAAACTTTAAAAACAGAAAATACAATAAAAATTAAGTGACATTTCTTCAATTATTAATAAAAACAGGATTTGAAAAGAAAGCAAAAAGGCCCTTACTTTTGATGCCTAATTTTTATCAAAGCACTCATCCATGTATTTAGCTTTTTACCTAATTGGTTAGGTTGGTTTCTTCATTGGTTTAGTAAAAACCCTTTGGCACTTAATAGTAATTCGCACGCACACACACGAAAGTGGGTGGAGCCATTAGCCCATTGGCTCTTTATTTTATCTATTCATACTCCCTTTTATTTACTTCAAACTCTAAAATGTCCTTTATTAACTTATATCTTTAACTAGTTAAATTTTCCTTTTTATCATTTATACTTAACTATTTACACAATTATTTTTAATATTTAAATATTTATGTAAATAATTTTATTAATAAAAATAAAATTCTTAATGGTATGATCTTATGGAAACCAAAAATATAAAGGAAACACATAACATTCTATTTTTTTTTTGGTTATTTTTAATTATAGTTTACTTAATCAAAAATGTTTTTTTATAGACAATTCATAGATTATATTTAAATTACTTTGTAAATTTATATTTAACTAAAAAAACCCTCCTTTCAATGTCTTCATTTTTATTTTTTACAATTTGTTACCAAAGTTATATTCAATACTTTTATATATGAAAAATGTTTAGAGCACCAAAAAAAATATATGAAAAATGTTTACCCGTGTGTGCGTGTTAAATTTTGATGATGTATTACAAATCAAGAGTGTGTGTATTAAGTTTTTATATTGTATATTATGAATCAAGAGTGTGTGTTCAAGATTATACTCGAAAAATAATAATTATTAAATTTAATTTTTGATAGTGTATTAGGAATCAAGATTTAAACAAATACTCTAAAAAATTACTAAAATAATTCAAAATCTTATAATATTTTATTATTGTTATTATATTAATCGAGAGCTTACTATATGAATTTTTCCAATTATAAATATCTTAAATTTTTTTTTTCATGTTTCAGTCAAAAAAAAAAAAAATTCATGTCTTTAATGGATTATTTAACCTCAAAAAGTGTTAAATATATAAAATATAAAATATGGGTTAAATATATTTGTTGTCCCTCATCTTATTTTCAAAATTCGATTTGGTGTTTTACATTATTTTTTGTTTCGATTTGATCCTCCCATCGATGCCGGCATATAGTGTCACGTGGATGATATGCCCACTCAACTGTCTAGATCATTACTTAATTCACTTATATGTTAACATTAACGGAGGGTGAATTCTATGATACCCCTAGGGTAACTTTACCCTACCTAGGTGGTCCAATTAGATGGTAAGAACTATTTGACTTGATCCACTCACATGATTCATTTAATTGAGATGACGCATTCTGATTGTGATGCGGAACAACCTAGGCTCAAAGAGATAAAGTCTCAAGACTTTGGATTGGATGGACCAATAACAAGAGGAAGGGAAAAAAGAACTAAAGAACAACTTAAACATCAAGTGGTTTACTTTCTCAAGGCCAATGTTGGTGTTAAAAGAGAATCATCATATTTTGTAAATCTCTTAGTGATAGATATCATGTAGTTTCTTAGATATTGGTTTGTAATAAATAAATATAATGACTTTTGTATAGTTAGCTTGTTTTAGGGAGTTTGGCTTTGGGGCCCTTGTATTAGTTATGAATTGGTTTAGCTTTGGAACCTTGCATATAAAAGGCTCATTGTAAAGAATATTTGGGGAGTTTTTGTCATAATTGCAAATTGAGAGTTTAGAGCTTGGTGCTTCTGTATGTGTGTGAATCTTCAAGAATCTTATCAAGAATTTCATGTCTTGTGGCGATTCAATTGCACTTATCATTCATCCTTCAATGTGGCATGTTGCATCAATTTTCCATCTCATAATCTTCCCCACTTTATAAGATTTTCTTCCCCCTTCTCTGTTTGCACTTAGGGTTTCTTTCATAAAATTAGGTGTCTGTGTTCTTGAATTCGAATTGAAAAATTAATCAAGGAAGATCCTACTCTAATTCATATTAAGTTGGATAGAGTAACTTTTATCCCAAAATTATTGGGGGTACCAGAGAAGGTACCTTAACAGACATGATTAAAACAATCATTTTGTATAAGTGCCCTCTCCGGTACCCTCAATAATTTTCGGGTAAAAGTTACCTTGCCCAACCAGAATGTGTCACCTCAATTAAATTTGTCATGTAATGGGTTAAGTCAAATGGTTCTCATCAGTTGATTAGGCCACATAGGCAGGGTAAAGTGATCCCTGGGGTATCAAAGAATTCATCTTTTGTTTAAGTTAAATAGATAGATAAATGACTAAAACAAATTTTTTTAAAGATAAATGATGAAATCAAATTTTGAAAATAAGATTAGGATCAAAAGTATATTTTAACCTAATATATATATATATATATATATATATATATATATATATATATATATATATATATATATATATATATATATATATATATATATATTTGAGTTGTTTAAGCGACTAAGTAAATTCTTTTTATTAGGAATTGGGTACCTAATCCACTTAAGCGCTTGATTGAGGGGCTTGTAGTTGATAACTAAGCGAGGAGTTCCACACTCAATTTCAGCTTGTTTATTGACATAAAAAGCAGCACAAGACCATGGGGATTTGCTTTGACGAATTAATCCTTTTTGCAAGAGATCATTAATCTCTTTTTGGCAAAATTGGAGTAATTCATGATTCATTTGAATAGGGCGAGCTTTGGTAGGGATTTGCCTATCAGTGAAACCTTGTTCGTAAGGCAAATCAACTACATGCTTCTTTCTATTCCAAAATGCATTTGGTAGATCAGAACAGATGGAGTTGTGGATATCATCAAGAAGATCTTGGATCCTCTTTTTGGATATCTTCATAGAAGCAGAGAACCTTTCAAAGTACCTTTTCCTTTCATCTTGATCAGGAATGGCATTAATGAATTCAAAAAGGAGATCTTGATCCTTAGTTAAGACATTAATTTCAGGAATTGAATCAGAATCTTGACTTCCAATGTCATCTTCTAAAATATGATTGAGATTTTCAGAAGAATCACCATTTGATCCATCTGACTCTTCTGATTCTATAAGGAGATTGTTCAGTTGTTCCTGATCAACTGTTGGTTCAAAATTTAAGGCTTTAATTTTCTTTTTAAGCCTACAATATTTGCTAATATGGCCTGGCTTACCACAACTATAGCAAATGGTTGTTTTCTTTCGAATTGCAATATCAATTGCAGGTTTTGATTTAAACTCTTGCTTGAGTTTTTTAGGAGGAGTATTTCTTTTGTAATTAGTATACTTGGTATACTTTGGCTTATGGACTTTGTTGGTTTGATGAGGTTGATGGTGTTTGTGGGGGGATTTTGGTTTATCTTTTGGACAAGAGGGCATTCCAAATTGTTGGCAGAATGATCCTAAATCCTTCTTTGCTGCCTTTTCTTTTTGGAATTGGCTACGAACTCTATTCTTTTGACAAAGTCGTGTACCTATTTTCTGGATAAATGCAATGAGTTGGCCATAGGTTAATTGATCATAAGGGATTTTACCCTCAGGGGCATGAGCTTGGAGCTCATCCCTTACAATGTCTCCTAGGGCAGTAGGAAGACCTGTTACAAATTTTTCTTTCCAGAGACGATCCGGACAGTCTTCTCTGGTGTAAACCCTAATTAGGAAAGTATCTCTATACCACCTAAAGTCTGATAAGGATCTACACTTAAGATTGGATAACAATTCTGCTGATTTATCTCTCCAAACTGAGGCATTACCAATAAAATGCTGAGCAATGGAAAAGATTAAGGTTGCAACAACATCAGGGATGAATTCACCATCACTTGTGATAGGTGTTGCATCAGCTTGGGTTTTGATAGCAGTAAAGACTCTCTCTTTCTGCTCTTCTGTGAAAGAATGATCCCACCATCCTTTTAATTGACCAATAAATCCTGCTGCGAGGATATTACAGATCACTTCTTTAGTGGCATCATTCGCAGCTTGATAAGCTGTGGCCATCATTGTCATATGTTGCAATGTGGTCATAATTTGGTATTCTGATAACCCATCTATATTTCATTCATAGATATTATTGGCATTGAAACTTTTGAAGGTTAGAGGTTTCTCTTCTAAGAGCAAATCTGGGGGACTTGCTCTTGGATAATAAAGTTTTGTGGATTTTTTCCAAGGCTTGGAGAAAACCGGATTGAGATGAAGGGGATGTTTGTTTGTTTCTTTTGTTCTTGACGAAGAAGCCACAGATTCCCAATCTGAGCTAGCTTCATCAATAATATTGATATTTGGACCCTTACTCCTTAGTCCATATGGAGCTTGAGTTTGCTGTCCAGAATCTTTTGGTGATTCTGGCACCACAATATTTTGTAGTTCCTTATCAACCTTTTTGATAGGATCTACTATTGGTTCAGTTTTGACTTCTGGATCACGAAGAAGTTTTAGACTTTCTTTAAACTTCTTAGTAACCTTAAAGGGTTTGAATAAAGGTTTATCCAAAGGTTTTTCTACTTCATTTTTGGTTCCTGAAGATATCCAAAGGTTTTTCAACTTCATTCCTAAAGGTTTATCCAAAGTATAAAAGGGACTACTGAATTAAAAGGGAGGAAGGGAGCAGGATAATGGAAAGCAGGAATTTATAATGATTTACATAATTAAAATTAAAACAAAAGTGCAATAAATTTAAAACATGTAAAAGAAAAGAAAAAAGAAACCAGAGCGGAGGCAGAGCCTAACCAGGACTGGTGGAGGGAGAAGAGAGGATGCATTTATTGCATGCAAGTGAGGAAAGATTCAAGTTTTGTTGAAAATAAAACAAGTTACAAGATTGGAAAACGAAGAAGAAGAAGAGAAGGGAGAAGATGGAGGCTCACTTCTCAGAGCGTCTCTCTCTAGGTTCTCTCTCTAAGATCTCTCTAAAACTTCGAATGCCTTGAAGAGGGACGCAGCCACTCTATAATAGAAATTGAAAATTACTATTACAACGGTACCAGTATCATGACCTATACTATTACAATAATTAATGAATAGTGCCGGTATATTGACTGGAACTGTAGTGTCGGCAGAACAGTGTTGGGCCAACAGTGCTTGGGTCTTCAGACGGATGAACAGTCTTTAGACTATTGAATAGTACCACTATTCATCAGCAGACAGTGAACAGCAGTGTCTATCCCGAAGCAATCATCTTCATTCTGATAGAATGAGTCTGAGTCTTGGGAATTGCCTTGATCTTCGTCTTCTGAAGGAGGAAGATCTTGTCTTGAGGAAGATGCTTGAGCTTCATGTGCTTGGGCTTCTTCTCGTGCCAATCTGGCAATGACTTCTAAATTTTTTGTGAAGCTGTCTCTGTTTGTTGAGGCAGCTAGGGCAGCTATTGCCTTTGATTTCTGATTCAAGAACTCACAAGTCTCTGGATTTGCAGCTTTCATCCATTTCGGGTGTTGCTGCATCCAAAGCTTGATATTTTCTGAGGTAGCACCAGAGTAAACATATTCCGCCCACCACTTCACAAATGAAGCTCTTGATAAGATTGGGTAATTGTCAGGGAAGCTTTCTTTTGGTTGGTATTTGTATTGCCAATTGAAGATCCATGACAATGCAAATTTTGACAAGAATACTAAGCTAGCAGGGAAGTTGCTAACTGGTGGCTCATAGTATTCGTTGAACGTTTGGAAACCCTCAGTAACTTCTAGGGGCAAGATTGTCTTGCTTGGTCCGAAGAATTGCCACCATTGGGCGAACCATTCAGGGGAATTATATTTGGTATTTCTCTTAAAATAGATTAACCAAGAATGTGTTGTTTGCATTGTTTTGGTACCAAAAAGTGTTGGTCCAAGCAGTTTCATAATCCCAATAATTATAACCACAAGGGTCAAAAGGTTGGGAGAATTTTTAACATTGTTTGGATTCTTTCCAAATTGTTCAGGTGTAAGAACATTAAGAATCTGGAAAGTGGAATGGGTGTATTTTGTTTGATCCTTTGTGTCACGATAATGTTTAATCGCAACTGAATCGGTATCAACCAAAATAAACTCATAAAATTGTCGTGTTTTTAAAACATGATTGGGCTTATAGTGAAAGCCATAAGGAAAAACTTTTGCAGTAACGTTATTAGGATTCTTATCCCAATAACTTGGTTCCATTTGAAGAACATTTTGAAATTGATTTTTAGCAACATAATGAGGTGTTGCCTTTTTGGTGGTTTTGACTGATATGGGTTTATCAGGTTTAACCGTTTGGATTGTGATTGGTGTGGTTGCTAAATCATGAATGATTTTTGCAAGATTGGTTTCTTGAAAGTCGGGATCACCTTCAAGCCTTTGTTTCCAGGTTCCTTTTGGAAGATGGGTCAGACCTTTATCTTGGAAGGCCTGTAGGGTTTGGATTGGGATGCCATAATTGGCTGTTTGGGAAGATTGGGCCACTTGGGCTTTGGTTGGCTGTTGGGTGGATGACCCAGCTTTTGAGGTTTTCTGGGTCGATGACCCGGATTGGGTAGATGACCCGGGTGGTTTGGACGCATCTTGGCGTTTTAGTTTTGGTAATCCAGAAAGGACTAATGGGCCTTTGGCCTTTTTGGTGGTGGCCTTCTCTTTGGCCTTGGTCTTCCCTTTTACAGAGGAAGAGCATGAGTCTGGCATTTCTGCCGCTGGAGGCTGGCTACTACTTTCCCTGTAAATATTCACGAGTAAGGTAGTCAGGAAGAGAATTTGAAGAGCCTTTGATAAATTCAATATCAAAATCAAAAGCACTTAAAATTGCTTGCCATCTGGCAAAAATCTGTTTTGATGCAAGATTTTTAACATCTTTTTGCAAAATGTCTTTTACAGATTTGCAATCTACTCTAACCAAAAACCTTTGATTAAGTAAATCTGATTGAAACTTTGAAATGCACAAAACAATTGCTAAAATTTCCTTTTTAACTGTTGAATATTTTAATTGTGCAGAATTCCGGTGTTTTGAAGTATATGCAATGATATGCTCTTTTTCTGAAATTCTTTGCTTTAAAATTCCACCATAACCAATGTCAGAGGCATCAGTTTCTACAATTTTAAAGGCGGAAGGATTGGGAAGATAAAGGCATGGAAGATCCTTTACCCTGGCTTTTATTGTTTGGACAACATGGGTATGTTTATCTGTCCAAGGAGAAGGTTCTTTCTTAAGCCTATCATGTAAGGGCTTAATAAGAGTACTAATATTGGGGATAAAATCCTTTACATAATTGAGATATCATAAGAATCTCTGTAATTGGGTTTTATCAATAATCTGATTGGGAAATTTATCCGCGAACTCGATGGCTCTATGGATAGGAGTTATAGTTCCTTGATAAATGTTATGACCAAGAAACCTAACTTGTGTTTGAAATAAACGGATTTTTGGTTTTGACATGGCTAGACCATTTTTCTTAATGATTCCTACAAAAATCCTAAGATGCTTGAAATGCTGGTCAATGGTTTGAGAAAAGACTAAAACATCTTCAATGTAGACAATGGTAAAGCTTGAATAAGGACTGAAAATGTCATTCATAATTTTTTGAAATTCTGAAGGAGCATTTTTGAGACCAAAGGGCATTACATTCCATTCGTATTAACTATCTTGTAGCAATCACTATCTTTAACTTCTATTTGGTAATATCCAGATTTCATATCAAATTTGGAAAATATTTTTGAGTTGTTTAAGCGACTAAGTAAATCCTTTTTATTAGGAATTGGGTACTTAATCCACTTAAGCGCTTGATTGAGGGTCTTGTAGTTGATAACTAAGCGAGTAGTTCCACGCTCAATTTCAAATTGCTTATTGACATAAAAAGCAGCACAAGACCATGGGGATTTGCTTTGCCGAATTAATCCTTTTTGCAAGAGATCATTAATCTCTTTTTGACAAAATTGGAGTAACTAATGATTCATTTGAATAGGGCGAGCTTTGATAGGGATTTGCCTATCAGTGATATATGAGGAGGGATCAAGTTTCAATTAAATTTGTCATGTAATGGGTTAAGTCAAATGGTTCTCACCATTTGATTGTGCCACATAGGCAGGGTAAAGTTAGAGATTTTCTTTTAATACCCCCATTATTTTCTTTTCTTACCCTTCATTCCTCAATTTTTTTACAGTTAAATCCCACAAATACCCTTATATCTTTCTATCCCTATACAAAAACTTTTTCCCTTCTCTTATAATTATTTTTTCGGCCCCCTCAAAACCCTCTCACCCCTAATTTCTTCAGAACTGTACCCCACCCCCAATTAAAAGCAAAAGTCTTTCTTCCTTCTCTACCCCACCTTATGGTTATTTTTCTCTCCCGTAAAACCCTCCCAACTCCCTCCTTCTTCCTTTTGCTTCAGCTTCCACTTTGTTACCCAACTCATTGTCACTCCCGTGGCTCAAATTTGAAGAGTACGACGCAGAGAGTTCAGATCGAAGGCACAGAGAACAGCTCATACGAAAGAGGTAAAAAAAAAATTTAGTTCACGGAAACTATAGTTTCTGTACCGTAAGTTTCATTTTTTTGAAACCAGTTTCCTAAGACTTTATTATTATATAATTATATAAATAATTATATAATTGTATCATTAATTACAATTAATAAAATTAGTTTTAAATTAATTAAAAAAATTGTAATTTTAATTTCTAATTTCTAATTTCTAATGATGTGTTTTTTAATTTATATCATTCTAAGTAATTAAAAATTAAATTTAAATTTTAAATTTTAAATTAATTAATGTTTTATTTATTTATTAAGTTTAAATAAATATATTATATTTTGGAGTTTTTAAAGTAAATTTATATAATTATAATTTGTAAATTTATTATGAATTATTTAATTATTAAATTTAAATTTACGTATTTAAGTAATGTGTTTAATTTATATGTATGTAAATATGCCACAGACAAGGTAGTGGTATTGTACGGGTACCACCCACAGGTTTTCCGGGTGGGCCTGAGGACAGATCAGTCCTTAGGTCATTTGGGGACCACGTTTCTACATGCATATGGATCGGACAGGTAATGAAACGATTATGATTCAACTTTATTAAATGTTTAAAAATGTGACTCAATAAACTTAAGAAAGCTTTGATGGATGTAATGGTAAATGCTCCACAATAATCCACTTCATAAGACACTTTGTTTACATGATCTTTAATATCCATTTATACTGATCTACATAACACCACAAACTCATAAAACATCACTACACTAAGTGTCTCTACTGTATTAAAAAAAATTAAATACATTAATAATAAATAATATAAAATATATAAATAATATCAAATTAATAATAATAAAATTATTAACTATTATTACAAAAATTAATGATATTATTAATTATTATTAAGAATATCAAAATTAAAAAAATTTAATTATTTTAAAATTAATTCAAATATCCTTATGGTACAGCTCGCGGAAACCAAAAATTGGTATCTTCCGTAAGGTAACCAAATTCTACTTTAGAATACCTTACGTAGTTTCTGTATGGTACACAAAAATGAATACCTTACAGAATAGTTTCTGTAAGGTAACCAAGTTTTGGTACCTTACGGAAACTACACTTCTCGTAGGTATTGAAATTTAGAGCTCTACTCACCACCTTATCGGAGGTGAGAATGGGGTTGGGACTAAGAGAAGAAAATATGGGGAAAGAGTAGAAGAAAAGGAAGAAATGTAGGAGATGGGGGAAGGAGTTTGATGAAGAAATAGAGGAGGCAAGGGAAGGAGTTTGATAAGAGATAGGAAAATTAATTGTGAAAAAAGGGATTAGTATAAGAGGGGAAAAGTCAGAAGGGTATTTTTGGAATTTAAGTGAAAAAAAATAGAAATGGGGGAAACAATAATAAATAATGGGGTATGAAAAGCAAATGGTATAAAGTTATCTTTCGGATACCAAAATATGCATCTTTTGTATTAGTTAAATAGATAGATAAAGGGTTAAAACAAATTTTTTTAAAGATAAATAATTAAATCGAATTTTAAAAATAGATCAAAAGTATATATATATATATTTGTAACAAAATAACTATAACTATTTACCCGAACTTGAGTTCCTCCAAACGTTTTCTCTCTCCCGTTTCTCTCTCCCGGCAGCTTTAGGAGTCTTCGCCTTTCAATTGCTGACGACACTCACACACACTCAAAATCTCCCAAATTATCTTCTAGGTTTCAGACGACGCAATCCTTTCGATCCCAATCCCTACCTTCAATTTTCCTATTTAGGGCTTCGCCTTAGGCTTTTCAATTTTTAGGGCTTTTTGCTGTTTTCAATTGACTGAAGAAATTTTGCATATTGGGTTTCGGTTCCTTAGGAATTTTTCTGTGTTTTACTTTTGATTGATTATTCGGCGCCCTAGAAAGTTCGGGTTTTTTCTTATGCTGATTTTGGTTGTTGGGATTGATTGAAAATTTTCTTCAATTAGTTTCTGCTTTGTGTGGAATTCTTTTTTGGGGTTCCTTTTTGTTGAATTTTCTGTTTGGTTTATAGGAAAAGTCTCGTTTTTTTGGGGGTTTTATCGGTTATTGGTATTGATGGCTACCACAGTGGAAGAAGATGTAGAGTATGACAGTGATCCAGAAGAGGTAAAGAGATCGCTGACAATGCGGAGAAGGCGTGAAGCTAGTGATGATGAGGAAGGTGAAGGAGAGGGAAGAGATAAGAGGGAAGATCTTCGCGTTGCGATTCCTTCCCATGATTCAGATGGTGAAGGAGGTGTTGCAGAGTATGATGATGATGATGATGATGATGAAGAAGAAGAAGAAGAAGAGTTGGAAGAAGAAGAAGAGGTGTATGAGGAGGAGGAACAGGTTGTGGGAGGGAATGAAGAAGAAGTGTATGAGGAGAGGGGTGTGGAAGAAAATGCTGCTGATGAGGTTGAGGGTTCAGTAGTTGTGGCTAAGGAATCTGATGGTGATAATGTTGGACCCCATTTGGAAGATTCTATTGAGATGCATTCTGAGGAGAAGAAGGAGAATGAACCATTTGCAGTGCCTACAGCTGGAGCATTTTATATGCATGATGATCGTTTCAGGGATAATGCTGGTGCTCGCAACAGGTTTGTTCACTGTTACTCTCTTATTTTACATTGTGCTAAGTTTATCATGGTGAAAATTTGTGCATGCAATTCAATATAGTGTTACTTGGAGTTGGATAAAAGTACTTGTGTTTTGGATCATAAAATACCTTTTTTCCCTTTTTACCCCTTAGGCGGATACATGGCGGAAGGAGACTGTGGGAGTCCAAAGATGACAGGAAATGGGGACATGATAAGTTTGAGGAAATAACTTTGCAGGAAAGGCACTATGAAGAGGTGATGATCTTTAAGATGAGGCGTGGTCAAGCATTCTTTTAACTGCAATTTTCATTTTTCTTAAACAATTATTTTCTAATGCTTTCTGTATAAAATTTAGGGGAGGAGACCTTCTAAGGGTAATTATCGAGGCCGTGCGAATAGTGGTGGTCGAGGTACTGATCGTGGAGGATATGTTCGAGGAAACAGGAAAGGATATAATAACAGTAGCCATCAAAGTCAGGTGCCGAAGGGTATTGTGAGAGGGAGAGGACCCCGAAGGTATGAACCTACCTATAAAAGCAATGGTCCTGCACCCCAAATTCAAAATAAACAGTAAGTACAGACTGTGTCTTATAAGATTAGTTGGAACATGGTAGCTATGATGTCAAGATTTTCTCATAATTATTGTTTTGTTTTTCAAGATCTGGGAAGTTTCTAGAGAAAACTTCACATGTTCGTTCGGAGAGAACTTCCACACCCACTTCCAATGTAGAACCTGACCCTGTGCCTGCTAGGAAACAAGTGCGTGCTTCAAATCTGAATTATGCATCCCCTCCTTTCTACCCCTCAGGCTCTTCCAACAAAGACATTAATCGGACACAAAAAAGGGATGTACAAACTGGCAGCACTAGCAGGAACATTCGCTCTGTTGTCATGGATGAGGGTTTTCCAGTTCAACAAAACAATGCCTTGCTTCGGGGAAAGAATGTTGTTGATCCCATCAGCATGGACAAGTTGTATATTGATGAGTCCATCAGTCCATCTGTTGGAAAGCCTTTGAACAATGTGCATATGGCACCACCTGGATCTTCTGGAGTCAATGCTTCTCAATCTCCTCATCCCCGTGCTGCTGGGAGGGGTGCAGCAATCCCAGTACAGATGAATTATCAGCCTGCTCCCTCACATAGTCAAGTAAATAAAGTTTCTCCAGCACAATCCCAGGCTTTTCAGAGAAGTTCTGCACCAGGGAGGACTTCAACTTCCGTGCAGGCTACTGCCCCACAGTTGGGCCATCGACCTGGCAGTGGTTCCCCATCTTCATCTCCCCCTAAAACATCTGTGTCAAATAATTCATTTGATTCTGGAGAAATGGATTCAGCATCAGAATCAGGTAAATCCAAAGGTGCATTGGTTGGGAACGGAAGGGGAGGTCCCCATGGTAGTGGAAGAGGCTCTTTTGTTTATGGTGGGGCACAGGTAATGGGGCCTGCTGGAAATGCGTGTGTTAGTCGTGGAGATCCAAACTTCCCAGCCACTCCTGCCTTCATGCCAGGTTAGTATCTAAATTGATGATTTTATGGAATTTTTTAATCCAATCTACTTATTGCAACCGCTGATGTTGAAATGCAATTTTCTCATGCAAAAGTGGAAGTTGTAACGTCACATCTTCTGAAAAATCAAGTATTGATATTTTGTAATGTTATAGATGGATACCTTGACCCTAAAGGCTCTGATTTAGTAACACCCTCATGGTTTTCTTGTGTTTGTAATCCTTTCAGAACAAGATTAAGCAATTATTTTATTCATTTACTTTCTTTTACCATGTTAATGATTTTTTCTAATTTTGATTGGGCTTTGATGGGACACAGTCATGCAATTTGGGGGGCAGCATCCTGGTGGTATTGGAGTTCCTGCTGTTGGCATGGCATTCCCTGGATACGTTGCTCAACCTCAACTTGGTTTGGGAAACTCTGAAATGACATGGTATGGGCATAAACTTCTGAATTTTGTATTGGGTGTTGAATGATGTTTGAGGAGCGAATTAAGTGGTTAATTCACATGTTTTAGTGCCTATGTCATGGTTGTAAATTTGCACATTTTCTACAAGAAAAGACCATATTGATGAATACAAATCATGATACAAGAAATATTTTGGAAATATTTTGGAAAGGATTGTGCAAGAATGCCTCATCTGTTGTTAAATGAGTTCCTTTATATAAAGGAAAAAATAATCTCATTGATTCCTTTTAGTTCCCTTTGTATTGGAACACGTAGTAATTACTTCCTTATCTGGTTAGGTTACCAGTCCTGGCTGGTGCTGCAGGAGCATTAGGGGCTTCATACTGTTCACCATACCTTGCTGTTGATGGTGCTTACACTCGACCATCAGGACAAACCTCTGCAATGGGTACTTCAAGGTTGGTGGAGTTTTATAGCATTGATATGATTTTGTATTATTTACTACCATTTCCTTTTCAATATTGCTGTAATCTATTATTAGTTTCTTGATTTTGTTTTTATTATTGAATTTTGCAGCAAGGAGAATAATGCTAGTAAAACTAATAATGAATTGAAGCCACCACCGAAATCTGGTAGAACATTAAGATGCCTTTTCCTTTGATATTGTTTACCTATTGCCACTGGTTGCTAACATTATCATTTGGGATTTATCTATCTGTAGAGCTTGTGAGTGATGAGTTTGGACAACGGCAGAACAAACCCCGAAGGCAAGTTGGATTGTAAAACCATCATTTAATCGCTTTAATTATTCCTTTGTTTGTGTGCTTAAGCAATAAGCATGGTTCTCACTGCTGCTGCTTCTTTTACTGATCTTCTACTTTGGGTGCTAGGGGTGGTTTGTAGGGAATTGGGATTGCACATCTTGGTTACTATATTGCGTTTTAGATACATAATTTCAATGAATGTTGGTTATGCACTATGCAGATATTCAGAGATGAATTTTGGTCAGTGAAGTATTATATAGCATGCAGCATGTTTGAAATAAGCAGATAAAGGTTCGTTATTTTATTTCCTAATTAATGTTTTTTTTATATGGTTGCAATTTTCTTAGTTTTGGTAATTTTGTTATGCAGGCCTTCCTCTGGGCCCTTTGTTCTCCAGCTTTTGATCTGGAGCACTTTGGGCTGCAATAGGTTTCAAGATTTATTAGGTAACTACTGAACTTGTATTCTTGAGAATATTTTCAAGTTATGGTCCAATTGAGTGGTTTCCTCCCAAGTTTTGGTCCTTGAACATCATCGTTCCACAGACCTTCTGAAGAATAATTGGATTTGAAAATTCTTTTTCAGCTTTTTGTTTCGCCCCATCCGCCCTTTTGGTTTATGGGGAGATAGAACTTGTTGAATAAATTTTGTTTTGGAGATATCTAGTCTTAGCAAAGAGTAGAACTTGCCCTACTGAAATGCACTTTTAGGTTTGCCTTGGAAATTTTTTTGTACTAACAAATTTAAGAGGATTTCCCTTGGACTCATACATCTCTTTTCTCTTTTCTCTTTTCTCCCCCTTCATTTTTTTGTCCTTGCAGTTATATAACGCGTGCTCATGCTGTCCCCGTTTAGAAGTTAATGCAGCTTGACGGGTGGTAGTTGCTTGTTCAATTGTGAGGTAAGATTTATAATGAGGCATAGTTAATTGGTACCCCCATAATCGATCTAGAAAAAGCTGACAATTGTTTGGCTTCTTTCCAGGTTTCTTTTGGTTTGGTTTTATAGTGAAGCCTGTGGGAAACATATGCAGTCTTCTCTTGAACTATGGATATAGAAAAAAACGATAAATATTGTGCAGCAGCTGATTGCATCATGGAGTTAAAAAAAAATTCTCATGTAAATGGTTTTCTTATTCATCTAGTTTGACCTTGTAGTTAAATTATCTAAGCTTATGAGACATTTAATTTCGTTTTTTTTTTCAAATCCAATTATTTTGACTGAATAGTTTTGTTTCTTCTATTGTGACTTAAGAGACTACAGTTTGATATTATGTTATCTACAGTTCTCGTGCGTTATCAAATGGAATTTAATAATATTGCTAGTAATAGTGGGTTGCCGTTTGAGTTATTTTTAGTATCTATGATGCAGGCACATGCTGCTCCATGTTGATGAATTCCTAGTTTTGATTTTTGTTTTGAAAGTGGCTTCGATGAATTGTTCCTTGAGCAAATTTTAGTTGACTTGAGGACACTGCTGCATTAATGAAACAAATATGAATATTATGCATTATTTTTGTAATTAGATCTGCTCAAGTGTTGAATGAAATCTTAGTTTTCTTTAATTAACGAAAGGAGTATATAAGTTAATTCCTTTACAATAATGAGAGGGATTTAGTGGTAAAAGCATAAATACATTGTCTTTTATTTTATGTTCAGTTGAGCATGCATGATGGCACAAATGCAAGTCATTCTACTTATATGTCACAATCACATGTAATAAAGATAATCCATTAACTTAAAAGGGGATACAAATGAATGAAATTGTGGTGAGCATAAATCATTCACAGCAATCACTTAATGTTAAATGCTAAACAAATAAATGAAGTTTTATGGTAAAATATATTTTTGATCATTTATCTTATTTTAGTTTCAATTTGGCCTTTTTAACACTTGTTAGAAGTTTGGATTTGATCCTCAAAGTTGTGATAAACAGCTGCTCTATATTCGTGTGGATGTTAGTGTTGTTGATAAGGGCTGAGCACCAACCCGTGACCCGCCCGAACCCGAACTACCATTTTCTATTCTGGTGAAACGGGTGGGTTGTAATGGGTTACCGATTAAACGGGTTAAAAAATAGGTTTGTTATGGGTAAGGTTGGTCGAGTCTGGGTTAGTCAATTTTTAACCCAACTCGATCCGAACCTACCGCTTTAAAGAAAAACCCATCAAACAACCCTACATGTAAAAAATTAAAAAATTTCTTTCAACTCTCATAGTCTCATTCACTCGAGACCCTCGTCTCGTCTCATTGTCTCAACTCTCAAAAACCCTAGCCATCTCCTGCTCAGTGCTCTCTGCCTCTCTCCATCTCGCGACTCGTCGACGAGACCGTCGCCGACGAGAACGAGGACGACTCTCTTTCGTTCTCTCTTTTCTTCGATTGTTCTTTTGCCTCCAACCTTTTCGAAAATCGAAAACCATCACTTTCTAGTTTCGATTAAACCCAAGTTTTGTTCGACCTTTCCTCCATCTCTCCTTGTTTTCCTTTGTTTGTTTGATTGATTCTTTTCTTATGGTTTGATTATTAAGGTTTTGTTTGATTTTTGTCTTAGGGTTTGAGATTGAAGTTGAGGCATTACTCTGAAGTTGGGCACCACCTTGATTCTTTGAATCCAGTGCTTACTCGTGACCATCAACAAGGTCATCTCTCACACCCATTCAATCTCTTCTTTGTCTTCAATTTTCTAGGATATTCTTCAATTTTTTTTGTTTGCTTTTTGAAATCTATTTCCCAAATAACTATTTCTATGTTTTAATCTTCAATTTTCTTGTTATTCTTTCAATATTGCTTTGTTTTAATTTATTTGTTTCTCTTGTGTTCACTGCTTGACAATATAGCTATGTGATGTTGATATTTTGTTGTTATTCTTTCAATATTGCTTTGTGATGTTGATATTTTGTTATTTATTTTTCTGAAAACTTATGGACATTCCAGTTCAGAATATTATTCATATTTTATTATTGATTTTGCTAATATGTGTTATTTATATTATGTACATGAAATGATACTCTTTTATAGTTTACTTGTTAGGTTTACTTTATTGAGAAGAATTTTACTTTGAGCAACCCTTTAAGTCTATGCTTAACTCTGTATATAATAAACTCTACATTAATCTATTTAACCTTGAATGAAAGACTTTAAACACTTCACACTTCATATGTTTTAGAAATGGAACATTGTAATCAGAACTTGCCTCCTACACCTAATTTAACAAAAGAAACAACACCCACTCAACCCACTAACCAGCCAGCAGCTGTAAATGAAGCTGCAAGGGCTGATCCCCCTCTCTTCCTCCTAAAAATACAAGGAAGAGGAAACCAAATGCTAGTGGTACTCAAAGAACATCAAGTGCATGGGATCACTTCACCATGTTGCCTGAGAGTGAAGCCAAAGACCCAACTGTATCATGTAATTATTGTGGCAAAAGATATCTAGTTGACACCAAGACTCATGGCACATCAAACATGCTTTCTCACCTTAAATTATGTCCTAAATATACATATGCTATCAGCAATGATCCCAATCAAACAGTCCTTTCTTTTGCTCCTGGTAGGAGTGGAGAAGGTAGTAATCTGGTTGCAGCAAGCCATAGATTTAATGTTGAGGCTTGTAGAAAGGCATTGGCCGTGTTCATCACCTTAGATGAACAACCCTTTAGAGCAGTTGAAGGAGAGGGTTTCAAGCATCTTTGTCGACAATTACAACCACAATTTACACTCCCTTCAAGGCATACCGTGGCTAGGGTCTGTTTTAAACTTTATTTAGATGAAAAAGTCAGGTTAAAGAATTTGTTTAGATCTGAATGCAGTAGGGTTGCACTCACCACTGATTGCTGGACATTTGTCCAGAACCTTAGTTATTTAACCCTCACAGCTCATTTTATAGATAAGGAGTGGAAGTATCAAAAAAGGATAATCAGCTTCTCTATAGTTGCCAACCATAGAGGTGAGACCATAGGGAAGAAAGTTGAAGAAGTTTTAAGAGAATGGGGACTTAGAAATGTATCCACAATCACAGTAGATAATGCATCATCAAATGATGTTGCTGTGACACATTTGAAAAAGCGCCTGAAGAACATGAATGGGTTAATGCTAGATGGAGAGTTCCTCCATATGAGGTGTTGTGCACACATCCTCAACCTAGTAGTTAATGATGGTTTGAAGGATATTCCTACTTCCATTGGAAGCATACGTAATGCTGTTAGGTTTGTGAGGTCTTCACCTCAAAGACTGGCTATGTTCAAGGAGTGCATAGAGTTTGCTGGAATTTCATCTCAAAAACTTGTGTCTTGATGTTCCTACTAGATGGAACTCAATATATATGATTCTGGATGTTGCGGAAAGGTTTCAATTAGCATTTGAAATGCTTGAATTTGAGGAATCAAGCTATTTGGAATACTCTGGGGCTGCTGGTCCCCTTTCTAGTGTAGATTGGGAGAAAACACGAGCCTTTGTGAAATTTCTTAAGATCTTCTATGAGGCCACAAAGATATTTTCATCTTCTTTGCATGTGAACATACATTCTGCATTCCACCAATTGGCCTCAATCCATTTTGAACTTATGCAGTCCATCATGAGCATTAATTCTGTTTTGAGTGACATGGGAAAAGATATGAAGGAAAAATATGACAAGTATTGGGGAAATATTAAAAATATCAATCAAATGATTTATTTTGGTGTCATTCTTGACCCACGTTATAAGTTTAGGTATGTGGAGTGGTCATTTCAAGACATGTACAAAGATGATCTAAAATTTTCCAATCAATTGACAACTAGTATAAAATATAATCTGCATAAAATGTATGATTGGTATGTTGTAACACACGAGCAACAAAATAGGCCTAGGCAAACCTCTCATGCTCCATCGGAGGGGAATTCATATGTAGAAACATCTAGTCTTGCTGAAATTTCACCACATTTGGCAAGGGCTGATGCTTTTAAGAAGCATTTGAAGGAAAAAAATTCCATTGATCAAAAAAATGAGCTTGAGAGGTACTTGGCTGAAACATGGGTAGATGGGGATGACACATTTGATTTGCTTGTGTGGTGGAAGCAAAATTCCTCTAGGTTTCCCATATTGTCAAGCATGGCCCGGGATGTTTTGGCCACTCCTGTTTCTACTGTGGCTTCGGAAAGTGCTTTTAGTATCGAAGGTAGAGGTTTGGACACATTTAGGAGCTCTCTAAACCCTGAAATGGCAGAGGCACGGATATGTGTTCAAAATTGGTTGAGGTCCTCTCTCTACCAATTGAATGACCTCAATTCGATTGAGGAGTTTGAGACATCTGCCAAAATTGTAACAGGTACTTGTTTCTAATTATTTTCTAGAGCTGAATGTTTTTGTGTATGTGTCTCTGCATGTAAGTTAACTTGAATGTTTTTTGTCCATGTTTCTAAGAATTTCATCGAGGATCATCAGATTTAGGAGGGGTTGGAGCTGGAGCTGGAGCTGGAGCTGGAGCTGGAACTGAAACTGGAACTGCAAATGCAACTGGAGCTGGTCCATATTCTCAATCACAACCAATGAATATTGCTTGTGACTGAGAAGTTATTAAGGTACCTGTTCCTTGTACTGCCTTGTCAATTTTTTTATACTTTATTATGTTTATGTTATGTACTAATTTTGTATTTTATGATCTCTTGATAGTTGTAACACTTTTTGCCATTTTGGAGTCATTTGCGAGACATGATTCATTCACAATCTCCTTGGTATATCAACTATGATTGTTTTGGTAATAAGAGTTCCTTCTACTTTATTTTTTGCTATAACATACATAACAAATAGCATATTTTGTTCTTTATTTGATTGTTCAACTTTCTGTAACTGCAGAGACATAGCTTTGTCATTGTGAGAATTCCAGTTGGGTGGTGGATTGCCTTTGATCTTGATCCTCCAGGACCATTTATTGGAGGAAGTCTTGAAGCATAATGCATTTTAATGGGCTCAGTAGGTTTCATTTTCACTAAATTATCTTAAGATTTTTAGCATAATTGCAACTTTGTTTTTCCTTCTGACTATATGCCTAATTATTATGTTGCATTCGATGGATTTACAGGCTGGCCCACTTCTCCAGATTATATTTTACAGTCATTACATGTTATTGAATTTTTAATTTCTAGGTATGTTTTAATTCTTCAAATATAATTTGAGATATTGTTCTTATTATTTTATAAATACTTGCCATTATTTTACCTGCTGAATACACTTGTGAGGATCAATAAATATATTGAATTCTAAACATACAATGTACCAAATAACTGTTATGCAGTAAGAGAAACAACTCATTAAAACCCTAAATTTGATATATAAATGGTGGCCTAGTAGTATCATTCAGCTTTTAGCTTTCTTTAAAATTATTTCCTGTGCTTACTGAACAGAGATTTTCAATTGCAGATAACCAAGACACCCTGCCTTGCTGGGAATTGAGCTATTAACTGAACAATCTGTTGCCACAGTTTCATTACATATTTTAACTTCATATTATAAGTAGGGCTACCAAATTGTTTGTAAATCTCATTTATTTAGTCCTTGTAATGTTGGGTATGTTGGGTACTGTTTATATATATTTAGTACTTGAAATTTAGGTGATCATATCAATATTGGGCTATTCGCCCTCACTGTTGAAAAACAATACTACAATAGTTTCCCTATTTCTGGGCCTGAACCAATTAGTATTGCAAAATGGGCCAATATAAAGATCAAGGCTTGTATTCAACTTAAAGTCTTAACTCTTAAAAAATGAACAAAAAAAATAAAAACAGAAACTGGTTAATTTTTTTTTATTAGGCCCAAAAAATAACATCGCCCAATGACGTATTATACCCGTCCTAACCCACCCGAATAACCTGCCACCCGACCAACCCGCCAGTTCAATTGGGCGGAAATGGGCCATTTTTTCACTCGGCGGTTTGCTGCGGATTGGGCATTTTGGGTCCAAAACTGCCCGAAATCGACCGCTGCTTAGCCTTATTGTTGATAATCAAATTACGCATAAATTATTGCAAAAATAGTTACAAGGTTATGTATGAGGTAACCCAAACTTGAACGGTCTTTTTCTTTACTTTTCTTTTTTCCTGAAAAACACATTTTATTGGAAAGAAAGAAAAATCATGTCTCGATACAAAACTCCAATACAAGGAGGGACTCTCCACATAAACCTTGCATTGCATGACCCCCACATTATTAGTGGGTAGAGACTTGAAGAGTCAATGATGAGCAGAGAAATTGTTCAAAGGGACTATTTAGACGGCCTTAAACATGAGATAATGGGTAGAGACTTGAAGAGTCTACCAGTCTTCAAAGACTAGCGTCCAATTGTTTCCAAGCGTCTACTAAGCAAACGTCTAATGAAACACTTGAACATGCGTCTAATGGAATCCTATGATTAAGCGTTTGAAGAAGCTAAAAGGATCAAGCATCGACGTTCAATCTTTTAATGAGCTAAACAATCATGCAATAAAAGATCTTTCTCAGTATTCAAGCTTCTAACGAAAGAGAACATCTATACAAGGAAGACTTGCTGAGAAACAAAGTCAAAAGTACTCGACAACGTTGCTACGCAAAAGAACACCTTATATCTCCTTTGAGGAAAGCTACAAGGAAATTTTAACCCTATTGTGCCTGTGTATTGCATCAAAAAGAAAATTTGTCTACACAAAGACAAAAGCAAACCCACTACACTTCTGAAATCTCGTCTGATAAGATAAAGTGATAAACTTATATGTTGAAGATAAGATCAACATCCCCGAACATTAGATGGTTGAACAGAACAACTCTATTTCATTAATGGAAGATTAGAACATTCCAAATAAAGAAGACTTGATCATAAGAATGTCTCCAACACAAAGTATTGAATGAGGATTATAAATAGAAGACTTTGAAGCTCTGCACACAAATATATACAAGAGATAATTAAGCACATTAATATCAAACGCCAGAGCATTCAATTCTTTCATTCTTCTCTCGATCATTTGATCATTCAATATTCTTTAGAGAAGTTGCTATGCTGTCTCTCAAGCTCTTAAGCATTTATTCCACTCTGAGTGTTTGCTGAAAGAACATCAATCTGTATTAAACACTGCATCAATTATTCCTTTCTGAGTGTTTGAGCTTGTAGAGGTTAGGAGAGAAAAGAATACTTGTGTTTGAGCCTGAAGAGGCTAAGTTTGAAAATAATACTTGTCTGTATAGTTGAGTTTGAAGAGGTTGGGTGTGCAAAGAATATTTGCTATGTGTGAATCTCTCTATCCTTTATCTCTTTAAGCATCGCGTGTTTATTTAAATTGCAACTAACCAAGGGGTTAAGTTGTGCTTTCTAAATTTGTTTTTATATCGTCTGTGTTGATTCTGTTTGTGTTGAAAACACTTGTCTCTAATAAATTCTTTAAAACTCCATCAGATGCATCTATCGTCTGAGCTTTTCAAAGCATCATCTTCCTCTTGTTTGAGAAAATGTTTCCTGTTTCCGAAAAAGTTTAGTAAATACAATTCAACCATGCCCTGCAAACCACCACATTCGCTACCAACCTACATGACCTAGTCAAATCACAACCTTCCAGCAACCACCATCGTCGTTTTCTCCCCACAAACTACATCGTTGCGGCTCCAACCCTAAACTGCACGACTCAGACCCAACAAATCGAGTTCTCTACGCACCTTGAGGGCTTCTTGTGCTCTAGCCTCGCCAGCCACTTCCTCGCCCTCTGTTCCTACTCACTAAGCCAATCACTAGTGCCTCCTAGCCTAGAGGAAGGGGTGGTGGTGACAATGCTGTGGTGCCAGTGTTGAAGAAGAAGATGTGGTCTGGAGGTTGTTTTGTAAATAAAAATAAGTCAAAATAGGTTGATTGGTTCTATACGTTTATTTAAATTTTTACATCAGTCCCATAAGTTTTATTTTTTTCAAATTGGTCCTACACGTTATGTTTCGTTTCCACATTAGTCATTTCCATCAATTTCGACCTTAAGACGTCAGATCAAAAGCCATGCGTAGCACTAATATCATAACCACGTCAGGTCAAAATTGATGGCGTTAGATCGAAATTGACGAAAATGACTACTGTGAAAATGGAATATAACGTGTAGGAACAATTTGAAAAAAATAAAGCTTATGAGAACGATATGAAAATTTAAATAAACATATAGGATCGATTGATCTATTTTGCCTAAAAATAATCAGATGTAAAGGTTACAATCTCAACCATTGATTTATTTTCCTTTTTAACCAATGGCCGAGATTCAAGGTAGATCCGCACTTTTTTGTTAACCGGGGCATATTAGATGGAACCCATAGTGTAAAAGGAAAGTTCTGCAGAAAAAAATGCTTTGAGTTGACATTGCTGTTCAGTAAGAGATTCATATAGCAGACACAATTAACAGCTAAAACTTTTTTAATGATTAGTTAAGTCAATAATCCCAGTGGGGCTCCGCTTACTCATCGCTTAAATTCAATTTAACAGGAGAGAACACTCAAACTTTTTGACAATAATAAAAAAATGATTCCAAAAAAGTTTTGTGGCTATGCTAATCTTTTTTTTTTTTAATCAGACGGAAATAAAAATAAAAATAAAAATATCGTTTGTGGCTCAGTGGCTATGCTAATCTGTATTTGAAGTGACCATTATTTGTATTAGAAAAATAGCAAATATCCCGGGTATTTTAAAGTTAATAACAAGATAAAATTAAAACAAAAATTTAATTGATATGTATTATTAGTTTAAAAATTTTTTACACAGTCAACCAATCAGAAATTGTCATATAAATTAAAATATTTGAATCTTATACTAACTACGTTAAAAGTCACTTATATCATGATTTCTGATTGATTGACAGTGTAAAAAAACTTTATTACACTGACAGTGAATAACAATTAAACTGTTAAAATAAAAGAAAAAATATTTAAAATTATAAATAATATACTCATAATTAATTCAAGTAAAATCTAAAAGGTATATATAAATTAAAAGGGAGAATATTTAAATTTAAAAAGAAGATATGTGATGTGATTAAAACTTGATTTTGTAGGGAAAATAAGAGGATCCAAATCCTTAAAAAATATAAAAATTAAGAATGACACATGTTATTTTGTAAATGAGAATAATCTAAGAGATTTAACTACTATTAAGGGAGTATACTCTAATTTAATATACATGTGTGCATATTTCTCTCTTAAATTATTTTGTCCTTTTAATGATCAAGGAATTTTGAAAGTAATAATTATATATTAATTTTTAAAAATTGTTAAATTTGAAAATACATCTTGAAAAGGAAAAAATTAATTAAAAATAAGTAGACTTAATTACACTTTTGGTCCCTCAGGTATCACGATTGTGTAATTTTAGTCCCCTAGGTTCTAATTGCGTCAATTGGGTCCTCCAAGTATAACGATTGTGCAATTTTGGTCCCTCAAGTTTCAATAGCACCAACTGGGTCCCCCAGGTATCACATTTGTGTAATTTTGGTCCCTCAGGTATCACGATTGGGCAACTTTTAATGTCAATAGCCTACGAAGCACATGTGCGACCGATTTGACACTTAATGAGGTCAACTTGACAGCTTACGTGTCATTCCTATGTGACACTTAGTGATGTGCATTTGATCATTAAAGTGTGTGAGATGTCAATAATATTTTATAAGAAAGACCCGTAAACTGCCAAGTTGACTTCACTATGTGCCTAATCAGTCCCACGTGGGCCACGTAAGCTACTGTCGTTAAAAATTGCACTATTGTGATATTTGAGGGACCAAAGTTATACAATCGTGATACCTAGGGGACCCAATTGACGCAATTGAAATCTGAGAGACCAAAATTGCACAATCGTGATACTTGGGGGCCCAATTGGTGCAATTGGAACTTGGGGACTAATATTGCACAATCGTCATACCTGGGGGACCAAAAGTGTAATTAAACCAAATAAGTAAATAATATACAAATTTGGTAGCAATAACTATTAACTGACAGATTTTAAAATACATTAAAAAAAAATATGTCGTTTGATATAGATGAAGCTACATATAGCTCACTGAAGAAGTGAGATTATAAAAAATGGTTCACATCCAAGAGTGAATAATGTAATATAATATATCGGCGTTGATGTGTAAGAATTAGGACCCGACGCTAACCTACAATAACAAATAGCTATCTCCAAGTTTAGCTGTCATTGATTTTCTTTCATTCGTGTAAGATCCTTGTTATCCAAAAATTATATTGGATTTCCACTAATTCAAGTCGAGTCGGGAAGACCCACTTAAATAGGCAAAACTCCATCATGGTCTGTGTCTATTTTTTCCATTGATAAGACTCAAAGTCAAAACGTTGCTTAAGGGAAACCAAACTCCTTATCACTTGGACAAAGGTTCAAGTGTCATCGATGACAAGCCGTGTATTCCATCAAACCTTAATTTTCCTTTTTCACAGAAAAGCGAAGAACCTTTCAAAATGGTTCTAAAGAAAAGGGTAAATTGTGGTCCATCATTTTGTTCCTTTTGAATTGGCTAATTATATGATCCATCAATTGTGGATACCTTATAAATCTTGCGTAACAACATTTCCCTGTATCGTAAAATTCATTTCCTGGCAACAATCAAATACTACTCCCTCTCGCCGCGTACAGAGGTCTGTCTCTTTTCCCTTTAGTTTTAGAATTCTAGACAGATGAAACAGAATCTACTCAATCTAGCTAGTCACTAGTGCAAAATATGGATTCTACAACAGGTTTCTAGATCGGTTGAAAAGGAACCGATTTAAAAAAAGAGGCGGTGGCAATTTTGAAAATAAGTTCAAAATTATTTACATCGGTTCATAAAGAAACCGATGTATAAAACATTTAACATCGGTTAAATATTTCAACCGATGAATACAATTTAAATAAAAAACTATTTATTTATTCCTGCCAAGTATATACATCGGTTATTACACAACCGATCTCATTAGTAAACTTTCAAACTCGGTTATTTTACAACCGATCTCATTATTAAACTTTCAACATCGGTTCTATTAACTAACCGATTTCAAATCTTCATTAAACCCATTTCTCCAACGTTAATCTTTCATATCTTTCCCTCCTCACTGTTTGCCCTCTCTCTCGTTTGCTCCTTCTCCTTCATCCTTCACCACCGTAACCTAGCACCATCCTTCATCCTTCTCCTTCTCCTCACATTTCGTTGCTGCTCCTTCATCGCTGATACACTGCCCACGGCTCCTTCATCCTTCATCCTGCTTCATCACCTCTCTCTCGTTTGCTCCTTCTCCTTCATCCTTCACCCTCTCCTCTGAACCTTTGTACCAAACTTTGCCCACGGCTTCACCTCTGAGGTGAGTTTGTTTACATTTATTTTTTCGTTTTTGGCTTTAGGTTTTATGATATTATAGTTTATTCGTAATGGCTTTATTTTTTCATTTCGTTTTTGGCTTATAGTTTATTTTCAATTCTACTTAGGACAAGGCAGCACCTGTTGCTACTCCAGAAAAGCCACCTGAAGAAGATCTGAATCCATTCTTGATATTCCCTAACCTGAGGAAAATTTGAAGGTACGTATCTAATATCCTTATTTTGATTATTAATTGCTTCCCCATTCTATTCTGTTGAACCCAATGCTTCACTCTGTTAGTGTGCTCATGTCATATGGAGTCGTTTCCAGTCTTGCTCATGACATTTATATGAGTGTTTCCATGCAGTGGTCTGCTTAGTAAACTGAGTGAAACTTCCATACAGTTCTCTTTCTTTCTCTCTACATTTTTGTTGTTGTCTGCTACCTGTTACTTTGGTTTTGCTATGTAACTTGATTAGTTTTACAGTATGCATATGGCATGTAACTTGATTAGTTTTACAATATCGCATGTAACTTGGCAGGAAATCCATACGTGACATTCTAATGAAGAAAAACACTTCTCCTTCTGATTAGATTTTCTTATGAAATTAAAAGGAGAAAGGAAGAGAAAAAGTATTAATGTATTAGTTTTACTATTTGCTGCTTTAACTTAGGGATTAATTGGACTGTTGGATTATCTTTTAGTGTTAATAAATTAGCAAAACCTTAGTTTCCCGTTTGAGATTCAATATTAATGAGCATATGTGTACTTTATTAAGGTACTACTCATTGTATTGAATCTTGAATTGTCCAAGTTGGACAGTTTGGGGAAAAACTTATTCTTCATTTGGTTAATACTTATTCCTTAATTCTCATATCTTATACTTGAAGAAATTTCTGTCTGCTGCATTTCCTTTTGTTCTCCGGGTGCACACTTTGTCGCGGTGGATGTCACCGCGGTCAAGTCGTGTACGTCGGAGACCAATGGGAAATGCTGCCGAAATTTCGTTAAGTATGGGCATGAAAGTTAAGGACTAATTGTTAACTGAGTGTTGAAGAAGTTTCTTCTCGAATGGGATAGGGCCATACCCTGTGATAAAAAGGAGTTGAAGATCTTGGACTAAGTGAAGTTGGTGTTGTTGTAGTTATGGATCGTAATTGGATCGATGCTAGACGCACAAGTCATGAGTATGAGAATGGAGTGGAAGAGTTTTTAGAATTTGCTAAAAGAAATGTTCCCGATAGTAATGGAAGGTTTTATTGTCCTTGTGTTAATTGTTTGAATGAGAGACGACTGGAAGCTGAGAAAATACGAGAGCATCTTATTTGTGAAGGGATATGTAAGAGTTATACAAGATGGATATGGCATGGTGAATTGTTAGACAAACCAAGTGTGTCCCAAAGAGAGGAGGTTGATGACGTAGATATGGACGATCGACTAGAGGACATGATCCGCGATATTGGACAAGAGTCATTTCAACGAGCAAATGTGTATGATACTTTGTGCAGTGATGCAGATAAGCCTTTGTATCCTGGGTGCTCTAATTTCACACGGTTGTCAGCGGTGTTAAGATTGGTAGTTGTGAAGGCGAGAAATGGGTGGAGTGATAAAAGCTTCACCGAATTGCTTGAGTTGTTGAAAGAGATGCTTCCAGAAGGTAACACATTGCCGAACCGTAACTATGAGGCGAAGAAGATATTGTGTCCGATGGGTATGGAGTATAAGAAAATACATGCATGTCCTAATGATTGCATATTGTATAGGAATGACTTTGAAAAGATGCACGAGTGTCCAAGGTGTGGGGTATCACGCTACAAAGTGAACGATGGTGATTCAAATTGTGATGTGATCACAAAGGGTCCTCCTGCGAAGGTGTTATGGTATCTTCCATGCATTCCAAGGTTCAAGCGATTGTTCGCTAATGTAAATGACGCAAAAAACATTAGGTGGCATGCAGATGAGAGAAAATGTGATGGACAGCTTCGCCATCCGGCTGATTCTTTGCAATGGAAGAGAATTGATAGTTTATTTCCGGATTTCGCCAATGAGAAAAGAAACCTTAGGCTTGGACTTGCTACCGATGGCATGAATCCGTATGGCACCTTAAGTAGTATTCATAGTTCATGGCCTGTTCTCCTGGTAATTTATAACCTACCTCCTTGGTTGTGCATGAAGCGCAAATACATTATGTTATCTATGATGATTTCGGGCCCAAAACAACCAGGAAATGACTTAGATGTTTATCTAAGTCCCTTGATTGAAGACTTGAGAAAGCTGTGGGTGGAAGGCGTTGATCTGTTTGACGGGTATTGCAATGAGACTTTCAAGATGCGTGCCATGTTATTTTGCACCATCAATGACTTTCCAGCATACGGGAACTTGTCCGGATATAGTGTTAAGGGCCATAAAGCATGCCCTGTATGTGAAGAAGGCACATGCTACCATCAACTACAACATGGAAGGAAGACAGTTTACCTTGGGCATCGAAGATTTCTCACACCTGATCACCCGTATCGTAGATTGAGAAAAGCTTTTAATGGATGCCAGGAGAATGAAATTGCTCCGACGGCCTTAACCGGAGATCAAGTTTATCAACGGGTTAAGGACATGGATATTATCTTTGGAAAGACCCATAAGAAGGCTACTGAGAAAAACATATGGAAGAAGCGGTCGATCTTCTTTGATCTTCCATACTGGTGCAAACTTGATGTAAGACATTGTATTGATGTGATGCATGTGGAGAAAAATGTGTGTGATAGTGTAGTCGGGACGCTTCTTAACATTCAAGGCAAGACAAAGGATGGTGTCAATGCTCGTTTAGATCAAGTTGCGATGGGCATACGAGAGCAGTTAGCTCCACAATCAGTAGGGGTTAAGCGGACTTATTTGCCCCCAGCATGTCATACTTTATCAAAAAAAGAGAAAAAAAGTTTTTGTGAGTGTCTGCGGGGCGTCAAAGTGCCACAGGGTTACTCTTCAAATGTTAAGAGGCTTGTCTCAATGAAAGATCTCAAATTAGTTGGTTTAAAGTCTCATGATTGCCATGTCTTGATGCAACAACTACTACCAGTGGCTATTCGTGACATCTTGCCTAAAAAAGTGAGACATGCCATAACAAGGTTGTGCTTATTCTTCAATGCTATATGTAGCAAAGTCATTGACCTTCAAAAACTGGATGAGTTGGAAACTGAGGCTGCTATTATCTTGTGTCAGTTGGAGATGTATTTTCCTCCTTCATTTTTTGACATCATGGTTCATTTAATTGTTCATCTAGTGAGGGAGATTAGATTGTGTGGCCCCGTTCATTTAAGGTGGATGTACCCAGTTGAGCGATACATGAAGATACTAAAAGGGTATGTGAAGAATCCACACCGTCCTGAAGCATCTATTGTTGAAAGGTATGTTGCAGAAGAAGCTATTGAGTTTTGTACAGACTACATGTCAGAAGCGGAACCTGTAGGGCTTCCTAAGTCTCGTCATGAGGGAAGATGTGATGGTAAGGGTACACGAGGTATTACTGTTAAGAGCATGGGTCGAGAGGAAGTGCTTCAAGCACATTTGTATATATTGAATAACACCGATGAGGTTAATCCTTACTTATGTGATCACAAAACCATTGTCAAGCAAAATTACCCTCGAATGAACGAAAAATGGTTGTTGAACAAGCATAATAAGACTTTCTTAAACTGGTTTAAAGATCAAATTGCGGAGGATAATACTGCTTCTGATACATTAAAATGGTTAGCACACGGGCCTAACTTTGATGTCATATGTTGGAGTGGATACGATATCAATAAGTTTTCCTTCTATACAAAGTCCCAGGATGACAAGAGTACCATGCAAAACAGTGGGGTTATGATTGTAGCCGAGTCTATGCACTTCTCTAGTTCAAAAGATACAAACCCCGTTATGGCATCCATATCTTACTTTGGAGTCATTGAAGAGATTTGGGAGGTCGATTACACTAAATTTAGAGTACCTGTTTTTAAATGTAAGTGGGTTGACAGTAACAGTGGTGTACAAACCGATGAGTTAGGATTTACATTGGTAGACCTTGACAAGGTAGGTCATACAGAAGAGCCTTTTATCATGGCTTTCCAAGCAAGACAAGTGTTTTATATCCATGATCCTTCTAACAAAAGGTGGTCGGTGGTTCTCCAAGGAAAAAACATGCATAATGGTAGTGAGGAAAATCAAGATTCAACTCTCGATATTTCCGATACTCCTTCTTTCTCAACACGGATGCCTACTTTCAATGAGGAAAATGAAGCGGACGATGTACATGCCATTCGTGATGATCATCATGAAGGGATATGGGAGAACATTACTACTTGACCATGGTGTAAGTTATGTTTAAAGTTATATTTATTAGTTAAGTTATGTTTATCTTGATAAATATAAGTTAAGTTTTTTTTGTTATTTAATTTGATATTTATATGTTAAGTTATTGTGTAAGTTATGTTTAAAGTGATATTTGTTATTTATCCATCTTTACTGACATAGTTTATTATTTTTTGTATAAACAGGCATACATGGCAGATCCCTCGGGCATCCCTCCTACACGCAGCGGGTCAGATACCCCATTGACAGGAAAAAAAGGTAGACGCGCCACACGATTAAAAAAATTGGCCATCAACCGTAGTGGTAATCAAAGGTTGAGGGTTGAGTTTGATGGAGATTGCTTACCTATAGGGCCAATGGAAGATCAGTTTAAGAGTTTTGTGGCCGTCCTTGCCAAAAGCAAGGCTAGTATACTTATTGAGGATTGGGACCATGTACCGACGAACGTGAAGGATCAGATATGGGATAGTATCATGGTATTTTACTTTTACCCTCTTTGGTTGTATATATTTTATTTCACCATATTATTTTCATATACACTAATTTCTCCATTCTGTTTTGTAAATATAGCTCACCTTTGAAGTGCCGGATACCGAGCGTATGAAGAAAAAATGGATTTCGTATGCGGGTGAGCGTTGGAGAGCATTTAAAACACAACTAAGCGGGAAATACATACATGGGCGTGCAGACAAATCTCCACTTGAGATGTACCCGTTCCTTGATCAAGAGACATGGGATAGATTTGTTCAGATCCGATTGGATCCCGCCTTTCAGGTTAACTTGAGTTATATTGTTTAACTTTACCAACCAAATTGATTTTATTAATATACTGAATTCAGTTGATGTTATTTATATTAGGAGAAAAGGAAAAAGGCGCAGGAGATCCAGAGTAAGAATCTCTACCCCCATCGTTTGTCTCGTGGGGGATATAAAAAGCTGAGGAGGAAGATGATTGAAGAGAAGAAGAAACAACTTTTGGAACAAGCATCCCAAGCTGATCCTACGGCTGATCCACCTCCAGAAGTTGTTGATCCACCTCCACCCCCACGCCACCATACATGGAAGAGAGCCCGACAAGGACCATCGGGACAATATACATCTGAGGAGGCACGTCTTGTTGCCGAAAAGATTGTAAGTATATATTCAATTCTAATTGTAATTGTAACATGCTTATCCATCATCTTACACAAATTAATGTGACAATTGTATGTTGTAGGATTCCTTGGACGAACAAAGCACACAAGGAACCTTTGTGTCTACTGGACGCAAAGATGTCTTGGCTGTTGCGATTGGTAAAGAGGACCACCCAGGCCGTGTCCTTGGTGTTGGATGGGGTGTTGGCATTACCCAATACCATGGGCCATCTTCACATCATCGGAAGAGGGATGATATTGAGTCCATCAAGGCGCAGCTTCGAGAAGAAATAAAACGAGATCTTCTCTCAGAGTTGGCATCTATGGGTTTTTCCCAGCAAAACACAAGTGCCCAACCGTCTGTACCTGTGAGCACTATGGGTTCATGTGATCATTCACATCAGCCTGATAAGGAGGACGATCAATGTGAGTTGTATGTTGATGATCATCATGATCGCCGGGTAGTGGCATTTGGGAGGGTACACAACTTGGGAAATACCTTACACCACCAGACATTAGAGGATGATCATGTGAGGGTGGTGGTGGAAGATGTTCTAGATGTTGATGCTCTAGTCCCTGTGCCCACTGAGGAGGTTATTACAGTTGGCCAGGCCCCCGGTAATTTCATCCCTTGGCCGAGAAGACTTGTGAGGTTTTTTGTTTCAGCCAAGGTATTCATGTAATTGTTCACTTACATATGTTTTTCTATATTTACAATTGAAATAACTTAATTGTGTTTACTTGTGTACTAATGCTTTACCTCTATTGTTTAGGATGATGGAAAAGATCATCGACCCAAAAGGCCTAGGTCGGATCCGAGAAAACTTGTGGCGTCTGGTTCATCGAAGGTATTCATATAATCATTCAATAAGTTAAATTTTTTTTTTATTTACAATTGAAATAACCTAACCGTGTTTACTAATGTTCTATATTTGCTGTTTAGGGTATTGACAAGGATGTTGAACTTGATGCTCTGGAACGTCTCGCATTAGCTGCCGTGAAACTTGGGAAGGAGTCCGCTTTTATAAATTTGGAACATGATGGCAAGCCCGACACTTTCTATATCCCCCAGAGGGACATTATGGAGATATGCATTGATAGTGAAATGCTTTGCATGACAGTTGTCTCATTATGGTGCACGTAAGTTATGTTATTTCAACTAATTAATTTGTAAGTTAACTAATTAAGTTTTTAACTATTATAACTAATATTTATTTCAATATCTTAGGTATCTGCATCGCCTGTGTATTGATAGGGGTAACCTCCATCTTTATGGATTCCTTGACCCTCAACTAATTCAGGGTGAGACACTTAGGTCAGATGAGATTACTGCGTACATGCGACGTGTGCTTGATGAAGGCAAAAAACAGTTCTACCTAGCACCTTACCTCCATCTGTAAGTACAAGTTTTACTAGTGATTTATAATTATCTGTGACTTGTCTCTAACTGTTTCCAAATGCAGTAAACATTGGCAATTATTGATCATTTGTCGTGGTATGAGTGTTGTGGTCTTCTTTTGTTCGTTGGGAAGGAAGCCGACAAAAGAAATCAAGCTTATTGTTGAAACGTAAGCTTTTAATTAATTTAATTTGTACTACATTTGCTTTATTAATTACTCTGAAATATATAACATACTTTAAATTCATATTTTCTTAATTATGATAGAGCTATGAACGCAAGTCGTGTTTTGGATGGTGGTAGGCCTAGGCCTATTAGGTGGATTTACCCTAATGTAAGTAGTTTATTAATTAGTACCCGAGATTCAATTGCAGTGTAAAATAGTTACTATTATGTTTTTACTCATTATATATTCAAATTGTGTATTCATTTGTAGTGTCATAGGCAACGTGGCGGCTGGGAGTGCGGATATTATGTCATGAAGTGGATGTTCAACATTGTTTCCGCGAGTATTACAGATCGATGGAAGGAGGTAATTAACTAATAACATTTGTAAATAGTTATAGATTAATTATGTATAGTTATAGTTGATTAGTTATAATTAATGTGCAGATTTTCGACAATCCGGAAGCATTTTCTGAAGAGGACATTAAGGACATCAAGGAGCGTTGGGCAAACTTCTTTCTTGAGATGACTTCTGAACATTAATTTATATATGGATGACATTTTATTTCTTTAATTTGTTTAATTTGTTATATTTCTTTGTTGTTTCTTTGTTATGTATTAATTTAATTAATTAGTTTGAATTTATTACATTATATAATTAGTTGAGTTTGTTGAATCAAAAGCTGACTTTTGCATAATCAATAAAGTATAGTTTGGCTTATTACTTAGTATATATAGTGATTTGGATTCTGTTATTGTTGGGATTCTATTTTGGCTGGGATTGTTCTGGTTGTACATATATGAAACAGGGTTAAGGATTGTCACTGGTTTAAAACAAAGTATTAAAAAAAAAATGGACTATCAACATCGGTTACAATAGAGAACCGATGTTGAGATATCAATTTCAATCGGTTCTGAGTTACAACCGATGTGAAAATATACTTTCAACATCGGTTACACTACCAAACCGATCTTGAATTTTAACTTTCAACATCGGTTCTATATTATAACCGATGTTAAAAGATCTTTTTCAATAATTATTAATCTGTTGAATGAGAACTTTCAAAATCGGGTTTGTTTATAACCGATGTTGAAAGTTAACTTTCAACATCGGTTTAAAACCGATGTTAAAAGGTCTTACATTCTACATCATCTGTTTCTACATCGGTTCCATAACCGATTTAGAATGATATTTTTAACCGATGTTAAACATGTTTATTGCACTGGTGAGTGTTCCAATTACCTAGTCAAAATAACTATCTTGCCTCACAAACATTACTGCTTCTTAACACATTAACGTGGGAACAGAATCCACAGTTGAGCATGGAAAAACTTCTTGATTCTATGATTCTGCACTATGGGGCTAAGATAAGTACTACTCAACTTTCTTCAATTTGCGGACCCATATGTAGGTTTTCATGGAAAAATAATGTGATAGCAAGAAAAAAATATGCAGAAATATGGGGAAGAGGGGGAATGCTTGTAGAGTTTAATTGTTATATATTGATAGTGTAAAATCTTTTTACACAGATATCCAATCATAAATTGTCACACGGTAAAAAAAAATGGCTATTGTCTTAATTATCTTAAAAGTCATTCATGTCATGATTGATGATTAATTGACAGTGTAAAAAACTTTACACTGTCAGTACATAGCAATTAAACTCATGCTTATATTAAGGAAAGAAGTTGTTAAAATATATTGAGAATGTTTCTAAAATATCTAATTTTTTTTGATAATTTTTAAAATATTTGAGGCTTTCTTTGGCCTAACTAGCTGAAAAGCTAACTAAAAGTTGAAAAACTGGCTAACTATATGAAAGATGGGCTGATAAGCCAGCTGGTTGAATTGGAAATGTTTGTTAAAAAATAGTTGAACTAGCTTATACATATAAAATGACTCAAAAGGACATGTTTTTTAGTAGATGAAAGATTAGATTAGGGGAAGACACGCTCTCTTACAAGTCCAGGGAAGACCACCAATCTCAGCGATGATTTTTAGTGAAATTTACATATCGCCAACCAATACGGAAAATCTGAGAATTGAACCCAAGCCATAGCCTACAACGAGTGTATGCGGAAGACTTGACTAGATGTGTCAACCCCTGTTGGTAAAAAAAAGGACATGTTTATATATATATATATATATATATTGAAGGATAATAACTAAAAAATATATAAATTTATTATTATTATTATTGTTATTATTATTACTACTACTGTTGTTATTGTTGTTGTTGAGAGAGGAGGAAGTGAGTTTCTTGTAGGATTGTTTGACATTAAGGCCGAAAATAAAAGTGTTAATTAGGGGAGAGTAAAAGGTTGTCATTGAAATCTGACGGGGGGCAAAACCAAGAAAAAATCATGCAGCGCCAAGCTTATTTCTACAAAACTATCTCCGCTAACTTGTCAAATAAGAGTTTTTTTTTTTTTTAAAAAAAATCTTTTACCAAATAGCTCTATTAGCTTTTATTTTAAGTCAAATAACTAAGCATAGCCTGATTTGATTTTTAGAATATATTCATATTGTGGAAAGTAATCATCCAATTGAGAAAACAATTCTAGGATTTATTTCTTGATCTTGTTATATTTTTTGATTTATTTCCTTATTTGATTAGAGATAGAGTCTAATATAGATAGAGATTATTACCATGTCTTTTGTATCATGCTATATCACCATTTTTTATTTTATACTACTCAACTCTTGACTTCAATTATGCAACTCTAAAAAGTTAAAGTGCATCTATAAGCAACAGTTGTTTATATAAGCAACGGTTCTTACAGTTGGATCTCCTATTGTAACATCCTGTTTTTTTTAAAGCTTTCTAAAGATAATAAACATTATTTATGAGTTTGTATTTTATTGGAGGGTCTAGAGACTATAATAAAATAAACTGAGACCATAGTCATGCTCTACGCTATCGTAGGGAGTTTTGGTTAAATTTTGGATCGAAAACTCAGATGGAGCCCGGTCTGCGTTTTACACTGACAGTAGTGTTTTATTACGCAGAAGACCTAATTTGGATTCGTAAACGATGTAGTTAGTCTTAGAATCGAATTCTCTTCAATTTTGCTAAAATCGGTTTCGCGTTCTAAAAAGTGGAATAATAATAAACTATTCGGGTGAAAACTCGAACCGAGAGACGAACGGAGCTACGTATGGATTTACCGGGACCCGCGAACGGATAATCATGAAGTCACATCAGGTCACATCATCTAGGAACGCGTGCCGGAGTCATGATGGCTTTTTGAAAATATCTGGACGCAAAAAGACCAAAATGCCCATGACTTTCTTCAAAATTACCATTTTACCCTTGTGTGAAAAGACAATTTTGCCCTTAAGTGAATTTTGTAACCTCCTTATCTCTCCTTTCTTTCTTCCCCACGCCTCCCTCCTTCATCTTTCACTCTTCACTTTTCTTGCTTCTTTATTTCACTACTTCCTCCATTTTCTCTTCATTTTATTAAGAGATTTCAAGAACTTTTGAGAAGTAAAGTTGATCACTTCATCCATTTTCATCATCTAGGAGGTATGGACTTCACTATTCATCTCTCAATCTTCATCTTTTCTCCATTGAAACTCTAGGTTTTCAAGCTTTTTCTAAGTTGAAGCTTAAACTTCAAACTTCTCTAGAAAATTGTAGAAAAATCCTTTTAATGTTAAGCCAATTTCCTTGAGCTAGTTTCATTACCCTCTTTCATAGTCCAAGAGCTTGTAACCATGAGAGCTCTCTAACCCATATGGGTATGAAGAGGCCGAACCCAATATGTGTTGAAATCTTGAGTTTTTTATTCAATTTTTGAGTAATGAGAATTGATCTAGTGTTATGTATGCTTAAGTATCATTGATCCAAGAGTTAGGAATTTTTAGACATCCCTAGCCTATTTTACCATGAAGAGGCCGAACCTAGCTTGTGTGTGAGATATGAGTTTTGCTTCAAGTTTTTGTATAATAAAACTTAC
This sequence comes from Ammopiptanthus mongolicus, assembly GCA_039655645.1. Lineage (NCBI taxonomy): Eukaryota > Viridiplantae > Streptophyta > Magnoliopsida > Fabales > Fabaceae > Ammopiptanthus > Ammopiptanthus mongolicus. The sequence continues at coordinate 66,976,575 of CM077351.1, read as the reverse complement.
CCTAGTGTTCTGTATACTTGAGGATCATTCATCCAAGAGTTGGTAGAATTTCAACACCCCTAGCCTATTTAAATAAATAGGGGCCGAACCCTAGTCATAAGGATTATGCAAGTTTTGATTGAACTGTATAAATTTCTGGTTGTGATCTGTTGTTAAGGATCAGACCACATTCGATCGTTCGAGAGCGTGTACGACTGATAGTTGCAAAGCCGCAGTCGGAGTTGCACCAGGACACTATTCAGGTGGGGGAGAAAGAATTGCTTTCGTCGGGAAGGCAAGCTTAGTATAGAATATATACGTATGTAGGGGAACCATAAACCCTACTAGAGGTTGAGTCCTGGACAAAGTGCCTGGACCCTAGGTGTAGGTACTTTTGGGCTATCACCACTAAGATGATAATCTAGATGATGTGATTGATTGAGGTTAATATGTTGAACTGTTTATGTGCTTATCTATTAATCTGTTATGTTGAACTGCCTGTGTGATTAACTGTTTGTCTGTCATCGTGATGATATTTGTATTGGCATAATTACTGTTGTGATATTTTATTGTGATTGGCTGGATGATTGTTGATGAGAGTATGGTAAGTTGTGATGTTGTTCAGGTTGATATCGTCGTGGTCCTGACCATGGAGCTGTGGATCGTAGACGCAAGGCGTCGTGATGTTGATGTTGATGATGATGATGATGTTGATGTTGATGTGGATGCAGTGCATCGTGGTCGTGGCCGAGTGATTTAGGTGTGAGGTCCCCGTATCAACCTGTGATGGATGTGTGTTGCATATTATAGCATTTCATACCACAACATATTTTGTCCTAAAGGGGGATGTCCAATTGGGGACGTGATGTTATCCCAACGGGGATGTCCAACTGGGGACGTGATGTATCGGCCGACATGCATATAGGGAAGTCAGCATATACATAGGGACTAGTATCCCTCATATAGGTTTGATCTGAGAGATTGAAATTTAAGATGGTTGTGTTGTATGACTCAAGGGATAGGTGTTGATGTGTTATTTGTTTTCCATATGTGTGTGCTGCATGTATATATATGTTGTACTGATGCCCCTCTTCCATATTTGATGATGCTTGTTTCTTATTCCCCTGTATTTTCTCTCTGTGTCCTTTCATTTTATGGGAAGACCGTGTAAAGGAACCAGATACTGAGGAGTTGGATGACACTCCTTATGAGCCTGATACCGGTGGATGAGTCGTGGACCCTAGCCTCGAGAGGTTGGGAAGTGATCGTGGTTAGCCTGAGAGTTATCTCTCGGCCTTTTTTCATATTTTGCTTATCGTCTGTATTATGCACTCCTTATGTATACACTAATACTGTAGCCCTACTGACGGGGCAACCGATGCATGTATGTATGCCTTACGTTTAAACTGCGTTACTCTGATATGTGTGTGCTTTAGTATAGCCTTAATATAATTTCGTTTTCGCGTTTTAATCTTTCCGTTGCGTTTCGTCTTAATAAAGCGCGTTAATGTTTATAATACGGTTTAAGGCTTAATTAAATATCTTAGGTTCTTCAATGGGACGGCGGGTTGTCTCACCGATCACTGATACTCCAACAATGTTACCATATAAGATCCCGATTCTTATTTCTTAAGTAACTTCTATTAAAGATAGATGCTCAAAGAGCACTGACTAATGAGACCATTCATTTTTACGGTAACGCTAGTTGCAAATATTACACAAACATCATATTATATTTACATGAGTTTTGTTACATCCTCCTTCAAAATCTTCCTATAATTCTCTTAATACTAAATAAAGTATTAAATGAAAATGTAAATATATACAATATCTTAGAAATATAATAAACATTCAATATTTTCTTCTTTTTTTGGTATATACCAAGATGTCCCTTAGCCGATAGCGAAAGACTAATCCCTTTCGAAGCATAGAAATCACCGAAGTGGGTTTTGCCACTCTTAACAAAGCTTTTTCCATGCACACGACAACAGGAATCGAACCTCTGACATCATGATTAAAGAATCCATCTATCTACCAATATTTTCTTATGTAGTAAGCAGAAGGATTAACAAGAGGATGTTATTATTATATGAGGATTTAGAACTATTCTATATATATAATTTGTTTCATTTAATTATAATGACACTATCTTCTTTTTTGTACATTTGCGCGCTAATTCTTAATTCTTATTCTACTGTGTGAAGAGATGTGAGAGATTTGATAAATGAGCATGATTTGTTATTGGACAATGTTTTGGAAATATAATAAACATTCAGTATTTTCTTATGTAGTGAGCAGAAGGATTGGAAAGAGGATGTTATTATTATATGAGGATTTAGAATTATTCTATATACATAATTTTTTTTTTGTGCTAAGTTTCGTTTAATTACAATGACATTATCTTCTTTTTTATACATTTGTTCGCTAATTCTCAGTATGTCGTGTGAAGAGACGTGAGAGATATGATAAATGGGCATGATTTGTTATTGGTGTCTATCAGCACCTCTTTTTTTTTTTTATAAACAAGAGAATTTATTCAATATACGTCTAACTTTAACATCACGGTGAAATGCTCAACCCACCTTTTACGAAGGGTTAAAAAGCACACACCCTATCATTTGCTAGAAGCCCGACTAAATCAAAGTACAACATTTGTTAAAAAATACACACCCCACCTTACATCATGACCTCATAACTATAGGACTGGCTACAACTTTTAAACCCATAAATTATAGTTTTTACAATACTCCCAAAACCAGAAACACCCCACATAAATGAACAAAGAGCAGCAAAAAAGACACCAGACTCAATCATATTACATTTCTACCTAAAGACGAGCCACCACAAAGCAATCCAACCACCTTCACAATTCGAAAGCAACACATATCATTAAAGGATTTTCACACCTTTCTTCATGCTTCCCGAATTTGCTTCCAAATAGCATTACCTTGCATACAAAGTTACCATTCAACCAGAAACTTAAACACCAATTATCAAGTGCCATTATTAAAAGCTCCTTCATGTTCACATGAAAATTGCCTCAGATTAGTAGCACATGTATTCTTCCACATGTTATAAGTTTTAGAAGATAATTTCACACAACAACTTTAGACCCCTTCACAAAAGGCTGATAGAAAACTTTTATTTGCTCAAAGTGCATGTTTCCAGCAGCTCCTGTGAAATCCCATGATTAACAACCTGAATGAAACTCCATTGTCTAGCATCTTCAGTGATTAATTCCTTTCATGCTTTCGTCTCACACTGAGCAAGAATTTCCCATTCTAAGCTTCTCTCCATGCCTCCATCATGTCAGTTGTATGCATGATACCCTTTTCTAGCCTTCTTTGCGACACCAGGACAACAACTACATATAACATCAGCAACAAGTACCATATACTAAAATAGAGGCCTGACCAATTTCATATTTTGGACCAAGACAGCAGTCTGACATCACCTATTTCTCTTGTATAACTAGTAGACTATAAGCCACTATGGTCCAGCTAGGACTAAGAGAGTACCATTTGATTGAAATATACAGAGTAAATTACACTCCACCACCTTTACGCTATGTTTGGAAGGATGAAGTGATGTGATTAGTAATGGAGTAAGATGGTTAAAAAGACTTAACCCATTATTTGGGAATGGGTAATACTGAATAGTAAGAAGTTTATTTCGTACCCTTGAACAAAAACTATTGAGAGAGTATTAATTTGTTATACTTTCCTTCTACTTCACCATGATTTCCGCTTCCCTTGAAATTTCATTGATCAAATTTTTTTTCTTCATGATTCCTAGACCTATGTTTCGAACTAAATAGCACTGCTCTTTGGGAATTTAGTAAGTAATGAAGTGGGATGATTTAGGATGGTAACCCAAACCACTCCATCCCACCAAACCCCTGATTTCCGTACCCTCCAAATTGGGGGGTTTGAGATTCCCTCATTAAATTTACAAACAATGGAGTGGTATACTTTTACCTCCCTACTCCACTCCATTACTAACTACTCCACTTCATCTTCTTCAAAACTTCGAAACATAGCCTAAAGTTCATTAAAATACAAGTAAATCCCAAACTTGACCATAAATTACACTTCACCCCATTTTTTATGTTGACTAACTATTGACTTAACATTTATGTTACTTAAAAAAGTATATTTATAGTAAGTTACTAAAAACAATTTTAAAGGTTAATTACATACTTTATTATTTACAAAATAAAGTTAATTTTTTAATTTAAAAACTGAAATATATAATCTGAAAATCTTATAAAAAGAAATATAACTCATTTAAGTATTTATTTTTCAGTCAATTATATATTTATTTTACTCAAACAAATATTTTTTAGTATACACTCTAACAAAATAATAATGGATATGAAACGTATATCAATTATGTGGGGGAAAAATCAATATATTCTTGTTTTTAGTCATTTAGCTCAACAACTTCTAAATAAATATCATGCATTCAATTATTTTATCTATAGATGATATGGACTATTATAATGATTGTTGTTGATAAATATGACAAACATCATATGTGATATTCAAATTAAATAAGGAAATCCCGAGAATGTTGAATTATTTTTGTTGGGGTTCGAGTAACTGTAATTCTAAAGGGATCAAATAGTTAGCTTGGTATAACCTCAGAGTCGGGAAGGCTCATGGTGGTATAGGGTTTCAAAACCTCTATGGCTATAATTTGACAGTACTAGGGAAACAAGGTTGGAGGCTCTTATCCAACCCGGATTCTATGGTTGCTCACGTCTTCAAAGCTAAATATTACCTAAGAGGGGATTTCATGGACTCAAAGGTTAGTGATTACCCATCCTATGCCTAGCGTAATATTTGGAGTTCACGGGTGTCGTTGAAGGAGGGTTACAAATGGAGAATAGGAGATGGAACCCAAAAGCCCATGGGTGGCACCCCCATAAGAAAGGCTAATTGACCAAACTAATCCATTTTTAAAAACTATTTATCAATATAACCTTGTTTTGAAACTATTTACCAAACTAACCCACTTTTCGCCAACCTGGCATTTTTTCTTATTTTTTTCTGACACCAAAGACGCTACTTTGACTAGCATTTTTAGAAAACGCTACTGTCAGTAGCGTTTTTACCAGATTATGCCACGTGGCAAAATCTGGTGAAAATGTAAAAAAATTAAAAAAAATTACGTTTAGCGTCGGTGTCACCCGTCTGAAGCTGAAGATCTTCATCAGATCAGACGAGTGAAGAAATGTATCAGACGAGTGAACATTTCTTCACCCGTCTGATAGTCATCAGACAGTTGAATCACCCGTTTGATACCCTTCTGACAGTCATCAGACGGGTGAAGATCTTCACCCTCAGACCGGTGAACATTTCTTCACCCGTCTGAGAGTCATCAGACGGGTGAACCCGTCTGATAGTCTGAAGATCTTCACCCTCAGACGGGTGAAGAAATGCCTCAGACGGGTGAACATTTCTTCACCCGTCTGATAGACACATCAAACAGGTGACACGTCTAGCGTCGGCAACGTAAAATTTTTAAATTTTTTTACATTTTTACCAGATTTTGCCACGTGGTACAATCTAGTAAAAACGCTACTGACAGTAGCGTTTTCTAAAAACGCTAGTCAAAGTAACGTCTTTGGTGTCAGAACAAAAAATAATAAAAAATGCCACGTTGGCGAAAAATGGATTAGTTTGGTAAATAGTTTCAAAACAAGGTTATATTGGTAAATAGTTTCTAATAATGGATTAGTTTGGTCAATTAGCCCTCTGCAAGTTCGCCAAAGAAATGTTCTCACCCGAGACAAGGTCCGCCATATGGAAATTGCAGGTTCCTTCGGCTAATTGACCAAACTAATCCATTTTTAAAAACTATTTACCAATATAACCTTGTTTTGAAACTATTTACCAAACTAACCCATTTTTCGCCAACGTGGCATTTTTTATTATTTTTTGTTCTGACACCAAAGACGTTACTTTGACTAGCGTTTTTAGAAAACGCTACTGTCAGTAGCGTTTTTACTAGATTGTACCACGTGGCAAAATCTGGTAAAAATGTAAAAAAATTTAAAAATTTTACGTTGCCGACGCTAGACGTGTCACCTGTTTGATGTGTCTATCAGACGGGTGAAGAAATGTTCACCCGTCTGAGGCATTTCTTCACCCGTCTGAGGGTGAAGATCTTCAGACTAACAGACGGGTCCGTCTGATGACTCTCAGACGGGTGAAGAAATGTTCACTGGTCTGAGGGTGAAGATTTTCACCCGTCTGATGACTGACTTGTCTGATACATTTCTTCACCTGTCTGAGGGTGAAGATCTTCAGCTTCAGATGGGTGAACATTTTTTCACCCGTCTGATGTACCTCTAGCGTCGTCCTTTAGCTACGTAAAATTTTTAAAGTTTTTTTATTTTTACCATATTTTGCCACGTGGCACAATCTGGTAAAAACGCTACTGCAACTAGCGTTTTTCAAAAACGCTAGTCAAAGTAGCGTCTTTGGTGTCAGAGAAAAAAATAATAAAAAATGTCACGTCGGCGAAAAGTGGGTTAGTTTGATAAATAATTTCAAAACAAGATTATATTAATAAATAGTTTCTAAAAATGGATTAGTTTGGTCAATTAGCCACTTGCTGAGAGTGTCCACCGACCCGAGTAAATCTTCAATGAAGGGGAGTGAACTTCCCAGTGGTGTGTGCCCAGTGCAATACAGATTTGGAAAATGTCTGGCATTTATTTTTTACATGTCCATATAGCAGGGAATGCTGGGTGGAATCCCGTTTGTGGCACAATATTGAACCATTGTTGGAGTACAATGAGAGTTTCACGGCTTTATGATTCCGTTTTCTAGCATCTTTGGAGTCTTCCAACCGGGTAGCTCTGGACTGAAGTAATTTTTTAGAGTGATTGTAAGGTTGTGGTTGATGCTATTTCCAACCGTCATCCTAATATATCACTCTTTGGTACGCCATTTTAACGAGCTCCTATCTAGATATCCAAACTTTAGTGTTAAGTTCGCCTAAAGACAAGCCATTGTAGTCACCCATTCCTTAGCTCGGGTGGCTACTGCCAGTGCTAGTCCCACTATTTATTTCCAAGTACCACGTACGTTGTATTTCTTTTCTTTTTTTTTCTTTTTTTTTTTTTTGTTGGTAATAGAAAGGGCAAATGCACAACAACAACAAAAGAAATTAACTGATAAACATCAAACGAGGTAAGGTAGCCCCAAAAACATCACCACTAAGTAAATAGCTCAAACCCAAAGGCAACTATTGAAGCTCCATGACACCAGGATGTTGCTCCAAGCTCCACAAGGCAAGCCAATCAACACAGGTATTGCCTTCTCTAGGGATATAATAGAAGACAATCTGCCACTCCCGCGAATGAAGTATTCTTATCCACTCAAGTAGTTTAGCTTTTCTGGAGTTCCAATCATGGCTATTATTCATCTGGTTGATGATTCTTAAATTGTCACTCTCAACAACAAGCCTCCTGAAACCATGATTCCAAGCCAGAGTCAAACCTGTGTAGATCCCCCACAATTTGGCCTGATAGGAATTACAAACACCAAGTCTCTTCACATAACCTTTATGTCATCTACCAGTATGATCTCTAAATAGCCCACCACATCCACCTTCACCGGGGTTTCCTTTTGAAGCACCATCATTGTTTAACTTCATCCAACCCAAGGGAGGTTTTATCCAGCTTATGAACTTTACCTCCTTGCACTGATTAATAAACTGGGGGATAGAGTCAGATTTGGATGATATGAGATATCAACAATAAAAATTAAAGTTTATCCAATAAATATATATACATCAAATTTCATACAAAATATTCATAATTATATGTTTCAAAATGTTAATTACATTAGTAATCTATCAAAATACTGAATGCCTCTCCTGAATGTCATGAAAATCATCTACTATTGGTTTATTATCTTTAAACTTTTTACTACAATGCCTTTACTAATTGTAAGAAAAAGAAAAGAAGGGCTAGTACTTGTGTAGTTTTGGTGAGTTGTGTATGACCCCTTTCACAAAAGGTAGGTTATGTGATTTCACTAAATAAAAACCACGTTACGTTTTTGCATCTTAAAAATCAAGTTGCCTTATAATATTACATTTTTTGTATTGATAAACTAAATTATATTAAAACAGTAAATATTCACGTACAATTTGTGAACTTGTCAAGTCATATGGCTGTCTTAATTAAAAGATAAATGTTATTAATACATTCTTTAACACTCTCTTTTAAATACACTCTCTTCTATTGGTTGAAATTCATGTGAGTCCTTCAAAATTCAAATGGGACTTACATGAATTAGTAGGACCCATACTAATTTCAACGAATAAGAGAGAGTGTGTTGAAAAGAGAGTGTTAGAGAGTGTATTGCTAGTATTCCTCTAATTAAAAAGAAGGCTAGGAAGATACTCTTTCATATCGGCTTAACACGTTTTTTTAGCGTGCACAAGAATATTCCAAATCGATCAATGGTCGAAGACTAATTCCTTTTGCTACCTAGAGATCACTGAAATGAGTTTTGTCTCTCCCAACAAAGTCTTTTTTTTTTCATACACACAACAAGAATCGAACCGCTGACATCATACATACTTAAGAAACTCAACTATTTACTAACTGTGTTCGACATTGTTGGTTTAACACGCTCTTTTTTATTAGGTCAAATTTTATATTCTTTCTAAACTATTATTTTAAAAAAGGTGAAAGCATGTGCCATGTGACCCAATAAAAAAAAATACTAAAAAGAGTGTGAAAATAATTATTTTACTAAATTTTCTCTTAATTAAAATATGAAAGCTTGTGGAATTGTGAAACCCTTATAAGGCAGCGAGGGAATAAGTGAAAAGCCATTCTACAGTGGTTGGAACTTGGAAGCTCGTCATGAGGACCAAGAGGGGATGCGTCTTTCATTCCAGCCATCCCATCACACCAACCAATGTGAATCCAACCAACACACTAATAACGTAGCTTTTTGTTAATTTCCAATAGTGATCATTGGTCAAGCAGTGTGTTTTCTTTTGTTTTTTAGGGTGAGTGGTGGCCCTATAAAATTTCCCAAATTCCACTATTACTAAATTGTGTTCACCATGATACGCTGGATCGAAATCCAAGTAGAAATATAATATATTCACAATAAATATGATAGTGTCACCTCGTCACTCTAATATTTCATTTTCACAATTTTTATATATTAAAAAACAAGCTGGTAAGCTAAAAAATAATGACAGCAAAGAGTGGTAAATATTTAAATTTATATTCATATGGTCTGCATACTATAACAAAGTAGTGTTATGAAAACTGAACCGAACCGGTCGGTCGGACCATTTGTATCAAGAACTGGCATGAGTCAAAATTGTTTTTATAGTCAGACCAATTAAAACCAATCAAAAACATTCCAACCACTTTGAATCGATTAAAATCGATCAAAAATCATTTCTAAAGGAAAAAATTAAAATTTATGAACTGAAAAAATAACGAAAAAGTGAAGCAAAAAAGATAAAACCTAATCGGTTAGCCAATACTCTTTTTCAGATCCAGTAATCTTTCCTTCGTAACTATGGCAGTGCACCACAGGAAAGCTCTTGCTCCGTCCAGCCATTTGTCTTGGTCGATAGTGTAAAACAACTAAAGACTTAAATCTTAAGTGTTTTGACTATTTTCCTTACATTTTTTATTAATATTGCATGTTATATAACTTATGAGAAAAACTTATATATATAACATCATCCGGTTGAACTAAAATCTTTTTCGATTTGATGTCTAGTTCGACTTGGTCGTGGTACCTGCCACGATTGTGGAGCATTCTGCCCATTTGTGTGAATATGAGGAGTCAAGTCAGTAAGAACCAGGCCTAGCCGTGGTAGTTGCCACGATCGTGTATCGTAGTGCGACAGATTTTTATTGCCAAGTTATTGCTTCTTTACTGAGGATTGAGCTGTTATAAACGAAAAGGCTGATAAAAAGGAATGTGCAGGGGCTCTGAAAAGGGGGATCAAGTGATAGAAGAACACTAAGAAACACCAAGGATTGGGAGATTAGACCAGAGGTTGAAGGAGAAACAACGGAATTTCGTTGGAGTTCTTCCTTTCTTGTTTTATTTCTCATATTTTGAATGTATTTTGTGAACCTTATGGCTTATATCTCTATGAACATGCCTGAGTAATTTTCTATTTCTAAGATTTGGGTTTAACCATTTGATGTATTGACATGCTGTTTTAAATTTCTATCCTTTTCAATATTAAATTGCTATTGATTCAGTTTTTAGCGCGCCAACTGTTTGTGAAAATGTTGGCCACATCTTTGCATGATTTTTTTTATATTAGGGAAGCACTAAAACGTGAACCTTAGCATCTGAACTTTAAAAACGAACCTGAGTTATTAATCACGAAAGTAGATTAATTTTCTTGAGGTGTTTGTCGATTTATCATTGTTCTTAAGGGGTTCAACCTAGATATAATTACCACGAAAGTAGGAGTTGGTCTATTTGAGCACGTTAGAGTATTTTTAAAGGAAACGATAATTACCTAGGATAAATCGCCTTCAAAAGTAATTTAGTAAAGAAATGGGGAATTTATAAATTGATTTCTAAAATTGTTATTTTATGAATTGACAATCACTTTAGCAAAATCGATTCGTCTAGATAATCATAATTGTACATAATTGGTACTCATCAACACAGTCCTAGTTGAACGATATTTTACTACTTGACGAAATCGTGCACTTGCGATTTACACATCAATCGTGTTACTGCCTCTCCATGCGAATCACTATTGTTGCGTGCCATTGGAGAAGCCTTCGTCCTCCACTGCAAATGTTATTGTCGTCATCTCGTTTCTAAACCTGCAACCCTTTGAAAACCTCATTCCAAGACTATCTCATCCCTAGACAGTCACCATTCAGCTTGAACCAAATTAGAATCGTTATACCCTACCCCAAATCACATAACCTAGGAATGTTGTCTACCCACTAACTTGTTGCTACCATTGCACAACCACCACGCATACACTGCGTGACTTGAGGTGCATCGGCCTCACTAATCATGCACCACCGCCTAGCACCACCGCGTGCCGAAGCGAACTTCTGTAGACATCACGTGACTGCCTTCTCCATGCGAATCGTTGTTGTTATGTGTCACCGAAGAAGCCTCTGTCCTTCACTACAAATGTTGTCGTCGCCATCTAGTTTCTAAACAGCAACCCTATGTAAACCTCATTTTTTATGCTCTGCTTTATTCTATATATTCATTATTTATTTATTTTTTAATCTTTATATAGCCATTTGACTTATATAATATTAGGTTTTAATTGGTATGCATTGTTAGTGTAAAATTTTTTACACTGTCAGTCAATCACAAATCAACACATGTGACTTTTAAGGTGGTTATGATAAAAGTCAAACATTTTTAATGATGTGACAATTTATGATTGCTTGACAGTGTAAAAAAATCTTTAAACAGTGCGTACAAATTAAATCCATAATATTATTACACCAAACACTATATGATATTAATATTTTATCATACCTTATACGATCAAACTTTATCATATCATACATGTAAATGGAACCTAAAGATGGTTTATATATTGAAAAAGACAACTGTTATAAATGGTTTTTAATCGTTACAATGTTGAAGGAGTGAAGAAGTCTAAGGTCCTCCAAACTAAAAGTGGAGGACTGATCCTCTTTGAATCTAAACCGTAGATTTATTATTAAAATAAAGGAACAGATGAGATGTAAGAAAAGAAACTGGAGAAACGGATCACTCTTTTGCCCCCCACTCTCTCTCTCTCTCTCTGCAACTTGTTCTTCCTCGCCAAACTTCTTCTGCATTAACACTTCCATATACTTTCAACTTGCCTCATTCTAATGAAATCAACCAGATTCTTATAATATAGCTTAACTGCATGCGCAACCCTGTTTGCAGTATGGAAACTCAATAATCAATGAGAATAACTAAAAATAATTAAAACTTGATGCTCAAATATATAGAAACCCAGAAGCACAATTACCAATTGGTGAAGAACATCCCAACACAAAAGCTTCCCAGACAAAGCAAAAGAGTCCATTTCCTGGACGCTTCTTGCACTCAGTTCTAAAGCACATCCTTTGCTCTTGATAGACATTTTCCTTCTCCTCTTCTTGCTTACCTCTATAAAACCCAGAAAAAGCATAACAAGAAAAAAGAAGAATATGATCAACTTCCATTCATACAAATTTTGAAAAATCCTAGCTTGAAAAGTTGTCCAAGCTGAAAAAACTAAGCTCCAAAAAAAAATCCCATTACAACAGAGTTAAATTTCAGAGAAGAAAACTAAGCTAAAAAAAGTAGAAGAAAAGCTTCATAAGAACCCCAAAACCCCAATCTTCATGAACGTTTCTTCGAAATTGAACCATGGCCACAACAATGGCAACAACATCTAAGGTTTTGTAGAGGTGGCAAATCGTCGTCTAAGGTTTTGGGAACCAACATGCACTGATTCAGACCGAGGGCCGTTGTCGCCTATGTTCTCCTTAGATCTGGAAGGTTAGTTAAAGCAAGGAGAACTTTATCGTGATCGTCTACAACAAATCAACCAGGAGGTTTGAGAAGCGGAATAGGATTAGGAGGGTAAGCCAAAGAATAATCGGAACTGGTACTCTTCTTTTTCTTCTTCTTGGTGGTCGTTCACGAAGAACACTTTTTCTATGACTGTGATTGTGAATTTGCTGCACGACAGAGAGTAGATCGGAGGGAACTGCAACTACAATTAGGGATTCAAAACGAGGCTAAGAATGGGGACAAAGGGAATTTTACGAAGGAGGAAGATTTCAAGTTGAAAGAATCTGGAATCTGAAAGGTTCGCTATTGGCACAAGTTCCGGCATCGTCGACATCGTTAGACCCTACACGCCTTGAGTTGTGAAATCGCCACCTAGACCATCGTCTTCTTCGCCTCGAGTTCTGGTAATATCGCAGCCTCTTCTAGGGTTTGTGTTTGTTTATCTTTTACTATTATTACCCGTATACCAGTTATAACCGATAAACTACTAAGGAGGACCCATCCTTCACTTTTAGTGTGGCGGACCTTAGACTTCTCTTGAAGGAACTAGTCTTTCATCAATGTCAATAAAGATATCCTCGTCAAAAGGCAATTTTTTTTAATAAAAGACCATCTATGTTGTTGGCGAATAGAAGTATAAACTAGATTTGTCAGTTTTGATGATATAAGTCTTTATCCATCATTAAATAAATTATGAGCTTTATTGGAGAAGTGATTTTTTTTTTGCTATACTAGCTATCTGTAGTCATACTAGAATAGACAACTTCATTTAAAATTTTAACAGGGTCGACCCAAGGTTAAGGCCAGGCAAGCCCATGCTTTAGGCCCCAACCCACTACATAGCCCACTAATTTTATGGTCTCACCTCCATTTCGATACCTAACAAAAATTGCACATATGAGGCTCCCTTCCATGATTTGTTCACTCTGAGGCCTCACCTATCTTTACGCACCACCTTGCCTAGCTTGGGCTTGCCCTGAATTTTAAAAAAAAAAAAACAAGTATCATAAGAACGAGTATGTGAAAACTATTTACTTTAATTTAATATAAAAGAATGTTTTAAAGCACATTTATTCACTTAACTCCTTTTTTTTATAGATCTCCATGCTACTTTTTACTTATATTACTTTAAGCAATTCTTCACTCCAATGATGTTGCTCTAAAACGTTCATTAAATAGGTCTCACAATTTACCTCACATCTTTATTTATATTTTTTCAACTTAAATTTATCATGGTTTGTTATTGGATGCTTCTATAAGAACCATGCAAGATGCTTCTATAAGTAACTGTTATTACATTTGGATGTCACGTCATTATGCTCCAATGGTGCTCTATCTAATAAAAATCAGTTTTTATTTCTTAAAACTAGTTAACCAGCTCTCATTGGGGTTGCTCTTATGGTATGTTTAGTTATGAGAAGAAGCATGGGAAGGAAGTAGGAAAAAAAGAAAAAATGAGTAAAAAAATGAGTGAATTATTAGATTGTTTGGATTTGGAGAAAAAGGAAAGAGATAGAAGAGAAACAAAAGTTAAGGTTCGGTATAAAGATATTGTTATTCTTATAACAATAGTGATAATTTTATCTCATTCTTGAAAATATAAAAGGGTAAATTTAGTATCCCAAAAATTTAATTCCTCTTCTGTCATTTTCTTCACTTGTGGGGAGAGTTTTTTTTTTCGTGGGTTCCACTTAATAATTGTCTTTCTTCTCTTCTCTCTTTACACATCCAAACGGTGGAAGTTGCTTTTTCCATTACTTCCGTTTGTTGCATCTTCCTTTCCTCTACTTCATGCTATCCAAACGATGCGTTAATGTTTATATATATTGTTGAATTTATTTTATCTTTATTAACCTATGGAGAATGCTAACCTACTCTTAGGACATTAGTTAAGGAGTGAAAAAATGTAAGTTTTTATTAAAAAATTATGTATTTAACATATCAGGAAACGATGTACTTAGATTTCCAATAAAAACTTTCCATTTTTTGATTCCTTAACTTATATTACTTCAAAAGTTTAGTATATATTCACCTTTATTATAAAACCAATCTCAAACCAGAGACAACAATACACAATTAAAAACATACATATATAAAACTTTTGGTTATTAAAACTATTTAACCCCCCTCCCCCCAAAAAAAAAAAACCTTTTGGTCTAAAAATTATCTTCACTTAGAATTTCATCTCAATCAAAGGTCCTGTATAATTTATGATATTATTGTTTTTATTCCTTTATATTCAAAGAAAGTGAATTAATTTTTAACTAAATAAAAACGTTATTAAAAAAATAAGGAAATACATAAATTATTTACTTTTATTTGACCGTAACATTATCATTCACTCATACACATTACTCCGTACCAATGAAATCCTACTCTTTAATGATTTACCAATACATAAGTGATTGTATAAATACCTTTTCACTAAATAAAAATTAACCTAAGAAACAAAGGTGTAATAATAATAAATATAAAATAGTAAAAGATTAACTGAAGTGACTAAACTGCCCCTACAATGTTCCAATAACGACAACTTCCCAACAATAACCTCCACAAGACAAACACATGCCACCTTTTTCTTTGGTGGATGGTTCTCCCTCTCTATAAATTCACAGCCACGCTGTCTTTGTTCTATAGAGAAGAAAAAAACGGAGTGAGAGAGAGAGAGAGTGGTTATCAATGGGTGTGAACTCCAATACCAGTAGTGTTGATCACTTTGTTTGTCTTGAAACCACAACCACTATCAAAATCCAAGCCGAGATACCAATGCCACCATTGGAAATCCACAAGGTTCAGTTGCCACCACAACGCACCACACTAACAAAACTCACACACAGGCTATCTGATATCTTCTTCCCTGATAACCCTCTCTACATGTTCAAGAACCAAACATGGTTCATGAAGTTCCATCTTGCTCTTCAATACTTGTTCCCCATTTTTCAATGGGGCCCTCATTACAATCTTTACTTTCTTCGCTCTGACATCATCTCTGGTCTCACCATTGCTAGCCTTGCCATTCCTCAGGTCACATAAAACAATATATAACTCTTCACTTTTCTTATGCATGTAGATTAATTGTAGCATACCATCTTAGTTCCAAGTCATGGAGATTTGACAGAATTTTAAGTTGACTATCGATTGCCTAACACAACCCTTTTCTTTTTTCTGTGCTTGGAACCGGACACGGGGACGAATCTAGAAGAGGGCACCCACATATGTTTTGTAAAATTAGTTATATAAATATAAATATATATATAGTATTTTTCATAAAAAAAAGTATTTTACGGTAAATATTTGTATATATATACACATATTTTTATATATTCGGTTCCTTCCTTTAATGCTTTTTGGATCCGTCTCTGGAACCGGCTATCTAGACCGCCTAACACAACCCTCTAAAAAATAGTTATTTATAATCTATAGAAGTTCCATTGAGAGTGATTCAATTTTTGAAGAGTATAAGTTAATATTTCATGGGACTCTTCAAAATTTTGAAATTTATCTCTTCTTTGCAGGGAATCAGTTATGCTAAGCTTGCAAACTTGCCACCTATTATTGGATTATGTTAGTATCTTCTGTTTCTGCATGGCATTGAGTTGTTGTAAAATATATATGTTCAATTTTTTTTTATTAATCTGAATTAAGGTTTCAACTGGTATATAATATGAAATAACATGCAGATTCCAGTTTTGTGCCTCCATTGATATATTCCTTGTTTGGGAGTTCTAGACATCTTGGTGTTGGTCCTGTTTCAATTGCATCTTTGGTCATGGGATCAATGTTAAGCGAGAAAGTTTCTTATACTCAAGATCCAATTCTCTACCTTAAGTTGGCTTTCACTGCCACTTTCTTAGCTGGTTTATTCCAATCTTCTCTGGGTATATTAAGGTATTAATCATTCACTCATCTTAGGAAAATCTTTTCAATATTTTAAGAGGTTTTAGCATAATATCATTATCCTCACTTAACATAGAACAAACATTACTATGCATGTGAGGGGAAAAAAGGAGAAAAAAAACTAGCAGTAAAATGTTTCTTGTTTCAGAAAATGTTTTTTTTTTTTAATAAGCTTGAAGGGTATTTTCATTGGTTAGTTCTACTTTATGATTAAAAATAACAACATTTGATGGTGTATACAGGTTAGGCTTTGTAATTGATTTTCTCTCAAAGGCAACACTGGTGGGTTTCATGGCTGGAGCAGCGATCATTGTGTCCCTTCAGCAGCTGAAAGGTTTGCTTGGAATAGTGCACTTCACCAGCAAGATGCAAATAATATCTGTACTGATCTCTGTGTTCAAACATAGAGACGAGGTATATTTTGATTTTGATATTTTATTCTAGTTTTAGTTCTGCTTTTAAAATACAAGTTAGACTTAATTAGAGTTGAGAAATTTATTTAAAAAAAGGGACTGCCACAAAAAATATCTTTACTGTTTTGCATCTTTTTATATCTGAAGGCTAATAATAGCCAGAACTCTAAAACATTCCGATGGCACTGATTCTACCTTTTTTATTTCCTTTTTTTTGGGTGATGCACTGATTCTTTTTTATGAATCAATAATTAACACTGTCATTGGACATAAGATTGATTGCTAACCAAACGTTAGCTATTTTTTGTAGATATTTTGTTTTCTTTTGACTATCATATGAAGGGATCAGATTCCAACTTCTTATCAAAATATTTTCTTCCTTTTTCTAATTCTAACATGAATGGAATAGTTAGGCAATTAAGAGTCACTTTTAAATGAAAATACGTATTTGTCCTAGTGATGTAAATGTAAGCCTAATCACATGTTCATTAAAAATTTTGAGCAACTTGTGCAGTGGTCATGGCAAACCATTCTACTCGGATTTGGCTTCCTAGCCTTCCTTCTGACAGCAAGGCACATTGTAAGATTCTCTATCTTGCATACACATATTATAGTAGCAAATTCCAGAATTTTTAGGTGTTGTATAAGTAAGAAACATCTTTTATACTATATCATTGAATGTATGACACGTCTATTTTTAAAAATGTAGTTATAGTGAGAGACAAATATTGATCCACATTCCACAAAGCTGATGTTGTACACATTTATTTAATGATATAGAGAAATCTCTTGCTTTTTGAGTACCTAAGAATTTCTCTTGTAGGCTACTGTTCTTTGATTTGTCAATGCATCTACTTCTTAGGATCTGAAAATTCTGAATGATTGCAACAGAGCTTGAAGAAACCAAAATTATTCTGGGTTTCAGCAGCTGCCCCTTTGGCATCAGTTATTCTGTCGACCATTTTAGTCTTTCTTCTAAGAAATAAGGTCCACAGAATTGCAATTGTAAGAAAGGACACTTTACCTTTTGTTGTTTATTTTTTTTTTTAAACACACAAGAGATGTCTGGAAATATAAGTTTTACTTCCAATAACTTTTCCCCCTTTCTTTTTCTCTGGCAGATTGGTAAATTGCCAAAGGGCCTTAATCCACTATCATCAAACATGCTATACTTCAATGGTCCTTATTTGGCTCTTGCTATCAAAACTGGACTTGTCACTGGAATCTTATCTCTCACTGTAAGCTGTCCCAAGCTTAGAGACATTATTGGTCAATGAAAATTGTAATAAAAAAATGGACAAAACTTAGGTGCCGTTTTACAGGAAGACATGTGTAAAAGCTCATCAATGAAAATATAACATGTAATAACTGTTACACATGTCCTATTCTTATTGAATAACAGTACCACAAGCACCTATAGAATAGAACCTAAGTTTTGTCCTAAAAAATGACATATTTTTAGGAATATGATTTCCTCCTTAGGCTTAGCATAAACACTAAGACTAAAATATATGATATAACTCAACTGCATATAATTGTGTTTCAGGAAGGAATTGCAGTAGGAAGAACATTTGCTGCACTTAAGAACTACCAGGTGGATGGAAACAAAGAAATGATGGCCATTGGTCTTATGAACATTGCTGGCTCTTGCTCTTCATGTTATGTCACAGCAGGCATTGATTCTTCTCTCATTTGACTATTTGACTATTGGCTATTGCAGAAATGGAATTTTTGAGAAAATCTCCATTCTTATGTAAAAATAAACTTGCAGGATCGTTTTCTCGATCAGCTGTTAACTACAATGCTGGAGCACAGACAACAGTCTCAAATATAATCATGGCTTCAGCAGTTCTTGTGACCCTTCTGTTTCTCATGCCTCTATTCTATTACACACCAAATGTTGTCTTAGCAGCCATTATCATCAGTGCTGTGATTGGGTTAATAGATTATCAAGCTGCATATAAACTTTGGAAGGTTGACAAGGTTGATTGCTTGGCCTGTTTGTGCTCCTTTTTTGGTGTTCTGTTCATTTCAGTGCCTTTGGGACTTGGAATAGCAGTAAGCTTATAATTCATTAATCTATTTCATGTTATTACAAAGCTAAAACCATATTGGATGATGATGGCATGATGCTATGTATGTGTGTGTGATTAATAGCAACTAACTTGGCCAAAAATCTTCAGGTGGCAATATCAGTCTTCAAGATCCTGCTTCATGTGACTCGGCCAAACACAATGGTATTGGGGAATATACCAGGGACTTCAATATTCCGAAACCTAAACCAATATAGAGAAGCTTCAAGAATACCTTCATTTCTCATTTTGGCTGTTGAGTCTCCCATGTACTTTGCTAATTCAACTTACCTGCAAGAAAGGTTAGAGAAGGCAATAGTGAATTTGTGAAGTTTAACACATTGCAGAGATTAATCAGAGGCATTTTTTCCTGAGTGATTAATAAGTGAGAACTCCTCCTGCTACAGGATACTGAGATGGGTTCGAGAAGAGGAAGAGCGTATAGAAGCAAACAAGGAAAGTACATTGAAGTGCATAATTTTAGACATGACAGGTACATATTTCATTTGACTTACAAAATTTGTTATCTAAGTTTTAGGATCATTTTAGCTTTAACAACATCAATTTTTTCAGCTGTCACAGCCATAGACACAAGCGGGATGGACACATTATGTGAACTTAGAAAGATGTTGGAGAAAAGATCACTTCAGGTACAGATATTAATTGTAACATTTCAGAAGGCCTAAAGATACGAACCCCAATCCCCTAAAACACACATTCATACATTCATTAAGTGTGCACCGTTGGATCATTTTTAAATTTCCTCAAACTCTTTTAATGATTGGTCCAACGATACACACTTAGTGAATGTGTGTTTTGTTGAATGTACGAGATCCATTTTCCTGAAGATATGCCCCAGTTTGCTTTCTAATCTTTACAATTATAATTGATTGGTGCAGGTTGTGTTGACAAATCCTGTTGGAAATGTGATGGAAAAGTTACATCAGTCAAATGTTTTGGATTCCTTTGGGTTGAAAGGAGTCTATCTCACAGTGGCAGAAGCTGTGGCTGACATTTCATCCTCATGGAAAGCTCAGTCTTGATTTCCATAAAATGAATTTCTAGGACAAAGGAAAAAGATGTTATAACTAACGCCTTCCAACTTTTGGCAATTGGACAAAACTAACCTTGGAAGGTTTTTTTTTTTTTTTTTTTGCCTACCTCAGACAGACTACTTTGTTTTAGCAGAAACCTTGAAGAGTGTTTCTCAACCCAGGATCTTACTTTTGTATCTTCTGTTACTTTTGTCCATTTTTGTCTTTTGCTAGAGGGAAAGAGCATCCAAATGTTGTGATTACTTTATTCCTGTGCACATTGAGTGATCAATATGACTAGATATTTTAAGAGCAAAGAAAGAATGGAAAACTAGTCTCTCCTTCTACACAACTTTCTGGTTACGAAAATGTGCACAATTTCTGATGTGACTATATATTCTTTCTTTTTTTTTCAATTCAAACTCATATGGAACTACATTACTATTTGTTCGACCATTATTGCGTTGCTCTTTCCAATCTGCTTTAAGAATTACGCTAATACGTAAATCAGACCACTTTTAACATAAGGGAAACGATCGTTAACAAAAGCACATGCTCCATTGCTTACGTGTATATCAAGTTGTTTTTGTAATTTTACTTAAACAAGCTTTATTACCATGACTCAGGATGAATACACGAAAATTGTGGTTTAGATATCGTTCCTTTTTTTGACGGATAGATCTTATTCCTTTAGCGTAGGAAATAAAGAAATATTATCCATCATGAGTACAACATTTATGGTGATTTGAAGCCTCAGAACTCGATCAGCCACATAAAAGGATTAACATTTGAAGGCAAGGAAAATATTCATATCTTACTATCCTAGTCAACAAAAGCTAAATAAGATATTTATCAAGGTGAACCATACGATGCACATTCTTTTCACATACAATACTTGGTTCTATAATAGGTTAGGAACTATAGTGACAAAGTAACACTAGCAATTAAGCTAAATAGAAAAAGGGCAACCACAAATTTGTGATGCAAATTTTATCAATCAATAAAGAAGTTAAAACACATGTCTGCCTAACAATAAAGGTTCATTCTGCTATCTAACAACCCCATTAAAAGTAAATGACACAGAACTAGCATATATTTCCAAGATTTTAAAGAGATCCGAAACTAACAAAAAGGGTAAAAAGAATAGAAGCTCTATCAACTAGGCGCATTTCCTTAACCAAAACTAAGAGGAGGGGGGCTGGGGGTGGTGGAGAAAAACAATAAGAATAACTTACATTAAGACTTTCAGAATTTCCTGGAAAACTATGTACCTAGTCTCGTCTAGTTATCTATGCTTGAACTCTCTATTGCAACTAAAGAATAGAAAGGAAATGTAGGTCCTTCAATGGCATAATATAATTATGCACTTGACACTTGGTGAGTTCTATCTTGGACATCATCCAATGTATAGAAACAAAAGTTATCATCATCCCGCAATGCAACTCCTTTCTTGAATTCAAGACTCAACTTACTTCTGGCAATCAAACATCTGCAAGGAACTCAACTGTATTAAATCACAGGAATGACGAACCAATATTTGGCGGTATACAAAACCGACTGCTATAGTGTTATCCAACACATCATGTAAAATATAATGCACAAATTATATTCTGGCCCACAGAGCATGAATGTTCCAAATCTGAGCATAATAAATACAGTCAGCACAGCAGCACAACATATAGAAATTATAAAGAATACCTAACAAAATTGAGTTTGAGAGCCTGAACAAATATTCAGGCTTCTGAAACAAGTAAAACATACAAGGAAAAAAGGCATAGTACAACATATATATCACAGATACACAAATTTTCAAATGGCACCTGTCCAATGAGCCAGCCAAACATCCATAAAGGAGAAAGTTCTTACTTGAACGATATCGTGTTATTGGAATCTCCCGGAGTTCACGCCTGATGCACAGATATTCACCTAGCAAAGCCATCACTGCAATTCCAGTACCATTCACAATCCACCATGTTAAAGAAGAGGGCCAACCCCCATACACAATGCATATGAAAAGATGGATGATGTAGATAGTGGCTGAAAAATCCAAGCACTTCTTTGCTCTTTCAATCAAATAAAGCATATATACAGCCCTGAATAAAACCATTAGTGGTGTCAGGACAACATAGAGCTACTACATAATTTCAGTTAACAAGCAAAAAGTACATAAAGGCCGCACAACTAAGAATGCCTCTCTAAGTACCTTCCTCCCACACAAAATCGCAGAACAACAAGAAAGAGACACATGGAGTCTCCTAAATAAAGGCACATCTACCTCAAAGGGTCAAAGCTTAACTTTTTGTTTCTTTACAAATGCTCGAATAAAGCAAAGTCAATCCAATGCAATGAAAACAAACTGATACTAGAATGAAGACTAATTTTTAAGCTTGTGGGCATAACTCTGCTAAAACAAACAAACAAAAGAGGAAAGACACTAAATACATAATAAGGCTATTAAGGAATGGAATCAATTGGAGGGTGAGGGTAGTGTTCTTTGAGGGGAGCATGCCCCCTAAAATAATAATGATAATAATAATAAAAATAAATTTTCTCTTGTACATGTATTGAACAATAATATTGTTGTGGGCTATAGTTTAAATTACTGACAGAATAATAGTATTTTTAACCAGTAATTGTCTTACTAGCACTTCTCATTACATACTCATCCAATTTCATAATCTTTCCCACTCAGCTATGTAAAATGAGAAAGCATTAGGTAACTACAGAGGATGATAGAATACTGGGAAGATTTAAGAGATGGAGAGTCCCCCCCCCCCCCCTCTCTCTCTCTATTACAAAACACTGCAAGTCTGCAACCAGTGCAACATCACAGTAAAAAATTACATTGCAGTGACAATATTTTGACCCATTACTATATTTACCCTCAACAGTTCAACAATAGCATATCCTTATTGAATATAATCAGCAATCAATTAAATGCTAGCTAACTACAAAACTTAAGTATAATTGTTT
Organism: Ammopiptanthus mongolicus; assembly: GCA_039655645.1. Lineage (NCBI taxonomy): Eukaryota > Viridiplantae > Streptophyta > Magnoliopsida > Fabales > Fabaceae > Ammopiptanthus > Ammopiptanthus mongolicus. The sequence goes on along the minus strand of CM077351.1, from coordinate 66,953,659 downwards.
AAGTGCTTGTAGTGATGTCTACCAATAAAAACTCACATGTCCAACTTTTTAATACAGTAGTTAATGAGCTTAAGAAAACAATACAGTTATATTTTTATTATTAAACTGCACCACGTCCACACGCACTTAAACAATTTGGACATTTGGAAGGTTATAGAGCTTATTTGGACTTATGAAATAATCAACTGATGAAAATAATTATAAACCTTCCGATAAGCTCTATTTAGTTTATTTCGATAAGTTTGTCAGTAAAGCTTATGAAAATAAACCATTTTTAGTTTATTTCAAAACAGCTCATCATATAAGTACTTAATTAAGTTGATAACCGAAATGCAACCAAATTTTGTTCGTTTAATAAACCGATTAGGGTCAGTAAAGTGGAATAGAAAAATTACCCTGCAAGTGAGCTGAGCAGAAAGGAAGCAATAACACACCAACCAGTAACGGTAGAGGTAGTGATGGTAACATAGTCAAAGAAATAGACGAGACTCATCCGAGACACACGAGTTCCAACAAGTATGGACAAGAACAATCCCAGAGTGATATAATACAAGCACTGAAGACAAACGATTTGACCAACAATAAGCCAAGGGTCCCATACCACCGTACCATAGAACATGACTCCTTCACAAAAACTCTATCACAAAAACCCAATTCAACTTCCTTAATCGAATCAAAACCAAAATTCTTAAACTTTCTTTCACTATAGCATCGACCCAATTACTCAAATCTCGACAATTGAAACCGCAACACTCGTCATTCGACAAAAGTTTTCAAATTTAGAGACCCCAGTTTTCCAAAATCACAAATCAAGCAGTGTTCCATTCCACCCACTCAGATCTGGATTCTGGAAGCGATAACCGTTGAAAGCGAAAACCTACTGAAAAAGAAAATCAACATAAAGAATCCAAAATTAATATAGCTCATGATATATTAATTTTATATGAAATTGAAAAATGGGAAGGGATAAACAGATAGATCGATTCGTTTGAACCAGCAGAGAAAAACCTAACAGGAAAGCGGTCTCGGATTGTGAGAACTCGCTGGAAAATCGAATTGTTGGAAGTGAAGATCGATGTGAGGGAATTGGAGTGTTTTGCTCCGGCGATTGTGTGAGAGAGAGATGAAAAAATTGGAAGAAAAATGTTACAGAACTAAGCGAGAAGTTCAGACTGTATATGTCGTTTAGTTCTCTAAATATTCGTTTTTGTCACGCTTAGCGTCGTATGGTTTCGAGAGTATCCTCTTGTCGATATTCTCAATCTGTTAGACATCTAAGCAAATACATCCTCCATAATCCAACTCAGAATCACATATTTAAGATATCTAAGTTCCTTTCACTTCCACCAATTTATCATGCCTTTATCAAAAATAAAGTAAACAAGTCTTAACACTTCATCCTAGAAAGTGAAGTGATATAAACTACAAATAATAAATAAGGAAATATGATTATTTAAAAGAATTAATTAATTTTTTAACCTATGAGGAATTATATTACTTTAATTTGTACAATTTATTTATGTCTGTTCATATTAATTGTTGGTAATCTAATTCAATTAAATTTCTGAAGGGCTAAATTGATGTATGTGAAGTTCTTTTTCCCTTTTGGAGAATTGAAATTTTATTTTTGCATTTACAAATGATGTCACCAACTTGAATTTAAAAAAGGAAAAATCTAATGTACCCTATCTAACGTAGGGTCAAATGAACTTAGGACTAAAGTGAAGTGTATATTAAGTTAAGTTAGTGAGATTATATTAAGACTCTTTCATTAAAAAAAATACTAAATGAATATCACAAATCAATATTTCAAGGCTTAAAATATCAATTTACTAAAGACAAAATGAAGAATGGTAAAACAATTCGGTTTGAGTCCTCGAGTTAGTTAACTTGGTTAAGCTGCAATACATATATTATCAGTACAAGAATTCAAACTTCTACAATCGACTCCGTCTCTTTTTCTTTTCTCTCTCCCCTCTTCCGTATAAGACTTTTCATGAGCTTTCTTTTATTTAAGGAAAAAAAAAAAAAAAAGGTCGGTTTGAGAATGAGGTGTATCATGGTTAGCCTACCTTGGCCTTTGTTATTGGTTGGAGGCGTTATTTAACTAACATCGAGTGTGCTATGGAACAACAAAATATGAAGTTATATAATAATATACAATATGCTCATTTGTCATATAATGACCGCATAGCGCAGTGGATTAGCGCGTTTGACTTCGGATCAAAAGGTCGTGGGTTCGACTCCCACTATGGTCGTTTCTTTTTCCTACATTTTAAAACTATTTTAACGCAAATCATCTCATCAATGCAGTAGTAGCATAAAACTAGATTCTAATCCACAACACCATTGAGAAACACAAGAACTGCATTCTCAACAATTCTTATTCCCATTTACAAACTGTTTGCATCCCAAGCAGAATAAACTCCAACATCAACTCAATTGCCTTCCAAAAAAATATTACATAACATCATTCTCCTCATTGAAAAAACAAAAAAAAAAAAAAAAAAATTAAAGCTGTTCAAGTTCTCTATATCATTGGGGGTTAGCCTTTCTTCTTCTGCTATTCTTCCGTGCATTTACAGTGACCTTGCTTTCACCTTCACCTTTCTGCAGCTTCTCATTCAAAGTAGTAGTATTAGTAGTGACCTGGCTTTCACTTTCACCTTCATCTTTCTGCAGTTTCTTATTCAAAGCAGTAGTGACCTTGCTTTCACTTTCAACTTCATCTTTCTGCACTTTTACATTACTAACAGCAACTTTTGAAGAATTTATCTGACTCCTTAACCGCAATATCTCACCCTTGGCAACAGCCAATTCCTCCTCAAGTTTCTTTCCTCTATTCTCTAAATTCTCTCTTTCGTCGCCAAGTTTCTTGATGAGGTTTTGAGCATATTCGATGTTTTCTTGGGTCTCTTTGGAAGCATTTCTTTCCTCTGAAAGGGACTTGTTAAGTGCCTCTTTCTCGTTTTCAAGGCTAGAAATAAGAGAATTAGCCTTCTCTAGTTGAGTAGAGAGGATCACTGCATTTTGGTTCATTTCATCTAGTGATTTGGTAGCCTCCTCCACGTGCTTTTCAAGAGATCTCCGGGCCTCTTTGTCTTTCGAGAATTGCTTCTCCAAATCTTGTAGGTCTTTGTTCAAAGAAGCAACTAACTTTTTCTCTTCTTTCAAATCATCAGCTGCAGTCTCAGCCTTTTTGTAAATGTCATTTACTTCTCTTTGTAGGCTATCACGGTTTTCAAGAGCAGCTTTCAGCTCATGGAACATACTTTGCAGCTCTGCTTGTGTTTTCTTCAAATGTTCCTTGGTTGTCATAAGCTCACTGACTAGCGTTTCTGTCCCATGTTTCGCATCATCAAGGCTCTTTTGTAGTGACTGTCTAACTTCACTGAGCTCAGATGAAAGCTTAGAAACTTCAAACTCAAGCTCTTTCTGCAATTTGTTTGACTCATTTAGTTGATTTTCCAATACAGAAGCCTCATTTATTGATTTTCCAAGATTCTCCTGACTGATTTGGAGTTCATCGTTCAAATTGTTAACTTTCTTAGCTTCATTCTCCAGAGACTCTTTTAAATTTTCTCTTTCTTGAGTTAAATCAGCAATGATGACCTGGTTTCTGCCTGCTTCACTTAGGGCATGTTCAAGTTGATCCTTTAGCCGACGAAGCTCCTCTTCTTTTTCTCTTAAAAGGTTAGCATCTGAAGCAGTCTTCTTTTCAGAAGTCAACCTTAGGACATTGTATTCCTTCTCCATGGCATCACACTTCCTCCTGGAATCATCATTCTCAAGAGTTAAGGAACTTATTCTTGAATTTAATTCATTCACAAAGGAATCTTTTGCGACTAGTTCCTCTCGGCTTCTCAGTAGTTCATCTTTCAACCCTTGACTCTGCAATTGAGCATTGGATAAGTCATCCTTAGTTTGCTTGTAGGTAGAAGTCAAACTCCTCAGCTCCAACTCCTTTTCTTCAAGTAATGAACTAAGATTCTGAACTAGGTCTTCTTTGCCCTTGAGGTCCAAATTAAGCTGATTAATTCTCTCCTGTAAACTTTCAATAGAATCCACCTTTTCTTTCAAATATTTTTCAAGCTCCTTCTTGTCTGCATCAGTCTTTGAAAGCTTAGATTCAAGAGTGCCAATTTGAAGTTTCAGCTCCTCAATCAAAATTTTTTCACTCTTTACCTCCTGTCCCAAGCGAGTGATGGTACTGTTTGCAGAACTTAGTTTGTTTATCAAATCTTGCTGCTCTTCCTTTGCTTTTGCAAGTTGCTTTGTTCGTTCCTCGTGTTCATTCAGTAACTTGGATTCATAGTTCCTCTTCAAGGAAACAATCAGCTCTTCCTTCTCCTTAACTTTGCTGCTCATCTGTTCACATTGACCATTAAAATATATGGCCGAAAACTTAATAATTTAATCACAAGCACATCATAAAAGTGAATACTTTTTCTGAAAAATAAAATGAACCGTTTAAAATCAAATTAGATGGAAAGAGACCAATCATGTTTGTTTCTTTAAAAAGAAGACAAAGGGAAGGATACTCCCTCATTGAGTCATTTCCTTCTTTTTAAAGAAGTTTGTTCAGAATAAACATTCCTCAAAAACCAATACATGTCTTATCAGTATTGAAGAATAGTAAGGGTGTATAGAAGCTTACTGTTTCTATTGTTGCAACAGCTGTGGTCTTTTCTTTCTGAGCCAATGCATAGAGAGCACCCAGCACACCACAAGAATATATTCCAATTCCATTCAGGAGAGACAGAAAGGGATGTGATGGTCTGTCCTTTTCAGTGGCTGTCTGTCCATAGAAGCTACCCAGTTTAGAAAATTTTGAACATCCCAAGGACAAATATGGTAGTTAACAGTTTACATTCATGAATTTTATCTGAACTTAATAGCAAGTCACCTCTGCTTTCTGGTCATCCCCTTGTGTCTTCACCTCACTTTCTTCTGAAAGGAGAATGATTAACTATACAAGTTACTAAATTAAACGAAAAATAAATAGAAGACTGCAATGCTTTATAAAACAGTTGAAAAAAAGAAACAACTCTTAGTCCACATCCCACACTTAAGAGAAGGAAATGGGAAAAAAAAAAGGCAGAATAATACTTGAAATCCTGGAACTTTGTATTCATTTGGGGTAGCAGGGGGTAGACCTTGTCAAAAATCTACAAATAATACAAACTAAGAAGCAAGAACTAAATTATGCATAGAACAATATTAACCAAAGCCTTTTCCTACTAAGTGGCAAGGACTAAACTATGCATGCTAATACATAATAGGCACTAAAAGGAAACGATGAAAACTTCTTTTTGACATGTATGTAGCTCTAATGTTATCATACAGGACAATTACTGAACAAATCTGCCTGGTAATATACCACAAATCACAAGCATTAAGAACAAATAAAATAACAAATCAGATAGATTGTGCTGCACTAAAAACCAATATTTGAAAGTCAACTTATAACATCCTCAAGGAAAGGAATGTGAATTAGATATATTTTATAATGTACAAAAATAATGAACGAGCATATGCATAAGTTGAAAACCACTTCTGCCCTGGCAGAGAAACAAAGAAGTTTTTGAAATCTTTATCAGCACATTAACAGAACATATTCTCCTCATTTCATTTTATGCTATCTTGAACCACCAATAAAGAGTGATAGTGTGTTTGTGGGGTGTTTGAAAGACCTTATACTTATAGAGAATTTATTTGGAGTTATAAGAATAGCTTATGAAAATAAGTTTATGACTTTCCTATAAGTATGTGTTTGGATGAGCGTTTGACAAACGCGATTTTGAATAGAATTGATTATGTAGAATTGATTTCAATACAATTGAGTTTGAAGTAAAGTGATTCATGTTTGGATGTTTTTATTTTGAAAGCAAGTTTGATGTAAAACTTAGTGTAAAATTTTCAATTCAATGCAAAAGCTACTATTTGTAGGTTCTACTAGAATCACGTTTGAAGACAAAATCAATTTTGTCAGACAGTAACCAAGCACCTCTGTTTTTACCAAAATCACGTTTGACAGGGGCAAAAGCACTTCTGGTATCTCCAGAAGTGGAACCAAACACACACTAAGCTCTTTTTAGCTTATTTCAATAAGCTTGTTAGAAAAATTTATGAAAATAGGTCTTTTTGGCTTATTTCAAAATAATTTATTAAATAAGCGCTTAATTAAGCTGTTTACCAAATGCATCCTAAATCATCACATGCTACAATGAGTCTAAGTTATATCTATGAGACCTCAAGTCATTCAATTATTTCCCCAAAATTATCTCTTTGGACTCTGGCTCCTAAATTCATAATAATGATACACTAGTAAAAGCACTAAACAAGTACTTCAAATTTCCCAAATTCAGTGCTTTGGCAAGAACTGAAAAATTCCTAGAGGAGCTAAATTGAAAAGAATAAGGACAATGATTTCAAGATTCACACAAGAAAGATAATAAACAAAGAGTGAAGTTTTGCTCTAAAAGAGAGTGCCAAAAATATGAACAGTACACTGAAAGCATAAGAATCTTGAACTAAACTTACTTGGGGCCAAACCTTCAAGAGCTGTGGCTTTCAATCCCATAAGTGGAAGAACAGAGATACCCATCAACAGAATTGTCCTCTTGTTGCATAAAGTGATACCATCATTTGGTTCCTGTTGTTGTTGGCGCATACAGGATGGCATGGATATGGAAGCTCGGAACTTGGTGTTGGTGTTAGTGTGTGCATTTATGGGTCGATAAGAATAAGGTAAAGGACATGATGGAGAGTGCAAGAAGCAAGAGCTCCCAGCCACATACCCCATGTTTGGGAGAGAGTTGTGGCACTCACAGGGTCACACCACCTTGCTCTGTTGTACTATCTTTTACTTTCACTTTGCACTTCTAAGTTCCAATGTTGCAGTTGAATAGGAATACCCACCCAAATGAAAGAAATGATCATATTATTTGAAGGAAAACACTTTTTTTTTAGAGTTTAAAATAGTGATATATTGTTATTACTAAAAAAAATTATATAGTTTGTCAATCATAAATCATATATTTGACGTATAAGTTACTTCAAATATGATAATTTATGATTCATTGAGTCTTTACACTAAAAAATACATATCAATTAAATTTTTATTGAATTTCACATCTAGTTGGACACATTGATTTTTTTTGTAATCATGATATAGGTACGAAGTATCACCATCGTTAGCAGTGACTAATCTTTGTCGGGGAACCTGTTGGGCACACAAGGTGGGTTATCCCCTCCCAATCAGGTTTTCTCCATATACAAGAGTCATGATTTGAATCCGTGACCACTTATTTAAGGTGCTCAAATCCCTTATCACTCGGGACCAATCATATATTAATGGACGTACTCATTGATTTGTAAGTGAAGTTTATATAAATCGGAAATGATCATGTCATATTGTATGTAAAACCAATAATATTTTTTTCATGTGGATGAATTCAAGAATCGAGGGACCAAAGTCCCTTCTCCTTGGATCAATCACATTTAAATTACAGTTTGATATATAGTGTTAAACTCAGAATATTTAAATAATGGATATGTTATTTAAATTACTAGTTAATTGGTAATACTGATTATTCTATGCTTCCTAGGTCTTAAGTCATTCATTGAGGATCTTTTTGGTGCATCAAAAAGTAAAATAAAACATGAAGATATAGAACAAGAGTTTTTTTTTAAGTTTTATTACATTTTTTTTTATTAGAATGGTTTGTATATGTTTGACAACCAAAAATTATCAAAGAGCAATCCGAGCAATGTGGCAGTCCTGTAGTGTACATTATAAAATATTTGTTCTTTATATCTCACGTAGTCTTAATCATAGTTATCTATTTTGACCGATGGGTCCATGGCAGAGTGGATGCAATTTCGATCCTTTGAATCTATTATGAAAATAATCTTTGATTCAGCAATGATTGATGTTCAATTTTTGATACAAAGATTGGATTGTTTCTTAATTGGATAATTTCAAAAATTAAATTTGAATCCTTTTCTATAGGAAAGAATCACATTATCAATTCTCCGACCATCGGATTTGGACGTTTCTCTCCCTTTTTTATGCTTAACATTTTGCCATTTTGGTGTTTTTATCCTTAACCCTATATAATTTTGATGAGAAGTATGAGAAAATTGTTATATATGTATGTAGGCATGTTGCTTTTTCATTATCCTTTTTTTCTAGAAGTAGGTCCATGTCATGTAATTGTATCTGTAATCTAGATCATGTACTTTTCTTTTATATTTCACCATTAACAATTTGACAAGTAAGCAAGTTGGTAAGGAATAGATAGCTTTATCCCAAAGGGCGAACAATGGGATGCCACGTCATAGGCTAAATGGTTTTATGTAATTTTTCAGTTCAAACACCCATTGGTTAAAAATATGTGGCCAGAGGCCACATTCCCACGATTGGATTGGAATTTCATTTTACGGTTTGGAATGGAAAGTAGTAGACATTGGGGCCGTTGGATTCTCTTATTTGCTCCTAGTTATTGTATAATAATATAAAAAAATTTAAGAATTGAATAGTTTTTTCTATAAAAAAAACACAAACCCAAACTCGTCTCTAAAAAAAATCAGACATATTTTATATTTGGTCGGTGATAATAAAAAATATCAATTTGAGATATTATAGTTTTCAAAAAATTTAAATAATATTCAAAATAATCATTTTTATGATAAATTTTTGAAATATTTTAGTTCTTGACAATAATTATTTTGAATGTTATTTAAAATTTTTGGGATCGAAAATATCTCAAATTAATATTTTCTATTTCTGGAGAATCTAATATGAATTCGTATGTTTTTAAGAATGAATTTGGATATTTACTTTAACAAAGGGCATTTAGTCTTGGTTCCAGATCCACCAGAGATTTAAAAAGGTATTTTACCATTATTTCACCATTATTATTATTATCACTCTCTGGACTTATCATATTTAGGGCTTTTCTACGAACATTCCCCAATTTTCTAAAGATAATTTCCGAACAGTGTATTTATCAAAATATCCCCTGAAAAGTTTTTTTTTTGTCATTTGGCTCACTCGGTGGGCAAATTGTTTGCACTCTCGCAAATATAATATTTGCGAATGTGTTATGTTTTTAATTGCTCACTCGCAGCAAGTACTCGTAAATATCATATTTGCAACTGAGAAATTTGAAAAAAAGTACACAGTCGTTAAAACATTTTGATGCTAATATGTTTCAGATATCTAGAAGAAAAAAAAAAGGAAAAAGAACAATGAATTCAATACAGAATAATTTATTAATACGCGGATCCATTTTCTAATAAGTAAATGTGTAAAGGCTGTTCCATTTTTTACAACTACTTATAGTTTTCTCCCAAATTATACGTGATGCTCGCAAATTGAATATTCGTTAAAGAAGGTAAATTTTCACAAATTAGTTATTTGCGAGAGTGTAAATTTTTGCACACTCGCAAATATCTAATTTGCGAGTTTTTCTTTTGTTTAACACTCGCAATTATGAATATTTTTTTTTACGTTTTGCATATATTAGGTATTTATTTTATTTTGTTTGTTTCATTGTAGTGTTATTGGAGATGGAAGACAGCAATATGTTTGATTGTAATGAAATTAACCAAACGACAGTGGTGGATTGTACAGGAGCATTCACTACTATGGAGATATTTCCTACACGAGATGATTTATCATGTTGGATTCGAGAGGTTGGAAAGCAAAATGGATTTATTGTTGTCATTGTGAGGTCAGAGACAAGACAAAAAGGCAGACGTACAAAATTAATTTTAGGTTGTGAAAGGAGTGGGAAGTATAAGCCTAAAAAGCATGCATCTTCTAAAGCAACTGGTACTCGAAAGTGTGAGTGCATGTTCAGAATTAAAGGAATACCTTTATCGATGACTGAAGGTAAGATTGAAGGATGGATGCTGAAAGTAAGATGTGGATTACACAACCATCGGTTAGCTGAAACATTGGTGGGTCATTCTTATGTTGGTAGTTTAAGCGAAGAGGAGAAGAAACTTGTTCATAAAATCTTCTAAAGCAACTAGTTTGTATTTGCGTTATTTCAGGTATTTTTGAAGGATAGTTGTTCACTGCCTACCATAGCATCACATTTGCGTGGCTTTTCCCGTCCTGAGGCTTATTCATGGCCAACACGATATATTAGTCGATTGCAAGAATGGTCTTCAATATTTCCACCGCCTAATCTTTCACATCATGATGTATACAATCCAATAAACTTAGATGACAATTGACTAATACATTGTCGTTATTGTTTGTTGTAACTTTATATTTACATTTATTGTTATTTTATTTTGTATTTCTAAGTTCATTAATAATAAATAATAACAATAACAATAACAATAACAATAATAATAACAACAATAATAATAATTACAATAATAATAATAATAACAATAACAATAACAATAACAATTACATTAATCAAAACTAAGTGTTCGCATGAAAATAAATTACAAAAAAATAAAACAACTCACCACTCCTGATCCTCCGCTATCCGAAGCACCTCCCGAAGGTAGTCACACGTGTCATCTCCCTCCGGTGCGTAATCAACGACCTGATGCAGCATGGCGGCAATTCTATCCAACCTGCCTAACGTATGAACATAAGCCGCCTACAAATGACATAAATACATAATAACATAAGTACATTATATAGCAAAAAAATTAGATAACGTTACGACTGGATATAATATATACAGTGTAAAAACTTATTATTCCTTACCCGAGGGGCACAATCAGCATGTGCATCATGTGGAGCCTGTGGAGGTGAAGCCTATGGAGGTGGGGCCTGTGGAGGTATCAGCAGTGGATGCGAGTGCCTGTAATACCAATCCAAGTAATCCGGGGCGCACTCAGCTGGATAACTGGCCGGCCGCAACCGAAATAGGTATCTAATAGAGTACAGGTGAAGGGACATCCAGTTAAGACTAATGGCCTCTGCCGAAGGACGTCGTGGTGGCTGCCGAGGAATCTCCTGCCTGAACTCGAACTGTCGCAGTACTTTCTCAGGCACGTATGACACTATAGTGTTCCCACACCGAAGGTACCCCGAAGAGTGTGCCACCGGATTAAATGGGCAATACTGCCTATATGCGGTCCATAGTGCCCAGCACACATTATCAGCGGTCAACACATCCAGTGCCTGCCTGTATGGAAGCACCCTCCCATGACCCCTCTTGCTTCTCCAGTGGTTAGCGAGTACACGCGCACCTTCGTAACCCTCAACAAGCCTCCGATCTACCACAGAAGTAGGAAAATACGCGTAGATCCAAGCCTATCACAAATAACAAATCAGTTATGAAAACATGTCAGAGTTAAAACAATTGTAAATTTAATTTTCTAATTTAATAACACACTGGTACTTGAAAGAGTGTCATGTAACCCACTAACCCACGACACGCCAACCTAGTGGCGTCGCCAAGATAACCGTACAAGTGGCATAGGGCTAAAGCTCCCCATGACCACTGTCCCACCTGCTCAAACAATGACTGTAGAACTGATATAGCAATATCTATGTCCATCTCGGGGGGTATAAACAATGCATCACTGATCGGGATGCCCAAAATGCAGGACACATCATCCAGCATGATGGTCATCTCTCCGAACGGAAGGTGGAACGAGCTGGTCTCCCGGTGCCACCTCTAGGAAAACGTTGTCAGCAGCGAGTTATCTATCATCGGGTAGCGGCAATACATAAGAGGGGACAGACCAGCTCGATCGACATGAGCCTGTACTGCAGATGGTAGTGGCTGAGGCTCGCCAAACCACTTCTGCTACTTTTTCCCGTGTGCAAAAACCCTAAGCGGTTCCTCCCGGTCCTGCACACATAAAAATAAACGTCTTGTCATGAATTATACAAAAGTAAAAAAAAACCTTAAATGTTTTAAAAACAGTAAACAATAATTACCTCTCCGTTCCACAAGCTGTAAGCTATGTGGTCCCCGAATGAAGTCAGCAGCGATGTATCAGAAGGTCCTCCAGGAAATGGTCCCTCCTCTGCCCGTGCATCAATATGCATCTTGTCCTACTGTCCCTCGTTTTCATGTCTCTCGTCCTGAGGTGGCTCGTACTGAGATGGCTCGTCCTCCTCGTACTAAGGTGCCTCGTGTTGAGATTGAAGTCTACGACATCCCCCTCTGCTCGGGCCAGCTCTACTGTCAACCAATCTCCGACGGTACGAAGCAGTCATGGCCTCTCGCTGCTCTCGCCGCTGTCACTGAGCCTCTGCTCTCGCAACCTCAACCCCCATCCTAGTGGCCTTAGCCTCAGCCTCCCCACCGGCCAACCAACCTGCTCCCCTGCTACGCAGCATCACTGAAACAAATAACAAATTAACATCAATATTTTTAAGAAAATTCCCACTCGCAAATACCTTATTTGCGAGTGAAGGAAAATCAGTGCAAAAATAAAAAAAAAAATTGCAATTAACTAAATTGCGAGTGAAAAAGATATTTGCGAAAACGCTATACTTATTTACGAGATTCCAGATAAAATTTACCAACTCTCTGAAATTGGTAATCTGCGAGGGTAAGAATGGAAGGATAAAAAAAATATTGACTTTTAAAGGTTTTTTTGTTAAGGATATTTTGGGAATTATACTGTTCACGGGGATGTGTTTAGTAAATTGGGGGGTTTCCTAATGGGGGGTTTCCCTAGCAAACCCCTCATATTTACCCTTATTCTTCCCCAATTCAGTCCCTCCCAAATACCATGGCATCACTTATTCACCCAGTTTAGTCATCATCATCATCTTCATCTTCATCTCTGACATCAAACATAGACCACAACCCCTTCCCAACCATTTTCATTTACCTTTCAGAGACCCTTCGACCACAATCATACCTTCACCATCCACTCTCTTTTTTTCCTCTCTTTAAATCCAAACCGAAACAGAGGTAAATCATCCCTTAGCCACCATCACACTAATCCTCATTACCACCGCATTTCTCATCTCTGACTAATTGCCAAGCGCGGTCTCCACCGTCCAGCAGCCATCGCGAAGCTTCACGCCCCGGTACTCACCGCTGGGAGGTGAGTCGTTTATGGGTGAAAGGATAAGGTAGGTGGTGGGCGGAGGTTAGGGGTATTTAGGGTAAAACGGAGGAAAAATAGTTAATGACAAGGTGGAAAGAAGAATTAATGTGGGTACGAAAAATTAAATTCCATTAAGGAATTCACTCACACATGATGGATAACGTACTGGAGACATGCAACCATGACAAACCCGGACCCGTGATCCACCATATGCCTATGCATGAAGGATTATAGGTAAGGAATAGAAGTTGGCTCCTCTAAAGTTAAAAAGTAAGGAGCTATTCATCATTAGATCAATTATTGGATTGAGATCTTTATGTTTGTAATCAAATCAATGATGGATAGTCCCTTACTTTTTCATATTATATCTTCATTCATTTTAGAGGAGCCAAATTCGAATAGAATACACCTATATAAATAATGAGCTCACCTCATGAGGTAAGGGATCTTTTACCAACATAAATTACCTTATTCCCTCGTTAACTTTATGTTGGAGTGCCTTTTGTAGGTATCTCCGGTGCTAAAATCTCAACCTAGATGACTCTTACAGGCTAGAACATAACATTATTTCTTTTCACTCACTTTTTACATAATCAAATAAAAGAAAAGAAAAGTTTTTAGGGGATGTATTAGATTAGGATTTTAAAAGACTTTTACATGAAGACTATCACGATATTTTAAAGAGAGTGTCCAAATTTAGTGATTTTCAATCAAAATTTTTTTACAAGTAACAAAGTGTAAAAGTTATAAATCTAGTAGTATTCAATTAAGACTTTAATACTAAATAACTAAAAAATCATTCCATTTTTTTTTTTTTTTTATTTTTTACTTTTTACCCCTTCTTTCTGTACTATACCAAACAATGTGTAAAAGTTATAAATTGCCAAATGTGGCAAATTTATCACTATATCACTGTTTCACTTTTTATTTTTCAAATTACCACCGTTTCCAAATTATATACGAAACTACCACTATTTGAGAATTACATTTAGAAGTCGTTTTTGCCATCCACGACTTCTCAACCTCATTTTACAAAATTTTGTTGTTTTTCCCTTGGGAAGTCGGGTTTGCTAACCAGGACTTCTAAAGGGGTTTTTATTTATTTTTTTCTTTTTTTATTTATTTTGAAATGCTATTGTATTAATTTAATTATTTATTATAATTAGCTAAATTTATTATATTAATAAATTATATTAATTTTAAATTATTATTTAAATTATTAATTTTATTAATAAAATAATAATAATAAATAATACACTAGTAGAAAATATTTAACCTTGATTAAAAATAGAAACGGTGTAACGATACAAGTGAAACAGCTGATCACCTTTCTGATGTTTCACTCGTCTAAGCAGACAAGTGAAACATCAGACAAGTGATCAGCAGATGTTTCACTCGTCTGCTTATCACTTGTCTGATGTTTCACTCGTCTAAGCAGACGAGTGAAACATCAGACAAGTGATCAGTAGCTGTTTCACTTGTCTGTTTAGACGAGTGAAACATCAGACAAGTGATCAATAGATGTTTTACTCGTCTAAGCAGACAAGTGATAAGTAGACGAGTGAAACATCTGCTGATCACTTGTCTGATGTTTCACTCGTCTGCTTAGACGAGTGAAACATCAGACAAGTGATCAACAGATGTTTCACACGTCTAAGCAGACAAGTGAAAAGCAGACGAGTGAAACATCTGTTGATCACTTGTCTGATGTTTCACTTGTCTGCTTTGACGAGTGAAACATCAGACAAGTGATCAACAGATGTTTCACTCGTCTGCCTATCACTTGTCTGATGTTTCACTCGTCTAAGCAGACAAGTGAAACATTAGACAAGTGATAAGCAGACGAGTGAAACATCTGCTGATCACTTGTCTGATGTTTCACTTGTATCGTTACACCGTTTCTATTTTTAATCAATGTTAAATATTTTCTATTAGTGTATTATTTATTGTTATTATTGTATTAATAAAATTAATAATTTAAATAATAATTTAAAATTAATATAATTTATTAATATAATAAATTTAGCTAATTATCATAAATAATTAAATTAATACAATAGCATTTCAAAATAAATAAAAAAATAAAAACCCCTTGAGAAGTCGTGGTTAGCAAACCCGACTTCCCAAAGGAAAAACAACAAAATTTTGTAAAATGAGGTTGAGAAGTCGTGGATGACAAAAACGACTTCTAAATGTAATTCTCAAATAGTGGTAGTTTGGTATATAATTTGGAAATGGTGGTAGTTAAATAGCCAATTTGGTCCCTGAAAGTGTAAGGCGGTATCAACTTAATCCCTGAATTTAACTAAATAGCAAAAACGTCCCTGAAGTTGTAAAACGTTAATCAACTTGGCCCCTTCGTTAATCCCAGTAAGCTGACGCCGTTAAGGACGCTGATGTGGCACGTTAAGTGCCCTGTTGGCACCGTTGTCATTGGTTAGGTGGTGTCGACGTGGTCAGGGACCAATTTGAAACTCTGAACCAGGGACTAAATTGATACTCGCAACTCTGAACCAGGGACTAAATTGATACTCGCAACGGTCTTCTTTTTCATCTTCTTCTTCTTTATATTTCCCCGTTCTCTCTCTGCTCTCTGCTCTCTGCTCTCTCTCTCTTTGCTTCCTCTGTCTCGCACTCTCTCTCTAACCACCCGTCTATAGAACCACCCGTCTATAGAACGACGGTATCAACTTAGTCCTTGAATTTAACTAAATAACAAAAACGTCCCTGAAGTTGTAAAACGTTAATCAACTTGGTCCCTCAGTCAACCCCAGTTAGCTGACGCCGTTAACGGCGCTGATGTGGCACGTTAAGTGCCCTGTTGACACTGTTGTCACTGGTTAGGTGGTGTCGACGTGGTCAGGGACCAATTTGAAACTCTGAGCCAGGGACTAAATTGATACTCGCAACTCTGAACCAGGGACTAAATTGATACTCACAACAGTCTTCTTCTTCTTCTTTATCTTTTCCCTTTCTCTCTCTGCTCTCTCTCCGCTTCCTCTGTCTCGCTCTCTCTCTCTCTAACCACCCATCTATAGACGGGTCCTCTCTCTCTCTTTGCTTCCTCTGTCTCACGCTCTATCTAACCACCTGTCTATAGAACCACCCATCTATAGACGGGTGGTTCTATAGACAGGTGGTTAGAGAGAGCGCGAGATAGAGGAAGCAAAGAGAGAAAGAGAGAGCAGAGAGAGAACGAGGAAATATAAAGAAGAAGAAGAAGAAGAAGAAGAAGAAGAAGAAGAAGAAGACCGTTGCGAGTATCAATTTAGTCCCTGGTTCAGAGTTTCAATTTGATCCCTGACCACGTCGACACCACCTAACCAGTGACAACGGTGCCAACAAGGCACTTAACGTGCCACATCAGCGCCGTTAACGGCGTCAGCTAACTGGGGTTGACTGAGGGACCAAGTTGATTAACGTTTTATAACTTCAGGGACGTTTTTGTCTTTTAATTAAATTCAGGGACTAAGTTGATACCGTCATACACTTTCTGGGATCAAATTGTCTATTTACTCAAAAAACTTTACACCAAAATCAAACACATTAAATAATTCTTCTATAAGTACACGTGTATAGCATCTTAACATTAAAATGTCAATGATGATAGTTAATTAGATACACGTCAAATCGATGTCTTGAAACTAAGATTTTTTTATCATTCTCTTGAAACTAAGATTAAATCATAGCAAAAGGACCCAAAATAAATTAAAATATAGTTTAATCACTATGTGTTATAATTTTAAAATTTTTTACATTGTCAATCAATTACATATTATGATATGAGTAATTTTTAAAATGTTTAGGATAATAAATATTTTTTCAAATGTGATAATTTATAATTGATTAACGATATAAAAAATATTTACACAAATAATATATACTAATTAAATTCATTAAACTAAAAATTCTATTCAACAAATATTCGACTTTTATAATCAATAGAATAAAATTTCATACATGTAATATTGAATGATTGATCGATGTGATAAAATTTTTTACAACATAATACATCAAAATTAAATTTTTTAAAATAAGTTTATGAAGAGTCATCACATCTGGCGTACATTAGCAGCAACAATCTTCCAAGTTCTATCCAGACGGGTATACCTTGCAACTTGTTGTTCTACTTCTTAGTTCATATTGGATTTCTCTTGTCTGTTTGAGATTTTCAAACTGCTTCCCCTACAAGCTCTTCAGAGGGAAAAGTTGGTGACTTGAATTTTGGTTTTTTCCAATTCTGGAAATTTCCTTCTTTAAGGTAAGACTGATGTCTCCTCATTTTCTTGCAAATTGATTTGAGCTTGTGAATTATGGTGTTTTTCCCTAAATGGCTTGTCTTTGACACATGGATATTTTATCTGATTATACAGTTGTGACAACTGAGAAATAAATGGGAATTGGAGCTGAAGCACATGTCTTTATGCCATCAGTGATTTGTGCCAAATATGTTTCATAATTTCCTTTTAGAAAGAAAGAAAAAACAGGTGATTCCATACAAGAAAATTATGTTTTTTTTTTTTTTGCATCAATGAGTTGTGCTAGATAAGTCCCACAATTTCCTTTTAGAAAGAAAGAAAACAGGTGATTTTATAGAAGAAAATTGTGTTTTCTATTTAAGCAAAGTTGAATCTGGAACAGTTATCTATATGGTTTGAGAGATTGGATATTGGAGGTAAGATTTGGGATATGTTGTATAGAAATATGAGTTGGTAGTCTTGCTTCGTTGTTCAAAGCTGGGAACCACTTTTTTGAGGTAAATATTAATCTCTGGCTTTAACTTCCTTGCAATTTTAAGCTGTTTCTAAATGGATGGCACTGAAGATGATGCAAGGAATCCCCCTAACCCATATAGGGTTAATCACCACAAGGGTTATGGTTATCTAAGTCTTAGGAGACTTCCAGTTAAAAGTTCTCCATATTCTCAGCCAGTTACAAATCAATATGTTGAAGATGATGATGATGGGGATGAAGAAGGTGAAGAGCAGTTAGGAGAGGAAGATGATGATGTTGTTGATCAAAGCAATGTTGATCACAACAATGATGATGAAGGTGATGAGGACAATGATGGGGATGGTGATGACAATGATGGTAACAATGATGATGATGATGATGCTAAGCCAAAAATTTACTCCATGAGGGCTGAAGATGATTTAGAATGGCACCCAAAAAAGCGAAAGCTGAAGAGTTTGATTTTGGCTTATGAATTTGCACCTCGTGTACCAGCACCATCAGCTGCAGCTCCCTCAGCACCTAAACCATCTTTTGGTGGTAGGAATTCCCTTAATGACTGGACTGAGAAGGAGACATTTGTTCTTCTGGATGCTTGGGGTGATAGGTTTCTTCAACATGGAAGGAAGAGTCTTCGGTCTGAGGAATGGCAAGAAGTTGCAGAAAAGGTATCAGAGGTTTCAAAAATTGAAAGGACAGATACTCAGTGTAGAAACCGTCTTGATACATTGAAGAAAAAATACAAAAAGGAGAAGGTTAAATTGGAAAAAATTGGTGGTGGAATTTGCAAATGGGTTTATTTTAACAGGATGGATAAGCTAATGTCTTCTCCACCACAACAAGCAGGTCTATCTTGTGGTTTGGACTCAGGAGAGTATGTTTTTATGAACCATAACCATGCAAATGGTTTGGATGAAATGAGGGATAGTCCTTCGAATTCAGAATCCATTGGTGAAAAAGGTTCAGATGGACTTCAACCAAAGAAAAGAAGGTATGCAAAGGACAGTGATGAAGTTTCTTCATTCAAATTGCTTGCTGATTCCATTAAGAAATTCAGTGAGATATATGAGAAGATTGAAAATAGTAAAAGGCAGCAAATGGTGGAACTTGAAAAGATGAGAATGGATTTCCATAAGGACTTGGAAACACAGAAGAGGCAGATTTTAGAGAGAGTGCAAAGTGAAATCTCAAAACTACAGCAGAGAGATGATGTGGAGAATGATGATTCTGGTGAGAATGGTATGTGATGTTTTGTGAGTTATACTTGTAGTTCCCATTGTTATGAAACCTAGAATGTAGACAACTAGCTATTGTATGATTGTATCATATTTGGGGCATTTTGCCCCTTCCATTTTTTCTTGTGACTTGTTAGGCAATGCTTTTGCCATGAATGTTGCATTTTACCGGAACCAGAACTGGATGGTTTAACTACTTTACCAGACACCAGTACTATGTTAAGAATTGTGCTTAATGCATGTATAATAATATAGTGCTTTCAATGTGCTATTTTTCAAAGCATCTAAGACCTTGCTTCTATCAAACGCATCCTCACGCTATAACAAACAGGCGCTTAGTCAAATGGCCTTCCAGATTTAGAGTTGTTACAATTTTTTTGATACCTTTAAACCACTACCTAAGAGAAAATATAACGATTACGATACCGTACTCACTGGCTGAGGATTGAAACTTCTTTTCTGCCTAATAACGCTCTTAAATTTATAAATTTAGAAAGAAATTATGAACACTACATTATTACAAATGAAATCAAGTAACGAAAACTGAATTTTGTAAAAAAAAAATATAACAGAATATAAAATATATAACAAGAACTATTCAATTCTTTTTTATCTGTAAGTATTTTCAATAATGACAATTATTAAAACTTGCATCCGTGAAATTAACTTGGTTAAAACATAGGGCTGTTTGCATGAAAACAACCTCCCTTCTGTCCCATCCAGTACACAAAAACACGAAATAAAATACATGAAAAACTGTTTTCAACAAAACCTTTTCTAAAAATGACGACAGAATAAAAAATACTATCAAATAAAAGAATGCATAAACTTTCCCGTTAGCTAAACTAATCATACACGACACCTTCCCAAGGCTTATTATCTAATTAAACAACACTGAATTTACTTCCAAACTCCATTTAAAGGGTTAAATTCAAGTAGATTCACAAAATGACCTAACAGATGAAAATACAAGACGAGGCAAAAGATGAAAAATTATAATGCCACGTAAAGTGAAATTTAAGTTTTAAATGGGAAACAAACATTATAATTCATCTAGAAATCGTACACAAATAATCTATAAACCTAGAGAGCTTAAATTTGCCCTATTCCCGCTGGATTTGGGAAGGCAGACCACACATTATCATTTTCTCTTCAAAACCCATCTCAAAAAAATCCGGATTCCAAAGACCACCATAATAATTAATTTTTTTGGTCATTACCATAATATTAATTAAAACTTTAGCAACCAACCAACAGAGAGCTCTATACCGAACGTCCCAGTAGCCACTCACTGTGAACCCAGTCAAGCCTCTTTCTCTAGGCCCAATTCATATGCTTATACAAAAGGTAGTAGAGACTACTAGTCTTGGCATGAACTTGAGAGCAAACCAACAACAAAAATTATGCAGAGCCTGAGTTCTCTGATTTATCAGTCTCCATTGGTTCAGTAGACGCTGGTGGGACCTCACTACTGCTAGCCCCTGCATTCTCATTCTCATTAGCATCCCCCTGAGGTTGCTGCTGCTCATCACCCTGAGGTGGTGGGGTTGCTGGTGTGGGTGGAGTAGCTGGCTTGGCTGGCCTTGGTTTCGTCATAATCGGCTTACAGAACCTGTTAAGAAAACATAATGACAAACAAAACATAAATAATGGTAAGAATCCAAGATGCTTCTCAAAAAGTTCACAAGTTGCAGCTAGTCCAACTCCACTGGTTTATATAAATACATTTAGCAAGGCCACAGCGAAGGACTATCAAATAACCTGAATATCACCTACCCACAGCAAGAATTAAAACAAGTACCTATCCACAGACTCAGCTTTCCTTCGTATTTCAGCTGACAAGAGTACAGGGTTGGCATATTTTGGAAGTGAGTCCTGCTGCTGCTTCTTCTCCCTAAGCCAGTTCTCAGCTTCGACACATTCAGTTAAGACCTACAAAAACAAAAAAGAAAAACAATTTCAGCATATAACATGTTTAGCAATGCTTATTTTTTGAAGAAATAATTGCTTGTTTTTCAAAAGTTCTCTCAAGGCACTTTCAATTATAAGTTGTTTTGAATACAAAATAAACTAATCCAAACCATTAAAGAAACAAAGGCAAGATAATTGATGAGCAATTACCTTCTGTTTCTCATTGATGTCAATGTGATCAAATTTGGGATCATTTGACATTGCAGCTTCTCTGTAACTATTTATACAATAGACGAACTGATCAATCACTGTGCCCCTCTCCATGTACTCTTTATAACGCTCTTCAACCGGATCACCTTGCTGCAACCGCATAAATCTCCATTAAGATTGCAAGCATAGAACAAGCATGGAAATATCGTCAGGCTTATGTTTGTGCATACAAACATAGAAAGGGTAACAGCAAGAGGGATTCTCTACTCCCTTTTCCTTTGTACAATTCTAAAGTTTGAAGGGGTGACAGCAGGGATTGTTTTACCACTGAAACTTCTTACCTTTTTCAGTTCTTCAAGTTTGGCAATATATACACCTTTAGTTTCATCTTCGCCTTCCTCATATAGCCAGTCTTCCACCTCCTGAAGTTTTGCAGCAAAATCTTCCCTCTCTGAAGCAGTGACAAACTCTTGGTATTTGTCATTAAGCTGAAATGATAACAGAAAAATTAGTTTCAGCAATCATCAAATGACGGCCATTTGCATTTGATGGTTTGACCTTGGGTAAGAGAAGAAAAAAGATAACACCCACCTTGTTTCTCATGTCATAAACATAAGCCTCAACTGCATTTTTCTTGTCTTTTGTTTCTTCCATCACACGATCTTGCAAAGCCATTTCAAACTCCTTCTCTAAAGCTTTCTGGACATCCACAGGTGCCATTGTTCCATAAACTAACTCTGCTACAGGAATGTTTGTTTTCTTCACCTTTTTCTTTGGAGCCTGAACCTACAACATCAGAAAATGAGGTCATATTTGCAAAGCTCTTCTGGAAAATGTTTTTTTTTTTCAGTTTGTTTGAACAACTTAAACTGTGGTATGGTACTATCATCTTACTTACCAAAAGCTAGTGACAAAACATTCAAGATCTTAACCTTGCCCCCTACCCCCCCAACCCAAAAAAAAAGGAAAGAAAATTAGATACTACCACCTAGAACCTTCTAGAAGTGAATACCCATACAAATAAGCAGCTGGCTTTGCATTGTCAAAGGCAACAATGCAGACAGAAAGCTACATAAAACCATAACAAGCTCAAAACAAAATAACAGAACCATTAAATGTCAGAATATCCAACAATGGTGTAAAAAATTGAAAATAAAACATTTCATGCATATGGGTAAATGTTCCTTTCAACAATACCAACCTTGGTATCAGTATCCATTTGCACAGGCTTATCTCCACTGTCAGAGGTGCCATTTTCAACCCCATGGGTATCAGCACTAGCCTTTGCATCTTGCATATTAAGATCACTGTCATTGGAGGTTGGAGGTGCAGCAGCATTGGCAGGAGCTTCATCAGTGTCCATCTTGGTATTTTCTCCCGCTGATTCTTTGGAAACTGGAACCTCAACTTCTTCCTCTTCCAAGAGCTAAACAAAACAAGCATAAGTTGTCAGATCACAGGAACAAATGCTCTCTGGTTTAATACCATAAGCTCACAAGAGAGGTTATGGCAGGAAAGAAAAATAAGAATCACCAAAACCTGAAAATACTTACAGTTGCCGAGTCAATAGATACAATTCCATGTAGATTCAAATGAACTTTAAACTTAACCTTTGCCTTTTCAATTTTTGTAGTTTGGAAAGGACCAATCTGCATACACTTAAGAGTCAGAGAGAGGACTGCCAAGAGAATAAAGTGTAATAAAGAAAGAAGAAACTTGGAAACCGGCTTACGGTATATGTGCTGATCTTAGCAGGTGTTTGGAGCCCACTCACATCACCATATTGTACATCGACAGAAAATGTTCCTGACCTGTAGAATGTCAGTGCCTTGATACTTGGTATGGGATTGCCCTTGGGGAAAACGAGGGTACTTTGCCAATTTTCTGGTCCACTATCCTGTGCATCTGGAGTCGAACCTTTCCATGAAAGAGAAATCGAGAAAGGAAGGCTTTCGTTGACCTTCACATTATGAAATAAATAGCAATATCATTCCACGTAGAAATTATAGTATATGAACAATTCACTGCTGGGACATAGCAATTAAAAAAGCACAAAATAAACTGAAATGCAAAATTTGTAAAGGCCTATACAGAGGCAGATACCAGAGATAAGTAATTAAAATAGCATAACAAATGCTACAGTTCGTATTCCTAAAGACTTTAGCAGTTTAGCACTTAATAAGTACTGGAACAATAACCAAACAAGCTTACACAACCAACTGTAACATATGCGGGTCTCTGAGCTGAAATAGAAGACAGTCCAATGGAAGAAACTTTACCTGAAACTCTCGTACTTTAAACGTTGGACTAAGAATTGCACATCGCAAAGCACAACCCCTAGCCACACACTCACTAGCATTCATTGTCCGCCTAGGCTCCTTTCTGAAAAAGTCTGCCAATATTTTGTTTATAGCTGGTACGCGAGAACCTGAACCAACCACCTCAATGATGTGCACATTTTCAACCGTAAGACCTGCTTCAGCAAGTGCCTTATCCAAAGGTCCCTTCACACGTTCCAAAATTGGAAGACTTAGTTGCTCAAAGTCATCGCGCTTGATGAAGCCCCTGACATCCTTATCATCCATTAAGCACTCAATGTTCAGAGGTGCCTCAGGATTTGCGCTAAGCATCTTCTTCAGCTTCTCACAAGCAGCCCTGAGCCTTAGACAAGCCCTGGCATTCTGGAAAACATCAATCTTGTACTCCTCCTTAAATTTCGCAGCGAAGTGATGGAACAAAACCTCGTCGAAATCTCTACCACCCAAAGACCTATCATATGAATGAGCCAGTACTTTCAGCTGCCCCTTTTTGAAGCCAGCAATGCATACTTGCATGCTTGCATGTCCAATGTCAACAAAGGCAACATTCAGCTGATCGTTTTCAGGAAGATCCGTCTTATAAATCCCATAGGCCAAGGCAGTTGCTGTAGTTTCATGAATCAGGTGAAGTGGGCGCAAACCAGCAATAGTGGCAGCATCCAAGACTGCCCTCCTCTGAAGATCGGTAAAATAAACTGGGATTCCAATGCAACAATCAACAACGGCTGCTTTGAGATTTTTCTCAGCTATTTCTTTAAGATTCGACAACATCATTCCGAAGACTTGGGTTGGTGTAAATGTTTTAGCTTCACCCAAGTAGCGTGCATGAACCAATGGATATCCATCAGGGCCTTCAGTGACATGAAAGGGCAATGACTTGAGATCCGACTGCAATTCGGGATCAGAAAATTGCCTACCAATTAGCCTCTTAATCTGTGAGATGGCATTCTTGGGGTTCATCATAGTGGATGCAGCCCCAGCAGTGCCGATGAAGCGCTGCTTGTCACCAAAGCATACAACTGCAGGGGTTTCACGCTTGGATTCGTCATTGAGCACAACATCAATCCCCCTCTGCCGCGCAACCCCAACAATGCAGCTTTCATTACCGAAATCAAAACCGACCACACTCATCTTTATGAATTAAAATTTGATCCGCTGGCCAAAAAAGAAAATCTGGAAATGAATAAACAAGTAAATAAATCCGTTACACTTATGTATGGAAAACGTGGATATTTCGTAAAGACTAAACGACAACCGTCATCAAGGCAAATAAAAAGCGCTTGAAATAGCACCAAAAATGGTGACGTGCTCCAAGTACACATTAAATGCATCCTCCAGAATAAATCTCTACTATAATCACATATTGGTGACCTAAAATTTATAAGAAATTTGTTTAAGATCAACTGTGGAGATGCTTCCTAGAGCATGCAGGCTAGAATTTCTCATAAAATAATAAGGATAATCAAATGAAACAGTAATTTAATGACATGGATAATGCTAAGATATAAGCATTTTCAGTTCCACGAAACAAAATCAACATCTTATTTTTCACTAGAAAAGGTATCGGATGATCCATAGAAGCAAAGCACTGGAAATCAAATCAAATCCATTGCATCAAAATTGAATCAACCAAGCACTACGAAAGAGGAATCGAAAATTGCAATGAATCACATTAGGTCATCGAATTATAGGGGGAAAAATATGCATGAATCTAAGAACGCAAAAGCATAGATCTAGAAAGCGAAGGTAGATGCATGAATCGGATGAAGGAATAGGGTTTTACCTGGCGTTGGCGCAGCGATCCAGAAGAGAAAAGAAGAGAAGAAAAGGGTTTTGATTTGTTGCGAGGTTCTGGAACAATCTCAATAAAACTGATACTACCACATAATAACATATAAGATAATAACATATAAGCTGAGAAAAAAGAGAAAGCTTGGGTAGAGGGGTCTCCAATGAAATTTTTGAGTTTTGAGTTTTGAGTTTTGAGTTTTAAATTTCTTAGATGACCTTTCTAATTGTTAAATTAGCAATTTAGATTCCATAGGGCATAGGCACGACATATTTAGATTGGTCCCACTCTCATAGTCCTAGATATGTTGCCACTATGCTTCTAGAAACATCTTCTCCGGAGTTTGCTGAATGGTCCTGCTTTATTTTTTATTTTTTGACAAAAATGCACTTAATTCATTAAGGGAAATATTCGCAAAAACATGGAAAGAAGCTAAAGATATGGCCGCCCAACCTAACTTGTGAGCAACACATTTCCTTGTCTCTTAATAAATATTTAAAAAACATTTAATTAATATGTATTGTTAGTATACATATTTTTTACGCTATAAATCAATTATAATTTATCACATCATTAAAAATGTTTGACTTTATTAACATATGGTTGATCCGAGTGGTAAGGGACTCGGACAACTGAAACTAGTGGTCAAAGATTCGAATCCTGGCTCTTGCGTACGGAAAAAACCTGGTTGGGAGGGGAGAACCCAACTTGTGTGCCCAACACATTCCCGGATTGATATTAGTCACTACTAACTGTGGTGGATACTCTGTACCTATAATATAGTTACCCAAAAAAAATATTTGACTCTTATCCTAACTACCTTAAAAGTCATTTATATCATAATTTATAAATGATTGATAGTTAAAAACCTTACACTGAAAATGTATCAAAATTAAACTCTTTAAAAAATAACTACTTTTTATTTTGGATTTTTATTTTTATTTGTTCAGATTTTTGTTGGTTTTGGGCTTGTAATTATTATGGGCCTTAATTTTAAATTGGCTCATGCTACCTACACCCCCACATATACTCATTACACCCCTACACATCTTTTAAACCTTTTTTTATGACAAAAATGACCTTAAGGTAAAAAAAATCTATCTACTAATTTTTTACCTTCTCCAAGTAAATTCCACCACGCACCCCCTCTTCTCTCTCATCTCTCTCCACCCCCTTCTTTCTCATCCAGCTGTGCCCGTCCGTCCTTTCTGTAGTATATCAAATGCTATAAGAAGACTGATTTTGCTCTATCGTGCTTGACCGGTACTTTTACCGTCTTCATTTTCTTTCTTTTTTCTTTTTTATCGCATTTTCTGGCAATTAGTTGCCGGACGTTAATTACCGGCATTTAATTGCCAATAATTTTTTTATCCTGAAACAACTATCCGATAACTAATTGCTGGTATGAAAAAAATGTGTTTCCGGCAATTAATTGCCGGAATGTTATCTTTTGTATTCCGACAACATACAAATTGTTATAACTTATTATTGTCTTAATTATATGTGTTTAAATTATGTGATTAAATTACAGGAAATATGCAACCTGGGTAAGCCACAATCTGATTTGAATGAAGAGATCGATTATGATACTGTAAGTGTATATTAACAGATTTTATTCTTTGTTTATGAGTGTCTTATGTGTGAATCTTGATATACATTGATTTTTTTGTCTCCACGGCAGTCTTTGTCAGCAACAGCAGATTACGATTCTGAGTTGGTAGGTTTCATTACTCCAGCCAAGAGGCTTTCAGCTGAAACTCAGTTAGATGAAATATATGGTCAGGATATATATGGCTTCTGCACAGCTCTCATCTACAAAAATGACCAAGCATATCAAGACTGAGTGAATGTGGATATGGAAAATATGTTATTTTGGCAAGTTGGTGTAAATGTTTTGTTGTCCATATGACTACTAAACTAGAGATCTTTTTGGTGTCCGTGTGATGTACTTGATGTTGAAAATATTTTGTATTTTAACTAATGTTCAAACAAACTTATCTGCATTTTATTATCAAGGATCAATATATATGAATATATCATCTACACCTGACACTTTGTGCATCATCAATGACACAGATTCATAGAATATCAACTTATTATTACTAACTACTGATTAATACTTGATTCCCATAATCAATCAGACGGGTGAAAGTTATCAGACGGATGAAAACTTCATCAGACGAGTGAAAGCTTCATGACAGATTAATGTTGAAACACAAGCACAAGCATTTCAGTGGATGTATTTTTTTTTACTAAGACCTCAATATTTTATCATCTATGACAAATTTCGAGAGAAAATGGGATATTTTCTCGTTTTTTTGGAATGCATGGTATGGGGATACTTTTCATTGAAAAGATATCAATGCTTAGAAAAAATAGTATAATAAGAATAGTAATAATAGCATGTGGCATTATGACTGGTGCTGAATCCACTAAAATTACAAAACCAAATTAAAAACCTACGTGTAGGAAGGATATCAACTCAAATCATCCCCTCAGCAATCAACTCAATATCCAATCAATTAGGCAAGAGAAATTAAATGGTTGCGGGGTTTCAGAATTAATAGTACAAAATTAATTAATGAAGACAAAATGCAATTAAAGTAGGAAACGATAACGTAAAATAACTGATCTTAGGGAATGGACAATTCTTTGGTTTAGTCTTTCATCGATCACAAAGGACAATCCAACTGTTAATTTACATCATTAATCTCAAATTATAGTATGAAACCTCACTTTAATTTGTGAAATCACTACTACAAATGCTTCTAGAATGATGCTTGATCAAGGCAAACAAATTAAGCATTCATCAAACCAAGATCAAACATAAAAATGCAAGATCCAATCAAGCTAGACAATACATCATACACCTTCAGGGCCCGTTTGGTGGTCAGGATAAGGGAGACAGGATAGGATAAGCTATTCTGTCCTGTTTTAATCTATAGTTTGGTGAACCAGCAGGATAGGATAAGCTTATCCTGTTAGATTATCCTATCCTGTTACTTAGTTATAATTCTATCCTAAGGGTGGAGCTGGGTTAGAATCAACAGGATAGGATAAGAAAATGATTTCTTTTATCTCTTACCTTTAATATTGTTATTATTTAATTATGGTTTCAAACCTAATTAGTCAACCTTATTACTAATTAAAATATATGGTTTAATTAACAATTTTTATAAAAAGTGAAAAAAAGTTAACTTTTTATAATTTAAAAAAATGGACTAATTTATAATTAAAAAACCGAAAATATATATTATTAAATATTTTTTAATTTAAATGTATAAAACAACCACGTAATATTAAAATTTATTTTTGAAAACAAATGTAATTTTGATATAATGATAATTTTATCATTTGTAGATATTTTATATCATATCCTGTCATTATCTGATGCACATCAAACATTGAACAGGATAAGAGCTTATCATGCTCATATCCTATCCTCTCCTTATCCAGCTCTCATATCCTATCCTGACCACCAAACGAGCCCTCAAGGTATCATCTAGTTTTTGCCATCTCTCCTTAAAAAAGTGAAAATGAAGCCATGATCACAACAAATTCAAGATCCAAATAAATTCAAGAAACTAATTCAGAATAAAAAATTCAAAAGGAGACGAAGGTGAAAAACGAAATTAACAAGAAATTAACATAAATGAACAAGATCTCAAAATTAAATCTAAAACTTTCCAAACCCTAAGATTGACTAAGGAGCCTTTCCCTCTATTAGTGGGAGAAAAGAACTCAAGAAAAACAAAAATGAAAGAAAGCATAGAGTGGAAGATGAGGGGAAAGAGCAAGAGAAAGCTTTCCTCCCTTCAACAAAACATGGAACTGTATGTTGCTCGAAAATGGGTGTTTCTTCCTTATAAATGATGCATTAATAATAAATTTAATAATTGTCAACGTGTTCCCTTGGCTTAGCTTCAATTTGATAGCAATTTCACGTCAATCGGGTCTCAAATGAGGAAATTCAACCCGAAAAACTCTAGAATTTGTAATACTAGTATGTGACCCGTGCCATGCAGGGATATACGATAAGGAAATAATCGTAATATTATGATAATTTAATATAATTTAATGTGTTAAGAAATTGTACTTTAAGCAACATCACCTTAGTATGATATTATAATATTATAATATAGGATTTTTACTGATATATGATTTTATAATTACAATTACAATTATAATTATGGTGATTTTACAACCCGTGCCAGGCACGGGGGATTTTGTTTTGCTAACATAATGATACTTATTAATAATAACAATAATAATAATAATATTATTATTATTATTACTATTATTATTATTGATGATAGACAAAAGGAATATGCTGCAAATTTTGATCTAATATACTTTTCAGTGCAAGATATTCAAATATATCAAAAGTAACTCAAATATAATAGATGTAAATTTAACAAAGAAACCTGATTTATTATTGTCAAACTCGGTTCAAAACCGCATATAAAAAGTATAGATTATCAAGTTTATCACAGGACAAAAAGTTTACGTAACAAAAAAATGAAACATCTGAAACAAAATCAAGTTTGAATTTTATAAAAACGCTCCTGAAATTTTTGGTCTTGACATATATCTATGTCTGATCTTGAGTGTCAACTTTGAGTTCAATGGTGCTTTCCTTCATTAGCTTGTTAACTTGGCAAAATGGTAGTCATCCTTTGGTGATATATCCTTCTAACGGTCTTCTCTCCACCCATCTAACCTTGGAAGGAAAAACTCTATTGAATCATCTTTAATGGTGCATGTTGTTGTCCTATGTCCTTTTTGATATGTAAGATGTGAAGTTCATAATAGAACCTTATATATAGATAAGAATAAGAATGCTTATAAGAATTAAAATACTTACTAATAATGAAGTTTAGTCTAATAGAACATCTGTCATGAGAAAAATAAAAAGAAAAAAATGACTTGAATATTCATCAGAAATGTGTGTAGTTTTTTTATAATTGTAGTCGGAAGGGAAAAAATGAAGAATATTATTTTTGTAGTAGAATGCTGCCATAATAATTCAACTTATAATTTGTAAATGAAAGACTAAATACTACATTATATTATGAAAAAAGCATCCGTGAAATAGATCAAGTACATAAATAAAAAAATAAAAACGAAAAAGTGTTAATACAAAAAAAAAAAATAAACAGACAATTATATTTCTTAAAATTTCGAAAAACAAACAGGAAAGAATGAAGCACTCGTTGTAGAATCTTACATAAAATAAAATAAGGTACAATAATGTTAGACACACACATAATGAATATTAGGGGAGAATAAATAGGTATTTAACATCCCGATTTGTAAAATTGCCTTGTATAATGGACCAACATTTTTAACAAAATTGTTTTCATCTCTAAAGCTGTCAATATTAAAAGAGAATTATTGGTTAGAACATGACTATAATCATAGATGAACCCAATTAAGCTCTAGAGTAAATCCACTTGATCGGCACATCTAATCCTAAAACAAAGCAATAGCTTCCCAAAAATAAACATAGTTGCACATGTTCTAACACATGTAATAGAAAGGCTGCCCGCTTACAAAAAAACATCAAAAAAGATGTCATTTTTTCTTTTGCCTTAACTTCAGCTTCGATAACACCATCCAATGTTATTCCTCTATTCACTGTTTCTCTAATTTGTATGGGAACTCTAGCAGACACAGCGAGCATAAAATCAATTCAGTCAAATATTGTCATAAAAACAAAATAGCATTTTCTCTTTAAGTGATATCAGCTACATGATATTTATTTTATATGAGATCAACCTTTTCTCACATCAGATTAGCTACATCAATCAGATTTTGTCACATGCCACATTTTTTAGAAAGACCTTTTCTCATTAGTGGTTTACGCACATGGCATTTCTAAAGACAGCATATATGACAAAATATGACAAAGCCTTTTATACTCTTGGATATATACTTCTACTAAATGACCTTCTAGATTACACTTATCATATAACTAATGAGTTGACATATATAATGTATTATGCGAAGTAAAAGCAAAAAAATTGTGGACTCACTTGTAACAAATCACTTGTATTCCATGACATAAATCTTCTCATTTCTTACCTTTTCGGTCTCATGCTCTTTCCTTAATCTTCATGTCTCATGATCAAGTTCTTCTACTTTCTGCTACATGAAGTAGCATTAGTTGCAGCTAAACATCAGCCAAAATATGAAAAAGCAACATGATACTCAATATAAAAATTATTTGTCGCAGAGGCTACCTACTTTGCATGTACTTGAGTTTCCAACTGGAAAATATATATGCAAAAAAATTATATATTATAAGAAACTTTCTTTTGTTGCATACTAGAAGAGCAGAAATAAAAAATCTATATATTAAGAAACTATTTTTTTAAATTAATTTTATAAGAAACTTAATATATATTAAAATGTTGTTAAAATCATGTTGTTATCTGTTTGAAAGATACCACATATTCATAAACAAAGATTATTATTTTTCCAATGGAAAATTACATTAACATGATTGTTATCTATAAATAAAGCATTGAGAATTTTGTAATGGATTTTCAAGATGAAAATTTAGAGGCTATTTTGTCCTAATCACTAAACATAATCCAAACTAATTAAATTAAAAGTTAGATAATTTCACCTTTGACAACTACACGGGCATATATGCAGATAGCTAGATATCAAATAACATAGGAAGTCTTCAACTATTGGATCAACTAATAGTTAGATTAAAGAAAGCTGCATTTCAGGGCAGTTTAATACATATATCAAATAAAACTCAGCAACAATTAAAAGGCACCTGTTCCCAAGTGGCTGAAGCCAATGGATATCAGAACACAAATATATGTACAACCAAATCAACATCTCAACATCCTGTGTAAGTAAAGCTTTCAAACTTTGAAATATGATATCACATTTCATAACAGGCAAATATTAAGTCACATAATATACAAAATCACAAAACTATATAATATACTACATTACTAACTTAACTATCCAAAAAACTACTATTTCAATCCGATCTCTCACTTCATCCCAAAAGTAATTCTATATTATATTATATATTATATATCTAATCTAATATCCAATAAACTCAAATATATTTAAAACCTCTTGAAAATACTGTTTTCTCGAGAATAAAGAAGACATACATGGTGTCCATAAAAATGATATTAATTAGTCGCTTAACAGTTGCCTTGATTGAATAATGGATCCATGTCATTAGTTGTAGTACTTCATAATGTCTGTCCGAAAGTATAGGTAAAGTTATTTGGGGACAAATGAGCTACGCCTAATGGTTCACACTACTGAACCTATTTCTGGTATGCAAAATTATACATAAAAAGTGAATAGGCTATAGAAGTTGAGAATAATAGCCAAAACAAAACCACTTAGTATATACACGACTTTTATTCAAAATCAATATATGTTATCTTTGTCTCTATAAAATGCACACGTAGCAATGAAAATAAAAGCTTTGAAAGTGAAGATAGGAAAAATTAGACATATTGTGCTAAAAAAAGTTGTAGCAATTAATAAATCCGAAGTCATTAATGTTGTTTTGGAACACCTTAATGAAGTGAAGTAACTCAGAAGAGATGGACAAACTATTAAAAAGTAAAAATCATCCCAAGAAGAAGATACGCAGTATATTAATTATGCACCATTGGACATGAAACTAAAAATAAAAAATAAACCAAACACTCCGTAACTATAACTAAAAATAAAAAACAAACCAAACACTACGTCAATATGCCAGTCATTTTGGTGATGATGTAAACATTAAATTGAATAAACTTAAATAGTAAAATGATATCCATTGCAAATTATTTGAACAATATCCAAGTTTAAAAGTTGTTCAATTCAAAAGCACAATGCAATATGTGTAACAACATTTTGCTTATAAAAAAAATATGTCTAACAACAATTGCCTTGACATCGTATCTCTGTAAAGCCTCATAAAAAATCTCCTTTAAACTGTGCAATACCAGCAACAGAAACAGTAAAAGAAATAAGAAACTTTGGATAATCTTAATTGATAGGAAGCAATGTATGAAGAAAATAGAGAATCACAAAGGTTTTGGACGCATACCCTACGAAAAACAAAGTATAGCAACAATGCAGTCCGAAGCATACCCTACAAAATCAAGTTATAAAAAAAAAACATATGCCACATCATGATGATTTCGACACATTTACACTTACAGAATGGAGAAACATAAACAAATATTGGTACTAATAAGTTGTATACTTTCGAATTGAAACTTACCCGTATTGATTACCGAAGTACCTTGTCAAACAAAGTCCTCTTGATAATTTGAAATCAAATAAATACGAAATGAGAGAATGAAAAAAAAACAATATAAAAAAAAAAAGAGATGAAGACAATGGCACAAAGAAGCAATCACTGCTTGTTGTTGTAGACACAAAAGAGAAAAGCCTAAATAAAACTATAAGTAGCAGCTATTGTTGTGCTACCAAAAATGAAGATAATGATGATGGAAGAGACTACCTCCAAGGAATCAGGTTTTGAAATGGTGTGGTGCTCAGTGAGTTGTTTCTCTAGCACTACCTATCTAAAGAATCAAGATCGATAAGGATTCGTTAAATTGAAATGAAAATTTTTATAAAAAAATGAGAATATCGTAAATCCACAACATATATGATCAAAGATTAATCAGTAAAATAATTGAACTTGGAAATTTTTGACACATATACAACATCCTTATAAATATCTTCTAAATTCAATGAGCACTCACAAGAAATTGAAGGAACCTGTTTGAAACACAAGAAGGGGGTTGAATTGTGTTTTAGACTATTTTAAATTCTTTTCGTAAGCAGATAATAGTTTTCGCAAGGTTGGATGCTAAAACGATTAAAAGCAAAGAGAGCTCTTCCAAACACCAAGTTGGACGCTAACTTAGTTTGACTAAGATAAGAAGGCAGCGTAATAAAAGGCAATTCAATCCCAGTTAGTTAGTTAGATAATAAACTAAAGTAGGGTAAGGGAGAGAAAAGAACACAAAGATGTTATCCTGGTTCACTCTTCACCAATGAGCTACGTCCAGTCCTCTCTACTTGAGAGCTTTATCCACTATAACAAAAAGCCTTTTGTTACAAAGTATTCAACACCTCTTCAGGCAATATTCTCAACCTCTTCAGGTTCTCTAAGTATTCTTTTACAGACAAGCCTCTTCAGGCTCAACCAAACTATGGTTTTGAAAAGAGTTTGTTCTACTAACTCACTAAATGTGAGAATTCGAAACTAAAGCTTAGACTCTTGAAAACAACTCTACACAGAGAGTAATTTGAAAGTGAGGATCAGAGTAGCTTTTCTAGCTTTGCAAGCTTGAGATTTTTTCTTTGATTTCTTGAGCTAATATTTGCTTGTATCTCTTAAAAGATTTTGAATTGCTAAGTGTTGCTTCACTTGTATTTTTGCTCAAGTTCAGTCTTGTAATTTTGCAGTTTTAAAGGATGGAGGTATATATAGCCTCTTGTCTTTGAGCAGACTTTATTCTTCAACGGATGGAAAAGGATCCGTTCTGATGAGCATTGAATGCATTTGATCCATTGAGTCTGATGGCTTCTGAAGTTTCTGATCAGCAGGATAGACTGTCACGATGATAGCTAAAAGTGGTGCTGACATATCCTCTGAGTAGAACAAAAGTTGCCTTTTGTTTTTCCATAAGAAGAAGGTCAACTTCTTAAAGTGATAAAGACATTCTGGCTTACTCTTTACATTTGTACGAATATTACAAAGAATGTTTTGTCCCAAGGGTATAAGCCTTTTACAGGGAATAATAAATTCAAATGCTTTTACAAGATATTTGCGCTTGAAATATAAAAGCATTTATTGGACTAGCTATTACAAAAGGTAACCGAAAGAGTCTTTGGACTCAAGGTTCTATAAATTACCGTCCAGTCGTAAACCAAGACGAAATGTTGGACGAGATAAAGTCTTTGGACATGTTGGACGAGATAAAGTCTTTGGACTATGGATAGTCTTTGGACTCAATTAATTCTTATCCTGCACACTTAATATAAAACGTTAGTCCATAAAAAATCTTTGTTCATCTTAAATTAGCTCTTTGTTAACATCAAAACTTAAGGGATTATTTGGACCATAAACACTTTGGTTCCAACAATCTCCCCCTTTTTGATGATGACAAAACATACTAATTTGATTGAACAAAGAGTCCTAGAGAGCTGAAGGGCTCCCCCTAAGACAAATATTCTAATCATTTAAAGCATCTAAGCATTTAAGGCATATTAGACAGATATAAGCTTTTAAGCATGGAAAGCCAGAGAGCTGAAGGGCTCCCCCTAAGACAAACATTCTAATCATTTAAAGCATCTAAGCATTTAAGGCATATTAGACAGATATAAGCTTTTAAGCATGGAAAGCCAGACATGTATTAAAAAGCAATCAATCAAGATGTATATATTCAATCAACCCATTTTCTCCCCCTTTTTGTCATCAGACAAAAGAGTGAGAAACATGTAACACCCTGCTCTTTCACTTCTATGTATATATGTGTTGATACTTGCTTATAGATGCTTGCATATGTCGTTTTTGCTTGTTTTTGGTGCATAAGTTCATAGTTGTAATAGTTCAGCATTTAGAAAAATCAATTCATCCGAGTCTAAATAACCTGTTTCACGGTTTTGGCCATATCTTGAGTTCTAGACATCCAATCGAGATGATCTAGTATGCGTTGGAAAGCTTAGAGGATTACCTACAAGTTTTATTCAGGTGTCGATGCCAAAAATCGATTGGGAAATCGATTTGGGAAATCGATTTCCAGGTGAAGAAATCGATTTCCAGAAGGTGGAAATCGATTGTTTGAAGGGCAAAATCGATTTCTTTGATACGAAAATCGATTTGGCCAATCGATTTCCATGGATGTTGAAATCGATTTTCATGCGTGTCAGAGCTTGTGTACGCGTTTGGGTTACTGGGCTATGCTGTGTATGGCCCATTCGTCCTAAACGTCCCTAACAGCTATATATACATAGGGTGTGGATACTAGGTTATGTATGACCTAAACCTAGTATCCACACCCTATTGTACACACTTTTTGCCTCTTCTCATCCCTAAGCGCTCTAATTGATCTCTTGCTCTAGAAAACCCAAAAGACGAATCCTGCTTTGGTGTTCTTCGTCAAGAACACGCCGTTGTTTAGCTAATCCATTCCTGCTGCTAGAGTTAATCTCCTAAGTTAGAAACCAAGGTGAGTTTCTAATCCTAGTTTTGTTTTCCCTTTTAATCCTTAACTTAAAGATCGACTCTGCTTTCCAGTGTTGCGATCGTGATCAAGTGCTGAATCCGTAAGAAGGAACCGTAGCAGAACTTGGCTCTATTCTCTTTCCCTTAGGCTGTGAATCGTCATACTAGGTATGGGGGGAGAAAATTGGTCATGAGTATATGGGTTTTGGGATAGGTTAAGATGAATGGGTTAACCCATGACCCCTATATGTTTGTCTATATGCATTGTAAGTGCCTATGAATATTGTTATGTTGTTTTCTGACTATATGAGTATTGATTGATGAATAATCTGATGTCATAACATGTTTATAACTATGAGTACATGATTATTATGATTGTTGATGAATTGATGATGATGAACATATTGTTTATGCCATGATATGGTGTTTTGTTAACCTTATGCTATCAGAACATAGTTATAAGGAGAAAATAAATAGGCAATGTGAGATTGATGACCAAGGATTAGTTTGAGAACCCTTAGGTTATGATTTATGAGTGTTGGACTAATCAAATTGGTGATAAATAGCTTAGGCTCGAATGATATGTTAGAGAACGTAGACTGGTCTATAGCGGAGGAAAACCGCTGCTGTATGATCTGACACCCAGAAATCGATTTCTAGCACATGGAAATCGATTTGAATCGACCATGAATCGATTTCCAGAGTGTGGAAATCGATTTGGCCTTGTAGAAATCGATTTTTAGAATCGATTTTCCCTTGTTCAAAATCGATTTGGGAAATCGATTTGAACTTGTTGAAACCGATTTTTAGAGATTGGAAATCGATTTTGAAGACTTGAGAAATCGATTCCAGAGAATGGAAATCGATTCTCACGTGCCCAGGAGCAGTTTTGACCCCTTATGCTTGATGGATAGTGTTATGTAGGCTTGTTATAATCCTAATAAGATATGAATTATGGTTTAGATATTAAGATTAAGTTATGATTTTAATAAGATATGAATTGTGGTTTAGATATTAAGATTAAGTTATAATCTTAATAAATATATGACTTGAGGTCTAAATATTAAGGTTAAGTTGTAATCTTAATAAAATATGGATTGAGGGTTTAGATAATAAGATCAAGTATAATGCGTAATAAAAGTAATGTTAAGTTAAGACTTAACAAAGAGAACAATTGATAAGACGATGATATTATTGGTAACGACGTACTGTTACCGATGTTGTTGGTTAAATCATTCTTGATGCTTATTGGTCAAGCTTGATGTTGATAAATCATCTTTGATGCTCGTTGGTCAAAGTTGATAGCCATGTAATGGTGTGATGGTGAATGGTTGGACATGTGTTTGCATGTTGTTGAGCATAGCATGCATCATACGTTGACGTTGATATGTTGGGTGGAAAGCAAAGGATGAATCGCGATAGTGGAGGCCACGATGGGTGTTATCCCGGCCTTGCGGGTACATTGGGTAGGGAAATTCCAGGTGACATGGGCTAGCTACTTATTGTCGGAGTGACCTAAAGGATAAGCTTGAGTACCCTGACTAGCCACTATACGTTATCAGGATTAGTGAGAGTGTTCGGGGATGGCCCATGGTCTGGCATATCATCCACGTTGGTAACCGGACATGTACTCCTAATCGTCTTTCCAGAGTTATAGTTGTTGGCCACATGCATACGGAGTAGTGATGTTGCATTCGCATTGACATGCTTTTTTTTGATATGTATGTATATATATATATATATATATATATATATATATATATATATATATATAAATATATTGATTATACATGTGTTGATTGATGTATGTCGTATGTCATCTTAATTACTATTCCATTCCGTTTACATATATTTATGATCGTATTTCTCACCCCCATCTTTTGTTGTTCTTGTGCATATGATGTTGCATGTGCAGAGGAGGGTGAGCATGCTGACGAGGAGTGATCCCGTGGAGATCTCTCTTAGTAGTAGTAGATAGGATTTACATTCAGTTGTTTAGTTTTATTCCGATGTGTTATCGGTATATGTATACCAACTCTGATCATGTGACATCGGGTTTTGGGTTTTGGTTTATGTTAACGTTTTTCCGCAGTTGTTTTATGTTTAAAATGTTTCCGGATCATGTGGTACTTGCTGCCTTTTATGTTAAAATTTTATTTAACTTGCATGCTTTATTTTATTTTATCGTATGCGGGGTAGCGAGTGTCGCATTTAGTGGTATCAGAGCCGGTCTGTCCTACAAGCCGGGGTATGTGTCTGTTGTGTCTCTTCTGTGTACTCTGCAAAAGTGTTTTGAACTTGTGTGACTGTTTTATTATGCCTTTTGTTAAAAATTTTCTCCAGTAGGATTTAACCAATTTTGAATTGGTTAAGATCGCTGAGTGATAGGACAATGGGGTCGTGGCAGGGAACTGTCCGAACCATTGATTGTGAACCTTAACCTGTTTTGTTGTTGCCTAAGAGTATGTATGACTTTAGGTGCCGATCAATATTATCCTTCCTAGAGTGTCATTCTTAATGATGTGTTACAAGAGGAAAGATGGTAACATGAAGTTGTGTGTCAATTATTGACAACTGGACAAGGTGACCCTTAAGAATAGGTATCCTCTTCCTAGGATAGATGACCTTATGGACCAGCTGATAGGAGCTTGTGTGTTTTCTAAGATAGATTTGAGATTAGGCTATCACCAAATTCGGGTCAAGTCTGAGGACATTCCAAAGACTGCGTTCAGAACGCGCTATGGTCATTATGAGTATCTAGTTATGCCTTTTGATGTGACTAATGCCCCTGCTGTGTTCACGGACTACATGAACAAGATCTTCCATCCGTACTTGGATAGGTTTGTAGTTTTCTTCATAGATGATATCATAGTATACTCTAAGACTAAGGAGGAACATGAGAAACACTTGAGGATAGTATAGGAAACCCTTAAGGAAAAACAGTTGTATGCCAAGTTGTCCAAGTGTGAGTTTTGGTTAGAAGAGGTGAGTTTCTTAGGACACATCATCTCTAAAGGAGGGATAGCCGTGGACCCAGCTAAGGTAGAAACCGTGCTCCATTGGGAAGCACCTAAGTCAGTGACCGAGGTTAGAAGTTTCTTGGGTTTAGCCGGGTACTATAGGAGGTTTATAGAGGGATTCTCTAAGATAGCTTTGCCTATGACCCGCCTTACTAAGAAAGGTCAGATCTTCGTGTGGGACTCTAAGTGTGAGGAAAGTTTTCAGAAGTTGAAGAATAGGTTGACATCTGCACCTGTGTTAGTGTTACCCAATCCTAGTGAACCTTTTGTAGTGTACTGTGATGCTTCGAAGCAAGGTTTAGGTGGTGTGTTGATGCAGAATGGTCAGGTAGTAGCTTATGCTTCTACGCAGCTTAAGACCCATGAGAAGAACTACCCTACTCATGACTTGGAGTTAGGAGCTGTAGTGTTTGCCTTAAAAATTTGGAGGCATTACCTCTATGGAGCTAGATTTGAGGTCTTTAGTGATCATAAGAGTTTGAAATACCTGTTTGACCAAAAGGAGCTGAATATGAGACAGCGTAGGTGGATGGAATTTCTTAAGGATTATGAGTTTGAGTTGAGTTACCACCCAGGTAAGGCCAATGTAGTGGCTGATGCTTTGAGTAGACAAACCTTACATGTTTCAGCTTTGATGGTTAGAGAGATGGATTTGATAGAGGAGTTTAGAGATTTGAGTTGGCTTGGGAAGTTACCCCTAAGAGCATTAGGTTAGGAATGTTGAAAATCACTAGCAGTTTGATGGATCAGATTAGAGAAGGGCAGAAGATAGATGTATACCTTTTAGACCAGAGAGAGTTGATTGCTCAAGGTAGAAATCTCAGTTTTAAGGATGGGACTGATGGAATTTTGAGGTTTCAAGATAGAGTTTGTATACCTGATATTCCAGAGCTTAGGAAGTTGATCCTTGAGGAAGGGCATAGGAGTGGTTTGAGTG
The DNA here is from genome assembly GCA_039655645.1 of Ammopiptanthus mongolicus. Classification (NCBI taxonomy): domain Eukaryota; kingdom Viridiplantae; phylum Streptophyta; class Magnoliopsida; order Fabales; family Fabaceae; genus Ammopiptanthus; species Ammopiptanthus mongolicus. The sequence goes on along the minus strand of CM077351.1, from coordinate 66,913,234 downwards.
TTCACCCAGGAGCCACAAAGATGTATCAGGATCTGAAACGGATGTTTTGGTGGCCTAGGATGAAAAAGGATGTGGCTGAGTTTGTTTATGCTTGCCTAGTGTGTCAGAAGGCTAAGATAGAGCACCAGAAACCTTCAGGTAAGTTGCAACCTTTGAGTATCCCTGAGTGGAAGTGGGATAGTATCTCTATGGATTTTGTGTCTGGACTCCCTAGGACTCCAGCTGGTTGTGATGCCATATGGGTTGTTGTGGACAGGTTAACCAAATCTGCCCATTTCATTCTTATGAACATGGAATATCCATTAGATAAGTTGACTGGGTTGTACATCAGAGAAATAGTTAGATTGCATGGTGTACCCTCTAGCATAATTTCAGACAGAGATCCTAGATTTACCTCTAGATTTTGGAATAGTTTGCATGAGGCCTTAGGAACTAAGCTTAGATTGAGTCCAGCTTACCACCCACAGACCGATGGTCAGTCTGAGAGAACAATCCAGTCCTTAGAAGACTTGTTGAGGGCATGTGTGCTAGAGCAGTCGGGTAGTTGGGATAAATTTTTACCCCTTATAGAGTTTACCTACAACAATAGCTTCCATTCCAGTATTGGGATGGCACCTTATGAGGCTTTGTATGGAAGGAGGTGTAGGATACCCTTGTGTTGGAATGAGCCTGGAGAGAATGTTGTGTTAGGACCTGAGGTAGTGCAAGAGACTACAGAGAAAGTGAGGATGATACAGGATAAGATGAGAGTGGCACAGAGTAGGAAAAAGAGTTACCATGATAAAAGAAGAAAAACTCTCGAATTCCAAGCGGGGGATCATGTGTTCTTGCGAGTTACTCCAACAACTGGGGTTGGCAGATTAATGAAAGCGGAAAAACTTACTCCTAGATTCATTGGCCCTTACCAAATTCTAAAAAGAGTCGGTGAAGTCGCTTACCAAATAGCCTTACCCCCGTTCTTATCAAACCTTCATAATGTGTTTCATGTGTCCCAACTTCGAAAGTATGTTCATGATCCAAGCCATGTGATAGTACCCGATGTTATTCCACTAAAGGATAACTTGACCTTTGAGGTGTTACCACTTCGGGTTGAAGATCGAAGGGTCAAGCAGCTGAGAGGGAAGGAAATTCCCTTGGTCAAGGTCATTTGGAGTGGAGCTACAAAAGAAAGTGGTACGTGGGAATTGGAGAGCAAGATGAAGGAGTCATACCCGCATCTGTTTACTCAAGGTGAGTAGAAATTTCGAGGACGAAATTTTTTTATAAGGGGGGTGGAATTGTAACACCCTGCTCTTTCACTTCTATGTATATATGTGTTGATACTTGCTTATAGATGCTTGCATATGTCGTTTTTGCTTGTTTTTGGTGCATAAGTTCATAGTTGTAATAGTTCAGCCTTTAGAATAATCAATTCATCCGAGTCTAAATAACCTGTTTCACGGTTTTGGCCATATCTTGAGTTCTAGACATCCAATCGAGATGATATAGGATGCGTTGGAAAGCTTAGAGGATTACCTACAAGTTTTATTCAGGTGTCGATGCCAAAAATCGATTGGGAAATCGATTTGGGACATCGATTTCCAGGTGAAGAAATCGATTTCCAGAAGGTGGAAATCGATTGTTTGAAGGGCAAAATCGATTTCTTTGATAAGAAAATCGATTTGGCCAATCGATTTCCATGGATGTTGAAATCGATTTCCATGCGTGTCAGAGCTTGTGTACGCGTTTAGGTTACTGGGCTATGCTGTGTACGGCCCATTCGTCCTAAACGTCCCTAACAGCTATATATACATAGCGTATGACCTAAACCTAGTATCCACACCCGATTGTACACACTTTTTGCCTCTTATCATCCCTAAGCGCTCTAATTGATCTCTTGCTCTAGAAAACCCAAAAGACGAATCCTCCTTTGGTGTTCTTCGTCAAGAACACGCCGTTGTTTAGCTAATCCATTCTTGCTGCTAGAGTTAATATCCTAAGTTAGAAACCAAGGTGAGTTTCTAATCCTAGTTTTGTTTTCCCTTTTAATCCTTAACTTCAAGATCGACTCTGCTTTCCAGTGTTGCGATTGTGATCAAGTGCTGAATCCGTAAGAAGGAACCATAGCAGAACTTGGCTCTGTTCTCTTTCCCTTAGGCTGTGAATCGTCATACTAGGTATGGGGGGAGAAAATTGGTCATGAGTATATGGGTTTTGGGATAGGTTAAGATGAAGAGGTTAACCCATGACTCCTATATGTTTGTCTATATGCATTGTAAGTGCCTATGAATGTTATTATGTTGTTTTCTGACTATATGAGTATTGATTGATGAATAATCTGATGTCATAACATGTTTATAACTATGAGTACATGATTATTATGATTGTTGATGAATTGATGATGATGAACATATTGTTTATGCCATGATATGGTGTTTTGTTAACCTTATGCTATCAGAACATAGTTATAAGGAGAAAATAAATAGGCAATGTGAGATTGATGACCAAGGATTAGTTTGAGAACCCTTAGGTTATGATTTATGAGTGTTGGACTAATCAAATTGGTGATAAATAGCTTAGGCTCGAATGATATGTTAGAGAACGTAGACTGGTCTATAGCGGAGGAAAATCGCTGCTGTATGATCTGACACCCAGAAATCGATTTCCAGCACATGGAAATCGATTTGAATCGACCATGAATCGATTTCCAGAGTGTGGAAATCGATTTGGCCTTGTAGAAATCGATTTTTAGAATCGATTTTCCCTTGTTCAAAATCGATTGGGGAAATCGATTTGAACATGTTGAAACCGATTTTCAGAGATTGGAAATCGATTTTGAAGACTTGAGAAATCGATTCCAGAGAATGGAAATCGATTCTCACGTGCCCAGGAGCAGTTTTGACCCCTTATGCTTGATGGATAGTGTTATGTAGGCTTGTTATAATCCTAATAAGATATGAATTATGGTTTAGATATTAAGATTAAGTTATGATTTTAATAAGATATGAATTGTGGTTTAGATATTAAGATTAAGTTATAATCTTAATAAATATATGACTTGAGGTCTAAATATTAAGGTTAAATTATAATCTTAATAAAATATGGATTGAGGGTTTAGATAATAAGATCAAGTATAATGCGTAATAAAAGTAATGTTAAGTTAAGACTTAACAAAGAGAACAATTGATAAGACGAGGATATTATTGGTAACGACGTACTGTTACCGATGTTGTTGGTTAAATCATTCTTGATGCTTATTGGTCAAGCTTGATGTTGATAAATCATCTTTGATGCTCGTTGGTCAAAGTTGATAGCCATGTAATGGTGTGATGGTGGATGGTTCGACATGTGTTTGCATGTTGTTGAGCATAGCATGCATCATACGTTGACGTTGATATGTTGGGTGGAAAGCAAACGATGAATCGCGATAGTGGAGGCCACGATGGGTGTTATCCCGGCCTTGCGGGTACATTGGGTAGGGAAATTCCAGGTGACATGGGCTAGCTACCTATTGTCGGAGTGACCTAAAGGATAAGCTTGAGTACCATAACTAGCCACTGTATGTTATCAGGATTAGTGAGAGTGTTCGGGGATGGCCCATGGTCTGGCATATCATCCACGTTGATAACCGGACATGTACTCCTAATCGTCTTTCCAGAGTTATAGTTGTTGGCCACATGCATACGGAGTAGTGATGTTGCATTCGCATATATATATATATATATATATATATATATATATATATATTGATTATACATGTGTTGATTGATGTATGTTGTATGTCATCTTAATTACTATTCCATTCCGTTTACATATATTTATGATCGTATTTCTCACCCCCATCTTTTGTTGTTCTTGTGCATATGATGTTGCATGTGCAGAGGAGGGTGAGCATGCTGACGAGGAGTGATCCCGTGGAGATCTCTCTTAGTAGTAGTAGATAGGATTTACATTCAGTTGTTTAGTTTTATTCCGATGTGTTATCGGTATATGTATATCAACTCTGATCATGTGACATCGGGTTTTGGGTTTTGGTTTATGTTAACGTTTTTCCGTAGTTGTTTTATGTTTAAAATGTTTCCGGATCATGTGGTACTTGCTGCCTTTTATGTTAAAATTTTATTTAACTTGCATGCTTTATTTTATTTTATCGTATGCGGGGTAGCGGGTGTCACAAAACACATCATAGTCAGTATATTTGAAAACAAATAAAACAAATTTTAAGAAGAGGGAGGAGGTTTTGGAATAAAATCTTTGAATATAGCCGCAATTTGCTGAGTGAGCACCGCATTGTTGGCTTCTATGGTCCGTTGGACGAACTCTTGAAACTCAGAAGGAATAACCGAGCCGGAACTCTCAGCTGTGGCCCTGGTTGCGTCCACACCTCTTTGATCAGGAACTATACTAAGAGCCTGAGAAGGAGATGGATCAACAAGATGGACCATTGAGAGAGGGATCGGTTGAGACTTGGACTGAGCTGAGTCTGCAACTTGTTCCACTTCCTCAGTATGAGCTTCAGATGAAGGGTCCGCATAGACGATTTTGGTGTCCCTAGTCTCTTCAGGAATAACCGGCTTAGGAGGAAGAGGAGGAGGAACATTAGGATCAATGATAGGTTTAGGTGGAGGTGGCAGCACTTCAAGTATGATCTCAGCATCATCATACTTGTTTTCTCTCCATCTGATAGCAGGTAAAGGCAAAACATCTCTAGGATAAAGAGGTATCCCAAAGATATCGTCTATGATCATGTAGTCAGCTTCACGGATTCGATATTGTCTTGGGTAGACGCGAATCTCTGCTTTCTCCTCAATTGATAGTCCAGAAGATGATGCTTCTTGGAGCATCTCCAGATGTGGTTTTCCCAATAGACCTTAGCATCTGGGTCAAATCTGAATCGGGGATCTTTCTTCCAAATGCTTGCTAGAGCCCCAGAGTCATCTCGATGTTTTTTCCAAAACAAGGGATTAAAAGCATTTTTGTAAGGCATCGTCCATGACTCAAGCCTTTTGCGAAGGTCCTTATCCCTGTTGGGATCTAGAATAGGGATCCTTGGACAAGTTCGAGGAGGAACAACTCCTACTCTTATGCGGGATGTCCTTGACCAAAATTTCTTTGGAAGGTTGTGATGAATCTTAGCTTCCCGAGTCATGTCACATTCCTTCCGCACGGCATAATAAGGAAGAAAGTCCCGAACATCAGAATACTCCTTCCATGTTGATGGGTAGCTTGGAATGAAAGATAGGTCGGGATCAAGGATGAAGTTGGTTAAGCCAAACGTCCTTGCACTTCTTTCGTACTCAGTTTTGTATCCTTTCTTGTCTTCATGACGAAGAACAACGTGCCTCTTTACATTGTAGTGGCACCATTGGAATGCCTTGTCCTTGATGAGGTTGGGATAGACTTTCCTTGGAGGAAACGTCTTCTTCTCAAGGCAAATAACCAAGGGTCCATGGGCTGTGTATATTTCAGAGGGCAGGCGTTTAGTTGAAGTTTGTGGGATGGGGTAGTAGCCATGTTTAGGGGGTGAGGTGGGTGGTGTGGGTGGTTGTTCGTATTCATATTCAGGTAATGGAAGAGGGCTTTTGGGGTGAGGTTCAGTAATGGGGGGTGTGTGTTCAAGGAATATAACAGGAAAGTCGCATTTGACCTCAGCCCAAATTGAGCATTTGTTACTGTGGTCTATTCCGGGGATGCGTCTATATTTTCTTTTGGGAAAGATCTGTCTGGGGTAGGGAGCACCATAAGGTTGGAAGGGGTGATCTCCCCAGGGTGTGAACCAGTCTTCGGGTTCATTTGGTGAGGTTAGAGTTTGAGTTTGTGGTAGGTCAATGGGTGAAAGTGGTAGGGAAGGTTCAAAGGACAAGTCTTCGATTTCAGACGATTGGACAACAGAAGAAGTAATAACTGAACTGGAGATGGGTTCAGTATTACCTTTTGTCTTTGCTCGAGTTGACCTTGCCCTTGTTGACAAAGGTTTAGGCAGAGGTGCAGCAGACGAGGTTTCCAATCTTGGCCCTTTAACTACCCTGGAGATGGGTAGATTGTCCTCTTCGTCCTCTTCAGTGGGAGCTAGAACCAGCTTCCTTTTTCTGGATGGTTGGACAGTGAGCTTTGGACGAGAAGAAGGAGTCCTAGCTATTGGATGAGCTAGTTCAGCGGAGCGTCCAGCAGTGATGCATTGTTCAGACGCTTCTTCTGAGCCTTGCGTCTGAGCTCCTTTTTGTTTTCCTTCAAGTTTGGACTTTTTGAAGCAATCCAACTGCATCATCACCAAACTTTGCCTGCTAAACTCAGGCTGATGCACACGTTCAATGCCATGAACTCCGTAGTATCTGACCTTTCTTTCTAGAGCCAAGTTCTTTAGGTCATCGTAGACCATATGCTTCTCGAATATTTTTGAGAGAAGAGCACCATAGATGATTGCAGTATTCTTCCCAGAGCCTTCAATGACATATTTGAAGAAGGAAAAGAGTAGGTGGGGAAGGTTTATCTGCCTTTCTAGAATCAAATGAACCAGGCAAAATTGATGAGCCTTTGATACATTATCCTTCGACCCAGCCTTATGAAGGATAGCTTTGTTCAAGACTTGGTGAAGAACCCTAGCCTTGTCGGTCATTTTTGAGGCTATGAGTTTGTCACCCGAGTTCTTCAACAGACAATCTCTGATGGTGGAAGCATCACCAATCTCTTCCTCCCAGTCATCCTCAATCGTTATACCAAATTGGGCGCACCCAATCGCATTAGAAATGGTTGCTTCAGATACTATTACTTCAGTATCAAGTACTTTGTTGCGAATCTCCCTTGCAGAGACAATAGGGTTTGTCCAGAACTCCCTAACTAGAGCAAGGTAGATTACCGGAGAACCTTCAAAGAAGCTTGACCATCCAGCAGCATGGATATTGGAGAAAATGTCAATTCCGTTATCAGCCAGGAATTGTAGATTAAACTTGAACTCGACCATGACATCAGCAGTCTGAGCGTTAAAGGTTTTTCCTTTACCCTTAGAGCCAGCAGCATAAAAGGTTGCCATAGTTTCAGAGAGGAGGTTTAGAAAAAAAAATTTCAGAAGGGGTTTTCCTTTTCGAAGATGCAAGAAGAAAGATTAAAGCTTTTTGTAAAGGTTTGATTTTTAACAAAACCTAGGTTTTAAAGAAAGGAGAAGAGAGAGCGAAAACCTTTCGTATTTTCAAAGAGAAAGAGAGCGAAACGACGTGCATTAAATGCCTGACACGTTCAAACTTTGAAACCGTAAAAAACATTTTTGGCAAACAAAGAAAACAAAAACTGACTCAGTTAAGGGAATGAAAGATAATAGTTCATTCGACAAAGATTGAGTTCCATTAATGCATTAGACGAGCAATCAGAAAGTACAATGAACGAGCATATATTGGACGTAATGCAAATATTGGACGCATGCATTGGACTCTCAGTCAATTAATGAAATGCATGTTCAGATATTTTCTTATAAATATGAACCTATCTTCGGCTAATGGCTTAGTGAAGATATTTGCCCATTGATGGTCAGTATCAACAAATTGAATATCTATTGTTCCTTTCTGCACATAGTCTCTAATAAAATGATGCTTTATTTCTATATGCTTTGCTCTAGAATGCAGTATGGGGTTCTTTGACAAGTTAATAGCAGCAGTGTTATCACACATGGTAGGGATGTTGCTTACAAACACATTGTAGTCTCCCAACTGATGTTTGATCCATAGCAGTTGTGAGCAGCAGCTGGCTGCAGCAATGTACTCAGCTGCAGCAGTTGATAGAGCAATTGTGCTTTGCCTTTTGCTTGACCATGAGACATGATTAGCACCAATGAAGTGACACCCTCCACTTGTGCTTTTCCTTTCTATTCTATCTCCAGCATAGTCAGCGTCACAGAATCCAACTAATCTGTATTCATCAAATTTCTTATACAAAAGACCCAGATTAGTAGAACCTTTTAGGTATCTAAAGATTCTTTTTACTGCTGAGAGATGAGACTCTCTTGGATCAGATTGAAAACGAGCACATAAGCAAACACTAAACATGATATCAGGTCTAGACGCAGTTAGATATAAGAGGGAACCAATCATACCTCTGTATACCTTTTGGTCTACCTTTTTATCTTTATCATCTTTGTTTAGCACGGACGTTGGATGTATTGGTGTATTCATAGGTTTACAATTGTCCAACTTGAAGCGTTTTAGAAGCTCCTTTGTATACTTCGTCTGATGAATGTACACTCCGTCTGAAGTTTGCTTTACTTGATGTGACACCTGCTACCCCGCATACGATAAAATAAAATAAAGCATGCAAGTTAAATAAGATTTTAAAACTTTAACATAAAAGGTAGCAAGTACCACATGATCCGAAAACATTTTAAACATAAAACAACTGCGGAAAAACATTAATCATAAACGAAACCCGAAACCCGATGTCACATAATCAGAGTTGGTATACATATACCGAAAACACATCGGAATAAAACTAAACAACTGAATGTAAATCCTATCTACTACTACTAAGAGAGATCTCCACGGGATCACTCCTCGTCAGCATGCTCACCCTCCTCTGCACATGCAACATCATATGCACAAGAACAACAAAAGATGGGGGTGAGAAATACGATCATAAATATATGTAAACGGAATGGAATAGTAATTAAGATGACATACAACATACATCAATCAACACATGTATAATCAATACATATCAAAGATGCATGTCAATGCGAGTGCAACATCACTACTCCGTATGCATGTGGCCAACAACTCTAACTCTGGAGAGACGATTAGGAGTACATGTCCGGTTATCAACGTGGATGTTATGCCAGACCGTGGGCCATCCCCGAACACTCTCACTAATCCTGATAACGTATAGTGGCTAGTCAGGGTACTCAAGCTTATCCTTTAGGTCACTCCGACAATAGGTAGCTAGCCCATGTCACCTGGAATTTCCCTACCCAATGTACCCGCAAGGCCGGGATAACACCCATCGTGGCCTCCACTATCGCGATTCATCGTTTGCTTTCCACCCAACGTATCAACGTCAACGCATGATGCATGCTATGCTCAACAACATGCAAACACATGTCCAACCATCCATCATCACCATTACATGGCTATCAACTTTGACCAACAAGCATCAAAGATGATTTAACAACATCAAACTTGATCAATAAGCATCAAGAATGATTTAACCAGCAACATCGGTAACAGTACGTCATTACCAATAACATCATCGTCTTGTTAATTGTTCTCTTTGTTAAGTCTTAACTTAACATTATCTTTATTAAGTATTATACTTAATCTTATTATCTAAACCTCAATTAATATTTTATTAAGATTATAACTTAACCTTAATATTTAAACCTCAAGTCATATATTTATTAAGATTATAACTTAATCCTAATATTTAAACCTCAAGTCATATATTTATTAAGATTGTAACTTAATCCTAATATCTAAACCTCAATTCATATCTTATTAAGATTATAACTTAATCTTAATATCTAAACCACAAGTCATATAGTTATTAAAATTATAACATATTCTTAATATCTAAACCACAATTCATATCTTAATCTTAATATTTAAATCTCAATTCATATCTTATTAAGATTATAACTTAATCTTAATATCTAAACCTCAAATCATATAGTTATAAGATTATAACTTAATCTTAGTATTTAAACCTCAAATCATATAGTTATTAAGATTATAACTTAATCTTAATATCTAAACCACAACTCATATCTTATTAAGATTATAACTTAATCTTAATATTTAAACCTCAAGTCATATGTTTATTAAAATTGTAACTTAATCTTTATAACACTATCCATCAAGCATAAGGGGTCAAAACTGTTCCTGGGCACGTGAGAATCGATTTCCATTCTCTGGAATCGATTTCTCAAGTCTTCAAAATCGATTTCCAATCTCTGAAAATCGATTTCAGCATGTTCAAATCGATTTCCCCAATCGATTTTGAACAAGGGAAAATCGATTCTAAAAATCGATTTCTACAAGGCCAAATCGATTTCCACGCTCTGGAAATCGATTCTTGGTCGATTCAATCGATTTCCATGTGCTGGAAATCGATTTCTGGGTGTCAATTCATACAGCAGCGGGTTTCTTCCGCTATAGACCAATCTACATTCTCTAATTAACATATCATTCGAGCCTAATCTATTTATCATCAATTTGATTATTTCAACACTCATGAATCATAACCTAAGGGTTCTCAAACTAATCCTTGGTCATCAATCTCACATTGCCTATTTATTTTCTCCCTATAACTATGTTCTAATAGTATAGGATTAATAAGACACCATATCATGGCATAAACAACATGTTCATCATCATCAATTCATCAACATTCATAATAATCATGTACTCATAGTTATAAACATGTTATGACATCAGATTATTCATCAATCAATATTCGTACAACCAGAAAACAACATAACAACATTCATAGGCACTTACAATGCATATAGACAAACATATAGGGGTCATGGGTTAACCCCTTCATCTTAACCTATCCCAAAACCCACATACTCATGATCAATTTTCTCCCCCCATACCTGGTATGACGATTCACAGCCTAAGGGAAAGAGAACGAATCCAAGTTCTGCTACGGTTCCTTCTTACGGGTTCAGCACTTGATCACGATCGCAACACTGGAAAGCAGAGTCGATCCTTAAGTTAAGGATTAAAAGGGAAAACAAAACTAGGATTAGAAACTCACCTTGGTTTCTAACTTAGGAGATTAACTCTAGCAGCAGGGATAAACTAGCCAAACAACGGCGTGTTCTTGACGAAGAACACCCAAGCAGGATTCGTCCTTTGGGTTTTCTAGAGCGAGAGATCAATTAGAGCTCTTAGGGATGAGAAGAGGCAAAAAGTGTGTACAATAGGGTGTGGATACTAGGTTTAGGTCATACGCTATGTATATATAGCTGTTAGGGACGTTTTAGGACGAATGGGCCGTACACAGCATAGCCCAGTAACCCGAACGCATACACAAGCTCTGACACGCATGAAAATCGATTTCAACATCCATGAAAATCGATTTTCCTTGGGCCAAATCGATTTTCTTATCAAAGAAATCGATTTTGCCCTTCAAAGAATCGATTTCCTCCTTCTGGAAATCGATTTTCTTCACCTGGAAATCGATTTCCCAAATCGATTTCCCAATCGATTTTGGCATCGACACCTGAATAAAACTTGTAGGTAATCCTCTAAGCTTTCCAACGCATCCTAGATCATCTCGATCGGATGTCTAGAACTCAAGATATGGCCAAAACCGTGAAACAGGTTATTTAGACTCGGATGAATTGATTATTCTAAAGGCTGAACTATTACAACTATGAACTTATGTACCAAAAACAAGCAAAAACGACATATGCAAGCATCTATGAGCAAGTATCAATACATATATACAGAGAAGTGAAAGAGCAGGGTGTTACACTTGAAGTCCGAGGAAGAATTTTAGTTCTCCCATCATGCTCATTTCAAATTCCCTTTGCATTAATTCAGAAAACTCTTGACAAAGAGATTCATCAGTTGCACCTAATATTATATCATCAACGTAAATTTGAGCAACAATAAATTCCTTTTTATTTTCTTTTCTAAACAGAGTTGTGTCCACTTTTCCTCTTGAGAAGCCATTCTCCATTAGGAAAGAGCTGACTCTCTCATACCAAGCTCTAGGAGCTTGTTTGAGTCCATATAAAGCTTTCTTAAGCTTATATACATGCTCAGGATAGTTCTGATCTTCAAAGCCGGGTGGTTGAAGAACATATACTTCTTCATTAATTACACCATTTAGGAATGCACTTTTTACATCCATTTGATAAAGCATGATGTTATGATGTGCAACATATGAGAGTAAGATGCGTATAGCTTCTAATCTAGCTACTGGAGCAAAGGTTTCAGTATAATCAATACCTTCCTCTTGTGAGTAGCCTTGAGCAACTAGCCTTGCTTTATTCCTTACAACTTTGCCATCTTCGTCTAGCTTGTTGCGATAGACCCACTTGGTTCCAATGACAGACTTATCCTTAGGCAAGGAGACCAGCGTCCAAACGTCACTTCGTTGAAACTGGTTGAGCTCCTCTTGCATAGCGAGGATCCAGCATTCGTCCAATAAGGCTTCGTCCACAGACTTTGGTTCCATCTCAGAGATGAAGGATGAGTCAGCTTGCTCTCTGAAGGTTGACCTTGTCCGGACGCTATCATTAGGTTTGCCAATGATTTGATCCTCAGGATGATAAGTTCTGAATTGCCATGAAGAGGAGTGTTTACAGCTTGCTGAGACGATGATGCTCCTGCGTAGCGTTTGATGCCTCGTCTTTGTTGGTTGTTGGACAAGCATCTGAATCATTCAGATTCATATCTGCAAAAGAATCATCTAGCTCTAATAATCTCTTATCAGGCTGTTTGTCATCAAATTTAACATGGATGGATTCTTCAACAATCAAAGTTCTAGAGTTATAGACTCTAAAAGCTTTGGAAGTTTCAGAGTATCCTAACAATATTCCATTATCTACTTTGGCATCAAACTTTCCTAGTTGATCCTTAGTATTTAAAATAAAGCATTGACATCCAAAGGGGTGGAAATAAGAAATGTTGGGTTTACGTCCTTTCCATACTTCACAAGGAGTCTTATTCAAGATTGGTCTTATGTATATTCTGTTTTGAATGTAGCAGGCAGTATTTACAGCTTCAGCCTAGAAGTGCTTAGGGACAGAATTATCACTGAGCATTGCCCTAGCTATCTCCTGAAGAGATCGGTTCTTTCTCTCAATAACACCGTTTTGTTGTGGTGTTCTAGGGGCAGAGAAATTGTGATGAATACCACTTTCATCACAGAACCTTTGAAAAAGCTCATTTTCAAATTCGCCTTCATGATCACTTTTGATCGAGCTGATAAATATACCTTTTTCATTCTGAACTCGCTTACAGAATACAGAAAAGACCTTGATAGACTCATCCTTGTGAGCAAGGAACTTAACCCATGTCCATCTAGTATAGTCATCTACTACGACAAGTCCATATTTCTTACCACTGACAGATGCAGTCCTTGTTGGACCAAACAAATCAAGATGCAACAATTCCAATGGTCTAGAAGTACTAACAATGTTCTTGGACTCAAACGAGTTCTTAACTTGTTTTCCTTTTTGACATTCGTCACAGAGAGCGTCTGATCTAAACACAATCTTTGGTAAACCTCTTACAAGGTTATGCTTGTTTAGTTTAGAGATTAATCTCATACTAGCATAACCAAGTCTTTTGGGCCAGATCCATCGCTCATCTTCAACAGACACTAGACATGATACACTTTGAGTTGAAAGTTCCCCCAAGTTAATCTTGTGCAGATTATTTTGCCTTTTGGAAGTGAATAAGATGGACTCATCAGGGTTCTTGACCATACATTCACCTTTATTGAAGGAAACAACAGACCTACTGTCACAGAATTGACTTATGCTAAGCAAGTTGTGTTTTAATCCTTCAACCAGAAGAACATTATCAATAGAGGGAAGAGGATGCTTACCAATCTTACCTATTCCTACTATCTTTCCCTTCTGGTTGCCTCCAAAGGTGACCCATCCACTAGTCTTCTCACGGATTTCTTGGAACATACACCTTTCTCCCGTCATGTGACATGAGCAACCACTGTCCAAGTACCAGGACTGGGGTCTTTTTTGTGTTGCTAAGCAAATCTGCAACAGGTATTATCATACTCTTAGGTACCCAGATAGACTTGGGTCCTTTTGGGTTAGTTGGTGGTCTTCGTCCATGCATTTTGTTTTTGTTTTTGTAAATGCATTTTGAAGAGGTGTGACCACTCTTTCCACAAATCTTACAGTAAGTTCTGGATGCATGCAAATTATTTTCTTTTTGCTTTCCATAGGAATGAAAAGCCTTGTAATGTTTGTTGGATCCTGATATTTTCTGAGATGCACTTTGTTTCTCAGAGTCATAGCCTAGGCCAGACTTATCATGAGGTGATCTAGTGTACCTCAATATCAGGTCTAACTTCTCTGATCCTCCAACAAGCTTAGTTACGCTTTTGGTGAGATCAGATACCTCTTGTTTCAGTCTAGTTACCTCATGGGGTTCACTGGACTCAGAGGTGAGTTTGTCAGTTAGACTGACATTCTCAGCTTTAAGCTTATTATTCTCTTCAACAAGCTGCTTATTTAGTTTGTTGGACTCTTCCAACTCTTTATTCACTTTTGACAATTTTCTCTTAAGCATGATGTATTGATGATGCAATAGAGAAGAATCATTTAGCAGTTCATCATATGCTTCTTGAAGAGAGTCAGAAACAAATACCTCGTCATCTTCTGATTCAGCATTCGAAGAGCTTTTGACCATCAGGCAGAGATTTGAGGTAGATTGGCTCCTTGGTCTGAACCGATGTTCCAGAGCGTCCAGCTTCTCCTTAGCTGTTTGGAATTGCGAGACCATGTTCAGTCTTGGACGATCAAGGGCGTTGACAATACACCAGTTAGCATAAGCATTTTGAGAACACCGTCTGATATCATCACTCGTCCAGTTTGTTTCATGTTTGGACGACGTTGATCCGTCCTCAAGGGTAATCGTTGGACGATAATCTCCATTAGTGAAGACGTCCCACAACTCATAGTCTTGAGCTTGGACGTATAGTTGGAAAATTGATTTCCAATAAGTATAGTCTGTTCCCTTGAAGATGGGTGGAACATTCACATTCCATCCTCTTTCAGAGGTAGACTCCTGACTTCTTTCTCCGGGAACAACAAGTTGTTCATCGTCCGAAGAGTCTTCATCTTGGTTATTGGACCAAAGGCATAGGTTAGCCTCTTCATTTGTTTCTTCTTCTTCTTCTTCAGAAGAGTTCAAGTCCTCCCAAGTTGCCATGAAGTTATTTTTCTTCTTTTTGAAGAACTTCTTCTTGTCCTTTAGCGTAGGGCAATCAACTTTGAAGTGTCCTGGTTTGTTACATTCGAAACAGACCAGCTGACTTTTATCCTTGGGTTCAGCATGATCCTTGAAGCTTTTCTTTTGGAATGGCTTTCTTTTCATTCCATTTTTCTTTCTCCACATATTCTGAATCTTTCTGGAGATAAAGGATAGCTCGTCATCGTCTGATACATCATCACTAGACTGATCAGCTTCATTACTGGACTCATCAGCTTTTAAAGCTTTTGAGTTGTTGGACTTATGAGCTTTCAGGGCAATCCCTTTGTTCTTCTTTCCAGGATTGTCAAGATCAAGCTCCAGCTCATGAACTTGAAGCGTCCCGACAAGATCATCCAGAGTCAAAGTAGAGAGATCTTTGGCCTGGGTGATTGCAGTGACAAGAGGCCTCCATTTCTTAGGCAGACTCCTAAGAATCTTGGTGACATTCTCCTTGGTAGTGTAGACCTTTCCAAGGGATTTCAGATTGTTGATGATCGTCTGAAAGCGACCCATCATGTCTAGGATGGACTCTCCTTCAGCCATGGTGAACATTTCATACTGGCCAACCAGCATGATGATTTTAGAGTCCTTCACCTTGGTTGTCCCTTCATGGAGATTAGACAAGGTGTCCCATATTTGTTTGGCTGATTCACATGCGTGAATCTTCTGAAATTCATCAGGACTGAGGGCACACATTAACGCATATCTTGCTTTATGATTCAGTTCCATTCTAGCCCGTTCAGCATCAGTCCAGTCGTCCTCTGCTTTTTCTGTCTCGTCAGAGTTGAGACAAACGTTAGGACTTTTTGTGATTCTGGTCCAGAGAACTGAGTTTGTACTGAGGATGAAACCTTTGAATCTTTCCTTCCAGTACAGGTAGTGAGTACCGTTGAAGAACGGCGGTCTGATCATGGAAGTACCTTCCATAACAGGTTGACTCCCGCTTGGCATACCTGGTCCAGACATATCTCCAGTAGGATCTTTTTCCTCTACACGGCAAAGTGCTCAACCCAGAGGCTGAGCTCTAATACCAATTGAAGGAACCTATTTGAAACATAAGAAGGGGGGTTGAATTGTGTTTTAGACGATTTTAAATTTTTTTCGTAAGCAGATAATAGTTTTCGCAAGGTTGGACGCTAAAACGATTAAAAGCAAAGAGAGCTCTTCCAAATACCAAGTTGGACGCTAACTTAGTTTGACTAAGATAAGAAGGCAGCATAATAAAAGGCAATTCAATCCCAGTTAGTTAGTTAGATAATAAACTAAAGTAAGGGTAAGGGAGAGAAAAGAACACAAAGATGTTATCCTGGTTCACTCTTCACCAAAGAGCTACGTCCAGTCCTCTCTACTTGAGAGTTTTATCCACTATAACAAAAAGCCTTTTGTTACAAAGTATTCAACACCTCTTCAGGCAGTATTCTCAACCTCTTCAGGTTCTCTAAGTATTCTTTTACAGACAAGCCTCTTCAGGCTCAACCAAACTATGGTTTTGAAAAGAGTTTGTTCTACTAACTCACTAAATGTGAGAATTCGAAACTAAAGCTTAGACTCTTGAAAACAACTCTACACAGAGAGTAATTTGAAAGTGAGGATCAGAGTAGCTTTTCTAGCTTTGCAAGCTTGAGATTTTCTCTTTGATTTCTTGAGCTAATATTTGCTTGTATCTCTTGAAAGATTTTGAATTGCTAAGTGTTGCTTCACTTGTATTTTTGCTCAAGTTCAGTCTTGTAATTTTGCAGTTTTAAAGGATGGAGGTATATATAGCCTCTTGTCTTTGAGCAGACTTCATTCTTCAACGGATGGAAAATGATCCGTTCTGATGAGCATTGAATGCATTTGATCCGTTGAGTCTGATGGCTTCTGAAGTTTCTGATCAGCAGGATAGACTGTTACGATGATAGCTAAAAGTGGTGCTGACATATCCTCTGAGTAGAACGAAAGTTGCTTTCTGTTTTTCCATAAGAAGAAGGTCAACTTCTTAAAGTGATAAAGACATTCTGGCTTACTCTTTACATTTGTACGAATATTACAAAGAATGTTTTGTCCCAAGGGTATAAGCCTTTTACAGGGAATAATATATTCAAATGCTTTTACAAGATATTCGCGCTTGAAATATAAAAGCATTTATTGGACTAGCTATTACAAAAGGTAACCGAAAGAGTCTTTGGACTCAAGGTTCTATAAATTACCGTCCAGTTGTAAACCAAGACTAAATGTTGGACGAGATAAAGTCTTTGGACATGTTGGATGAGATAAAGTCTTCGGACTATGGATAGTCTTTGGACTCAATTAATTCTTATCCTGCACACTTAATATAAAACGTTAGTCCATAACAAATCTTTGTTCATCTTAAATTAGCTCTTTGTTAACATCAAAACTTAAGGGATTATTTGGACCATAACCATTTTGGTTCCAACAGAAATGGGTGCTGGCAAACTCAACACTCGAACATTAGCAGCCAAGCACAAGGTTGAGGAAAGAAACATGAGATCAACCCCGCAAACAAAACCCCCAAAATCAGCTCCGCATGGTTGGGAGATACTCAAAGGAAGAACTGAAAAAGCGCAAAGGGAAGAAGAAATAAACTTAAAGTCGCCGGTTTCTGAGTGTCTCGCAGTCACAACTCACAGATCTGGGTCGTGAAGAGAGATGAAATGTGAAGAAAATTCAGAAAAGAGAGAGAGACGAAGAGAGAAGAATGCAGAGAAGAGAGAGAGATAAAGATGAAGAAAAATGCTAATTATGTTTCTTGAATTGAGAGAGAATATGTCTCTAGCAAAGTGGGCTTACTTTTTTCAATGCATTGAAAATGTGAGCCTCCATCAGAATTTATTGAGTTTGTATCGGAAAGAGGTATAAATTTTAAATTGAAATTTTGAAAGTAAAATAAAAAGATGATGCATACTGATGATACACGGTTGAGAGAAAAGAGAGATTAAAGAAAAGAGAGATAAGACATTTATTTTTTGCTTTGATAATCGAGATAGTAGAGATAAGCATTTAATAGCAAACATTGACAGATAATAAGTACACAATTTCTAGAAAAAAAATTTAAAAAATATTAACTTGAAATTATTTGAAATCTTACCGAAAATAGAAACTTAAAAGAAGAGTATAAGAGAAGCCATTTCACCAACACCTAACAAAACTTTCCAAAACACTGTCTTCTAAATATATTTTATATAGATGTGTTTTCCAAGACAGAAATGACCTTCAAAACAACATCATCTTGCTAATTTGTCTTCATGAAAGTTTTAGCCTAATGTGTCATCTCCTAAATTGCCTTGGTCCCAAGTGCATCATTTCACTTCAATCGGGTCTCAAATGAGGAAATTCGACCCAAAAAACTCCAGAATTTGTAATATATATGTGTTTTCCAAGACAGAAATGACCTTCAAAACAACATCATCTTGCTAATTTGTCTTCATGAAAGTTTTAGCCTAATGTGTCATCTCCTAAATTGTCTTGGTCCCAAGTGCATCTGACCTCTACTGCTCAAGTTATGGCCCAACACTGTTCCTTGTTCAAAATTTCGCAACAACACCCTTGCTCCGACTTCCAACCTTGATTTGACCTTCTAAACATCAAAATCAGATCATGAGCTCTTCATGAACGTTGTAGGGCTTTCTCTTGGCTTTCCTACAATATAAAATTCAGAACTTTTCAATGTCTACAGACGAAGTTATGGGTAAAATACAGGAGCATTATCAAGATGCCAATAGTGCTAAAAAATGCAATTTGGCCCAATTCCAACCCAAAGTTATGAAATGCATCAAAGGCCCATCAATTACGCATAAATAGTGTCTAAAACACTAAATATGAGAGTTAATTAATATGTCAAATCTATGTTCATCACATTACCAAGATTTTTTTATGGTAAATAGCATGAAGTTTTAGATGCATTTAAATGTACTTGTTTTGACACTCATGGATTTAAACATTAAGCCGAAAAAACACTTACAAGCAAACATTATATTTAATTTAACACCATAAATTTTGTTTTTTTGTTTGAAAAAGATTTCCGGTATCCAAAGATCACATTAGACTCCAACTTACTCGAGTTGAGTCGGAAAGACGCATTGAAGGCCGATAAAACTTCCCATTGCCTATTTTTTACAGTCACAAGGCTCGAACCCAATACCATACTTAAGGGAAACTAACCCCTCACCGTTTCGAATTTTGTATTTGATTATTGATGGAGGTTTAACATTATTAGTTAGATTTTGTGGTGGATTTTTAAAAGTGATTTTGTGCTAGACTTTTATTAATATGCCATCTAGCTTTAGGTATGTATCAATTCTAGAATTGAGACAATGGACATTTCTCTTTAATTTAAGGTATGTCTTAATTCTAGAATGAGACCATCTCTCTATTACTCTTAAACTCTCCTTTAAAAAATTGGGTAAATCAGAAACAGATAGTGCGTATAGTCAAAAAATTAAGGTCTAAATTAACTTTGGTATGAAATGGTTCATTGCGGTTTAGCCAAATTTCAAAGCTAATCTTCAAACTATCAACAAAGAGTTATTTCTTTTCTTTTTTTCTTCAAAAAAATTCTCAAATTCATATAATACACATCTTATTTGCATGTGATGCTTGAAAGAAAAAAGGCAAAAAAAAAAAAGAAAAGAAAAGAAAGTAGAACACAACTAACAACAACTCAAATCTAAGTGATGTAAGATCTTTCAATTTATCATTATTTGAAACAACAATCTTGAAGGTTAGTCTCATATCTTGCGTGTTTAGATATCCGATCAAAGATATAAAAAAAACCTACTTGGACTTAAATTCTAACATTACTTCTTAAGTCTTCTTCCTCACCTCCCTTCCAATCCTAACCGTTCGAACACTCCGCGCCTTCGTGGCCGCATGAGGGGTCTCCGACCGCTGCCGCATGGTGGTGATCAAATCCACAAAAGCACTTAGTATGAACTTGCATGACTTCTTCTCATTCATGTTTATGTAACAAAACAAGAGTTCCTGCATGAAATCCCAATCCACCCTTTCATGGTTCCTCAACCTGGCTTCCACCATGCCTTGCATGGATCGCCTAAAATCTTCATAAGGGCTGGGCGAGCATGCCAAAACGGCAACACAATTATCAGGAAGTGTCTGATCCATACCTTGAATATTATCCTTTGCATCATGATGATGATGGAAATTTGAAGATGATGAATCATTGATGGTTATTCTTGTTGAGGTTGTTGAGCTTGATCCTGCTTCATCATCACCTGTGGTTGTGTCCATAAGTGAACCCGAGAAGCCACGTTTCATGAAGAAACGATTAGAGCCATAGAGATCCAATGGTGGTGATGGTGACCCTTTTGGAGCTTTGTCATCATGGTCATCATGGCTCTCTACCTCTTCACATACCCTTTTCGAGTTATGGACCTTGTGGTTATTATTATTATGAGTTTCTTCATCGTCTGTTATGTATAGAGACTTGAAATTCTCAAAGAGGAAACGATCAATATCTGCTAGCGTGGCTTCATCATCTTTGTTATTATTATTTTTCTTGTCGTCTATGGCAAAAGAAGGGGTCCTAGGATGCTTGCAGCCTGAGAGGATCCATTTCTTAGAGGGTATTTGGATTTGTGAGCGAGGAGTTTTGATCATGGAGAGGTAGTCTTGAAGGGTTTTTTGAATTTTCTTAGGCATGTTGAGTGTTGGGCTAGTTGTGTCGATAATTGGGTTTGAGTGAAAAGGTTCAAGTGAGAAGTATGGTTTATAACTAATAAAGCGACATGCATGTGGAAAGGAAGATAAGCATATATAAAAATGTTTGTCAAATCAAGGTTTTATGACCTCCATAAAATGCATTTACGAATTAGGATAGAATTTGGTGAAAAGCATGGACTTGGTTGAGAATCATGCTTCTTACCAAATCCCAATTTAAAAGAAGAATTAGATTCAAAGGACTGTAATCTCTTTTACCATTGGTGACAAATTTGGAGAGTGGATGGGAGATTTTGTTTCTCTTTTTTGATAATGCCTGGGATGAGATATTTTTTCTTCAGAAAAAGAAAGATATGAACAGTATAATAAGAATGGTAATAATATATAGCTTATGTCATTAACAAGATTATTTTTTTCAGTAAATAGCAAGAAGTTTTAGATGCATTTAAATGTGCTTCCTTAGAAACTCATGGTTAAACATTAAACTGAAAAAAACATAAACTTACTAGTAAACAATAATGGTTAATTTCATATTACAATGTAACGTTTTTTTTACTAGTATTACAATATGTAACGTTAAAACCATGAGTTTTGTATATGACAATTGATGGAGTTTTTTATGTTATTAATTAGATTTTGTAGTGGATCTTTTTATGTGATTTTGTGGTGGAGTTTTATTAACAGGCCATCTAAGTGTGTATGGATTTTGGTTTATCAAAAAAAAATGTATTGATTCAACTTGGATTGTCTCCGTCCTCTCCAGCAAGAAAATGAGAGTGAAAAGAGAGAGAAAAGGAGAAGAAAATTGGAAAATGATGAAAAGAGAAAAAAAAATAAGATAGAGATAAAAAGGATGAAGAGGGGATGAAGAGGAGGTGGATGGAGAGAATTCAAATCCGTATTAATTTTAGAATGAGACTAACTTTATCTCTCCTAAACTTTCCTTAAAAAAATCGAATAATTTGGAAACAAATCACTCTGCATAATGTTTCTTGTGAATATTTTTGGAGATACTCGACTCGAATTTAATTAAAGACAAGATTCCACAGTGACAGAAATCATATATATATATATGTGTGGCTTAATCTCAAATAATAGTATGCTAAATTTGGTATTTGACTAGTTGGTTGAATATTTCTTTTTCTCCAGAAAAGGCAGCTTTCTTATCTATAACTTCGACGGCCATAGCTACTTCAGTCAGTAAAAATCTATATATTTTATTTTGGAATTTAGATACTTCGGAAAATTTTTTTGGGTGCCTAGATACTTTGGAATTTAAATACTTACTTCTGATTTATATATGGCTTATTAGTTTACTTGTTCCCCTTATTTGATAGGAGAGTTCTTTACTCATTTATAATTTTTTTTAAGCAAGGTGATCAAGTCACCATAAATTTATTGAAAAGATGAAAAACAAAGAAAACAAAACCATGGGGGAGATAAACTAAAAGCCATGCAAAAAAGCCAAAAATCAAGTAAATCTAGGATTAAACTTTCTATTCTTTCTCATGCTACACTTCTAAGAGATTTAGACATACCACTGTGAAATTATCATCCTCAACAGCATTATCTTTATTCTGCTCTGCTGAAAGAGATACATTCTCTAGGTCATCCTTGTCCCCATCTCCCAAAAACTTTTGCAGGTACTTTCATATCATGAATAACATTAGGATGTGCATAGGTGATGAACTAAAAATCTTAATTACCACTAACATTCAAACTATTATCACCACAAATCCCAACAAAGGGTTAGAGTCTACCTTATAATCTAACTGATTATCTAATCGATTAATTGGACTGTCATTTGCTTGACCTAACCCAATCAATTTTTGCTGGTTATTATTAATGTTTCTGAATAGAATCAGACACATCCTCCAATGAGTCCATGTCAAGACCCAAAATCGAAGCCGTGACCGGCCAGAGGGAGGGACAAAGTCCCATCTCTGAAGCCTAAAGTCCAACACAACAAAATGACTATATCTTTCCCAAAATAAAAAAAATAAAAAAAAGAACCCTCATCATCACTTTTTAAAGTTCTAAAAAAAAATATTATTCAAAAGACAACTTTTGGAGACCATTTCCTTAACAAAGTAATAGGCCCAAGTGTAAATAAAAGAGTTATACAAAACCAAGTTTGTCAAGAAAAAAAGAAAAAGAAAAAGTGTAAGACATTTTGCATGGCATAGCACTAGGAAGCCCACTCAAGATGTCGGGGCGACTCGGGGTGGTCCAGCAGCTCCTATACTTGCATCTGCAACACTAAGGAAATGAGTTGCATAAACTCAATAGGCATGAACTAAAATCATAGCATAAGATAACATAAAATGTGAAAATGAAACAAGATTACATGATTAGAATATGAAATGCACAAGGTCCTCATAGTGGGTCTCGTCTCGATGTCATACATTACTTGCACAATTCCAAAAATATTTCAACTCACATCAATTCCATATCTCCTATATTCCCATGAATGCATACACCATTGATTTCAATTCAACCACTTGACTAGAAGAGGAATTCATCCTATCTCATTGTAATAGCTATAACAACAACAATAATTCCACCCCATGAAAATCAATCCTTTCCTTCAACAACTCATAACATCAATATCATCATTTTTATAATTCCAACATCAATATTTCGTAGCATTAAAATGAATTATGTCAATATAAGCATGCACAACCTTTATCATAGATTTCCATCATTTCATTTATACATCATAGATATACTATCCATCTCAATTTGTCTCAACTTAACCCATCATATAATAAATACATTTTAATTTCTCTATAGAGATCCTAAATTATAATTGCATATATATATATATATATATATATATATATATATATATATTATATTTATAGAAATCATACTGGCACATCACCGTATTCATGATTTCAATATCATGAAATCAATGGCAAAATGGCCATTTTCGTGATTGTCCCTTCACGAAATGAATTTTCGGGATTACCATTTGGCACAGTTGCCATTTCAATGGCTGAATGGCCATTTCCGAACCTGCAAACACGTACGACGCCCAGAAAGAAAAAAAGAAAAGGCACAGCAAGCATATATATAAATACAGGCAATCCAACCACTCAACCCAAACACAATATCATCTTTATATAAATACCCAAATGCAATTCAACCATAATATATATTCTAAAATTTATAAGTTATGGATTGGAACCCTTACCTCAAACCTAGCTTCTTAAAAAAAAGGAAGGGGTTCTTCAAGTTCCCCTTCAAACTCTTTCTTCTTCTACCCTAGAATGGAGGAAGAGAGCATGAGAATGGTGATTCTCTAAGAGGAAGGAGGAGAGGGATGAAAGAGAGCTTACCTAGCTTCTTCCCAAACCAAAACCCTAGCACACATTCCCTTTACTCTCTTTTTGCTTCTAAGTAGATCTTGTACCGGTGCGATGCACGGGGTATCATGTTTTCATTTTTGTTTTGTTTGATTTTTTTCGAAATGTAGAAACCAACGAATTAAAAGATAAATGAATAAGTATTTGTGTAGTATTTGAAGAGTTTGGGTGGAATCTCCAAGATATGAAAATAAATTTGTTAGGAAAAAGGACTTGAGTGTGCAACTCTTAAGGGGGCGTTATGGTTTGGTGTATATGTCCTCTTGGTGGGCTATATGGGCTATACATCCTATTTGATTGAATTAAGATGACTGGATTGAACATTATACTAAGTGGCATGGTACTGTTAACAATTGAAGGATCGAATTGCTACCATCAAAGAACTAATTAAACGAATATGTGTTTAAAATATAATGTCCATGCAGGCCGAGGACAATTTTTTGTTTTTGTTCAATAATGAAGGAGATAGATGAAAACTGACGTGAAAGTGGAAGTTCAGGATATGTATACCTATTATGCTAGTGCTCGTGCATCACATATTGCCCATGTCCCTCAGCTTCATAAAAGCAATAACTTGACTTGAAGCAGGGGTCCATATTTTATGGTATGTTTAGGGATACTGGGGTTTCAGAAAGAAATGATAGGAGGGTTTATTCTTGTTTTTGCATAAATACTCGACAGATTTGTAATTTTAAAAATGAATGAAAAATTAATAAATGACCATATAAAGCGTAAACTTTTAATTTTCTTATTTTTACTTTTATAAATATTTTATAATTCTCTTAATTTATAAGTAAACATAATCTTCCATTGATGCTTCGTTTGGTTTTAGGGAAAGAGGATGAAAATAAAATAAAAAGGAAAGAAAGTGAGGGAAAAACTGATTTTTCCTCTGTTTGGAATGAAAAGAAAATCAATATAAGGATAAAAAATGATAGGATCCACTTCAAATTTTTTCTCCTACATTTGGCAGGAAATCACGAAAACCAAGGGAATAATCATTTTTTAGGTGAAAATAAATAACTTACTTTAGGTAATTCGCTAGCTTTTCTATATTGGAAGCAACCAACTTGTGAAGGTTTTCACCAACCCACACTGGACAAACGAATATGAAGATTACCATACAGGTTGAAGCCTTTACTAAAATTGTTGAAAGTCTCTAATGGGCTAGCTAGAAAAGTTCCTCCACTATGTACTCTAGAACTGCAACCAAACTGAACAGATACTTTATGTAACAATATTATGCACAAAAAAGTTTATTTATCAAAACAGTAGCGCCATTGCTAAGAGAAATATGTTAATTTAAACATTGATAGATTTCAACATAATTTAAACTGACTGCTAATAAAAATATAAATTTAGAAAAGCTAAAAATAATAAAATATTAAAATGCACAACATTTGAACTGTCACAGTTAATAGTCATTGGAATAATTAACGACGAATGAATGTAACACTACCAACCTCTTTAATTGAATGCTTTATCTTATAGAAGAATGCAAGCAGACATTATTCAATGTTATTTGGCATTTACCCATGCTTTTAATAAATCTAAAACTAACCCAAAACAATGTATGAAATTCATACACTAATGATTTTTGTGTATCTAATGGCTACGTCCTTATGCTGATTAAAAAAAACTGCAGGTATTGCAGCCTATATATAGATAAATTCAATCACATTTGTTTTAGTATCATATATTAGACTAAATGTAATCTAGTTTGTGTAGAATAAATATATTGTGGTATAACAATATTCACTTAAAGTTTATCAGCGACATAAACAAATCTCACATATCTAATCTACCACCCCCAAACTATCTATTAGAAGTACACACACATAAATTCCTTCTTTCTATAATATACTAAAGCTCCTTTTTCTAAACTCACGGTCTTACAAAGTCTAAAATAATAGGTATGAGCTGTTTTTGAGTCGGATAAAAAGGTTTAGGTCATTGATTAACTCAATAATGTAGTAGTTTTCTATTTTTTTAATCATGCTTGCTTATGCATGTTGAATTTTCCCCCTATATTTACGTTAACACGATATTTTGAACCGCCCACCATATTTTATATGCAAAAATAGCAAGTGGGACTCTATTCTATACTGATCTACACAACTTTGGGTATTTGATCAAGTAGATTTGCTTCAGCTTATAGTGCTGCAGAACTAATGTTTGTTCTTTTGTTGTTGCAGCATCAAAGAGAACATCATGCTTTAGGTGAGTTCCTCTTCAAGAAATAGTAGATGTGAATAGGATCAAATGC
Organism: Ammopiptanthus mongolicus; assembly: GCA_039655645.1. NCBI lineage: Eukaryota > Viridiplantae > Streptophyta > Magnoliopsida > Fabales > Fabaceae > Ammopiptanthus > Ammopiptanthus mongolicus. The sequence continues at coordinate 66,887,009 of CM077351.1, read as the reverse complement.
CCTCATTCTTTAGGTGAGTTCCTCTTCAAAAAATAGATGTGAATAGGATTAAATGCTCCAAAGGCGTTGTTGTCATTTTTGAAAAGATTGTATATCCCAATCCTATATGAACAAAGCAAGTCCCACTTTACTTGTTCCATAATTATGTACACTTGAAAACAAAGAAACTTGAAACAAAGCAATAGAAGATTCTGAGCTTGGATATGACGAAGCTTCTTTCAGAAATTAGAGCTTGAGCTTGACTTGAGCAACATCCCAACAAACAAAGAAAACAAAGAGCTTGAAACAAAGCAAGAGAAGATTTTGGATATGATGAAGCTTCTATCAAAATTAGAGCTTGGCTTGAGCAACCACTACACCACATTAGGGAATAATTGACGCTACCTTCACCAGCATTTCCTCGTGAAACGCTAGAAAACATGAGGCGGAAGAGTATTCTCAGCGCTTTCTTAAGGAAGCGCTAGCAAATTGTGAGACTTTACCAGCGCTTTCTTGAATACTCTTATTATGGGAATTGCCAGCGCTTTCTAAAGAGAGTGCTGACAAAGGTGTAGAACCTTTACAAGCATTTTCTTAAGAAAGCGCTGGGAATACTCTTATTATGGGAATTGCCAGAGAGCGCTGACAAAGGTGTAGAACCAGAAAGCGCTGGCAATTTCCCTTTTCTAATATTTCAATTTCTTACCTACAGGTTACTTTTCAATTTCAATATAGTCTCGCGCGCCTAGAGCTCGTATTCCTTCCCGCGACCCTCACCGCCCCACCGTCGTTCTGTTCGTGCAGCACCGCGACCCTAAGCCGCACACCGTGCCACCATCGTCCTACTCACAGCATCAAAAGGACCACCGCGTCACCATCGTCCAACTCGCTGTACCAAAAGGACCACTGCGACCCTCAAACCTTCCCTTTCCTTCCATTCTTCCTTCGCGCAACCTCTTGCTCGCTGCTCTCTCTTCTCCCTGCCATTGTTGCTTCCACTGCGACTCCTCTCTGCTTGGGTTCTCAACTCCTACCATTGTTCTTTTGAGTTTCTCTTTGTGAGTTTCTCCCTTTTTTGATTTTGATTTTTGAGTTTCTCAACTAATGACATTGTTCGTTTGATTTTGATTATTAGAAATCCCTTTTTTGTTCTTTTTTAGGCTTGAAATTTTGGTTGTTTCTCAACTACCACCCAATGCTTTTGATTTTGATTATTAGCAAATTTGAGTTTCTCAACTATTGCCATAGTTTTCTCTCCTATTATACTTTCATTATGCTTGTGTCAATTTATTTCACCTGTTTGATTTTGAATCATCTGTATCTTAATTGCTAGTTTTGCTTGTGTTAATTTTGCAAATTGTTTTGGTTTGCAAGGGGAAATAGATAAAACAAATGTAAATATATAAAAAATAAATAAATAAGGGAATTGCCAGCGCTCCCTTGAAAAGCGCTGGTAAAGGTGCACAATTGCCAGCGCTCTCTTGAAAAAGCGCTGGCAATTGTGAACCTTTGCTAGCGCTTTTTCAAGGGAGCGCTGACAATTTTGCACCTTTACCAGCTTTTTTTCAAGCGCTAGCGAACTTCCCCCCTTTTGCTAGCGGATAGATAGCTAGCGCTCGAAAGCGCTAACGAAGACCTAAAAAAAACGTTGGTAAAGTCCTTTTCTGTTGTAGTGAACATTCCAACAAAGGAGGTTCATAGCAAAATACTTGTGAGTGAGACAAACAATGAGTCGATGGATAAAAAAGAATGAAATTGCAAAATTCAAGGTTGAAAACATGTCATTGATAAAACAGAATCTAATGTCTGACAACACTTTTTCAGCTTAGTTCCAGGAACCTTCTTCAATTTGCAAGTTATGTAACCACTATTTGAATAGAGAGGAATCAATAGCATCCTACAATTGGAGGTTAATCACAGCTGTTAATAACCCAATTTTTTTTTCAACTAAACATACATTTTATCAAACATATTAGAAGCACGAAACGTACACAAGAAAAATTACTCGCCATTTTAGTATAGGTGATCAACAACAAAGAGAGATTGAAAACATTTATATCCTTGGCAACATAATCAACACTTTAATGAACCTTTGGCCAACGGGCCAAGCAAGAAAGCAAGAACTTTCCCCTATTATTATATTCACATATAGCAGATGTAGTAATCAACACTTGAGCATACCAAAATTGCTTAAAAGCACTCAGACAAACAAAAATCAGATTTAAGAGATTGATAATTTGTGCATTAATAGAAGCTATTTTCATGCTCCATTAGACATTTTAGACATACAAAAATATACATAATACACTGACTGATATGATCTCTGCAATGCTAACTTTTCGCAATGTTATTAATAGTTTAGTGTTGGGAGTAATAGAAAGGCAAGAGACATAAAAATAAAGAAGCTACTACAATTAGTTCTGGGCACATAAAACTCAATGACTTCATTAATAAGGAGAAATGAGGAAGTAAAAATGCAATATGTGTTCATCTAATCACCTCAAGTTGTTTTCTTTTTATCATAAGCTGAATCCCCATATACTAATTTTATAATCATCACTTGCTGATGGAAACTTATATGGCCTTTTATAGTTCCACTTTACAGAGATCACAGTCATGGAGTACACAGATAAAACCTCTATAGACCTGGACTTCCAGAAGTTCCAGATGTATACATGTATTAGATTAATTTTGAGGCATTTATTCAATATTAAAATGCTACTGGGAACATTGGTTGTTAATTTCTATAGAATGATATTAAACACACACATGTTATCTGCATGCACAATATTTATTATCTGATTATAGATGGTTCTACCTTATTTTAAGCACGATAACACTATGATTCTAACACCTTACCTAAATGTGAGGTGATATGACTATATCGACATATGAATCATTATCCATTTCTACTTATCCATTTCTATAAATAATAATGAAGTTTAAGCATATAACCTTTTTATGCTATGAAAAAATTTATATAACTTTAACATACCTAATTGCTTCTTCAAAAACTTAATTTTAATTTTAAAATCAATTTTGAGAACAAAAAAAAAAATTTAAAATGTCCAAGAGTGATACCTTAGTTGCTATTGCTTTTAGAAAGCCAATGGACAGGGTTACAGCTAGCGGTGCCTATGCAGCCAAAGCTGGCCATGAGCATACAGAAGCTTGTCAGCTCCATAATTATTATCCCTTGTGTAAGACTGCAAAAAATACATGAAAGGAGAGCATTAGGGTAGCGGATAAGGTCAATGATCATGAAAGATTGTGCAGCTAGCATGCTCTAAGTTGTAATTTAAATTTTTAAATTTTAAGTATAGAAATCTTTTGGAGGCTATAGAGGAAGATGTGATTTACCTTGTCAAGGTGGGTATTGTCCCAATCAACTGGTTTGGCCCATATTTTGGGCGTTGATAGGCCAATAGTGTTTCAAAGGCACCATGCTTCTTATAAAGAAGTCATAATACCTAGGGTCTACGAAAATAGTCATGGAGTCACATGCTATTATTTACTTTTCACTCACAGACCATGTGGCCCCTTATACATAAATCTTGTACCTTAAGAAGAGTAACCTTTAAGAAGGCCTCCACCAAGAGTACTTCGGAGCTGCAGACAAAAACTTAAGGTTTAGGAATACTCCTGACTCTGTTCACAAAGTCTGCATGATACAAAAGGAAAATAAATATTAGTCACTTTTAGGATATATTTGCACAATATATCAAATAATTCAATATAAAAATAAAATAAAAACCCACTTTTTCTTGAACTCAGTTACTTTTGGTATATCTGGATTGAAGAGTAGTCTAGTGGCAAACATCACAGTTTGCATTAATCTTGCCTAAGCTCAATCTTATTCACCTCATACACATAATTCCAAACAATGCACACTTAATCTTAACATTACACAAACAAAACATCATACATTTAAATTAGCAGATAACTACGGTAATAAACAATGCCCTTGCATGAAAAAGAATCTAATTTAAAAACAGGAAAAGAGCAACAGAAGTTAATTGAGCAGAAGGCGAAATTTAAAAACAGGAAAGCTCTTTTCATATTTGGTTTTATTTTTTTGCAAAAATAATAATAATTTAATTTGAAATACAGGAAAGAATAACATATTCAAAGAAGTGAACTCCATCGTAATGGTAAAGAAGACTGAAGTAGTGTTTCCTTAGTACCAAAAGAGCACTTGTAGTGGTATTTGTGAAGTTGAACACACTAACTACTTTCCTTTATTTCTTCCCTGCAACCACCTCCAAGGGACATAGGACTCACAATTAACTGTGACACAAATCCCTTTGACTATAGACAGGAAAGAAAAAACCAACTAGTCAATCAACCAATACTAAGACAAACCTTTAATTAAGTTCTACCTTAGTTTGAACAGATTCCACATCAATTGCTTGAGAATCTATATTAAAAAAATCTCAGTAAAAGATTGAAAACAGCCAATATTTTTCTACTAAAAAAAGAAAGAAAGCATCCATCGTGTAACATGAGTTAGAAGAATGTATCATTATGGGAGTGAAAATAAACCACATACCAGCATGTTAAGTTCATGCATATTACCCTAAAATTTGATAATAGATTACATAGTTCAGGACTTCAAGAAGGAAAAAGGCCAAGGCTTCAGAAGCCCAAACCTTAAGTAGTGCTCAGCATGTGAACCAAATGTATGCCTACACATAAAAAATATCTAAACAATTAGGATAAGATCAGCTGATTTGTTACATAACCTTTAAAAGAACCAAATTGCATGTTAAAGATAGAAATGGAAGCATATAGATAAGCTTAAAGAGTGATCCAGGAAATCATAAAGCACTATTAAAAAACCCAAGCATGACACGGTTAAAACTAAGCTGATGATCACATAGCCAAATGATCAAAGAACTGGAAATAATACCTCGAAACAAAACACAACATCATTAAGATTAATTGATTAAGCATGTATTCTCAGATTTCAGGAATGAAGAAAGGAACTCAATTAAGGCTCAAAACTTACTTAGATTTGTCTTCATGAAATCAATATCTAAAAATAAAATAAAATCTCTCTGCTACCTTCCGGTGATTGGCTTACCGTGAATAAGTGAATTTTGTGGTCAACAAATTGATAACATTAAGAACTTATAAAGACACAAAACTAAAAGAGAAGAAAAAGAAGACCAAGTATACCAAAAACAAATTAAGAATATTATGCATGTCGAAAGAGCTTATAAAGACACAAAACTAATTATCACCATACAAATATTATTAAAAAACAAATAGATACTGCTAATAATGCAACCCAACCCTATCAGGTCCTTAGTCCTATTTCAACTTGTCATTTCAGACATAGCATTATTAGGATTTCACATGGAACTTCATTTTCATAGTGGATGTTAATCAAAATGGTCAAAGCTCCCAATTTCAAGATTCTAATGAGAGTATGATACTGCATACCAGGATCCTCTTGAAAGGACAGTTGAGCAAGGATCACAGTTTCCAGCTAAATACTTCATTCTTCATCTTGTGACTACTGCAGTACTGGTAAAAATAGTGTCAATGTTAGCAGCAGAAAAGTGAAACTTGAAATTGGAGACATCATACTAAAAAGCAAAATTAAGAAAAATAAAAGAACAATAACAATGGAAATCTAAATCAGAAGTAACAGAATTGCATAGTAAGCCTCACAAATACAACACCATCCATGTCAAAAAAGGTAAGGCAGAATAAGTCAAACCCATCGAAAACATGGAGATGGTTAAAACCTTAAACCAAAAATTAGCGATTTTAGGGCTTACCAATTACTCTTTCAATTTGAATAGAGAGGAGTGTAGAGAAGTGAGGAAAGGCGCTTGCAAAATAATGGTTTACCTTCAATTCATCAGAAATCACAAATCAAAAACCCATAGGAAACATGGAGAAGATTAAAACCTTAAACAAAAAATTAAGGACTGGCAACCAAATCATAAACACGAAAGAAAAGTACCAGGAATGCATCCACAGTCTCTAATTCTATCCAGAGCATAAACATTGTCTGAGCCTTCTCCACCGTCTTTGTCCTTTCAGTCAAACATTTCACCACGGCTGCATCACAAACTTCCTTTCTGTACCTAGACCAAAATTCAAATACACACCACAGCAATAACTCTTTTAACAAAAAATCTAAACAAAAATATGCAACTATGAAAGCCAACAACAACGAAATTAAAAAAAACTGTCCAATTTTCACCTCCCATCCTTACTATCCTTACCATCAGTATGCAATCAATGCATCAGCCTCCTTCTGTTGAACAGGTGCATTGGAGAGGGGAAGAAAACCCAAAGCTTGTCTGGTTGCAAAAAATCTGAGAGAGAAAAACCAAAGTTGTTCAACATTAATGTGATTTCCAATACAAATCTGAGCATGTTGATGGAGGAAGGATCCATCTTGTCCCTGGTATTAATCACTATTGAAATATTTACACACAATCACTCATTAATGAATGCACAATTCTCTCCCTTTCAGCCGCCTCTTCATTTTCACCATTTTCCTATTTCCTTTGTTTTATCCTCCCAAACACTATGTCAGCCCATCGATCTGAGGGCCACAAGTTCATGATAAAAAACAACAACAACAACAACAAATCAACAATAATAACAACATAAATTAAAAAAAACTCTATTCCACCTCTTTATCCACAAAACCAAATGATCCACATCATACTCACAAACACAGATGCATTGGCACCAACTTAAAACACAGAAATACATAACCAACCCCCAAAATCAGTAACCCGTTTCCACATTTTTGTAAAGCAAAATCAAAAGAAACCGAACCGAATCCATACCCGGCGCTTCCCAGCTTCGAGATGCTCTTGCTTCTGCGAGTTTGGCAACACCTGAGCTGACGCCATTCGGGAACCACCGGATCTGCAAGAAAACTCACAAAAACCTGAAAAATTCGAAGCAAAAATCGTCATCCTCGTATGAAATACGCAACGAATCCGAATCAAATGGCACCAAAATCACAACACATTCCACATATTACAAAAAAATGGGAACGAAAAGATGCCACAATCAAATAATAATGAAAAACGAAAATTGAAATTTTGAGAATTTGAAAAGAGTTGAAAATAAATTGGGTGAGGTTTTGCTTTTAAAATTTCCCAAATTTTTTGCCTTTGCAATTTCCCAGCCATTAAAATTGTATTTTAAAAATATTATATTAGTACCTGCAACCAATCATAATAATAATAGTTATTAAAAAATAAATAAAAACGAATATGACATTAATGCCCTAATCTATATTCCTTTTATACACATTTGCCCCTCACAAGTGATTTTACAAAAATAGCCCCGACCACTACACTCCTTTTATATATAAAGATATCACGTTGGAACATAAGGAGCAGATTACTCCCTCTTATGGTTTTTAATTTCACAACTATTGCTTATTGCTCACAAGTCCCTAGTTTAATATGCATATGCTTCTTCCTCCCCACATATGACATTTACTCCTTGGATAAAAATAACATTTATTCCATTAATACCGTTAAAATTTATTTTAATTTACCTACAGTAAAGAAAGTCAAATTCCTTCTACTCTACACAAAAAAAAGGACGGGTTTCACAGTCCAGATCCGATTTCTCCATACGAATTGATTGAATAGAGCTATTGCCAGGAGAATTTGGCTGCATTTTTGTAAAACATTATTCTGACTTTGATTCTCATTAATTCCCTTATTTACCTTACCAGTATTCTAACCTTCCTCAATCAAATGTTGTTTTGAAACATTTACCTCCCTATGGACTGCATTGTTTCCTTGACTGACTGAACCATTTTTGGCCTTTCGTTCTCTGACTTCTTAGGAACATACTTCTGGACAGATTTAAGGAAGAGGTTTAACCTTCTCATCTTTGGACACTTCTTTATTCTTAGCATAAAAAAATGGCTATTTCAGATTACCTCTACATTTATCAACAGAGTGACCAATAGTTTAGCAATTTGAAAGAAAAGAAAGGCATATTCTCATATTCTATTTCCATAAAGAAGTCAAAACCTTCTCTTTCCACCAAGATTTGCTCATGTAAGCTGCCACTTAAATCAAGATCAACAAGCGCTCTTGTAAAATGTCTGAACATCTTCTTGTTAGTTGTCCCATCTAGCGCAATAGGTGCTCCAATACCAGCTGCGATCACAAATATTATCTTGGCACGCTAGTAATCCTGCGGCAGTTCAATGATGCGCACCCAACAATTGACATGAGTCTGCTTTTGGGTATTGAGGTTGAAGTCCGTGGTCTAGGAAGAAAGACATAAAATTCTAGGCTTTAAAATCCAAGAACCAATTGATAAAACACTGCGAAGGTCTGATAGGGAAGAAAAAGAAACTTCATAAAACCCTTGCCCTAAAGAAACCGTGCTCCAATGACCAATAGACTTCCATAAGGATAAAATCTTGGATCGCAAGTCCGCCACTTTGATAGGAACATCACCCTTCGATAAGATTAATTAGACGACCATGAAGATGATTTTTACAACCTTCAAGGCCGGCTCTATACTCCTCTTCGGGAATCTTTATAGTAATTTCATTACCTTCAGACATGGTTTTGGAAGCTGACTGAGAGAGATATCACAAGAATTCTCCAAGGCTTGCACAAAGGTTTTGCGCTGAATAGGAGTGTTGACCAATGAAGAAGATTGTGAAAGGGAGGGAGAAGATGAAGCCAAGAATCTCCATGGGCAAACAGGATTGACAACGGCCATGGAAGAGATAATGAAAACCCCTCTGGTAGCGCCTAGTGTTTTACCTTATTTCTCTACCCTGACGGCATAACTTCCTTCACCCGAGCATATTCCTCTGGCGGCGCTACATAATCTCCCTCGTTGACGCTCCGCAAAAGCTGGATTATTTCTGACCTGTTTATCGTTTGGATATTCCTTGCCTCTCAGGACTTAGGAAGAGAAGAGAGAGAGGATGGCGAAGGTTGGCGCCGCCTAGCTAAAACGAAAGCCTTCTGTTCTTTCGTGTACTATTCTTTCTCTAAAACTATCCCATGGATTCTTCTCAAAACAACATATAATGAAAATAAGAGCCTGAGAAAGTAAAATAAAATAAAATAAAATAATAATTTAATAGTTTAACCGAAAAATAACAATAAGTTAATAATTTAATTGTTATGCACTGTCAGTGTAAAGTTTTTTACATTATCAACTAATCAAAAATCATGGTATGAGTGACTTTTAAGATAGTTAGAATAATATTCAAACATTTTAAGCGATGAGGCTAGTTATGATTGGTTGATAATATAAAAAAACTTTACACAGACAATGTATATCAATTAAATCCATAATTTAATAGGAACAACTAAGATACTTTCACATTTCTTAGAAATAAGTTAGTAACTTATATTTTTTCCGAAAAAAAAAACCCAACTTCTATTTATGTGGAATCCTTATAACTTAATAAGGGTGAGTAGGCTATACCCTGTAGATGAATAGTAAATGCCGAGGTGGCATTGTGTGGGTTTTTTGAGGGTTTTTTCTTTAATTTTAAATCATAATTTGAATTTACAATTTTAGACACAGGACGATATATTAAAAAATTGGAAAGGACAGTGTGCAACTAACATGGGAATGGTTCCCTACGATAGATGTCATGTTTTCAGAAAAAGGCTATGATTCAGAAGTACTTCCATCTTTCTCTGAGAGGCACTTTCAAAATTCAAACAATCATTTGACTTTTCACGTTTCTCTCTCTTTCTTTCCCCCCAACCTAACTCGTCTTTTTCTTTCTTCTGTTTCCTTTGTTTCTTTATTGCTGATGCTCTCGTTATTGCTGCAAGCGGTGATCGATATTGGGAGATACGAAGCACACTATGATTTTTGGTGTCGCGATAGTTTTGAGACGGTGTTGGTCGGAGGCGAGTTTGATTTGCAAGTGTTTTTCTGGTGGTGGGCGATAGCACAATGGTTTTTCTCTCTAACCTAACACATTCTTTCTATGCATCGGGTCTCTCGATTTTTTTCAAATTGTTCCTTCCCTGCTTATCTAACTTCTCATCTTTTTCTGATGTAGGTTTTTTCTTCCATATTGGGCTGCTTGCCCCTTTTTGTCCATGGCAGATACGTTTTTTTTCCCCTTCTTGTACGTGGAATCAAACACGGAATCACTGAGTTTTCAATAGTGATGTGCTAATCTTTCATTTTCTCTGTTTCTGTAATCCATTTTCCACCGCTTTAGGGATAGGGTTTGAGCATAGGTGCACGTCGGAGCTTCTAATCATGTTTGAGGCACATTGAATGTTGTGTCGGTGAGCTATCATCTTCCTTTATCACATTTTACTGCTCTAGAGCCTTTATGGTTTCTTTATTGAAATGTATTAGTGTCAAATCTTTTTTTATGGTGTTGCCGTTCTTCTCTCTGGACAAAGTCCCCACGCAGCTTCCTTTTTCAGACCATGTAGGGGGTTTTGTAGCGTGAGTGATAAGAATTAGTTTCATATAAATGGTGTGGTGTGGTGTGTGTGTGTGTGTTTTTTTTTTTTTTTTGCTTTACTTTATTATATATTATTTTAAAATTTATATATTTTATTCCTTTTAAATGGTTTGAGCCCAGGAAAGCTGCCGTTCTTCAATATAGTTGAATGGAAAGAATGGGAGAGTTGCGGATGTTTCGTGACAGGGAGACAGACTCTCTCCAGGTATTGTGTTGTTTTTTATTTCTTATTTTCTCTTCATTTTTCTTACACAGAAAGTCTGTAACTCTTGGTGATTGCTGTCTTTTTTCGCTTCTGGGTTTTCTCTCTGTAGTCGGTTGAACCAACAGAGTGAGTGTGATCATCTCAACTCTCAAGTAGGTTGAACAAGTATTCTCTCTCTGTGATTTTCCTTTTAGGGTTTCAGTTCATTTTCTCTCACATGTGTCTGTTTCTCGACCCGATAATTTGCATTCTTTTATAAGAACTCTTCATTTTATATCCAGCATTGCTGACTTAGGATTGTTGGACGAATATCATAGGTCTTCAAGACTGGAAAAGGACTTCATGAAGCTAACTCCAAGAAAATTTATCACCCAGCTGATGAATGTTGATGAGATATTTCTTTTTTCATCAAATTATGCAGTTATAGTTTGTGATTTAAAAGTGTTTCATTGATGTCGGTGTTAGTTTTTACTTATTGAATGATTAATTACATTATGACCTTAATGTTTCATACCATCTACTTTGCATTTTTTTTGGATGGCTTTTTAATGAAGTTAATTATATGAAGGATATTTTAGGAAGTAATCCACCTTTCAAGCTACTTCTGTATGCTTCAGTTTTCAATGTTGGCCTTTGTTTAAGTTATATTTATTCATAAGCTAATGGGAGTTCTTTTCAATCTTTTAATTTTCTATTTAAATAATTCTCATTTTGTGTGTGGATAATCTTGAAAGAAATGTGTTTTGGGAGCTCCTTTTTTTTATAGAAAGTTTTTCTGACCTCATTATGAAACTCTTTTAAAGTTCCTAAAGGAGGTGATGTTTGTTTTCGATCGTAGTTTTACCACATGGGAATGTGGTTGCTGTTTGAGTATATGGAACATGGTGTATTTATGAAACATGGATAGAGGATAGCTTCTGATATGACAACAGCTTTTATGCTATTAGTCTTGATAGAAGTTTGTTATATCTATCATTGGACTCTAAATATAAATTCAGAATCAGCTTCAGGTATTCTATTTTGTGACTAGGATACTTCAACAGCCTGCAATAGAGAAGTCAATATGTTCTATGTATCTATCTGAGACTTACCGAAAGATTGGCTTATGTTGTGATTCAAATTTGTGTCTTTTAAAAGGCAAAAAACTGGTTCATAATGTAGTATATGTTTAGAAAGAGTGCAGCTTTTATATAGAAAAATCTTTATAACATAATAAGGGTGAGTTCCCTCTTCACTGCAGATGAATAGGAGAAGTTGTGATGTCAACTTCTAGATCATTTTGGGAACAAATAATATTACTTAATTGATAAGGGCACTTTTGTTGATTTACGGATGGCAGAGGCTTTTTTGCAAAATGTAATATTATTATAAAACTCGAAAGCAAAAAAGCCTTTTGTTGGATACCTGCTGCACTGTATAGTCCTGTGTTTTCCAGGAAAAAGTTGATCTATAGCGTTAAGGGGAAGCGGCGCATGGCAGAGGGGAAGAAGTGCAGAAGCTTAGGTTGTGGTTGGTGCAGGAATAGGGTACGTAGTAGGAGAGTACGATAATAGGTGAGAAGAAGCAACCATCATTTCTCTCAATTTTCTTTCTACACCTCTCATTTCTCTGTGTTGTGCGGCAAATGAATGAATGAATGAAAGAAGAAGCAACCATCATTTCTCTTCAACTCTCAATGGGAAATGCTAACGCCAGAGAAGACGGAGCCATGACCAGCGGTGGCAACCCCCCCGCGGCAGATGGCATGTAGAGCTTTTTCCCATCCTCAGGGAGATCAAGCCTCTGGAGCCGTAACTTCTGCTCCAGGCAGACGAAGTGGGGGTCGTTCATCTCCGACGGTAGCTTCTAGATCTTTGGTTTTTAGATTTTTTTTGTTTTCTATCTCTTTAACCTTTTGTACCAAAAAAACTCTTTCTCTCCCTCTTCCATTTCAAGTTTTCTTTATCTTTCTTCCTTTCTTTTTTGTTTTTTCAAGTTTTAGTATTTTACTGATGTCATTGTTCCATTTTGTGGTTAAGAATTCGGGGCTTACTAAGATTTTTATGTATAAGGTGTATGGAACTTTTAATGCTAAGTTCGATGGTGTTGCAAGGGAAATAATGACCACCATTAGCTCATTTTGGATGTGTTGATGTTCTATTTTAGAAGTATGATGAGCCATGAGAAACAAGTTATAAGTTTATGTAGGAATTGTTTTTCCTTTGCTAGGACTTCTTTCTTCTACTCTAAATTTTCATTTCCCCCCTTTTGGTCTCTTAGTCTCTTTAATCATTTTGTTTTTCCTCATATACTTCACATTTTTCTTGAAATCTTTCTGAACCTTGACCATAATTTGACATTTTTTTTTGTTTTAAAAAAAGCAATGATCCCTTCACAAGATGCAATATTTCTGAATGATTCTGTAGCTTTTATATTTGTTTCTATTGTGGTGGAAATCTGGAACATAATTGTGGAAATTGTTTGACTAAAACTTTCATACGTGTGATCATTATTTTGCATCATACAATTAGTACCAATATTGAGGCTGCTGCCTTTGCATTTTTTTTGGGTTTTACTACAAGCACACATATATATATATATATATATATATATATATATATATATATATATATATATATATATATATATATATATATATATAATATAATATAATATAATATAATCAATTTGGCTAATGTGTCTATTTATTGCAGTGATTTTCCTATGTTTTTGGGAAGAGGTGCATTCCAACTCTATCTATCCTCAAGGAAGTACTTTTACAAATTTTGCATTTCCAAAACAATCCTGAAATTTAACATGATTGATAGATCAAGCCTCTCTGTGTTTAGAAAATTTTCCTTAGACTGTTTATGCAATGAGATTTTATTGTGTTGATAGTTTATAGTTGATTTTAACTCCTTCAGCCAATTGAAATTTTAAGTCCCTCTGTTTTTGGAGATTTATTTATTTAATTTTCCAAATATTAGGTACTGGTTTGGCTTATAATGTATATATTAACTTATTGATTCAGACATATCTTCAGGTGATTCGAGAAAGAAGAAAAGGCGGTGGAGCTTTGGGAGTAAGTATTAGAGTCTCAACTCCACGTATTCAGGTTAGTTCATTTTAATCTTTCCATGTAACCTGGTTTTGTTCATTCCTCATTCTATGTGGAAGGTAAATTTTTCTTTTTCTATAATATATTTCAAATTTACGACATTCTTCCCTTCCTTGTCTCTATCTGTTATTGTTGAATGATGGAAAAAATTGAGGATTCCTCTTTTCTCAACTAGGGCCTTTTAAGCAAAGATTGGTAAAAGTTGTCCTCTTCTGCGAACTTTGTCCCCGTCAAGGTAAGTCTTCTTTTTGCTTTCAATTTAATTTCATTTTAGTTGTTGGGAATGATTTTTGTCATTGGACTATTGTTCTTTCTCATTATTAATACACAAATGATTATTAGATACTATTTATTATTAACTAATGGAAGAAAATATTAAAACTAATTAGTTGGGTTGAGTATCTATTTCAAGTTTATGATGTGCTAAGTGTCAAAATTAACAATGTAAGAACATCTGACCATTTCATTAGGTGTTTCAAGTTGTGCTTTCCCCCCTTTTTTACACTACATCCACAGTTTTAATTTATACTTGGCGCCTTTGCATTGTAGTTTATGGTAAACTCTCATTGCTTGCTTTAGTGAAAAGATGATACAATATTGTCCAAAATCCAATAGCAATTGGGGAATATAATCTGAAGGTTTAGATATATAAAAATGTATACTTTCTTATTGATTAGAGTCATACATAGTAAGATTAATAGTCTAGCACACTCGAGAATGAGGTTGTTACTGCATTCTACAATGTTTACTTTACTGGTTTAATTACATTTCGTTATGTGCTTTGTTTATATATGTTCACTTCATTTTCAATTTCACTCACCAATCATTTTATGCGTACACAGGGTCTTTCTGCAGGATTATTTAGACAGGCTACCTACACCGCTGCTCGGCTTGAATCATTTAAGTGAGTGACTTCAGTTGTTATTCATCTTAATTATTAATTTATCTATCAAAACCCAAAATATATATTTTTATATGCTTCCTTTCCTTTGCATTCTTTCTGCACGAGCCACTCCGTTACACCCTCTATTATTTCTTAGTTTCTTACTTAGTTAATGGGTTTATTTTAACTTTTATTTTGATGATGGTTTTTAGAATTTTGACTAACAAAGCAATTGAGGCTAATCATGGCAAGCCCCTGCCACTCTATCAGAAAGCTCTATGTGGATTCACTACTGGTGCTATTTGAGCAAATATGGGTAGTCCAGAAGATCTGGCACTCATCTGTACCCGTTAATTGGTCAAATGGAGATGTAAATTTGTCAGAAAGGAATTTCTCAAGAAATGGGGTTTCTATGCAACATGTTGAGAATGGGACAAGTGTCAGAGAGACTCAAAGCGTTCTACTTGAGAGAATTGCCGGTGGGATGAACCGGATAAGGTTGTATGTTACAAAAGCAAAGGTTTATTTTAATTTTTTTTTGTCTTTCTTTCTCGAAGACAGTAAGGTTGTATGTTACAAAATCAAAGCTCGATAATCAAATTGTATGAACCGGCCATTGATTTTACAAATGTTTTATGCAGGATATTTCTTTTCCACATGCCAGTACTAATTGAAACTTAATCTGACGATGGAAAGGTAAATGACCTGATCGATCTCATCGAATTTAAATTTGATATGACCTTTCAACCAAATATATTTGCAAAGTTGATAGTTGACATCTGTTCATTCAGGAAACTGATAAATATACTTTACACAAGATCACGCATCTTTGAATGCTAGCAGTAAATTGGAAGTCTATCCCATTGTGGAAAAGGTAATTTTGTAAATGCTATCAAAAGCTCCATATGAAGCTATGAATCTAGAAGATAAACATGTTCCTCATGTTTGAGTGCCACTATTCGATTTCTCAGTCAGGATTCTAAGCGATGATTTAGAAGCCTCCTCACATTTACTTCCTTTTAGAGCCCACTTTAGCTTGAGCTTCTTTCTTTGATCCTAAACCTCTAGCAGAACTCATAGTGAGTTTGTTTCAGAATTCACATGTTCTCACTTTTGTGAATTCATTTCTATTTTTTTTAAGTTTTTAAAATGCAAATAGATGTCTTTATTAGTTACTAAGTCTATTTATTCACAACTTGTTTTTTGAGTACTGTATTTTCGATATTAGTTCACTTATTTTTATGCCTTATGATATAACGAAAAAGACAACTATTTATGTTAGAGCTTCTAATATTTCTGCAGGGGTTTCTATGTCAGTTAGGCATGTTATTTAAAAGGAAAATGTTTCTTAAACATTTAAATAGGAATTGTTTCTTTGTTTTTTTATGTAGATTGGTGGTCCTGAATCCAGGCACTATACATACATTGGCTTGGAGTCTGTTTTTGGGTTTCTAAGTTGGATATTGCCCCCCCCCAGTCATGTTAATATTGTATACTGACATCTGTCGCCAATTTTGTTAGATTGGCACACTGTTTCAACTTATTTCAACTATTGTGTTTGATTTGAATTCTTCATAGATTGGCACATTGTTTCAGCTTATTTGAATTATTGATTGAATAGAGCTGTTAAAATGATGTCTAAACACAAAGTTGCCCAATTTTAAATATGTTGATATTGTATGATTTTAGTCCGTATTCACTGCCTCTTTGTAGTTTGTACATTTATAAGGCTTGCATACGTGTCATTTTGCCATCTAAATTCTTCTCCAGTCGCATTAGCAATTATTAATAAGTTTTCTCAAAGCTGCTACTTTTTGGCTTCCTGTTCAGTTTTTCATGCTATAATGTCATATTCAAATGTGTTAAATGGTAAAACTTAGGTTAGTTATGGGTTGGATAAGATTCTTTGATGGAAAAAGGATATTTGACTACATCAGTTCACCCAACACTATAACTACTAAGAGCTAACTTTAGTGGAATAATTAATTTTTACCATTTAAATTACATAGCTTTTCTGCAGGCCCACCCTGTTCTTCTTCATGTTGAAGAAGTTAAAGGTATCCTAATTTTCGAGAAAATATACTGCAATTAATTAGTTTCCTTCTACTGATATTTTCTACTTCATAATAAGTTGAAATACAAATTGATGAGATACGGGGAGAAACATTGCTTAACTCACATGGGGTTTTCTATATGGGGGTTTTCGTTTCATGACAATCATATCATATGCCTTTCAAATACAAATTTTGATTTCATTTTTCTTCAAATGTATTATTGATCTTGACAATTCATTATGTTGGACTTTTATTTTTTTTCTGTGTTCATAGGTTTTAACTGGAAAGTCAGGAGATAAAGATAATCTTGATACTTCTTACCTTCCAAGACAAGCTTCTCCTTACATGCAAATCAAGTGAAACTCTTCACTTTCATCCCATAATCTCACTTGAATTTCGTATATACCCTAAATTAGTTTCTAAGTAACTATTGTTTTTGTTAGGTATAATGAAGTCGAACCATCATATATGGTTTCCAAAAAAAGACATTACCAAGCAGTGTCTACCAGACTACAATGGATTATACAAAAACATCGTCTTTATTATAACATTTAAACAGAATGAAATTTTTTAGGGGTGAACATATTGTACAGGTTCTCTTTTACTTCCTAGCTTGCCTTCTTGATTTAAAAAATTAGTTTGTTTTGATAGTTATAAAATTGCATTAGAATATTTTGTACACACTTTCTACTGCAAATATGCCAAAGCATAACTATTTTAAATGGTGTATGAAAATGAAACTATGAATAAATTGCATCAACATTTTTTATATTGAAGATAGCATTAACATTCACCTCTTAGCTTTTGAATTCTCTTAGCATAAGCTATTTTGCTGTTTCAACAGGTGAGGTTTTAGAAACTTGTGATATCACTAAGTCAGTTCTCCGCAAAGAAAAACTCAAGTGATGCAACTTTAATTGGCAGTGCAATCCACTTCTGTAGTTTTTAAAAATTCTTTTGTAAGATCATTTTAGTAAATATACTTAAACCAATTATTTGTTAGCATATGCTTGCTATGATGTAATTGGAGGAGGCTTTAGAATATAGGGTCATATTAGCTTTTTTTTACACATAGAACATCCAGATTAATTGACCAAAGTTATTTAAACTTATATTTAAGATGGTTTAAGTGTGAAACTCTTAGAAGTCACCACATTGTTTATCATTTAAGTTAAGGAAAGTAGGTGAGGTTATCGTATTAATTTGAAGATTACTTTAGGTCTAATTTTGTAGTTTATGAAATTTGAAACATCTAAAATTTGTGTTTGAGCAAGTTATTGATTTATGTTATGCTCATCAGATATGGTCAGGAAGGCCATGGTCTATGGAACTTCATTCCTTCATTCTAACTTTTGATTTCTATTCTATGACTTGATCTAACAGTTGAATTATGTTTAAAGGGTTTACTCACGTTACTTATAATTTTATTGGTAATCATGCATGAGAGATGTTTTTTTTTTGGATTGGTATATATTTGCCAAGCATCTTCATTCATTGGACTATTATTCTTAAGTCTGAATCATTTTTAAGTTGTTGAATATATCAGAATTATGCATTGATTTACGGTCACATGCTTAGTATGTAGATTAAATATCTATTAAAACATTGCATTCAATTATTTAATCTCATACATATGTTTCCTGTTCAAATTATTCATATCACTAGCTTAGTCAAATTATATGCTTATGTAAATAAAATCATATACTATTATATATGTTTGTATATGAAATTAAATATACATATATAAATATAATGAGTTTAATTTTAATATAATGTCATATTAATATGCCATTTATGTAAAGGGAAGAAAACACAATAATTCTAATTTATTTTTATATTTTACGAGATCCAAAATCTTACATATGCTTAAATTTCTAACCAGTCTCATCATCACGTTCAATCCTTCTATAACAATCTTTTTAAATGAATTTTCAAAAACTGAAATATTTAATGAAGACATACAATGGGAATATGTTTTTTCAAGACTTTGTTTTAGTCTTTCTATCAAGTTTGGAAATATGTTTTGTTAGCATAAGTTTTTAGGTTTATATATGTGAAGAAAATTTTTATTTGCATATTTTATTATTGTAAAGAATTTTTATTTTGTGTTTAAATTATATCTTCACGGATTATTGTGTTTCAATTATATCATGACCGATTATTTAAAAAATTGATTTCTTCTTAACTACAAAAAATTTGGACCCTATAGTTTAATCTATTTGGTGAGTACTCATGTTATAGAGATTCTTTTTATTTTAGGTAGATGCAATCCTAAACAGTTTTATTGTTTATGTTTTTTTATGTGCTACTCGCTTGATTTAGAATATTGGCATTCTTTAATTTTCAAATTCAAACATATATGCCTTTAATCAATGTGGAATATGTTGTATTTCAAAGTTCAGGTACTGGCCATATATTGAGAGTAGTTTCTTTTCGGTTTGGATCACTTTATTGCTACCGAAACCAATCAGTTGTAGTTTATTATTCATGATTTTTGACTGTTGTAAGTATTGTAGTCTTATCTATGTAATGACAATTGTAGTGTTAATTAAAATTTCCAATTTCCTTTACATATTCTACTCTTCCATATTTGTAATACCTATCTTTTCTTCTTCTACCGTTTTTAAGAATATTGTTTTGTGAATCTCAATTCAAATAACAAATTCATAATCATTTTTTTGTTATGTGTAATTAATGAACAAATAATATATATTGATACTTATATTTACTTTGCAATGAAGTTATTTTTGACTCATACATAAGATATATGCTGCCCATAAGAGTTGTTTACTTTTTATAAACAATAATAATAATAATGAACTATTATTTCTTCTTTTATCAACATTGCTATCTTAAACAAAAACTTCCCCGTGCTTTGCACGGGTAACAAAAACTAGTAACTTACATTTACGAGTAGTATTGTAATTTAATATTTATTTTTTAAAAAATAACAAATTGGTGGTTGGAGATGTCCACTTACACGCAAGTTGTAGTATTTGAATTTGAATATGTCTTCCTAAGTGTGGTGTTAAGTTTGAATTAGGATGATGACTTATTTGCTCACAATGTATGTGAAGTAGAGAGAGGTTCGAACATGCGATCAAGGTGTCTGATTTATGGACAATGCAAGTGAATCTAGTTCAGTACGTGCTTTTTATTTGTTTTCATTACTTCCTAATGCAGATCACGGTGGTTAATTTGGAGTATTTCCCTTTTTCTATATCTGATCTTCATGCTGCTTAATTTCAGCATTTTTCTTCTTCTTTTTCTGAGTCCAAAATCCCCCTATCCCTATCCGTCCAACGTCATCCAATGGGATGAAGATTTTCTATGGTCACTTTTTTCGTTCCCATCAATAATAATTTGATAATTAAGAAGATAAAATTATAATTCATTAACATTTATATTCATTCCTAACATTTAATTGATGGGATATCGAAATATCATTTTTTGAAATGACAGATTTTTGCAATCTCAATCAAATGACCCGGAAAGCAAGTCCAACATTAAAGTCACAGACATGCAATTGTTGGTTTATGTAATAAGTTGAAGAAGAGCTTGCAGTTTTGTTATCTTATTTGATAGAGCCATGCTACGTAGCACGAAATGAAAGTACGACCTATTCAAAGCAACCAATGGAATTCAAGAATAAAACTAAAAAAGTGGAGAAAAAAAGTGTAAAAGAAAAATAATAAAAGCAATTTACTTTAAATAAAAAGCTTCTTACAAAACCTACAAAGAGAGAGAGAAAGATATGGCCTTGTCAAATGGCATCATTTTCGGGGACTCATTATGCGTCATCCTGAAAATTCTCGTAATAGAAATACCAAAAAGACCATTTCAGAGGTGAAAATAAAGAAAAAGCAGAGAGAAAAAACAGAGAGAACAGAGGAAGAAGAGAGAGAGGGAGATATGGCTAGCAACAACGTCAATGGAAATGGAAATGGAGGAGGAAAAGAAGAGAGAAGAAGAAGGATTGCAGAAAGAGGGTCAGATCGTATGGCCTTAATAACGGGTAGGATTCATACCCTTCCTCCAACACCACCCTCTACGACGTCGTCACCAACTCATCGTCAACCTCCTCGTCATGCACAATCCTTGTCTTACCATTCAGAATCAGACCCTACTGATACTCATGATCTTCCCCCTCGCCATTCGCGTCCTCATTCATTATCCCCTGCATTTTATACTGATTACCATGAAGATCACACTGGTATTGTACCCATTGTTTTTTCATTTTTTTTTGCATGGTTGGTTTATTGGATATGCATAATTTTACAGGATAAAAGTTAAGGATTGTTTAAGTGTTGCAATTTCAATGAAAATAGAACATGGGTACCATACTGGTGTTATATATTTGGTGAGTTCTCCAATACCTAGAAAACAGAAGCATAAAATTTTATCCTTCTTTGTTGAGTCAATCCGATGGTGATAACCAATTGAAATGACCTACTAACTTAATTCATTTAATTAAGATGACACATTCTGATTGAACCGTATAACTTTTGTTATATACCAGATAATTCACCTATATATTTTTATTTATGAATTATTGTATTGTCTACTTCTCGTTAGAAAACAAACACTACAGACACTTACAAAATGCATATAAGTTTTGTCCAAATTTATAAAGGGTGTAATAAAAATTGTTACTTTTAAATTTTTTTGATGGTGGTGAAAAATAAAAATGCAAACGTTGCGTTTTTTATTTTTGTTGTTCCTTTTTTGTTGGGAGGGTATTTTGTATTTATATTTACTTTCCATTTCTGTGAGATTGCGTCATTATGGTGCTTGATTAGAGGTTACGTTGTTACTCGTTATCTAAAGACATTGAGAAAAAAGAAATTTGCATGTTTTTGGACTGAAATCTGCTTGTGTAGAAAACATAAGTTAGCATAAGAAACATGTTACATTGTTACTATGGCAAACAACAGTTCTGCATGGATGTAAGTATTTGTAGATTGATACTCAGTTATATATATATACTAGTCATATGTTTCACACGTTTAGTTTTCTTTGATTTGGTTTGCATTAATTCTTTGAATGCCAACAATAAAAAGCATAGTTACTAGAAACATTGTATGTAAAGATATGTGGTATGGGTATAGGCACCCTTGTGCTCTATTCAATACATCCTTTGGCTTATAAAAAAAAAAAAAACTATAGGTACATAATTGTTCACATTTTTGTAATTATATTACAAGATTTTTTTTTTTTTTATGATGAATATGATACGTTGTATGGTGAATCCGGTATGTGATTCACGTTGTTGTTGAGGGAACCTGGTAACTATGGGAAAAAGGAATAAAAATAGGAATAGTAAAACATGTAGGAGTATTTATATTTACAATTATTACATAGACCTTATAAAGTGGTTTTAACAATATCTTCAAGGAGTCAAGTTATGAACAAGTAAGGCTAAGTGGTATTTCTTGTAGTAGTAATATTGTTAACCTGTGCTCCTTTGATTATCACCAATCTGCCTGACAAAATTAAAGATAAATTTTTTCATTGATATTCCCCTATCTTTTTGACATCGTCATTTTGTAGGGAATTGACTTTTTTAAAGTGATTTTGTTTCTAAAGTGAGAAAAGTAATGGTATATCTACTTCTACCCTTAATTTGATAAAGTGTATTGAGATCTCAATCTACTAAATGATCTAAGGGTAGATATACCCTTATTTCCTCACTTTAGAGACAAGCTATCCTTAGAGAAGCTAAATCCTTTCTGTCTCAGGAAAAAAACACTACTTTTGTGTTGGAACTTGTAATCTAGGTATTGCTAATTAGCATTTAATTGGATTTATTGGGATTTTTAGGTGGTGCTGAAGATAAACATGATGCCTCTAATTCTTCCTCACGACTGAAACATCAAGGTGGATTTAAGTATTCAAACTTTGACAATTTCAACGGCAAACGTGAAGTGGTACCTCTAATTCATGAGGATTCTGCTGATACTATATCAGAACTCAACCATCAAGTGTCTGAGGGTGATGGTGCCAAAATAAAAAGAGCACTTGACATAAAGCAACAACTAAAAAAGATAACTGGCTGGCATAAGCCTACTTTTTTCTCTTCAAGAGAGCTGAATTCTTGCATTATAGCTTCTGAGACCACACGTGCTCTTAGTTCTCTGACAATAGCATTGTTGGTAGTTTTCTTTTACATGATTTCAGAGAGTGTTGTGTTCTCAAGGCCTCTTTACACAGTCTTGTTAACTGATATTACTATTGTGCTTGCTCGCCTATACCGGGAAAAGGCAAGAGTCTTGCAAGAAACTGAGGGAGAAATAGTTGAAGCTCATGGAGATGGACATAGTTGGGGAGATGCAGTAAAACTCTTGGAGAGAGGTTTGGTTGTTTATCAAGCCATTAGAGGTATTTTTATAGATTGCAGTATTTATGTAGTGGTTGTGGTATGTGGCATCTCCTTAATGTAGCTCCAGTTGCTTTGAGTTTTTGCAATATCTTCTTTTCCCTTTTTGGGCAAGTATCTGCTAGCAAATAATTTTGTTGTAAATTCTTATTTGTTTTTGTATCCTTGAGGACTATTGTTTAATTTAAATTAAACAGTTGATTAGGCATATCATTTTTCTATCCAATAGTCTATGGTGAAACCATTATATATATTCTGAAGGCCAGCTACCACCAAATATACTTGATACATTTCATGAATATGTGGTCAGTGCTCGCTGAGTACCTAAGCTTTATGTAATTTGATGCCAAATGATACAGCGGCACACAGTTTATTGGAAGCCTAATAGGCCCAATCTGTGCTTGCTGATGTATCCTTCTCCATCTGACATGTCGCTAACGTGTCACTGCTAAGTCGTCCTGATCGTTGACGTGGCAAGTTGACCATTTCCTAGGTTTTTCAGTGAGATCTTTCCATTTTTGTGGTACTTTGTTTGTCAATTTTGCTTTAAAAATATACACCGTCAATGTTGTCTCAGTTATGTTAAATGCTTCTCATTGTTGTCGGTACTATGAAACATCAGGACACTTGATTTAGAATTGTCCCACACGTCCACAAGGACATCCTCGTTGCTATCGTTACTCTACTTCTAGTGAATGTCCAACCTCTCATGTTAGTGCTCTCATGTCCCGCCTTAAACATCTACTTTCCGAATTTGATAATATGTCCCTTGCCTTATCCACCACACTAGGTATCTCTAAATGGTACTTTGGCTTTGCTTGGTGCAACCAAATGACATCTAAGTCTCATACATTTTATTCTCTATCTATTAATAACATTGCACCTTTCATACATACAACCGATGGATCTCTTATGAACGTCGGTTTTAAGGATTCTATCTGTTTGCCATCTCTTGATTTTCTTGATAACTATCTTTGTCATGTCTAGATTTTAGGACTTGACTGCCGCACAGACTAATACTAATTCAACACTCATCTAGACGGGCAAGCCTAAGAATATAAGGATACTAACGATACATAATTAACATACTTATAGGCCTAGCGAAAATGTGGCAGTGTCTCACCCAAAACTTAAGCAAAACATGATTCAAATTTAACATGTTCAACAACATATATTTATATCCAAAATCATTAATCAGAAATAATATTTCCAGTATATCAGTCAAAAGTACTAACAGGTCAGAAATACAAAGGACATATCATGACCATATGACCATATACATATAAAAAAAATGAAAAATAAGCCATATATTTATATCCAAAATCATTAACTAGAAATAATTTTTCTGGTATATCAGTCAAAAGTACTAACAAGTCAGAAATACAAGGGACATATCATGACCATATGATCATATACATATAAAAATAAATAAAGAAAATAAAATGAGAAATAATTCATATCCCTTATATCTCCAACACACTGGAGTTAGTAGCCACCACTAGCAATGGAGGCCTACCAAAAGAATAATAACTCGTGGGTATATCGACAAATCTCGGGAACTCACTACTCTAAAGGCTGCAGCCTGCGAATATGAAGGAAAGGAATAGGGTGAGTCACACAGGCTTAGTGAGGGGATAACAAACAAAGTGAACAAGAAGGAAAAACATATGAGTGCACGAGTATTTAAATCATGATATAAATCAAGACGCAATATAGCTGAAGGAATAAAGTTTATAAACAAAACCAATTTATGAAATTAAAATCTTGCTCCTTTCGAGACTAATTCATAAAAAAATATATTCTAAAATCAAGAATATTAACTATGTATAAAAACCATCCACATGGGTTACACATGAAGAACCATCTAAGTACAAACTCGTGAGTTAGCTATACCCATCAAATCATATGTTATACTCATCTTAAGTCAGGAGCCTTGCCTCATCCGGTATTAGCTTGTGGCTAAGGTCCGCTTATCCTTTAACCACATAAAGAGCCAATGAGTCCTCCCACCCAATAGCTTATCTAAATAAATTATGTGCAGATGGACTGTTATATATCTCTCTGTTAACGACAAACGATGTTCTAACATGGAACCCATCATGGATATTTAAAACATAGAATTAGAGAGAAGTATGATAATGAAATCCAATCCGCCAATGCAAAGAGTATTCATTTCTCAAATTTTCAAAAGATAATTAAAAAAATATCACAAGGTAGTTGTCGTGAACATTAACTCACTCAAAATAATATAGTAATTAAAACCACAATTTAGAAGTGTGGACAGGTGTGGGAGTCCTGTTAATCAAGAATGCAGCTGTGAAGACACATTCACCCCAAAAAGACGTAGGCATGTTGGCTTGGAACATGAGGGTTCGGGCCACATTCAGCAAGTGTTGATGTTTCCTTTCCACCACATAGTTTTGCTCAGGTCTGTGGGGACAGGAAAATTGATGATGAGTGCCCTTAGAGTCCAAGAAAGTGGTGAGGTCTAACTCTTTTGCATTATCTGTTCTGATGGCCTTAACAGATTTGCCAAACTGAGTATGTACAAACTCGAAGAACTTCTTGATTAAATGAGGTGCCTTAGATTTATGTCTCATTAGATGGATCCAGGTGAATCTAGAACAGTCATCCACTAATGTTAAGAAATAATGCATGCCATCATATGTAGGTATAGCAAAAGGTCTCCATGTATCACAATGCAACAAATCAAAGGTATGTGCCGAGATATGATTATGTGATGTGAAAGATAAACGTTTTTGTTTAGACAATGGACATACAATGCAACCAGTAGAGGAAAAATTTTGAGGTAAAGAAAGAGAGATTTTATTACTCAATACTTTGAGAACAGAATCAGATAAGTATCCTAGTCTAGAGTGCCAAATAGAGGCATTATTCAATTGAAGTGAATTACATTTTGTTTCAGGTGCAATAGTTTGAATATTGGGAAGCTCGTTGCTCTATGAATTACATGAATGTACTTCATAGATGTACAAGCCTTGGTAGAGGTTACCCTCTCCAATCACCCGCTTCATTTTGTTGTCCTGAATCAAGAAACAAGTTTCATGGAACAAGACAGATATATCAGTATTGTGAATCAAAGAACTGATAGAAATGAGATTTACATGGAAGGTAGGAAAGTAAAGCACATTATGAAGAACTAAAGTGTCAGTTATAGGGACACTGCATATGGCTGCTACGTGAACCTTTTCATTATTGGGGAGAAGAACAAAGTTGTTAGACAAAGTAGTATAAGATTTGAAACAATGTAAATTGTGACAAATGTGTGAATTGACACCCGAATCTAGGATCCAAGTGTGTGTAGTAGGAATTAGGCTAGACTGATATGTAGAGTAGCTCATACCCATATTTGTTGTATGTGATGTGGGACTTTTTGTGACAGCTTGTTGCGCCATTTGAGCCTGCAAGAATGATATCATTTCTCGGTACTGTTGGTGATTCATTTGCATACCAGTTGGCTCATGCTCAAGTTCAGGTTGATGTCCTGAATCAGTGACAAGATTCACAGATTGTGGCTGATAGGAATGACTCTTCTTGTGGCCTGGGGGATACCCATGCAGTCTGAAACATTTGTCTTTAGTATGACCAAGAATGTTACAATGAGCACACAATGGTCGATCCTTTTGATCTTTCTTGGGGTACTTGGGTTTTTGACCCGATTGAACAGCAAACACCAGTTGACTTTCAGAATTCCCATTCCCCACTTCCCGTTGTTTTGCTTCTTGTAGAACCAAAGAAAAAACTCGGTTGATGGAAGGGAGGCGATCCATGAGCACAATTTGGCCCCTGACCTGACTAAAACTGTCATTAAGCCCCATAAGAAAGATCAAAACATACTCATTTTGTAGATGATCCAAGATAGGTTGAACACCTCCACATGTGCAAGTATGGCCTGGTTTGTTCACCTTGGTGAAGTAGCTACTGATAGAGAGAGATCCTTGGGAACAACTATGAAGATCACGCTTGAGTTGAAACACCCGAGGGCCATTTTGCTGGTTGAATTGTTCATGGGGATCACGCCAGACGTCTGCTGCAGTAGCCGAGTAGATGACACTAGCAGTGATTTCTTTAGAGATGGAATTCAAGATCCAAGAAGCAACAATATTGTTGTTGCAAAGCCGTTGAAGATACAAGGGATCGGCTTCAGCGAGAGAGGCAATGGTGCCATCAACGAAGCCCATCTTGTTCTTGGCAATGAGTGCCATTTTCATGGCTCTCTCCCATGAGCTGAAATTGTCACCAGTGAGTGATTGAGAAACCAGAATCAACCCGGGATTATCAGAGGGATGCATGAAGAAAGGGTTTGCAAGGTCTTCCATGGCAGAACCGGACACAAGAAGAGAAGCAAGAACACATAGAAAAGAAGCGGAAAAGAATCAAGAAGATCGAGCAAGGACGCTCAAACTACTGATACCATATTAAATGATAGAAAGACTCAGAGAGAAAAATGAATTGTTGGTGAAAAGTGAGTTTCATTCATTCACCTCAAGGGTATATTTATATACATCAGTAAATAGGCTAATTGACCAAACTAGCCCATTTTTAAAAACTATTTACCAATATAATCTTGTTTTGAAACTATTTACCAAACTAACCCACTTTTCGCCAACGTGGCATTTTTTATTAATTTTTTCTCTGACACCAAAGACGCTACTTTGACTAGCGTTTTTGGAAAACGCTAGTTGCAGTAGCGTCTTCACCATGCAGGGGACAGCCACTACCCAGGCTGCCACGTGGCGAGCTCTGGGCGAAGGCGCTATTGCAAGTAGCGCCTTTATGGCTGATCAGACGGGTGAACATCAGACGAGTGAAGAAATATTCACCCGTCTGATGACTATCAGTGAAGAACATCAGACGGGTGAACGTTTCTTCACTAACTGTCATCAGACGGGTGAAGAAATGATCACCCGTTTGATGACTATCAGTAAATCTTCACTGATAGTCATCAGACGGGTGATCATTTCTTCACCTGTCTGATGACTATCACAGTGAAGATGATAGTCATCAGACGGGTGATCATTTCTTTACCCGTCCCATGACTATCACAGTGAAGATGATAGTCATCAGACGAGTGATCAAACGAGTGAAAAAATGATCACCCGTCTGATGACTATCAGTGAAGACATTTCTTCACTGATAGTCATCAGACGTGTGAACATTTCTTCACCCGTCTGATAACTGTCAGTGAAGAACATTTCTTCACTGTGATAGTCATCAGACGGGTGATCAAACGGGTGAAGAAATGATCACCCGTCTGATGACTATCTGTGAAGTTCTTCACTGATAGTCATCACTTCACAGATAGTCATCAGATGGGTGATCATTTCTTCACCCGTCTGATGACTGTTAGTGAAGAAACGTTCACCCGTCTAATGACCATCAGTGAAGTTCTTCACTGATGGTCATCAGACGGGTGAAAATATCTTCACTCGTCTGATGTTCACCCGTCTGATCAGCCACTAAAGGCGCTACTGCAAGTAACGCCTTTGCCCAGAGCGCGCCACGTGGCGGCCTGGGCAGTGGCTGTCTGGTGCAGGGGGAAGATGGGGAAGACGCTACTGCAACTAGCGTTTTCCAAAAACGCTAGTCAAAGTAGCGTCTTTGGTGTCAGAAAAAAAAATAATAAAAAATGCCAGGTTGGCAAAAAGTGGGTTAGTTTGGTAAATAGTTTCAAAACAAGGTTATATTGGTAAATAGTTTCTAAAAATTGGTTAGTTTGGTCAATTAGCCTCAGTAAATACAAGTCACTGCAACTAAATAACTAACTAACCACTTATACCTAAATAACTGAATTTACACGTGGCCTAATATAGTTGTCGTGAAGATTAGCTCACTCAAAATAATATACACTAGTACAGAAAGCACTTTTTACATCAGTTAAATAATACTTTTAACATCGGTTAAGGAGGCGACGTTAATTAAAGAGATGTTAAAAGTGTGACTTTTAACATTGGTTGTAAACCGATGTTAAAAGTTTACTTTTAACATCGGTTAGTAAAAAACCGGATGTTAAAAGTACACTTTAAACATCGGATATAGTAACACCCGATGTTAAAAGTGTGGTCTCAGTCAGAGATGTGCTCTGGTCAGTACACTTTTAACATCCATTGTATCTGAAATCGATGTTATAAGTACACTTTTAACATCGGTTTTAGGAACACACGATGTTAAAAGTGTACTTTTAACATCGGTTATTAGAACAACCGATGTTAAAATTAAAATTTTTTTTTAAATGGTGTGTTACATTTATAGTTCTTTCCCACCCTGCATATCAATCAGTATATCATCTACAATTCAGTACACAACATGTCAGAAACAGATTCAAACATATAACTCATATATTGCTATTCCGGAATTACAATGTTACACTACTAGTTACCCAAGTCCAGAATAATTAAACTATATTATATGACATTACATATATACAGTGTTATAAGTGCAATAACCTAAAGTCCAAAATGTGTCACATGCAATACATACAAGTGCAAAAATCATATACAATCTACATTATGCTGCCTAGTATACTCATAAAAGAAATTAGCAAAACGATCCCTCAGGTCTTTCATCTCTTCTTTATCAGGTGGAGTTTGATCGTCAAAAGCCTGCACAAGTTTAAATAAACTCTACATTAAATCATCAACCAAAACAAAATATAATTTAACTTGTGCAAAACTTTATATTTATTACCTGTTGCCATCCGTCAATAATAGTGGCTGAGACCACGTTCAACATATGTTTCATCACGTAGTATCCACACTCCCAGCCGCTAGCTTGTCTACGAGACTACAAGACAATATGAAATTGAATATCAAGTACAGTACTAATATAATAATAATTACTGTTGTAATTTTTTTGTAAGAAATAATAAACTACTTACGAGTGGGATAATCCATTCAGGCTTTCTTTTTGACTTGGATGGCCTACTTTTGCCACCTGCACAAGCCATGCTACTTGCAACCATAGCTCTATGATTAAAAATAATAATGTCAATTATGTTCATGTAATAAAGCAAAAGCAATTTGAATTACAAATTAAATTAAAGCTTACATGTCAATCGTGTCCTTCAATTCAGATGTCGGACTATAGTGCAACGGGCATAAGAAGACGACACGATGCTGGCTAGAATGAAGTATGAGCAACTGCCAATGGCCACTCCTAAGTATTGGTGCTAGATAAATATCTTTCTTTGTTCGACCAAGTAGCTTCAGGATGTATGTCTTCATCGCATCCCCATTAGTGCAGTAATTTCCCTGAATTACGCTTGGGTCTAAGAATCCATACGTATTCTGGTTGCCTCTTTCCATACATAAGCGATGAAGATACCTAAGATATTAGAATAAAATAATGTTAAATAGCTAAGACATTGAAATAAATTATAGAATTAAAATATCTAATATGCATGTCAACAGTGTACTTACGTGCACCACATACTCAGAACGGTATTGGCTAGCCAATTACCAGGCAGACATATGTCACCTATATCCTTCCCAGAGAAAAAAAAGGCTGGCAAGTCGCAAGCGCCTTCGCGTTCCAAGGGAATAGCATACTCTTTATCCGGCGCATCCACAGCAAATGCGGCCAAATGAGCTACATTCGATCTTAGCTTTTTATCAATGTTCTAAGCAACAAAGATAAGGCATTAGTTAAGTAATGTCATTTGTAAATAAATAATACATAAGTAATTAAATGATTAATATGAAATTAATATGCATACCTGGGATAAAGGCATCTCAACTGGCTTATGTGCATCCTCACAGCTCTCCACGGTGCTCACATGCTGAGAAGGTTGGCTCATTGGGCTTTGTTGGGAAATTGTAACCCCCCTAGATGACATCTCCTTTATGAATGATTCCATAAGCTCCAGAAACATCTCTCTTTTAAGCTCCTCCTTAATGCTTTCCCGCTCGTGGCTGCTGATTCAGCTTTCAACATGGACTTGTCGTCCGTGATATTGCTGAATGCCCACTAGCCCTCCAACACCCTTTACAAAGCCAGGGTGGTCATCTTTACCTAGGACAGTGCTCAGGATATCCCTACGTCCATGTTGAACGAATGATCCTTGCGAGCTTTGTTCCACCAGAGATGTCTACAAGGGGGAAATTCACAAAATATGTGTAAGATAGTGTTTACTTAACTGTATTAATTACAAGTAGAAGTAATCTATTAATTACTTACAATCTTTTCAGCGACAATGTGTGTGGGCTCGGCTTTAAAATCTCCCGATTTTGTCTTTCGGGCTTCCATCCATGTTTCATGGCGTTCGGGTGGCGATAGAGGATTAACAACTATTTCTCCATCGGCTTCGGCTTCTCCATCAGCTCCACCTTCTTCTTGCTTCTTTTTGGCCTCTTCTTGCTTCTTTTTCATCTTCTCATCCATAATTTTCTGCCGAACCATACGATAGCCACCACGAGACATATGGTGTGGGTGTACATTGTTTTTCTGGATTTCCTTAGCCTTTTTCCTTTTCTCCTGTTACAAATAACACGTACTCAATTCAATTAAATAAATAAATTAGATAGGCCTATTATAAAAAATATAACGGGAAACTAACCAGAAAGGCAGGGTCTTATCGGCTCACAACAAACCTATCCCACGTCTCCTTATCAATGAAAGAGTATGTGTCAAGTGGAGATTTGTCGTCTTTCTTCTCAAAAATATATCTATTGCCCAAATAGGTCTTGAACCCCATCCACCGCTTCGCGGCAAAAGAAAGCCATTTCTTCTTACATTTAGGAGTATTCGGGACATCAAAGGTCAACTATAGTACAAAACAAAATGGAGGAAATATATTAGAGTATGATAATAATATAAGTAAATACAATTGAGATACAAATAGAGAGGATAAAAGTAAAATACCAAGATTGAAGACCAAATTTGATCCTTCACCATACTCGGTACCTGAGCCCATTCCTCAATCAGAATGCTAACCCTGTTTCGAGCTTCCAGGGCCACAAAACCGGTGAATTTGTCAGCATTCGACCCTATGGCCCCCCATATGTATCAAACTCAACCGGAAGCCTCTGATCACCGCAACGACTCTGGTCCAACGATCGTAACTTTGTGGCTGCTCTTCCCTTTTTTTGGGGGCGTGCACCACCTGACCCGCTATGTGAAGGAGAAGGAGGAATGCCTGCTGGATCAATCATTTATGCCTATTTAGACAAAAAGTAATAAATCAGGTTAGTATATAAGAATGGATAAATAAAAATAAGTCTACTATAACATGGATAAAAAAGCCTACTTTAACATGGATAAATAAAAATAAGTCTAACTTAACATGGAGAAATAAAAATAAGTCTACTTTAACATGGATAAATAAAAAAAGAATACTTTAATTTAAACATAACTTACACTATGGTCAAGTTTAGATCAATATCCCTTCATGATGATCACCACGAGTAGCAAGTACATCGTCCACTACATTTTCCTCGACGAAAATAGGCATCTGTGTTGAGAAAGAACGAGTTTCTGGAATCGACGAAAATAGGCATCTGTGTTAAGAAAGAACGAGTTTCTGGAATATCAAGAGTTGAATCTTGATTTTCATGGATACCATTATGCATGCTTTTTCCTTGGAGAGCAACTGACCACCTTTTGTTAGAAGGATCATTGATATAAAACACTTGTTTTGATTGGGAAGCCATGATGAAAGGCTCTTCCATGTGACCTACTTTGTCAAGGTTTACCAATGTAAATCCTAATTCTTCAGTTTGTGATAACTCTTAGAAATGATAGTTATCTAGCCTTTCTTAGCTTGATTTTGAGTGGTCTTTGAGTGTTTTGTAGGTTTTACCCTACATTCAAGTATTTTGTGTTTTAGTGAGTTTCTGTGAATTTATCATTTTAGGACTGTTTAGGAGTGTAATTAATGTGTTTTCCTCGTTTTGACAGGTATTGGTTGAATTGAAGACTTACTGGAAGAAATGCTATGGGATGCTGCAGCAACTGGACCATGTCCTATTGCAGAAACATGACGATTTGACTTATTTTCTCTCTCGTGACGTGGTCCCACGTGCAAGGACACGTACCCATGTGCCACATACTACCAGATATTTTGTGAGATGGTTACTTTATTAGATGGGCCCTAATTCCTTTAATTGGAATGGAAAAAGTTGAGCCCAAACGGAGGAAAGAGAATGGACAGCTTCAAAAAGTAAAACCTAAAAGAATATTCACACACCTTTTTCACCTCAACCTTTCTCCATACGTCTCTTTCTCTCTCCATACACAGCCACCACTTGACATTTTCATCTTCTTCATCCATTTCCTTCCATACCCATCACCATTGTTGTGCTATTTTGGAGCTGGTTTGTGCAGAAACACTTGGAGAAAGGTGCTGATTCCAATAGCTGCAGCAAGAAATTGCTTGGAAGAAAAGGAGCCATCATCTTGGAAAAGTCGCTGGCCACCTCTTTCACTTAGTTTATGTTTACTTCTCCATAGTTAACTCACATTTCAATTCTATAATGGATTCAACCTTGGTTTTTATTTTCTATTTTGTTGTTTTTAAGCTCATGATGAGCTAAGCTTCTTAAGCTAGGGTACAATGAACTTGCAATGACTTGATTTGGGTTAAGGTTATGTTATTGATATGCATTTAGTTTCTTCTATCAAGTTGTGTTTATTTTATAAATTTCTAGTTGAGTTTGGCCATCTTAGCTTGAATGCTAGCTTGTTGAGCTTGGAAAAGTTAGCAAGTGGAAATGCTTGATAGATATGGATTAAGTTGATTAATTGGAAAATTAGTTGATGTTGGATGTAATAGGAATATTCATCCAAGTTCATAGGTTAGCTGGAACGTATTTATTCAAAAGGGGGTGTAATTAATGTGAGCTTAGGAATAAGGAACGCTTAATGAAACCCATCTTTTAAGTGTTGGAAAGCACAACTGTTATTTCCTGGAACCAGATGCTGTAGCATATCGTAGCATACCTGACCCTGATTAATGAATTATGAGGGATTTGCACCCCTAGCTATTTTATCCATTTTATTTCATCTCATCACCTTAAGCATTTTACTATTTATTTCTATCTTTTATTACTACACTAATCCTTTCAAATATTTGTCACCACTCATTATCTTGGATCTTAGCTAAAAAAATTAATTGGTTTGAAACTTAGAGTTAAATATCAACAATCCTCGTGGGAACGATCTCTACTTACTCTTTATTACTTGTTACGATTGTGTACACTTGCACACATCACTATTTTTCACAACAGTTTGCACACCACTGTTACTGTCAACCCACTTACACTTAAAAACAGGCACTTGAAGTTTAGTGTAATCGACCTCCCAAATCTCTTCAATGACTCCAAAGTAAGATTTCGATGCCATAATGGGATTTGTATCTTTTGAACTAGAGAAGTGTATCGACTCAGATACGATCATAACCCCGCTGTTTTGCATGGTACTCTTGTCATCTTGGGACTTTGTATAGAAGGAAAACATATTGATATCATATCCACTCCAACATATGACTTCAAGACGTGGCCCCTGTGCTAGCCATTATAATGTATCGGAAGCAGTATGATCATTTGTAATTTTTTCTGTAAACCAGGCTACGAAAGTCTTGTTATGATGGTTCAACAACCATTTTTCCTTCCTTCTAGGGTTTTCTTCCTTGAGCTCTTGTTTGTGAGCACATAAGTAAGGTGTAACCTCATCAGTGTTATTCAAAATGTGCAAATGGGCTTGAAACACTTCCTCCCGAGCCTTTCTATTAACCTTTATACCTCGTGTACCCTTATCGGCACATCTTCCCTCATGACGAGGCTTAGGAATCCTTATAGCCTCCACTTCTGAAAGGTAGTCTTGACAAAACTCAATAGCTTCTTCTGCAACGTACCTTTGAACAATAGATGCTTCAAGACGGTGTGGATTCTTCACATACCCTTTCAAGATCTTCATGTATCGCTCAACTGGGTACATCCACCTTAAATAAACGGGGCCACATAATCTAATCTCCCTCACTAGATGAACAATTAAGTGAACCATGATGTCGAAAAATGAAGGAGGAAAATACATCTCCAATTGGCACAAGATTATAGCAGCCTCATCTTCCAACTCATCCAACTTCTGGGGGTCCATGACTTTGCTACATATAGCATTGAAGAATGAGCACAACCTAGTTATGACATGTCTAATATTTTTAGGAGCAATACCACGAATAGCCACTGGTAGTAGTTGTTGCATTAAGACGTGGCAATCCTGAGACTTTAAGCCAACCAATTTTAGATCATTTGAGACAAGTCTCTTGACATTTGAAGAGTAACCCTGTGGCACTTTACGCCCCGTAGACACTCACAAAAACTTGTTCTCTCTTTTTTTGACAAGGTATGACATGCAGGAGGCAAATATGTCCGCTTACCATCTTGTGGTTGTGGAGCTAACTGCTTTCGTATACCCATCGCAACCAGATCTAGATGAGCATTCACACCGTTCTTTGTCTTACCTTGAATGTTGAGAAGCGTTCCAATTAGAATATCACATACATTTTTCTCCACATGCATGACATCACTCGTCTGATGTTTCACCCGTCTAAGCAGAGAAGTGAAACATTAGACGAGTGATCAGCAGATGTTTCACTCGTCTGCCTGTCACCTGTCTGATGTTTTAGACGGGTGAAACATCAGACAGGTGATAGGAAGACGAGTGAAACATCTGCTGATCACTCGTCTGATGTTTCACTCCTCTGCTGCTTAGACGAGTGAAACATCAGACGAGTGATCAGCAGATGTTTCACTCGTCTGCTGCTTAGACGGGCGAAACATCAGACAAGTGATAGGCAGACGAGTGAAACAGCTGATCACTCGTCTGATGTTTCTCTGGTCTGCTCACTCGTCTAAGCAGACAAGTGAAACATCAGAAGCAGACCAGTGAAACATCAGACGAGTGATCAGCAGCTGTTTCACTCGTCTGCTGATCACTAGTCTGCTTAGACGGGTGAAACATCAGACAAGTGATAGGCAGACGAGTGAAACAGCTGCTGATCACTCGTCTGATGTTCCACTCGTCTGCTGTTTAGACGAGTGAAACATCAGACGAGTGATCAGCAGATGTTTCACTCGTCTGCTGATCACTTGTCTGCTTAGACGAGTGAAACATCAGATGTTTCACTCGTCTGCCTATCACTAGTTTGATGTTTCACTCGTCTATCACTAGTGTATTATCTATTGCTATTATTGTATTAATAAAATTAATAATTTAAATAATAATTTAAAATTAATATAATTTACTATTTTGTTATTAGCATTATTAATATTAGTTTTGTTGTTGTTAATGTTAGTTGTTGTTGTTTTCAATGTGTAGAGTGTGTGGGAAAGGGAGTGAGGAGATCAACAATATTGAACAAACAAGATGAAGAAGAAGAAAGGCTGTGTTTGTGTGTGTGAAGAGCTTCCCAGACAGGTTTGATGAGGGGAGGGAATGGAAGAAAAAGAGAAAAAAAAATAGAGATCAGCAAGGGGAGGGTGGGATCAGACGGGTCAAAGAGTGCTGGGGAGGGGGGCACAGCCACTGCCCAGGCCGCCACGTGGCGCGCTCTGAAACATCTGCTAAGCAGACGAGTGATCAGCAGATGTTTCACTCGTCTGCCTATCACCTGTCTGATGCTTTAGACGGGTGAAACATCAGACAGGTGATAAACAGACGAGTGAAACATCTGTTGATAACTCGTCTGATGTTTCACTCGTCTAAGCAGCAGACGAGTGAAACATCAGACAAGTGATCAGCAGATCTTTCACTCATCTGCCTATCACCTGTCTGATGTTTTAGACGGGTGAAAATCAGATAGGTGATAGGCAGACGAGTGAAAGATCTGCTGATCACTCGTCTGATGTTTCACTCGTCTAAGCTGCAGACGAGTGAAACATTAGCCGAGTGATCAGCAGCTGTTTCACTTGTCTGATGTTTCACCCGTCTAAAACATCAGACAGGTGACAGGCAGACGAGTGAAACATCTGCTGATCACTCGTCTGATGTTTCACTTCTCTGCTTAGTGTATTATTTATTGTTATTATTGTATTAATAAAATTAATAATTTAAAATTAATATAATTTATTAATATAATTAATTTAGCTAAATAACATAAATAATTAAATTAATCCAACAGCATTTGAAGATAAAATCTGCCACAATAATAACACTAATAAAATTAAAAAATTAATAATATAAATACCTGCAACAGCAAAGTGGTAGAGATGGTTGAGCTTGAGAAAAAGTAGAGAAAGAGAGGAAGCAAAGTAGGAGAATTGGTTGAGGTTGATAAAAAGTAGTGAAAGAGAGTATCTGTGTGAGAAAGGGTGTGAGGAGATCAACAATATTGTAGAAGAAGAAGAAGAAGAAGAAGAAGAAGAAGAAGAAGAAGATTTGGGTGTGTTTGTGTGTGTGAAGAAGAGAGAAAGATAGAGATATCAGACGGGTGGGTTTAATGAGTGGAGGGAATGGTGGTCAGACGGGTCAAAGACTGCTACGGGTGGGGAGACAGGTCCTGCCCTAATGGCGCTACTTGCAGTAGCACCTTTGCCCAGAGCGTGCCACGTGGCGGCCTGGGCAGTGGCTGTCTGGTGCAGGGAGAAGACGCTACTGCAACTAGCGTTTTCCAAAAACGCTAGTCAAAGTAGCGTCTTTGGTGTCAGAGAAAAAAATAAAAAAAATGTCACGTTGGCGAAAAGTGGGTTAGTTTGATAAATAGTTTCAAAACAAGGTTATATTGTTAAATAATTTTTAAAATTGGGCTAGTTTGGTCAATTAGCCTAGATTATCTCGTGTTTTTTAGTTTTCTTGTCATGTGATGATGTGGAGGGGAGAGAAAAAATTTCTTTATATCTATTTCTCATTTTATATGAAGATTTAGAATTATTCCTCTCCTATTATATAAAACTACACGGGAGAATTCATTTCCATAAACATCATAAATATTAACCAAAATAAAAATTTAAACATTTTACTTGCTTATTTAGTAGGATTTTTTTAGCAGTGTCATTCTTAAGAAATTGAAAAAAAGAAAGTGCTAAATAAAAGTATCACATTTTGAGTTTTAAACGTATTAAATAAATATTTTTATTTATATATTTTCGTTTTTTATTTCTTAACAAATAAGTCAGAGCACTCGTTTGAGATTTTTTTCAGGTAAATATATGATTAGTTTTTAGCCATGTGCATCAGACCACGTTGTTAGCTTGCCTATGATATAGAGGTTAGGTTTCTATAGCATTGAGAGCTACCACCAATAAATGATAATGAATGTATTGTACATAGCAACAATCATTATCATGCATGCCACTGTCACCAGAGTTTGCGGTTCCATTGGTAGAGGGTGGGGCTCAGAGTAGAAGTCCTTTGATCCTTCCCCAAGGTCAATAATCATGGTAATTCTGGTGAAGCTGGCAAGTAACAATAGGGAATGAGCCCATGAGCTGCCAATTATAATAGCAGGTGAGCCAAAATTATGTGAGGGGTTTCAAAATATGGAAGTCCAATAACACAAAATGGATGATGTCTTTTCATGATTTTAAAATCTTTTTAATATGTGTGTTTATCATGAACATATATGTTTATACATCAAATAATACATGAATGAAATGTTGTATTCCATCTTTCAATTGATAAAAGGTTATTTCCCTTTATCAAGTAACATGAGTTGATTTATAAATAGAACCACTCTGTATGTTGGAAAGACACTTGAATTGGTTAAGTCTTCTCCATTCCAAATCACCTTCTTTTCTTCCTTATGTGTAGAGAGAGTTAAGGAAACTATTGTTCTGTAAACTGTCATTGACAATATATCTGATTTAAGGTGTGCGAACCAAATCAAGGTTTCTCCATTATATCCTAAAGGGGATTTGTTATTACACATGTTACATCCAATCTATAAAGAGATTGGTGGGAGCGAATCGAACCTAAAATCTAGTATATATCCTTACACGCTTTGAAGATTGTGCTTATTCTATGTTCTTCTCTTCTATGTTGCAGATCCATATGTGTGACATATAAGCATATCAGATAGAGACAAACAATTGGATTTTGATCTCTTTGAAAGTTTTACTTGATTCTTAATTGTGTAGTGAATTTATGGAGGACCCAAGTGAAAGCTTTGTCTCTAATTTGAGAGCCCCTCACTTGACACTTAATTAATAGACGGGTGAACTTGAGACATATATATAGTTAGACAGCAAGGTCCAAAGTATATAAGAAGGTATGGTAGCACAAGGACAACCATTAAATTCCATGAGCCCCACTACACCGGTCTGAAATCCTTAAGTGATAGGTAAGGTAAAAGGTTTAATGAATTAGGATGCAACAAAAAAGCTACCATAGCTTTTGCTGTTTCTACTTTTACTAAGTTTCTCTTTGGATTACTTTCTAACATTAAATAGAAGACTCAGATCACGTAGAAAAGGAAGCCAAAGAGAAAAATAAAAATAAGAAGATAGGTGGAAAAAAAAGAGGAAATAAATTCCAATAGAGACAAATGAAGGACGGTTGGCTAGCACTAGCACATGGTTGTTGCAGTTACTGCTTCCTTTTCTGGATAGGCAGATATAGTGGTCCAAAAAGATCAGGAATTAGTGAACCACCATACACATTCTTTAATGATATTTTTGTT
Organism: Ammopiptanthus mongolicus; assembly: GCA_039655645.1. Classification (NCBI taxonomy): domain Eukaryota; kingdom Viridiplantae; phylum Streptophyta; class Magnoliopsida; order Fabales; family Fabaceae; genus Ammopiptanthus; species Ammopiptanthus mongolicus. Next base: position 66,847,320 of record CM077351.1, on the reverse strand, counting down.
GGTTGAAAACAGTAAGGTTGTTTTTGGATGGGATATTTCAAAATTTTAAGGTATTTAAAACATAAGGCAATTGAAATGTTTCATTTGAATTATCTTAATTTTGAAAATACTTTGTTTGGATAGAGTAGTTCAAATATTTTGTATTTAAAATTCTTTGTTTGGATAAATGATTTTAATTTCATTCAATTATAAAATTTCATTTTACAAAAATTTAAAAATTTTGAAGCCGAAAGTGGTGATTGGCCGGTGGCCGGCGGTGGTGGGTGGCCGTCCGGCGGCAGTCCGGCGACCGGCGGCGGTAGTTGTCTGTGATGGATGATGGTTAAGATGAGAGGAATTTAGAATTCTCACCTATTTAGGTGGAATTTGAAATTCCTTCCCTTTTAACTAGAACAAATGTCCCATTAAATTCCAAGAATTTTAAATACTTCATAATAAAACATCCAAACAACATATTTCAATTACCCTCTTAAAATACATTACTCTCTAACATCACCCCATCCAAACACACTTTATAGGAAATTTTGTGCAAGAGATATAACGATGTCCTATTTTATCACTATCTTGAAAATAAAGACTAAGTGCTTACCTCAAGCATAAAAAATCCTTACAAGGAGGAGATAAAAGAAAAATTAATATAAGGTTAAATATTAAGCTTCAACTGAGAAGGAAATGATATCAACTTGGAGGTTAAACATGCTTTTTAATTATAACCATTGCAAATGTTGCAATGTTTTAATCTTAAGCAATAGGGAACAAATGCTACAGCTGCTTATGATGGGTTGATTCTTTAATGATATGTAAATGCAGTTTTATGCACTTGGATTAACACCATACTGAGTCAAAAGTTTTAGCTAATGGGTCAAAGGGCCCATCCAAGCACCAATGGGAAGAAATTCTATCATCAACTACACTTAGCAAAAAGATCAAAAAAAGAAGAAAAGCACACGACAGAAAAAAGAAGAAATGGGAACGTCAGAGAGAACTTTACTTTTATAACATGCAGCAGTCAAATGAGATTGAACAAGATGGCTAAGTGCGTGTTTGTTTTCGCATCAGGGACGATGCGATGCCAACGCTGCTAAGCAGCTTTCACAATTTGATTAAAAAAAATTCAGTTTTGCCACTTCGAATGTGAAAAGCCACTGTCAAAGTGATTTGCAACGCGAAAACAAACATGCCCTAACTCTATGTACAACTGCATCATAAATTCATAATTCATCCGGGAAAAATGAATTTTTGAGTCCATAAGAACCCAAAATTACACCATGATGCTCTAGTCATTTATCTCCAATTCTCCATCATCCATCACTTCATTCTTCTCAAAAATCTTGGAGGGAGCTGCAAATCGAGCTGAGAACGACCGAGAAACATTATCAGGGTCGGTCGAATATCCATCATCAAAGTTCTGTAAGTAGGAGCTTGGATCATACTGGACATGAACCACATGTGAAGAGCTGAAAAATCTCCTCCTTTCTCTCTTGATCTTCCTCCACAACGTTCTCAAGCTTGTCATCTTCAATCTGATCACAAGTTCATTGACACACACAATAGGATCGTAGCCAATTCTCTCATAACTTGGCCAACTGTTGTTTGTGGTGCTTAGACAGTGGCAATTTTCAAGGTTCATAGTGTATGAGACAGAGAATCTAGGAAGCATATAATGGTTTAAGGGACCAAGGTGTTTGAAATGCATGAATTAAGGCTATTTATACATTGACTGTATGACACCCCCTTTCCTTTTTCTCCAACTGATCCTCACCACCACCTCAGCATGCACTTACAATAGGATAGGATCAAGATAAGGACTTTAATTGCTATAATCTAGCAAGGTTAAAAGCTTCTTAGGATGTCAGCAAATGAAATTGCAATAATAAGACTTTTTGAAGTTGTTTCCTGGTTGTAAATTATATATGTAGTCGTCACATGGGAGGTGGTTTGTACATAAAGTTACTTTGGAGAAAGTTAAACAATGAATAAAAATCAAACACGGTTTTGGGACAAGGGTGGAAAATAGATTAAATCAATAGCCGATTATATATATAATTGATCATTGTGATAACGGTTTTTGTTTGGATCTATTTGCTAAATAATGATTTTAAGATAATTTATTTTGTGGATGGTGTAAAAAAATCACTTTTATATAGTAAATTATAAAAATGGGTATGAAGTTATTTATATAATTTAATAATATTTGTTTGAGAGTTAGTTTTATAAAAATAAAAGGGAAAAGAGTATTAAGATTGAAAAATAATCAAATCATAATATATAATGTAAATGTCTTTAATACAAGATGACATAAAACAGATCTTTTTCCCAAGGAAGCTTTTAAAAATTTTAAACTATATGTCAAACACATTACATTATTCATGAAAGATTATTTTAGGTAAAAAAAAATAGCTGAAACGGAGAAAATCAGTTTGTACCAAACACACTGTAATTCCTACCCATGTACTTGATATGCCAGGATGATATAAGCAAACAATATAAAAATAATATATTTTCCGCAAGAATACTTTCTGCATTTTTGGGTCTTTAGGGAGTTCAAAACAAATGATAATCCAGGAAATAAGCAACAATTTGAGGAACTTAATTTGTTTTTCCAGTTCACAAGTTTTTTTCCTGGTTCAGTGTAAGCTCACCATAAATAAACCTTGGTCGGCGCTTAAGCGTGCGATATTAGGACAATAATTTTAAATTTGTTTAACCCTTTATTTGCTCCTTTCCAAATTCCATTGTACAAGGGTTCCATTTGACATGCTTACGAAGTCGCGTCCTTCATTCTCAGTAAATAAGTAAACAAGACGTCAGTATCACACTTTTATTCCTTAATCAGGATACTAGTTAATAAGATCTTATTTTCTTCAACACACTTTTTAATCATTCAGTAAATTTTATGTGAGGTTAATTTAATCACGCGAGTTCAATCTATATTTAGTAAGATCCACATGAACTATATCAAATAATAAAAAATACATTGAAAAGAATATTAAAAAAGGTGTGTTCCTATTTAACATCAGTATACTAAATGACTAGTAATTGATAAGCAAAATATTTTTTTTCTTCCTTTAACTTACTTTTTGTTTTCAATTTGATCCTCTAAGTAATATATGTTTCAGTTTGATTCAAAAGTTAGAGAACATTAGTTATGGACATTAGTTGTGTTAATACCATTGACATAATTGTCTTAAGTGGATATGACGTGGCATTGACGAGGTAGAATACGGTCACTAACCTTTTTGTTCTTCTTTTTGCAAAAAAAAAATGATTAAATGTAGTGGACTTAAATATAAGCAAATGTCAACTAATCTATTTATATTTAATTTTGTTTTTCAAAAACACCCTTAAGTTATTAATTCATTAATGTTATGAACATCATTATGATTAAGGGTAGTTTAGTAAATGTATTTACTTTTTTACATGAAACCGAGAAAATTAAATGCACTAAACTACCATTCTTAATCAGGATATAAGTAGGTATTTTTACTTATAATTGAGTCTAGATGGAGTACTATAACTATTGACGCTGTTATAATACAACTAACATTCTCTAACTAACCAAACTGGAACATTTATTACTTAGAGAACCAAATTGAAAATAGAAAATAAGTTGGAGAACGAAAATACTTATTCTACTTAGCTGATAAAAGCTGGGTTTTGCTGCGTGTCCGGGACTCTACAACTTAGAAGGTACAAGGATTAATGGTGTGGCTCACAACAAAAAAATTTAAAACTTATTTTGATCTGGTCACAGTCGGTATGAAAAGCTCTGGGTCATATATTTTCTTCCTGTAAAGTTAGTATCACACTATTTTTAACATTTTTTTTCAACACACTTTATTATTCGATAATTTCATGTCGGGTACATTAAGTCATATGGTCTCACTTTATATTTAGTAGGTCCCACATAAACTGCACCCAATAATAAAAAATATATTGAAGAACATATTAAAAAGAGTATGTTCCTAATTAACATTAGTATACTAGCTGATAGTCAAAATATGTGCGCCTTTCTGTCCTTCAATTTATTTTTTGTTTATAATTTGGTCCTTTAGATAATAAACTTTCAATTTGATCCTCTTACTTTTCGAAGTTAGAGAACATTAGTCTTGGACGTTAGTTTTGTTAATTCCATTAACGGAATTGTCTTGTGTGGATACGAAGTGGCATTAATGATGTAAAATACGATCATTAACCTCTTTGTTCTTCTTTTTCACCCTTCAACCCCCGGACTCCACCACCATCTTCACCGCTTACTTTCACCTCGACTGTGCCGCCATTAAAACACCATGAAACCTTAATCAGAAAACTCTATTACCAAAACACTGTTGGAAAATTATTTCTAAAATAATTTGTTTTTGAAAGATTTAAATATATCTTTTATTATCATTTATTCCAATTAATTTTCTCAATAAATATTTATGTTAATGTTTCAAATCTTTTAATTATATTTAATTGGTTTTAATAATTTCCTAATATTTGCCGATTCACTAACGTGAATATGCTTTATTATTCATTAAAGTGCTATAACTTTGCATTTCAACATATTAGCCAACGTTTTATTTCATCAGAGTCATATGCATATCCCTTTATTCTTTATATATTAACTTGAGGTGCAACGTTTCATGTGCAACAATCATCAACATCAATATATCCAGTGCTATAGAACATCGAGGAGTTGCTTTTAGACACATTTACATTTGTTTTACAAATAAATTTTCTTTCTATTATTTTCTAAGTGTATGAGTTGATATCTTTCTTGCTATTCTGCGTACCCAGAATAATATTATTATTTTGGAAGAGACTGTTAAATCCTAGGGGATATTCGCATTATTATTACTATTGTGGCGAAATAATCCTTAAGGACAGTGTGATTTCACACGTCTCTGACTATAAACAAATTTGTGTTCTTCATCATTCTCTCTACTTATTTTACTTATTTCATTTTATATATTATTTTTCTAACAAACACCATCCTCTACCTTCAACTTCCATTTTTCCACTCTTCACATTTAAGCATTTGTGCCCTCACCTATTAAGCCTACATACTCCAAAAATGGAAACATATCTGTGTCATATCCATATCCGATACCAATACTCGTAGGATACTTCCGGATATGTACCCAAGAAGTATCCCCTTATTTTTTATTTTTTTTTAAAAGTTTCTTTTATCCGATACTCGTAGGATACTTCCGGATACATATCCAAAAAATATCCCTTTGACAGAGTTGTCTCTTGATGAACCAAACTTACAAGTCATGCTTTTTTGGATGACGGTAACAGAGGAGAGGAAACTGAATCAGTTAGCATTAGACAGTAATTTAGTAAAGATGCTTTTGGATTGTTGACAATTGTATAGAGCCAAGACTTGTTTTGAGTTCTACTAAAGATGATTTTGCTGATATTCTAACATAGGGAAAGAATACATTATGACATAGACAGAAATTGTATTTTTTTTTTTGTTATGATCACAAGTATCTTTTATAAATTGTGATCATCATAGTTATATGAGAAATTATCAATGTCTCTTTCTTTACAAATATTATGCATCTATATAAAATATATGTTTTTCTATAAATTTTTCTTAACATATCCAAGCCGTATCTTATCCTGAATTTCAAAAAATTGTTCGTATCCTTGTATCTGTGTCGTATCGTACCCGTATCGTAACTAAGTATCCGGGCTTCATAGGCCCTCACTGTTTCTTCACTCAATGCCTCAACCATCAAAACCAAACCGCTCAGAGTGTATCACTGAAACACCAAAACCAATTTTTGAAGCCACTATGAACCAAAAACATTCAACCTCCAACCTGACATCTGACCCAAAACATAAACTCCATACTACCAAAATCCACCCCTGCCATCAAGCCCAACACATGGTTGTCCTTCAAACCACCAGTGCCACCATCACGGGCCACCTCACGTCACCACCATGAACCTCCACCTCCATGTCCCCCAAATGCCTACAACCGTCATCGTCCTTAAAACAGCCACCCACCTCGCATGAACCACCATAATGCAAAGCCCCGTTCAATCATTTGGACTTGTCACGTCAACACACCCAACTCATACAGCCAACTCACAAATTTTAGACACCTCATATGCCAACTTGCATTTTTGTTGTCAGATACTATAACTATTGGCGTTGTTATAATAGAATTAACGTCCAGGACTAACGTTCTCTAACTTGGATGTCGTTCTCTAACGCCTAGTAGAGCTCCACCACGGAGATGACGTCGTTCCTGTCCACCACCAACGTCCATTACCACTAGTCTCTCTCATCGTGGCCACCATTGTCCTCGACCGGGTGCATGGTGTGTGTGTGGTGGATCCTAGATTTGGTTGAAGGTGGGGGAGGTGCTTAGGGGTTAGAGTTTTGTATGGAAAAAGATGAAAATGGTGTTTATTCTTTAATAAATAAAAATTTAAATAAAATAAAAAAATTATTTAAGTTAAAAAACCGATTGCAACCGGTAAAAGATTGATAGAGGATGGTCCTCAACAACAACTCAGAGGACTTTAGAATTCGTCCCTTGGCCCCCTAACTCAAAGGAGAGTTATCAATATTGTTAGGAAATATTGGAAGAACGTAACGCTAGAGGAAAAGAAAGTAAAACTAAAATGATTCTTGCACAAAAGAAGTTATGTGGTCGAAAAAGAAAGTATACCGAAAAGAAAAACAAATGGGAAGTCATATAGTTATAAATGAGTGCGAGATTTTGTATCTTTTTGTCCATTTGCATTTTGCTTGTTTTTATAATTAATATCGTAATAATAGAAAAGAAAATTATTTTCTGCATTCTCATTTTCATTCATCTTATTCTCGTATTTTTTTTTTTTTTTTTGTCTTTCTTTTTCTGTGTTGCTAATGAAATCGTTGGTGACTGAAAATTATACAGTATGGAGTAACCTTTTTATGAAAATTCTGATTGAAAACATGGTTATTTTCATGATTGAATCATGATCCAGTATTACAATAATGATCATAATAATCGAAGAGTCCAATAGGGGCATCAGCTACCAATAATAATATAGTATCACCTTAATTACAATTTGTGGCGCTTCACATTGATTTATGCAAGGTCAATTTTATAAATACATATCGAGGATGACTAACATCTTTTGAGCCTTCACCCCATGGTTGCAGAGCGTGTATGTGGTTAGTCCTTCAGTTCATCATTGAAATTATAAACAAAGTTAGGCAATGTCAACACACTGTATTACTTAGTTACAAGCCCACTAAGATCAACACTATAGCAGTGTATGCTTACCTTATGGAGACAATGTTGATGAATAATTGTATGGTTTTTTGTATTTACTAAAACCTCGCATGATCGTATTGCCTGTTGAGATATTACAAGACGCAGAGCATCAGAAAATTCAAAGCATTAGGAAAACTGAACTAAGAAAAAGAATATTAAAGAGTAAATAGTCAAATTAGTCCCTATAAATATAGGCTCATTCATATTGTCCTTATGATAAATTATTGTCAAAATTTTTAAATGTGCATTCTATGATTTCCATCGTTCAATCTAATTCTTGACGTTAGTTAATTTATGGACTTCCAAGGAGTAACTTAGATGATGGAATGCAATTTTCTTTTTTTAGAAACTAGGTTGTATCTTTTCTCTTTTATAGTATATAAACAGCTGATAAATAATTTAAAATAAATTCAAATATTAAAAATGATAACTATTTTAAAATAAATAATATATAGATATATATAATTATGTAAAAAAACATATAAATATACATTTTTTATGTCATTTTATATTTATCAGCTAATTCAACCGTTAATTTTATCAAATATTTTCAATCCAATAAGCTAACTTATTTTATCCGTTATCAACAGGGATGAGAATAGACTAGGCCGCTCGTCAGTGGCCTATGGCCTAGCCTATTTAAGGCCTAGTCTAACCTAGCCTATTTAATAAAAGGGTTAGGTCAAAGCTTTTTAAAAAACCTATATAGATAAAGAGGCCACACTAAGGCTTTTAATAAAAGCCTATTAGGCTGGCCTATTTAACACACACACACATATATAATATAAATTTAATATATAATACTATAATATATTATTTATAATATTTACAATATTTGAAAGCAAAAGCCTATTTACTCATTTAAATGTAGATGTCTACTTGCATATTTATTTATGAAGGTCTAACGACTTATTTATCAGTATAAATCTACCGACCTTTTTATCATTAGAGGCTTACAAGCCTATTTACAAGTGAAGACCTATGACCTATTTATAGGTGGAGGCATATTTAAAGATCTTATTGAAAGGTAGACTTTTAAATAGGCTTTCAGGCCAGACCAAACTCTGAAGTAAGACAGGTCAGACCTTAAAAATTGACCTATATCAGGCTAATAGGCCAAACGCAGGATTTGAGATTGAAACATATGCCAGGCTCAGACCTGTCAGGATCTAGCTCGACCTAACATATTTTTATCCCTAATTATCAGCTAGATCATCCACTATTACCTAATTCATACCAAACAAAGCCTAATTGATTTAATACCTTGAAAGTGAGAGGGAAGTGAAAGAAGAGAAGGCCCAAATGGCCCGTAACCTCAACAACAGCATGAAAGTATACCCTACCCCTGGCCCTGTCCTCCACCAAATGCACCACGTCAGACGAAGGCAACCCACTAAATTCCAAGTCACCAAACACGTAGCAGGAACCCCACCCCCTCACGTGCCAACCCTCGGACTCCACGTGACCCAGCTTCTTCCCCCTATACTTCACTCCAACGTCAACCTCCCTCAACTCCATCCAGTAAACGTCACCGTTTCGCACCCTCACCGTAACCGAAATCCTCACGTCCGCGCTGATTGGAGGAAGAGGGTGCACCTTCACCCGATTCACTCTCAGCCGCACGATCTTCACATGAGGATCTGACGGCCACAATATGAACACGCTGGCCAAGCACAGCATGAGGATCACGGTGAAGGTGACGCAGCAACGGCGAGTACCGTAGGGTGGTGAAACGACGTAGTTTTGAGAATGCTTTGAGTTTGAGGGTGTCGCTGCCATGGCTTTTCCCTTAAGAATGTGGAAAACTGTTATTGCAGTTGTTGGAGAGATGATGAGTTCGGTTTTGTTTGGAGGGTTCTTATAATAAAGGGTGTTTGATAGTTTGAGACTTTTTGTTGTTTTATTTATGAATAAAGAATAATTCATTGCATTGAAAAGGGTACGTAATACTATATAGATGAGGTTTTTCAGTTTTTGTTTGAATTCTGGTTAATGGGTATTTTTGTTTTGGTGTGGGAAATTGTGGCGGGGCTTCCTATTTTGTAGTATTGGGTGTCTGATATTATGATGTGATATATGTGATTCTCTTTATTGGAAAAAAGCTCGTATGAAGCGAGATTGTTTAAGTGAAAAAGTGAGAGTTAATGGATTAAAATCTCCATCCATTTTATAAGGTTAGGGATCTTTCTATCCCAAATTTCTCTCCTTCCTCTTTCTATTCAAATCTCAGTCAAGGAGAGAGATATTTCAACGGTTAGATTAATTTAACGGCTAACATTTGGATTGAGAGAGGATAAAGAGAAATTTTTTATGAGAAGAATCCAATTTGTTTTTCTTCTTTACAAGTTAGAAACTGATTTTGCTGTTTCACAATATTCTATTTGTTGTTGCAAATTTTTTGAGTTTAAGATTTTGTGTACATATATATAACTGCTTTTATTTTTTGTTTTATCAGTGCTATTCTTTTTTCGGTGTGTATCAGGGTATTCCGACCGGCAGTTAGGGACTAATTTCTTTCGAGACGTAAAGATCACCAAAGTGTTGCTTATTCCAATAAAACATTTTTCACATGCATGACAAGAATCAAACCCTTGACAATATACTTAAGGAATTCAGTTATGTACTAGTTGCTATAGTCTGATTCTGACATGCTGCATGTAGATGAACTATTGCAGTTAAATATAAAATCATTAAATTAACTCTGAAAAATAATATGAACTGTATAATAATGTACCCTGGATGGAAAAGAACTGCTGCTTGAGCTAGCTAGTGGCAATGGCATACCACAAATTAGCACATGTTTGCAGTTTGTGGGTCACATAAGATCCAATAGTTATTTGCATATGAGAATGCTTTTTAGTGGAGAAGATCAACCCCAAAAGATCAATATGAAAGGAATATTTCCAAATGTGGAGGGTTACAAAAATTGGACTAACAGTCAATGCTAAACAAAACTACCTGTCTCTAACCTTGTTGTGTGTCAAGTTCCTAACGAAAAATTTAGCTATTAGTTTCTTTGGTATAGAACACTCTCCTTCATCATAGAACTCTCTTCCTTTTCTGTAATATCTACAATTTTGTTCAATCTAGCGGTATCGCCTATGGCAAGGCTTGGGATTGGGAATAAGATCATCCAAGCCATGCTGGTCGGTGTATATGAGTATATCTTGCCTTATATATTGAATTTTCTTTTTTCTTTTTTTTTTTTCTCAGCTGTTGGTTTTTATTACACATGTACTTGTTCTCTCTCCTTCCAAACTTCTTTGCTCCTAACCTTGCATTGATTATCATAATGACATTTATACTTTCATAAAAATCCGTTAGATTTCATTATTTATACATTATGATATATTTTTACATGTCCGTTACTTGAAGGAAGAAATAATATATATTGTGATTAGAAGAATATTTATATGAATAGATTGTTAATAACTAAAAAGTACGAAATAAAGAAATCAAATAAAATCAATATTCGGGATGATTCAACCATAGATTTGGTTCGTGTAATTTAGCCAAATTTTCAATATGATATTGGATTACAGAATCTCTTGATCTAATAGGACTTCATGCTATCAAATTTGCTATTTTTTTGGAGCCTATTTGGTAAGGCACTTCAACGAATTTGTGGCGGATAACTTATAACGGATGAGAAAGTAGCCCAGTTTGACAAGCGTATTTGTCACGAGCTTATAACGTTTTTTCCAGACGCTACTTGAAGTAGCGTTTGAGTTTAAAGCTTATAGCGTTTCATTTTTCTTTCCACTTTTATCCTTATTATCTTCATTTAATTCTACCTTTATTCTCTTCTCTCTCTTTTATGTAAAATCATTAATGAAGATGTTATTTTATATAGAACCTTATCTGAAATAGATCACTTTAATTTTGGCTAATTAAAATAATGACCCTAACACATTTAAACATTACATTTGTGACCCAAAAATTCTAACAATCTCCCACTGGTCACATATGTATCCTTACAAATGTGTTAGACTTTATGAGCTCAAAATCTTCCATTATAAACCTTGGACATATCATTATCTCGTCCATTAGTTATATCAATATATAGAACCAAAGCGGCTTTCGTTATATCAATCATAACTAAACCCATCAATGATCACTAATATTAACACAACCAAATGACATAGATCAATCATGAAATGTGCAGCATGAAAATCACATGAAGGTGATCTGTACATGTCGATTTTCAACTGGTCCTACTTTACTTTAATGAGATCATTTAAAGACATTATCGTACAAAGTGTAATAAACTGAATACCAAACTTTATTTCTGATCAGAGAAATATCTAAATATAAGAGTATGTATACATAATACCAAAATATAACATAAATTACATCAATGACTAACTCCCACTAAACTAAAGAATCCTCAAACTGTATGACACCCATGTGGGCAGTGTGCTCATGAAAGACCTTGGGTGGAAGGCCCTTTGTTAAAGGGTCTGCTATCATGGAGTTTGTCCCTAAGTGTTCTATGAAAATCTCTCCACTTTGTACTCTCTCCTTGACAATTAGGAACTTGATGTCAATGTGTTTCGACTTTGTCGAGCTCCTATTGTTATTGGAGTATAAGACGGCTGATTTGTTGTCACAATATAACTTAAATGGTCTTTCAATTCCTTCCAAAATTCGCAACCCAGTGACAAAGTTCCTCAGCCAAATCCCATGATTTGATGCCTCATAACATGCTATAAACTCTGCTGCCATGGTGGACGAAGCAATAAGTGTTTGCTTGGCACTGCGCCAAGAAACTGCACCACCAGCCAACATTAGATATAGCCTGAAGTGGATCTTCTACTATCTTGGCATCCAGCAAAATCAGAGTCAGAATACCCAATGATCTCCAAAGAATCTGACCTCGTATATGTGAGCATATGATCCTTTGTTCTCTTCAAATACCTCATAACCCTTTTGGTTGCTTTCCAATGATCCATTCCTGGATTGCTTAAGTATCTGCCTAACACTCCAACAATGTACGCTATGTCCGGACGCGTACAGACTTGAGCATACATTAGACTCCCTACAGCTGATGCATAGGGAATCTTTTGCATATCTTGAATCTCAAGGTTTCCTTTTGGGCACTGACTGAGACTAAATTTGTCTCCCTTAGCGACCGGGGTATCACCTGGTTTGCAATCCTGCATGCCAAATCTTTTGAGGACCTTATCAATATAGCTCCTTTGTGACAATCCAAGAGTACCCCGAGATCGATTCCGATGTATCTGGATCCCTAATACAAAGGAGGCGTCACCAAGATCTTTCATCTCGAAATTTTTTGATAGAAATCTCTTGGTTTCGTGCAACATGCCTATATCATTAGTGGCAAGCAGTGTGTCATCAACATATAACACCAGGAAAATATACTTTCTCCCACTGAATTTGTGATACACACAATCGTCAACAGGATTCATCTCGAAACCAAATGAGAGAATTACCTGATGAAATTTGTGGTACCATTGACGAGACGCCTGTTTTAGCCCATAGATGGATTTCGTCAGTTTGCAAACCATCTTCTTTGGGTCTCCCAACACAAAGTTTTCTGGCTGCACCATATAGATTGTTTCGTCAATGTTGCCATTGAGAAATGCCGTTTTGACATCCATCTGATGAAGCTCCAGATCATAATGTGCACAAGAGCCATGATTGTCCTAAAAGAGTCCTTCGATGAAACCGGAGAGAAAGTCTCTTTAAAGTCAATCCTTTCCTTTTGAGTATAGCCCTTAGCTACAAGACGAGCCTTATACCTCTCCACATTACCTTTGGAATCCCGTTTGGTCTTAAATATCCATTTGCAACCAATGGGTTTCGCACCTTCTGGTAATGGGACAAGTTCCCAAACCTTATTGTCTTGCATGGAATTATACTCCTCATTCATTGCTTCAATCCATTTTTCCGAATTGGAATCTTGCATGGCTTGACGGAAGTTGATTGGATCATTTTCCATCATACCATCATTTTCCTCATGTTCCTGAAGAAATACTATGTAGTCATCCGGAATAGCACTTCTCCTTTCTCTAGTGGATCGTCGCAAAGGCACTGGTTCCTCTTGCACAGGTTCTTGAGGATGTTGAGTTTGTTCATCAGGAACAACTAATTCATCTTGAATGGGAGTTTGAACAACGATGTCTTGTAGAGGTTCTGGACTTGCTTCATCAGAAGCAACTGTATGAATCGGTTCTGGAATTGAAACTGATTTTTCCTCAAAAACAAAGTCTCTAACCTTATTTCTCCCCCCAAACTTAATATCCTCAAAGAACGTGGCAGTTCCCGTCTCAAAAATTGTCTTTAATTTGGGATCATAAAAACTTATAGCCCCTGGATCGTTCAGGATAACCAATAAAGTAGCTGCTCACTGTTCGGGGGTCCAATTTCTTTTCATTTGGCTTATAAGGCCTTGCCTCAGCTGGACAGCCCCATACATGAAAGTGATTTAGACTAGGCTTTCTGCTTGTCCAAAGTTCATAAGGTGTTTTGGCAGCTGCTTTAGTTGGCACTCTGTTCAGAATGTAAGCTGCAGTCTTTAATGCCTCTCCCCAGAGTGACTCTGGTAAAGTAGAATGACATATCATACTCCTTACCATATCCTTAGGAGTCCGGTTTCGTCTTTCAGCTACACCATTCATGCTAGGTGATCCTGGCATGGTGTATTGTGGGACGATCCCACATTCCTCTAGGTATTTGGCAAATGGTCCCGGACGTTGTTCACCTGAACCGTCATATCTACCGTAATATTTACCACCACGGTCAGATTTAACACTCTTAATTCTTTTATTGAGTTGGTTCTCAACTTCAGCCTTAAATGATTTGAACACATCCAAAGATTGGGACTTTTCATGTATAAGAAATAGGTACGCATATCTGGAATAATCGTCTATAAATGATATGAAGTATTGTTGACCATTCCAAGATGGTGTTGGAAATGGCCCACAAATGTCCGTATGTATCAATTCTAAGACATCTGTAGCTCTATATGCACCTAATTTCTTCTGTTTGGTCTGTTTGCCCTTAATACACTCAACATAGACATTAAAGTCTGTAAAGTCAATGGAATCAAGGATCCCATCTAACACAAGTCGCTCAACTCTATTTCTAGAGATGTGACCTAGACGCTTGTGCCACAATATTCCTGAATTTGCATTGTCAATTTTACGCTTAGTACCACGTGATTCCACATTCAAGGTTTCATTATAAGGAGCAATAGTATCAAGCAAATATAGATTGTCATACACCATAAGAGTACCAGTTCCAACAACATTTGAATTAATAGATAAACTAAATTGATTGTTTCCAAATTAACAATTATAACCAAACTTGTCCAACCAAGAAACAGAAACCAAATTCCGTCTAAACGACGGTACAACAAAAGTATCCATTAAATCTAGATAATAACCAGTACTTAACAACAACCTAAAATGCCCTATTGCCTCTACTTCTACCGACTTGCCATCTCCCACATAAATGCGTCTCTCAGCATCATTTGGCCTTCGGTAACTCAGGCAACCCTGCATTGAAACACTGATGTTAGTAGTGGCACCAGAATCTAACCACCAAGTGTTTCTAGGTACTTAAGCTAAATTAACCTCAGAACAGACCAAAGTATGGAACATACCTTTCTTTACACGCCATGCATGGTACTTGGTACATTCCTTCTTGACATGTCCAGTCATGTCACAAAAGAAGCAATTGTTGTCGCCTTTATTTTGCTTCTTTTGTGCTGAACCCTTTGCAGCTTCATTCTTCCTCTTTTTTCCCTTTTCCTTAAAGGTGCTTGCCAGGTGAGCACTTTCTGTCCTTTCTTGCTTCATCCTCTCTTCCTCTTGCACACAATATGAAATGAGCTCGTTAAGAGACCATTTCTCCTTTTGACAGTTGTAACTAATCTTAAATTGACTGAATTGTGCAGAAAGAGAAATCAATACCAACTGCATGAGTAAGTCCTCCGACAACTCGAGCTTTAGAGCCTTAAGTTTGGAAGCAATATTAGACATTTCCATAATGTACTCCCTTATGTTTCCTTTGCCTTTATACTTCATTGAAATCAAGCTTTGAAGGAGTGTGCTTGTTTCTGCCTTATTGTTTTTGGCAAAACGTTTCTCAATTTCGGCAAGGAATTCTTTAGCACTGGTTATCCCTTCGGACACCGCAGCCCTAAAAGCCTTCGGATATGCCACGCTTAATGATCATTAGACTCATGCGATTGGAACGGTCCCACTTCTCATAATTTTTTCTCTCATCAAAGGTACTTGAGTCTATAGGAGAAGAGGGTTGCTCCATCCTTAGTGCAAGGTCTAGATCCATGCAGCCAAGAACAATCAAGATGTTCTCTTTCCAATCCTTAAAGTTGGTACCATTAAGGACTGGAACCGAATTCAGGTTAGCAGATACAGTAGCAATAGTAGCTGAAGAGATAACAAAATAAACAACATAAATTAAATATACTCACATCAAAATTATAATTCCATCATCAATAAATTCAAATAATATGGCATAACATATCTCAAGATTCCTAGTGCACCATTAATATCAAGTCTTTGGACAGTAATATTAATTGCTAGTGGTACTCTTGTTGTAATGATCAAACATTGATAATAAAGCATGTCAAACAATAAACCTATCTTTGGATTGATTTATCATTCACATGTAAAACCATAATTATCATATGTTTACCATCACAGGTGTGTATGCAATTCGGCCAAGTACCAACCTTCCTTTGGGTCGATTAATACTTGCATAGATAAACACACACACAAACATTTAACATTTCTTATGAACAATCTACACAAGAGAGGTCACTTTGGCGACTTCTTGTTTCAATTGGCTCATTTAAAAATGCTAAACAACTGTATATAACCCAAAATTATAGCTAATTATTTGAATTTTGATTGAAAACTTAATACAATAAATTACTTTTATTCAAATCATATATTCATTTACATGCAAACAGAAGTATAACAATCACTGTAAAAATAGTGTAAAAAAAAATGCCAAAAATTTGAATTCAATTTTCCTTCATCTATCATGGCAACAATAGCGTCAAGTGACACAAACCAAAAACAAACTTTGCAGCAATTCAAATATAGTCTTCAGAGAAGACAAAATAACATGATTTGAAAATAATATTCAATTTGCCTTTCTCATCCAAGACCAACGAAAGGAAGAACGTGAAAATACAAAAAAATAAAATAAAAAATCTATAGGCTCCACGTTCAAAATAATACAAGTCCAAATGCTCTCTGAATTTATTACGAGAACAGATATGATTGAAACTTAGTCTAATCAAATAGAATTCAGAGAACAATAATTCACATGGAAGATCAAGAAATCCCAATTTTGGAACCCTAATTTCAAAATTCCCAAAATAATCACACATGAATCAAGTATGGGTGGCTCTGATACCACTTATTAGACTTAATTATTTTTGCCTATTGACATGTTTCTAATTCCTTAAACATCTTGTAGACAAAACCAATATCTATATGGAAGATGTTCTTCATCAAGCACAAATCCAAAACCGAATTCTATCTATAATCCCATACCAATTCAAGATGATTAATGAATGCGAAAGCGTACCTGGAGGATCCATGAAATTTTGATGGAAAGGATGATGTTCTTAATAGAGTAGTGATCTTCCAATTGTAGATTTTCCTTAGAGCCTTAGTTTCTCCTTTAATGGGATGAAGAGAATTGAAGTTGTTATCATTCTACAATTGGGGACCATAACCCCTTATTTATAAGAGTCATATACCTTTTCATGAAGAGTAATGTCCCTTTGGATTCATACCCTTTCATGAAGAATCATGACTATCAAACTTTTCTTATTTCTATTTCTGCCCATCATAAAAATAGTAATAAGACCTTTGATATCTACACAATATTTTCCATGACAATTATGTCCTTAGCCATAAACCTTATCTGAAATAGATCACTTTAATTTTGACTAATTAAAATAATGACCCTAACACATTTAAACATTACATTGACCCAAAAATTCTAACATGTATATCTTGCCTTATATATTGAATTTTCTTTTTTCTTTTTTTTTTTTTCTCAGCTGTTGGTTTTTATTACACGTGTACTTGTTCTCTCTGCTTCCAAACTTCTTTGCTCCTAACCTTGCATTGATTATCATAAGGACATTTATACTTTCATAAAAATCCGTTAGATTTCATTATTTATACATTATGATATATTTTTACATGTCCGTTAGCTTGAAGGAAGAAATAATATTGTGATTAGAAGAATATTTATATGAATAGATTGTTAATAACTAAAAAGTACGAAATAAAGAAATCAAATAAGATCAATATTCGGGATGATTCAACCATAGATTTGGTTCGTGTAATTTAGCCAAATTTTCAATATGATATTGGATTACAGAATCTCTTGATCTAATAGGACCTGATGCTATCAAATTTGCTATTTTTTTTGGAGCCTGTTTGGTAGGGCACTTCAACGAGTTTGTAACGGATAGCTTATAGCGGATGAGAAAGTAGTCCAGTTTGGTAAGCTCATCTGTCACGAGCTTATAGCGTTTTTTCACGAGCCTATAGCGTTTTTTCCAGACGCTACTTGAAGTAGCGTTTGAGCTTAAAGCTTATAGCGTTTCATTTTTCTTTTCACTTTTATCCTTATTATCTTCATTTAATTCTACCTTTATTCTCTTCTCTCTCTTTTATGTAAAATCATTAATGAAGATGTTATTTTATATTTTTCAGCTAGTTCAACCGCTAGTTTTACCAAACACTTTCACAGAAAATAAGCTAGCTTATCCGCTATCCGCTATCAGCTACCTCATCCTCTATCCGCTATAAGTTATCCGCTATCAGCTAGCTTATCCGCTAACAGCTAATTTTACCAAACAGACTCTTGGTCAGTTTTATCTATAAAAAATGTTTAATAAAATCAGGGTCAAAGATTGATAGAGCACACCTTATAGGGGTCTCGTCTCATCATTTTCTTATACAGGAGTGCCACATTTAATCTTGGGGGCCTATTTTCTATGGAGTTAAGATTGCTAATGATTTTAATAAGAAGGATGCAAAGGCGGCTTAATTGCTGTCCGTCCCTATACCCCTTAATTGTGGCAATTTTGGGTTGCGTTCATTGCAGCCTCGAACACCTTTATTGTGCTGGGTGTGAGGGTATATGTTTAGTCTCATATCGCCTAGAGATATGACCTAAATATTGTTGGGTTCCAGCCAAATTGTGGTTGAAGATTAAATGCAATGGTTGAAATTTCTCAACCACCAACCACTTTTTCCGTGCATTAAAATTTGGTAACAAATTGTCAAACTTGTAGTTGGATGGTGGAGGAGCATGGCTCTATAAATAGAGCTCTTCCCTTCATGAAATATATATCAATCCTCACAAGAGAAAGAGAGTGACAGAAAACAGAGAGAGTCTTAAAGAAAAGAGCAGAAACATAGAGAGAGAGAATAAACAGTCTCTTTGTTGTGAGAGTGTGTTATTTCTTGTAACTCTTGAGTGAGGGGTACTCAGGTTTGTAGAGTGATACACAATTTGGGGTGGGTTACAATTATTATAATCTTATTTGTGATAGTGAATATTTTACTGAGTGTTTCCGTGGACGTAGGCAAGAGGTGCCGAACAACGTTAAATTCTTGTGTTCTCTATTCTTTCTTTTGTGGTGTACTTTGTGTGTGTTCTCAAGATCCTTTGTGTGTGTATCAGAGCTATGGCGGGGAACACACCAAGGTTTGAGATTCCATTGTTTGATGGAAAAATATATTTTATGATTTGGTAGTGTACCATTCAAGACCTTTTGGTGTAGAATGGTCTTGATCAGGGTTTAGAAGAGGAGAAGGCAGTTACCATGAAGGAAGAAGAATGTACTAAGATCCAATAGAAGGTTGTGAGCACGATTCGATTAGCTCTTGCTTTCGAGATAAAGCACAATGTGTTGAAAGAGGCAACACCGAATGCCTTGTGGGAGAAGCTCGAGAATATCTATGAGTCAAAGTCGCTAACCAATCGTCTCTGTTTAAAGATGGAGTTGTATCAACTCAAAATGGAGATGGGAGGAAATCTCCATTATCACATCAACAAGTTCAACCAGCTAGTAAGCCAATTGCTAAATGTAGATGATAAAATATCTGATGAGGAACAGGCGCTGTTGTTATTGGCCTCACTACCTAGGTCCTACAAATCTGTGTTTCAAACGTTGCTTGTTGGGAGAACAACTTTGAAGATGGATGAGGTGACAGTCACTTTAAGAGAAAATGAGAGAATGATGAAAAACGAGAATATTGATGATGAAAGTGCAATAGCTATGGCAGAGGAATCTGAACGAGGGAGGAGTCATTCAAGGAGGCATGATGGGCAGAGAGGATGATCAAAATCGCAAATGCGCTCTCAACGAGATATGAGTAACGTGTAGTGTTACTATTGTGGGGAGAAGGGTCATTTGCAGTTGAGGTGCACACAAATGAGGGCGGACCTGAAGAAATGGAGAATGATGAGGAAGGATGATGACAACTCCCAGACTAACGTGGTCAAAACCGTTGAAGATGAAAATGAAGATTTGTTTTTAGCAACAACCGAGGAGGTTGCTAAATCAAATTGGGTAATGGATTCTGCTGCCTCAAAGCACATTTGTAGAGATTGAGCGATGTTTGACAATTTGAAAACGGATGAAGAGTTTGGCCATTTCAATTTAGGAAATGGTGAAAAAATGAAGGTTGAAGGCATTGGGAGTGTGAGAATGAAGCTCCATGATGGTGCCATGCGAACTTTCCAAAATGTGAGGTTTGTACCCTCTACTGTTGCCAATATCATTTCATTGGGGGAGATGGCATCACAAGGGTACAAGTATGTTGGTTTAAAGTGGGGATGCAAGGTGTACAAGGGGAAGTGTTTGGTGTTACGATGGCATAAAAATGAGAAGAACCTTTGCTACTTGGAAGGCAAAGCTTTGAGAAGGGAAAGCAGCCATGATAGCAAAGTTAAGAAGAAGGCAAAATTTTTTGATGCTGTAGAATTGTTGGGAGATAAGGAAAGGCTTCCGCTTGAGGGGGAGATCCCTCCTAAAATGATCAAAGCATATTCCCTTTTGGCTGGAGGGGAAGAATTGTTGGGTTCCAGCCAAATTGTGATTGAAGATTAAATGCAATGGTTGAAATTTCTCAACCACCAACCACTTTTTCCGTGCATTAAAATTTGGTAACAAATTTTCAAACTTGTAGTTGGATGGTGGAGGAGCATGGCTTTATAAATAGAGCTCTTCCCTTCATGCAATATATACTAATCCTCACAAGAGAAAGAGAGTGAGAGAAAACAGAGCGTCTCAAAAAGAAGATCAGAAACATAGAGAGGGAGTAAATAGAGAGTCTCTTTGTTGTGAGAGTATGTTATTTCTTATAACTCTTTAGTGAGGGGTACTCGGGTTTGTAGAGTGATACACAATTTGGGGTGGGTTACAATTATTGTAATCTTATTTGTGATAGTGAATATTTTACTAAGTGTTTCCGTGGACGTAGGCAAAAGGTGCCGAACCACGTTAAATTCTTGTGTTCTCTATTATTTCTTTTGTGGTGTACTTTGTGTGTGTTCTCACGATCCTTTGTGTGTGCGGTAGATACCCAACAAGTAGTGCTTATAAGATTTGGGTAGTATTCACCTTACAAGTCGGTTTTTTGAGGTTGAGTTAGGGTCGACCCAAATTCTAAGAAAGAATCCAATTACTGTTTATTTATATTGAGTTGCAGCACTCCAGCAGAATTATGAGTGAGCTTCATTAGAATAATGAAAAAATATGACTTTGATTGTGTACATTGTCATATGATTATTTGCATTTGCTTTGGAACAAATGGAAATATCCACTTTGACAAAAAAATATCCTATATCTGACCTTTAAATGTATGTCATAGACTCATAGGAGACACTCTTGTTTGCAAATGACTTGGCTTCTTTCTTTCTGAGATGCTTTATGACAGATTGCTCATATACAACGGTCCATAGCATGATCTAATACAGTGTGCAAAGTTTGGATAGTAACTTTGCTTAAAACCTTATATAAGATATATCATCTAAGAAAAGTTCCATGCTTCTATCCTCCTTTTTTTCTTTCTTGTTGTAGGTGCTTCTTGGGGACATGGGAACTGGAAAGACCAGTTTAGCATTAAGATTTGTAAAAGGCCAATTCTTTCATAACCAGGTTTGCTTCCATTTGATTTCATTAATAAAAAG
This sequence comes from Ammopiptanthus mongolicus, assembly GCA_039655645.1. Lineage (NCBI taxonomy): Eukaryota > Viridiplantae > Streptophyta > Magnoliopsida > Fabales > Fabaceae > Ammopiptanthus > Ammopiptanthus mongolicus. The sequence goes on along the minus strand of CM077351.1, from coordinate 66,825,833 downwards.
TTGCTTTCTTCTTCATATCAGTGTACCAACAACACAGCAATCATTACAGTTTAGGAACCTTGACATTAATCTACATACAGGAACCAACCATTGGAGCAGCTTTTTTCACTCAGATATTATCATTATCTGAAGCTACTGTGAAGTTTGACATATGGGACACAGCAGGACAAGAAAGGTATCATAGTTTGGCTCCTATGTACTACCGTGGCGCAGCGGCAGCAATTGTTGTATATGACATGTCAAGTATTGTAAGTATTCAGTTTGTTAAATTTGAAAGCACTCACTTTGAAGAAGGAAAACATTAAAAGCAAGGATACTAAATACTTCATTAGAAAACCTATACTTAGGATTTAGGAATATGTACCTCTACCATAATTTTCATATTTCTTTCTTTCACATAAATATCAGAAACCTTTTATAATTGTAGTTATCTTACCTCTTTCTCCAGGATACATTTGTTAGAGCCAAAAAATGGGTACAAGAATTGCGAAGACATGGTAATGCCTTGAATACAGGTAATAGAAATTGCTGCATTGTTTTCTCTACTAGTTGGCTTTTAGCAGAAGCCTTAGTTCCCACATCACATAATTAGATTGTTCTGACTTGGAGCCAAAGAGAGAGGTTAAAACTGAGGTATTGTTGAGATCATCTTCCCTTTTTGTTCTTCAACTCCTTTATTTTTCCTTGCAGAAGAGAAAAGTAGATTGTTCTTCTAAATGCATGGAAATGAAAACTATGTGAGTAACCAACAAGCAATCTAGTCCTTTTCTTCTTAGTTACCCAGTTTTTTTTCTTTCATTTACACTTCGCCATTTGAAAACATATCACAGTTAGTACCTTACAAAGATGCAGTTTATTCCATGGCAATGATGGCATTATATCTGTCATTTGCCAGTGCATTTTTTTCCTTAACAGGATTGTCGACCACATTATTGGTTGCGGTATGCCACCGAATGACATCTCTCGCGGGTGATTCAATTTCGTTTCTGTTTCTCTCTTTCTTTCTCTTTCTATTGCAGGAAGGGGAGCAATTTGCTCAAGAGAATGGAATGTTATACATGGAAACATCTGCTAAGACTGCAGAGAACATCAATGAGCTTTTCTATGAAATAGGTAAATGGTGATTGTCCTTTATACACTTGACCTATTAGAATTGGTGGGTCACTCAATTGTTTTCCTAAGATTTGGTTTGATAATATAAAGTAGCAGTATTAAGTGGTTGTTTGTGTCTGATAAATGCAGCTAAGAGACTAGCAAGGGCTTTTACCCCAAAGCCTACAGCGATGAACTTGAACAATGAAATGCAAGATAGAAGGAGAAAAATTTTCTGTTACTCAGCTTGACATCTCCATGTAATCAAATCACAGGATAACCAATGGTATTGGCATCAAGGTGTTCTGACTTCTCTGTTTGATACATCAACCTCTGAATAACTTGAACTATGGCAAGGTTTCCCATGTAATTCACTTCTACTTTGGAGTCTAGTTCCCGGCTAATTGTACACACTAACCTATTTTTAGAAACTATTTATCAATATAACCTTATTTTGAAACTATTTACCAAACTAACCCACTTTTTGCCAACCTGACATTTTTTTATTATTTTTTTCTGACACCAAAGACTCTACTTTGACTAGCGTTTTTCGAAAGCGCTACTGTCAGTAGCGTTTTTACCGGATTGTGCCACGTGGCAAAATCTGGTAAAAATGTAAAAAAATTTAAAAATTTTACGGTTAGCGTCGGCCACGGCCGATACTAAAGGTGTCACCCGTTCACCCGTATGATATATTTCTTCACCCGTCAAAACTGAAGATCTTCATCAGATCAGACAAGTATCAGACGGGTGAAGAAATGTTCACCCGTCTGACAAATTTCTTCACCTGTCTGAAGTTGAAGATCTTCACCCTCAGACGGGTGAAGAAATGTATCAGACAGGTGAACATTTCTTCACCCGTCTGATAGTCATCAGACAGTTGAATCACCCGTGTGACAGTCATCAGACGGGTGAAGATATTCACCCTCAGACGGATGAACATTTCTTCACCCCCTCTGATACCCGCTTGATAGTCTGATACCCGTCTGATCTGATGAAGACCTTCAGCTTCAGACAGGTAAAGAAATATATCATACGGGTGAACATTCCTTCACCCGTCTGATAGACATCAGACGGGTGACATGTCTAGCGTCAGCAGGGCCGACACGAAACATAAATTTTTTAATTTTTTTTACATTTTTACCAGATTTTGCCATGTGGCACAATCTGGTAAAAATGCTATTGATAGTAGCGTTTTCCAAAAACGCTAGTCAAAGTAGAGTCTTTGATGTCAGAAAAAAAAATAATAAAAAATGCCACATTGACGAAAAGTAGGTTAGTTTGATAAATAGTTTCAAAACAAGGTTATATTGATAAATAGTTTCTAAAAATAGATTAGTTAGGTCAATTAGCAGTAGTTCCTATAGTTTTCTTTCGAGCTATATGAGGCTTGCTTTGTAAAGTTCACACATAATGAAAACTTATTACAAGCTTCACTTGATCTAGTCCTACTTCAATAGTTGTGATACATTTCAATGCTGTTTGACACAGTAACATTTAATTTGGCTGTGCGAAGAATACACATCATAGCAGAAAATGATTGTAAAAATAAAAAAATAAAAAATCAAAGCATAGAGTAGAAGGCACCATAGGAATTCCCAATATATTCTTTCCACGGTTTTTTATTCGACAATTAAATTAGTAACTAGTGGCGAATATCATTTCCTCAACCGCATCATGAATTCATGATTATTATCAGCTCCCTTATCTGAGGCAATAAATATTATAAGGTCACAGCAAGACCTTTATTCTTGCCGCATGACCGTACTGCTTAGCTATGACAAAAGAAATTTTCTGTAATATGATATTTTTTAGGCCAGCTATCAGTATAATTGTTAATAAATATTAATCGTACATTTTCTTTTGGCCAGCTTGCATGTTCAAATGATTTGAGGATATTTACACTAACTACAGATACGCAATTGAAAGGCTAAAAAGCACAAGGATTATAAAATATACGAAGCAACAAAATTGATGTTTTTACATTATACCATGGACACCAATCCATCACACTTACAAATTCTGCAATTACATGATAATTCAATGTTTATTTTATATCACCATGTGTTACCCTCAATCAAGGGAAATCAAGAACAAGTGTATTATTATATAACACAACTAATATAAATGTACTTTACCCAGAAAAAAAAAGCTTAAATACACAATCCAATTCTCATGAAGAGCTCTGGCCTAAATTTTGATTCTGTGATATGGACCTTAATTGGCTATACATTTTGGAACATTCAAGAGAAAAATCCGACATGCTTCTAAAGAGTTCCGGCAGGCGATTTTTTAGACTTGCCAATGATTTTTGCCTCACCTGTAGGCACTGCCTTGCATAGGCTTCTTCCTCATCATCCAACCTCTTCTTCACTTGTTCAACCAAAAACCGCTTCTCTGTAACAACCTCATCAGAATCATTATCAACTTGTGGCATGTCTGGATCAAGCTCGTCTGGTATTTTCTTTTGCATATACTTGTTATACCAGTCTTTGAAATGCCTGGTTTTGCGGTCAAGCTCCTTTCGTGTCTCCTCGCATTTTCTCCTCAAAACTATCTCTTCTTCTTGTTGTTGGAAAATAGTATCTATCACAGCAGCAAAGTTCGATATGGCTGTCCTAGCAAGCTCGTCAGGAAGTTTCTCAAGATAGTCATGCCAAGCAAGGAGAAGGCTTTGTATGGGAGGACTTTTAACTCTTGGGGGTGAAGAAACCTTTTCCTTCAAATTGCTCTCGATAGGGATAAGATTTAGTTTTAACCAACTGTTCAGGGCCTTTATGTATCCCTTTTGGTTGTTTACTAATTTCTCAAATTGTGTCTGCCACTCTTGCACAACAATCAATAGCTGGTATGTTCGGTCATGATGGTGTTCACTTGTTTCGGTAGGAGACTGGGAAATGTCTAGCGATCTCAGTAATGTCACAATACTTGACTGCTTCTGATGATGGGCTTGCATGATTCCCCACATAGTGGCCATCCTGCAGTCCATCAAAAAACATTAATAACAGCAGAGAAGTTTATATATGGATTAATGTGTTTGTGCATTTGTACAGATCTGGGCTCTGGTACTGATGAGATGACATTATTAAACAAACAGCTTTCTTGAAGAAAGATGCAACTGTAAGTTGAAACACAGGTGCCACAGATTAGAAGACTACTATTTTCTAAGGATTTTTTCTTTCCCGAGGGTTTGATGCAGATGCTAACAGTGAAACATCAATAATGACCAGAGAATAAAGTAGCATCCAAAAACTGAGGGAAGAAAGAAACAAAGAAATAAAGGTGTTAACCTTTCCACCATTATCCAAGGACAAGCAAAAAGAAAACATGAGTTACGTAACATTTCTGAAAGAACTGTCTTGTTAAACTACTGAATAGCTAGAGATGAGAGGAAAATACAAGATGGATAGAACAGATGGCAAGAATGAAGCAGCACTTTAGAGCACGGGTGTCAAATTTATCCAAAATCCAGTCAGCTATATTTAGAAAGCCAGCCAATTTAACTACTATAACACAAAGCAACATACTTTTTATCAAGAAGAAGAGGGTTTTGACATAGTGTCTAAAGATCAAACTATCTGCTATTGCAATTACATGTACATATCAATAACAAAGTCGAAACAGCATACTGGAACTAAAACTTAAAAATTCAGGCAGCCCAAGAGAACATTGGCAGTTCTACTAAAATCTGATGTCATACAACAGTTGTCTACAGAAAGTAAAGTTTGTCACTTTCCTTCATAATTTTGAAGTTTACAAAGCACGAAAAAATTCATCTATAAACATCCGAATTAATAAGCATCCATAATATAGAATATCAGTGTTCTGAATTGCAAAATACTTCCACTTGGTTACAAGATCAGCCATTATATTTATAAATACTAATTTTTACATCAGAACTCACCCATCAACAAGCTGGACAAGTCTTGGGTACAATACTTGATCACGTAAACGGTTAATCTCTGAGACTGTCGAATCCAAGGATTGCATATCTACAATGTATCTTGTATGCAAATGACTGACGGTTGCTTTTGCCTTCTCCAATGCTTCAGAGTTGGTACCTTTTTTCTTTAGCTTGTTCAGTGTGGCAACCTTTCTTTGGTACTCAAATTTCATTAATTCACCAGCCTATCAAACAATATTCAATGAAAAATCAGAATAGAACAAGAAATATGTATGGCTGCAACCTAGAACTATGCAAAAGATAGACTGGTAAAAAAGGACAATTAGACAAAAGAAATAGATATTTGCAGAGCAATTATATATATTTATGTGAACTTACTCGCAGCTACATGGTTAAATGTGTAAGAAAATTATTAGAATTTAAATAAGAAAATATGGCAAATAAAACTCCTATTGCATAACCCTTGACTTAACTTACCTTAACTTCGTCGTAAAGTTTCTTTTCCCATGCTAGCAACTTATCCAAGACAGTAGCATGAGTTTCTTGCTCCTCTAAGTCAAAATCATCTTTCCCGTCATCCAAATTAGGTATTCCTCTGAAGGACCGATTCCATGTAATCACTCGCATCACCCTTGCAGAGTGATTTATGTGTCCTGCCAAAGAAAAAGTATTATTACAATTCAAAATGAAGGATATATATACATATTTTCCTTTGACAAAACTAGGCAAAAGCTCTATTTTCCTCCCTGATATTTTGATGAGATTTCAATTTATTACCTAAGATTTCTTTTTTGTGTGCAAAATTCATCCCTAACATTTCTAAATAATTTCAGTGTCATCCTTTTAGCTGAAAGTGTCTAAATTTTAACGCTACAAGTTGAGTTGGATCCTAGAAGTTCAATTTTTTTTTTTCCTTAAAGTTTAAACGAGGTTTCAGTTTAGTCCCAAAAGAATGAATATGTAATGAGCTTTATGGTTCTGCTCAAGGGCTTGGTGTTTGGCCCTACTTGTGGATGATTTTGGTTGTTATTGGTCTTTCAGGTGGTGCTTGGGTGATAATGGTGGTGCTGTTGATGACTTTATGATTGAATTAGGCGTTTGATGGGAAGGTTTAGAGATTGAGAATTAAATTGAAACTATTTAGACACTGTAAGCAAAAAGGGTGGCAGTGAAACTATTTAGAAACATTAGGAACAAAATTAACACAAGAAAACCTTACGGACTACACTGAAATTAGAAACCTCTTTCAAACATTAAGGACGAAAATAGAGCTTTTGCAACAAAACTTTCTACCATTACTATAAAACCTATGAAGTGATCAGCAGCATAATTACTTAAAGCTAGAAGTACTTAAAAGTTCATTAGTTAAAGTAATAACCACCATAATCACTCAATATATAATCTCAACATTGAAACATAGAAAGCACAATACAGAATGAATGAAAGGTGGTAAGCAGTGATTACCTCTATTATCAGCAAAATTGGAGTGATAGTGCAGGCGGGTGGCCTCAAGCATCTTTGAAACCTCATGAGCACTCTCAGAAGCCTTAAGAAAATGATCATCCAAATCATTAAATATCTGAATCAAATTAACACTCTGTTTTACATTCCCTTTCCCCTCCACCACCGAACCCTGCTGCTGCTGTTGCTGTTGCTGCTTACCCTTCTTCGACGCCTTCCCGGTCGGAACATCCACCGCAGCAGGCGGCGGTGGCGGCGCCACTTCATCCGACAAAGGTGGCACAGGCTCTTCAACAACATGGGGCTTCTCCTCTTCGAACACAATTTCCTCCTCCTCCTCCGTATCCAAGTGATGATGATGATTTTCTACCACTTCTTCTTCTTCTTCTTCTTCTGCATCCTTCAAGGTGGTCCCAGGAACGTTCTCTTGTAAAGGAAAGAAGTACTCCCAAGCAGAGTTCTGAGTCACGTTATGATCACGTGACTCCACATGATGTTGTTGTTGTTCTTGTTTCTTAGTCTCAATTCTCCTTCTCCCTCTCTTCAAAGACGCATCATTCTCCATCTCAATTTCCTGCTCCTCCTCTTCCACGATGGTTCCGACCGGATTCGGTTCGGGTCGGGTCATCTTGATCTCGGGCATCGTGACGGAGCGTTGGAGAGGTGCGAAATCGGGGAGAGGCGGAAGAGGAGGCGGAGGCGGGATCTGGAACTGTTGTTGTGCGGCGGCGGAGATTGCCGGCACGGCGGAGGAGGAGGCCGAGCCTGCGGCGGCGTTTAATTGAGAGAATTGGACTTCGCCTTCGGCGAAATCGGAGAGTGCGGCGCCGGTGCTCTTGAGGTAAGTGGCGTAGGAGGAATGCGCGGCGGCGAAGGCGTTACGAGCCGAAACGGCTTGTTTCATGAAGTGTTTGCGGTCTTTGCAACGTGCAACTGCTTCTTCGTTCTCGATTTTGGATTGGGAGCAACCCATTGTTTTGATTTAGGGTTCGGAATTGAGATTTTGAGAACAAGAATGAGTGAATGAATGATCATATGAACATGAAGGAGGCTATACAGAGAGAGAGAGAGAAAATCTGACTTTTTATTTTTCTAGAACAACGGTGGAAAAGGTGTAAAGCGCGACCCACTGAACAGCGTCACGATTAAGGTAATGGAACGGTGACGTTTTGTGTGTCATAGGTTTTAGTATTAGTGTAACTGCAAGAAGGTCAGACTTGGGATTTGTCAGATAAGCTTGGGATTAGTGATGGACTAATGACTTGGGAGTTGGGATTATCCTCTAGCTACGGTGAATTTTGTGAGATGACATCTCTTCATTTCTCAAAACAACTGATGATTTCATTGAGAAAAAAGATAAACATAAATGAGAGATTTGTGTCTCAAATTTTTTTATCATTTAAAAAAAATTAAATCAATAAAAATATTTTTTACAGTTAACAATGCTTTAAGATAAGAAAAAAAAAAAATCTTGCTAATCGATGCCCACTTGTTAAGAAATAAAAAAAAAAGTTTGTACCAAAAAAAAGTTTGTTAAAAAATATAAAAAAGTATTACTCCGGACCTATATATAAGTAAAAAAAAACTAACTTTATATGTATTAAGAAAGTTATTTATATTAGTTTAATTGTCTTGATTTGTGAAAAAATTAAGTTATAATTACTAAATTATCCTTTCTTGGGAGTGTATAGTGTTCTTGAAAGTTGTGTCTTGAGAGTGTATAATTCACTTGAAAAAATAAAAAAAAACAATTAATTAAAGGGTATTTTTGAAATACTGACATTAAATAAGATTGATTTGATTGACTTTTACTTATATTTGAGTCTAAAAAATTAAGATATTTTTTTGTTTATATATATATTCGGAGGAAGTATACTATTAAATATATTGACTACATAATTTTTTTTATGAAAGATTGTATTTTTTAATGCTTGAACTGATTAGCATTTCTTAAGGAAAAAAACTTATGTGCATCCATATAAGTACTTGTGACGCTATTTTCTAACAAGAAAAAAGATATGTGTAATGCTTACAAAAAAGAATATATATAATAATTTATCAATGAAAATGGATAAAAATTCTCTAAAATGACAAAAAAGTTAAAATGAGAAAATAATGGTATATTCACCTTTAATTAGTTAAAGTAGATTAAGATCAACCCACTTTAACAAATCAAGGGAGAATACACTCTTACTTTTTCAGTTTATATTTTTGTTCACTTTAAAAGACTTTGATCCAATATAAATATAACACGTGTAATAGTTGTTACACATGTTCTATACTTATTGAAAAACATATATAATAATAAGCTAAAAGCAGCTTACAAAAAAATATATTATTTTCATAATTTATTTTCATAACCTTAAATAAGTTATATAAATTCTATCAAATGTCATCAAAATTATAAGTCTATATTATTCAACAAAATGTGTGTTAAAGAAAATATTAAAAAAAATTTGAAAAAAATATAAATTAGTGAAAAACGATTGATTTAGGCAAATTGACATAACCAGCCCATGAAATTAAGTTTATGAAGAATAATGTTGGAATTATTTTTTTTTATTTGTTTCAAATTTCAATTCAAATTTCACTGAGAAAACAATTTTCAATTCAAATAAATAATAACAGAAATTCAGATAAATGGATAAAATATTTTCAGTTAGTAAGTTTCAACAAGTTTACTATTATTCAAGGGCTAATTTCCAATTTGCTTGTGAAATTAAAACGAATTTCCTTTTTTTCCAAAAATGTTTGTATGTAATCGAGAATACCAAATGGTTACGTATACCATTCTATGTAGTCAATTCCAAAAAGCGGGATAGATCGGCGGACTCGGAAACTGCTAAAGCAGGTTAGCAAATAACGGGGTGACTGCTATAACGAAGATTAAAAAACAATATAAATAATTTATATTATACATATATAAATACTTGAAAATAGAAAAAATACACAAAATCAAAGTCATATTCATGACTAATAATGAAAGTTCATTGTCTTTGTCACTAACTATCAAATCCAAAATAACTTAAATATTAATCTAAGTTCTAAGCATTCAAAATAATTATAAGTAATTCACTGAATAGAATCATTATCTCCATTTCTAAGATCTTCCTCATCATCATTCTCTACTTCACTAATTGAATCAAAGAAATGTTTTTGTTCCTTTTCATCTTCTGTAGGCGTAGCTGCATTTACTAATCTTGTTTGCTATCTAGTGAGTCTTGCTCGCTCATCAGCCCCAAATCACTAACAACTCCCCAAATCAAGTTATCATCACCAAAGACCAACTCATCTTCAGCGGCTTCTCCATCTTCACCATTTTCCCTACCCAAACAAATGGATCATTCAAAGGCTAATTTCCAATTTGCTCGTGAAATTAAAACAAATATTGTTTCCTTTTTTTCCACAAAAATGTATGCACGTAACTGGAAATACCAATTTGTTACAAATACCATTCATGTTGTGGGCGGTGAAATGGCTACTTTTGATTATGCAAATTGGCACATGTATCATTATTGCTCCTAAAATGAATGAAGAAAATTGTTGGAATTAATTTTATTTTATTAGTTTCAAATTTCGATTCAAATTCCACTAAAAAGCTTAGCAAGGGGAGCAAACCCCTCATCACAACTTAGGAGATCTAACAAAAAACGTCGTCCATCTAGCACCTAGTTTAGAGTACATCCTTCTCGATGATAAGGGTGGCCAATTTTTTTTAAAAAAAAAAAAAACTCAAACTCATAAGTGGATGAAAGTGATATAAGAATATATGAATTTCTTATAGAAAAATAATACTTATGAGCTTGTGGAACATCCTAAAGGCAGGACGGCCTTGAAGAATGAATGAGTGTTCAGGTTCAAGAAAGAGGCAAATAAGCTAGTCAATTATACAGCTTACTTGGTCGTGAAAAGTATTGGACAAAAGCAATGAATAGATTAATTTTCTTGTTAAAATGAGTTCTATTTGAGTCATCCTCTGATTTACAAGTGAATTGGATATAGAGCTTGAGCAATTAGACGTGAAATCTGCACTTCTCCATGGAGATATGGAAGAAGAGATCTACATGGATCAGGTAGAAGGATCTAAAGAAGTTGGAAATAAGCATATGGATTGTAAAGCGGGCTCCAAAAAATTTGACTTATTTATGATGAGTCATAGATATACCAAGACTGATGCAAACCATTATGTATATGTTAAAAAATTTACAAATGACAAATTCATCATCCTTTTGCTACATGTACTGTAACACCCTATCCTCAGGTGTCACTTTCGTAACCCCAAACACTATTAAGTAGGAAAAAGGATTTGCTGGTTTCTTTACTTATATATTACTTACTATGAAAATCGTGATAGAATTTTTTCTTTTTATAATATTAAAGAACACATACTCACGATAACATTAGCATAACTCACAAATATACATCTGTATACTCATATCTATATAGGTAAACATCATCCATTAAAATCCATCAGTCTACCCCATGGCCATCAGGAGCCGATAACAGACTCATCCAAAAGTAATTACCGCTAAATAAACCTAAGCTGGTCTGACAAAAGAAACCTATAGATCACAAAGTGTACTATCCCGACACCAGTCGTACCAAAAGAACAGCGTCTCATCGTCACCATTCCACACCTTTTCGTCATCAATCTTCAGTACTTGAGCTATAACTATCCAGAGGACTGCTAACAAACATCTGTACGTGCATCCAAAAACACAACAAGGTGTCCAACACGTACAGCCAAGGGTGAGATACCAATATATGAACTCAAAATACCACAACTGCATACTTAAAGCACAAACAGCAGATGCATATAGGTATATCAAACACAGTTATTGAACATGTTAAACATAACATAGAACATCATGACAACACAGATAAATCCAGGGACTCATACCCAACAGTCAGCGCCATTTTCAAAACATATGCATGACACTTCCAATATACCATCTAGCATTAGATTCCTAATTTCCGGAAATCCCATCACCAAATGAATGAGTTGATCAGACTCGATTGCCAATCAAGGCACACCATATTTACCATATCACACTGACCAACATACGGTACAATGTTTCGCATTATATGGATTTCATTACCATGGATTTCAATACCATATCACGCGATCCAACACAGGGCATAGCGTTTCACATTATATGGATTTATTTACCATGTCACGTTGTCCAATCCAGGCATAACGCTTCACATTACATGGACTTCAATACCATATCACATTATCCACACAGGGCATAGCGCTTCACTTTACATGGATTTCATTACCATATCACACTATCCACACAGGGCATAGCGCTTCACTTTACATGGATTTCATTATCATATCACACTGTACAAATGCTTCACATTATATGGATTTTATTCATTGTCCATCAAGGTACAATGACACACGATGACTTAAAGTCATCACAGGGCTCAAGGTCCCCCATCCCATGGCACGTCTGCCAAAAACAAATGCAAAAAAACAAATGCATGATAAAATCTTTTGTTTTTGTATGTTTTTCTGTGTCGTATAATTATTTCCTCGTTGAAGCTCAAAGCTATCAACCACCACATCTTTTAGACTCTCAAGTCTTTTCAACATTTTCTCAAAAGCTGGACACTCAGTCCAAAACTCAAAAAGGACACGCAGTCCCCACAGCTCAAACCCAAAAATCCCTAACCGATGCACTAGTTTCGGATTTTGGATTCCAAAGCATAAAAACACGTCCACAAGCCCACAGGACCACAAAGAATGTCCACCAACTTATAGGACCATCACACTAACACGGATCCTTGATCCTCGTGTTTTACAGAATCCTAGAACCCCGATGTCTCGGTTTCTAGTTTCCAAACCAAAATCACATTTCTCTTTTGAAAACTCATAACCAAAACCCAAATCTCCGAAGCTTATACACAAGGCCTTCAGGATCGGTTTTCCAAAACAAAACGTCACATGGTTAAAAACCACCTTTTTTCTTATCGAAGGATTTCGGTAAAACACAAAACCTTGAAATACAGTTCGTAAAACCCTTTTTCTTGAATAAAACAATTTATTTTGAAACGAGGTTTCCAAAAGCACTTTTCCTTGAAATGTTCCCTTTATCACTTTAAAAAACTACTCATGTCTCTAAATCACACTCTTCACCTCAAAACCTTCTTTTTCCCAATTAAAGTCAATCTCTCTCCATTTTACTCTTCAAGTTAACGTATCCTTAATAAAGTAAATCTTTTTATTCTCCTTTATTCTAAAAAGCCATTTATTTCCTTTTTATTTCCAAAAACCCTCAAACTTAAATCTTTTCATTTTCTTATCCAACTTTCCAAGCTTATTGAAGTTTTTAGCTTTACACCATTACGAACTCTAACCGATGTTAGGTTCCTTAGCGTGCTACCAATCACTATTCAATCGCCATACCATGTTAAACATACATAGGCATAATCCAACATGCTTGAGCATAATAAAATGCAATCACATATACTTAAGCAAAAACAAGCATAAGCACATATAATTAAGCAATAAGTAAACCACTCCACAAAACATTTACTATTACACACCAATACACAAATTTCCATCAAACACACATCACAGACAATATACACCCGTCGGAAATTGAATTCCTCATGTTATCACCCCTTACCTCTTGGAGTTCCCAAAGAGCGATAAATCGTCCGATCGATCCATAAGTCGTCTGATTTCTCGTCCGATCACCCAGCCACAACTACAATCATACAACAATCATACAAATCAATCATACATCAACAATTAACAACATAAATTTCTCTAATCCCTTAGGAGCTAGGTTCGGCCATAGGGTGCCAAAAATAGCTAGGAATGTCTAAAATTTCCTATCTCTTAGACTAGGGATCCTTAAGTACCCTTAACACCAAATCTAGTCTCAATTTTGCAACTTAAAATTTCATGTTTTCCCCAAATTGGGGTTCGGCCATATAGCTAGAAAACATGGCTAGGGTGTTCAAGATTTCACCAACTAGAACCTATGATCCCTTAGAACATAATCAAGCTTCCTTAATACAAAAATGAACCAAAACCCCCCTTAAACCCCTTGGGTAGATTCGGCTAAGCCTAGGGTAATAAGGAAGGAAATTTATTTTTGGGACAAGCTTCTAGATAGTCATAGCATGCATCAAGGTAAGTTCATAAAAATTGGTTTCATGGCCATAGGATTTTTCTAACATTTTCTAGGAATTTTTGAAGGTAAGGGACTAGAATTGAAATCATAGAATATTTGTCATGAGTATGGATCAAGATAGATGAGATTACCCTCTTGTAAAATGAAGACTTGCTTGAGTTCAAGCTTCTCCTTCACAATTTGATCTTCGTTGATCTTTGTCCTTCCTTGAAATAACAAGAAAATGAAGAAATTTTGGAGGGAATGAAAGAAAGAGTTGCTGCACTTGAGGAGCAGAATTCTTGCGTGAAAGAGGAGTGAGAAGAGTGGTTTCACTTGAGTAAAAATTGAGGGGTAAGAAGGTAATTCTTTAGGAGGGCAAAATGGTCATTTTAATCAAGTTGAAGGGTAAAATTGTCCATTTACCACACTTGCTCATCATTACTCTTGTGACTCACTAGGTGAGTCACTAGATGAGTTGTCCTTGATTGGACATAGGATTTATCTTGTAGCGGGTCCCGATAAATCCGTAATCAGTTCCGTTATTTACCCGATTAAAGATTTCGCCTAAATAACGTATAATAACTTATTTATTTGAAAGTTTTCAAAATAACCAATATCGTTGGAAATAAAATATGAAACCTAACTGTTTTGTTCACGAGTCAAAATTAGGTCGTCTGAGCAGTAAAATCATACTGTCGGTGTAAAATGCAGACCGGGCTCTGTCTGAGTTTTTGACCAAAATTTAACCATAGCTTCCTACGATAGCGTAGAGCATGACTATGCTCTCAGATTATTTTATTTCCCTTTCTAAACCCTCCAATAAAATACAAACGCTTAAAGAAAATCGGGGCATTACATGTACTCGATTTGTTAATAGTGGGACAAGATGCAAAGATAATTGGTGATTTGAAATACGAGCTATCAAAATCTTTTAATATAAAAGATCTAGGATCTGCAAAGCAAATTCTGAATATGCAGATTTTGCCGGATCGAAAGGCTAAAAAGTTATGGTTATCACAAGAACGATTTGTGGAGCAAGCTCTAGAGAGATTCAATATAAAGAATGCTAAGTCAATTAGCACACCATTGACCAATCACTTTAAACTCAAGGAGTTGCCTCACTTGTGAGGAAGAAAAGAAACATATGGCTATGTCGTGGTTTGTACTCAGCCACATGTTGCTCAGGCAGTTAAAATTGTTAGCAGGTTTCTTTCCAATCCAGGTAGAGATCATTAAGAAGCTATAAAGTGGATTTTGAGATATTTAAAAGGTAGCTCTAGAATGTACTTGTGCTTTGGAGGATCAGATGGTATGAAATCTACCTCTGGATACTTGTTCACTTTTGCAAAGGAAACTATATCATGGTAATCTAAATTTCAAAGTGTGTTGCTTTATTTACTAATGAAGTAGAATACATTGCCATGACCGAAGTACGAAAAAAATGCTTCGGTTAAAGAGATTTCTTCAACAATTGGGAATGAACTAGGAAAGATCAATAATCTATCGTGACAGTCAAAATGCTTTGAATTTAAGCAAGAATGTGATGTTCTACTCACGTACCAAGCATATTGATGTGAGATACCATTGGCTACGTCAAGCAGTAGAAGAACATCAGCTCAAACTAGAAAAGATTCACACTAATAAAAAACCTACTGATATGATGATAAAAGTTGTAGCTTGTGGAAAGCTTCAAATTTGTGCCGAGTTGATCGAAATCGATCCCAAATGAATGATTCAACATTGTTTTTCCTCGGTATCTAGAGGGGGAGAATTGTGGGGTCCAACCATTAATTCAGTTGCATTGGTGAAAAAACGAAAGGCCTATACATATATATGTCTATGAAGGGAAAGAATGGTGGCCGAAAGATTGCAATGTTTTCACATTGTAAAAAACCTCTATAAATAGAGACAATTTTGCTCATTCGAAGAGCAAGAACGCTGACATAGGAACACTAAGCATCTCTGTTATTGAGAGAAAAATAGAGATTGTGACTAAATCTTAAAGAGTGTAGGGCATGGGAAAAATAGGCTGGGAAAATTTTGTGAAACATGTCTATTACTCCTTTGTAATGCAATTGTAAAGAATTATAGTATTTGAACATGAGATACACTCACTAAAGAGACAATTTTTGTACCTCTTGTGTGAGAGAGTGTCCAGAGGATATTGCAATTATCATTTATATATTAGAATATTTTTTGGAGTGTGTTTCTTGGTTTTTCCGTCTATATTGGAGGATTTTTCGATACACTTTTTATATTCTTTGCACACATTCAGTATCGGTACACTGCGTGAGTTTGTAGATCTAGCTCTATCAAATCTACTTCGGTGTTGATTATCACATGGCAATATTATTTAATTTGCAGTGTCAATTCTTGAGCCCAACACAAAGAATGTATTAAAATCCTAAACTTGAGATGTATAGTATAGATAGAGATGGATATGAATCAGAGGAACTATTTGAGATGGCTATAGAAGCTGAGACAGCATATATAAGAATCGCCTAGACTGCATGACTAAGGGTGTTAACTGTTAACATAAAAGAATAGAATAAGACTCCTCTAAAGTGAGTTTATCTCTATATTGAGCAAGTAATAGTGTTTCCGCCTTGATTTAATAAAGTGCATAGAGATTTTAACCCACTTTATTAAATCAATGGTAGAAACATTCTTACTTGATCACTTTAAAAACAAGCTCACTTTAGAGCAGTTTTTTCCAATAGAAAGGATAGCCAAACAATAAAGAATGAGAAAGTTGTAAAGGTGTTTGTTTATCTCCCTCTGAGAGCTGCAAGACGAGCTGCTAAGGCATCATAATCAGGTAGATTAGGATGCACACGCCCTCCACCACCCCGCATCTCTGGTTCTAAGGAAATTGCTCGTGCATGCCTTTTGGATGTTTCCTCTGCATTTGTGGGTTCAGTAGGAAGAGAGGTTCCTCTAGCATATGATCTTGTACCCTTTCTGTTTTGTCCAGTATCATATTCTGGTTGTTGAGAAGGATAAGCTTTTTCTTTGCCTGATTTGATCCCAACTGAAACATAAGTTTTTAGAATCAGAAGCAGTGTTATGGCCTTGGTTTGACTTCTTATTAGTTAGAGTTTCAGAATCTGGAATGAAGATATGTCATCCCATTTTGGTGTACCACACTCTGTCCCCACCAATAATATCTTCTCACATAAGTTGAAATTTCTTATAATTTAAAAATGATAGAATGTGTGGTAAGATATTATTGGTGGAGACAGGATATGATACACAAAAATGGGATAACAAATCCTCATCCCATAATCTGTTGTGTTTCTTTAAGTTGTTTTCACCTTTGTTTGTTTTTTGTTTGAGGTAAGGGGGTGGAACGAGCCAATAGGAAGATGGCCTCTTAAATTCTACTTCATCATCCTCAGATGTGCTTCCCAATGAAATTGAACTAGCCTTTCTGCCATCCACGGATGACATATCTGTACTTGTTTCATCTTCACTACTGCTTTGGTGACTCCATGACTCACCATGGAAATCCTTCCTTCCTTGAGATAGGGTCTCTTTTTCCTTTCCTTTGGATGTATTGTAGTCTCTTCCATCTTTGTGTTTTCCCAGAGAGACTAGGTTGTCTGTTTTATCAAGCTTAGGCATCTCCTGCAACCAGCATCATCATTTCATTATTAGTTAGTTGTACTGATGCAGGAAGCTATCTATTCAATTGGTTTTGGAAATTGTGAAGTCAATGAAAACTACCTCTACATTTTAGGATTAAAATATGTTAATGTCAGTGTACTCATAGTTACCGGATATGCAGTACACGTGTCATTTGATACGCGGTTCATCATTTTTTACATTATTATTACAAGACTTTCTTTAAGCTGAACCCGATACGCTGATACGACAAATTCGGTATGCAAAACGCATGGCTAATGAGAGAATCCGGTAACTATGAGTGAATTTGTAATTACCAATTCCAATTCATATTTCTTCTAAAACAAATGCTCCATTGTTTCAATAGCAGACGAGTCAATTTGAAGACTTACTCCATGTAGTGACGGCTGTGTATAAAGTCTTTGCTCCAAAGCCTTGCCATCCCACTCTATAGAGAACTCTTCTGCTATATCATGTAATAACCTAATCTTCATTTCTCTCGTAGGAGGATTTCCCCTCAACTTGTCAACAAACTAAGGAAAAGAAATTATTTTAGTAAGTCATAGATACAAAGACATCTTCAAGAAAATTATTTATTTTAGTAGTAATCAACAAGAGTTAAGAATAAGTATGTGTTTTAAGGTGTGTTGTCATTGGTTTACCTCTTTGCTTATATAAGGTTCAAGAGAATTCCCAAATTTCTCTGTATACAAAGTTCTGATGTCACGCAATTCTGGCAGATCAGCAAATCTTGCCGCAGCATACATCAAAGATGGTACAGCTTCCTTGCATTCATCAGGGCAATCCCTATTTAAGAAGATTACAAGATTGTCACGATTAACTCCCGTTAACGCCTTGTAGATAACAAAGTATAAAATAGAAGTCACAGACACATGTAATTTGTATTAAAGGCACAATGTTCAAGCAATAGCCCTCCAGTTTCATTAATTTAGTTTGATATTTTGACTTGTATACATCTTTTGGTGGTAGTGTTGATTAATAAATTAGTGTAATATATATATATGTATATATTGATGAAGAGGCATGCATTGTGAGTGGAACAATCCATAATAATAGAGGTAAGCATTCAAAACAGAGAAACTCATGCTATTTTATGTATGCATTAGACATAATTAAATGACAGCTACACAAATATATTAAATAGCAACTCAGCTACAAATATAAAGAACTGCAGCCCCTTTCCATCCCAACAAAAGGAAACACGAGCAAGGCCGACCCGAGGATGAGACAACTAAAGCCCTAGCTTTAGACGTACCGGCAAAAAAATTATTTGCTCCTAGTTTTTATAAATTAAAAAAGCCATACATGCTGACAAAAAGGCACAACTAAAAGCACAACCTGATCCAAATACACTCTCTCGCTTAAAACAAAAGGGCCTTACCCAAAATTTGCTTTAGGTCTCACTCACTCTTGGGTCGGCCTTGCATGAGAGGGAAAACAAAAACAAAGGATATTCTAGTGCATATGTAGAGAAGAATACCTCTGCTTACTTAGGTCTTCAAGATGTTCAGATATACATCCAATAAACTTTGCAATAAGTTCATAGCAGGATGACAAATTTTGCTCCAACAGAAGCCCTTCAGCCTGCTTCAAGTGCAAAGAGTTAACATCGGTTTTCACCAAGAAGCCTAATATATAAATAAGCACCGTAGTTATTTGAACAACTATTTTTGAATAACTCTTTTTGGTCTGAGACCTTCAATCTCCGAAAATCATATTGAACTCCGATTAATCTGAATCGAGCTGGGAAGACACATTTAAGGAGGTAAAACTCTTTCGGCACCTATTTTTTTTTCCATTCACACACATTGAACAACTATTTTGAATAACTTTTTTACTTTGCTTTATAAATAGCAAAGTTGTTGAGAAGTTGTTCATATAACTTTTTTGGAAAAGGAAAATATTTTTTGACAACTGGCTAGGACATTCAGTATAAACACCATATATCAGTGTGAGTATGGTGGTGTCAAAGTATACTATATTCCAAAACGAAATAAATGTACCATACGTAGAGTTAAGAGATGTGTCATTTGAGGTGTCAAGTTTGAGTGTTCAAATGATGGAGTTAGAGTGGAAAAGTACAAAAATGAAGAGTATAAGTTAATTAAATTGATTATATATGTACAAAGAACAATTGAGAAGAGTTCTTTATCCGAAGTTCAGGCTACAAATAGAGGAGATAGAATAAATCAAGCTAAGAGTCTTAGGAAATCAAACATCTAATTAAATGATTGAACATCTGCAAAATTCAAAACTACAATGAAAAGTTTACCTTTCTATATGCATCGTAGTCACGGCCACTCCTAAGAAGCTCGGAGATATCATTCTTAACAAACTTCTGCACTGCTTTCCTCTTCTTCTGTATAATCTCTAGCCTCATATTTATAAACTTGACGTACGATTTGCTGTTTTATATTTTTTTTACAAAGTGAAAAATCCAAAACAAAATTAGAAAACATGTTCCATACAAAATAAAACGTAGAGAACCAATTGGTTAGTGTTGTTTGTACCATTTTGAATAAAATTTCGGCTTGAATAACCACTGAAACATTTTTCTCCGAGAATCTGAAGAGGCCAGGTTGGCAGAAAAAGAAAAAATGGGCTTTCTATTCGGTGTATATATATTTGAGGCTATGTTCTGCTTAAATATAGCTGTAGTTATTTGAGAATGAACATAGAGTTACGCCAAGAATCAGCATTCAAGAGACCTCAAAGAAAAGAAATGGAGCTAAAGAGAAGCTCTCTCTGAAGAGATAAAACCTGAAACCCAACTAAGAAAGATAGATGAAAAATGACCCAAGTATCAAGCAAAACGGCCAAAAAAAACAGTTCACAACAAAGGGTATCTGAAATTTGCAGCAAAAACCAACATAATTAAATGTGATGTTATTAAACAAAGAGAGAAAGACAGAGAGTACTGGTCAATGCAGAATGAGAATATACAAATAATCACCAAGAGAAAAGAGCAAGTTTGTGTCACGTTAGAGACTCAATCAAGTTCATGTGATGTTTCTTGCCACAATAAACCTTTATTTATATATATTTGGCCGCGCATTTTGGATGTGGTTGGTTAATGATGGAAGTTCCATAATTGCCGACAAAAGAAAACCAAAGTGTAAGACCAATATGACAGTGACACATTTGTCAGAACTGTAAGCTTAAATTGAAGCTGTCAAAAACTCTGGACTAAATTCGTGCTTAATTATATGTATTGGATAGTTAACAAATTATTTAATGGATAAATTTATGGATTTAATTAATATGTATTATCATTGTAAAAAAAATTTATATTATCAACTAATCAGAAATTATCATATTTATTAAAATGTTTGACCCTTATCCTAACTATATTAAAAATAACTCATATCATGATTTCTGATTAATTGACAGTGTAAAAAAAATTTTACACTTAAGTTAATGATTAACCTATTAATCACGTAATAAATTAACTAAATATGAATTTATATATCATTAATCATTAACTAGGTATAAAAAATAGTATAAGAAATTAGTGTAAAAATACAGAGGTTGTATGAATTTAACTGTCAATTTGTTTTAGTGTAAAATGTGGATAAGTCATACGATGAGGTAAAAAAAAAACAGTTTTTGTTTCCATTTGAGAAATAGATATAATTTCATTATTGAAGTATTGAGATTTATTTATAGCTCTACAGATTCCGATGTTTACTACTAATTACTAATCAAAGATAAGATAGAAGTACAATTAGGATAATGTGGCTGGTGTTAATCTACGTTTGTACTATTACTAGACCTCCACTTCGTCTCTCTATTCTATTCTTTTTTTTTTCACACTTAAATTAATTACCTTTATTCTATTATATCCATCAATTCAGAGGGAAAGCCCTATAATAATTTACAATGGGCATCAGTTTTGTTTTCTTTGGGAAGACTAAATAAACACAATTCCATGGAATTATTCTTGGGATAAGTTCTACAAGGTGTGTTGTAGACGAGTGCGGATCCTCTCCGGTACTTAAGGAAACGGACATTTCCGGTCCATGAAATCTGGACCTTACAAGTTGACAACAAGAATATGGATGGTTGAAATTCAATCATTTAAAATCAAGATTTTTTTTAAAAAAGAAAATCCCGGAAAACCCGTCCCCATTTGAAAATCAGAAATTTTTTTTAAAAAAAGAGCCTGAAAACCCATGATATCCGTCTGTTGTTTCACTCGTCTGATGTTTCATCCGTCTGTTACGACCCGTCTGATATTTTACCGGTCTGCTATGACCGGTCTGTTGTTTCACCCGTCTGCTATAACTCGTCCGTTGTTTCACCCATCTGTTGTTTCACCCGTCTGTTGTTTCACTCGTCTGATATTTCACTGATAGTCATCAGAGGGTGATCAGACGAATAACAGCAGACGGGTCACACCATACGGGTCATAATAGACGAGTGAAACAGCAGACGGGTCACAGCGGACGAGTGAACGTGAGACAATCCGGATCCAGGGCGGGTTTTCAGGCATTTTTTTTTTTAAAAAAAAAAATCTGATTTTCAAATGGGGGTTGATTTTCAGGGATTTTTTTTTAAAAAAATATTGATTTTAAATGATTGAATCTCAACCATCCATATTCTTGTTGTCCACTTGTAAGGTTCAGATTCCATGGACTGGAAATATCCATTTCCTTACCCAATGGAGAGGATCCGGACTCGTCGTAGGCCGTCCAAAGCTGGCCATAGTTAATTTTGGCCAGAAAATTGACAATTAGACTATACTTATACAAAAGGTACAAAAATAAGTAATTATAGTCAAAGAATCGGATGTTTATTTTCATGATTAATGCTTCGAACTTGTTGGCAACCATGCATTTGGCGCCCTCATTCATTTGGCACCAAACCACAAGCATAACATAACACTAAGGTATAATCTAGGACTCTATCTATCAATCTATCCATATACATTATCACAATATGGATAAATTTTTATGAGTTTAATTTTGATACATTGTTTGTGTAAAGTTCTTACATTATCAACCAATCATAAATCGTCATATATATAACTTTTAAAGTAATTGTTATAAAAGACAAATATTTTTAATATATGACAATTCATAATTAGTTGACAGTGTAAAAAATATTTATAAATTTTTCGGTCTTTGACCAAATATCCACACAAGAAAACTGTGAGACTAGCCCTCGGATTGATAGTGATGGTTAGGTAAAACTCTTTTCAGAGTGACCACTTTAGGATTCGAACCCCTAACATTGCAGATGAAGATCAATTGGGATCATAGTCCACTTCCACTTCGACCAAACCACGATTGGGTGTAAAATATCTTTATACTAATAATTCATAACTAGTTATTTATCCATTCTCATAATGTATAACAATTAAATCCGTAAACCTTAAACCATAATGCACAACAATTAAATCCAATTTTTATTTATCCACTCTCATTTTAACTAGTTAATTATGGTATTTTAGTTATTATTTCAAGTTGTTGGCCTGCTTGAATTAACTTGATTGGTGGCTGTCTCCGGGGTGGGAATCAGAAAGGTATGTATATATAATAAAAGGCATCCCAAGCAACGGCAATGGTCTGCCATAGTTTGCGTACACTTAAGGCGGGAAATGTGGGGCACTCAGAAGCAGGGCATCTTCATTGATTGAATCAAATATTCTTCATTTCTTTTTCAGTAATATATATATATATATATATATATATATATATTCAGAAAGCAAAGGAAAAAAAAAAAGTCACATTTAATTTGTAGTGACTAAGTTGCGTTTGCGTGCTCCTTTATCTGAGATAGAGAAATTAAACAAAGTGAAATTGCGTGGTGACTTGCTGAAAAGATGCTTACTACTTTGTACAATACAGGCACAGCCTGTGAGCTATAGCCTCCCAGGTGCGTGACCCTTGACTTGCTCCTTCTTCTTTATTCTTAAATTATGCTATAATATTCTTTTTTATGATGCTCACTTTGCTTAGTTTCTAAGTATACTCAGGCTGCTGCTCATGCCTATAAGGCCATAAACAATGCACAGTTCAAAAGCGTGGGAACTTTTGGGCATGATTTCAGGTTACCTTGTTACAAGGTTCTGTTAGGGGTAGACATACTAAATGATGGCTTATCAAGTGTGTCACATGAATAACATAGAAGAGGTTTTGCCAAAACCAGCTCTCACTTTTAAACAAATTTTTTGGATGTTAATGAAGTTCATTCAATCATCTGCCAGGGAGACAATTCTTGCTGCCAAAATAGTGGAGTCTTTATTCTGTACAAAAAATAATTAAGTATGACCTAAGTTGAGATGTTTGTTCTTAATCAGTTGAGTTTATAAAGAGTTTGTTTGAGTTTTTTATTATTTTAAAATGTATATATTTACTTATATATCTTTTCAGAGTAATAATTATTATTTGTACTAAAGCGAATTCATACAAGTTTTAGGATTGATTTTCATTGGATCTTTACGAGTGATTTTATTTCTCTCTACACCAATATTATCATTTGTACAAAACTTACAAAAAAATCGTGTTTATACCATATCGTGGCCTTATCAATGTCATGCACTCAAGCCGGAACCCCACCCTACTGTAGACTGCCGAGAGGTCATCTAGAACCTGAACTGAGAGCTAGCTGCAAAGGACCATGAAATCCTGACAATTAAGACTGAGTTACCCTATCAGAGATCTAGGATCGATGAGCTTTACCGGATGTTTTGGGCGAATGGTTCAGGTTCAAACCGTGACATGCATGATGATGTAGTTGATGATGATTTAAGCCAGCTACCCTCACCCCCTCATGATTAGGAGATTTTTTTTATTTTATATAGTTGTTGCAATATTTTGATTGATTAGTGAATGTATTACACTTTTGGATTATATATATAATTTTGGACCTCTTATATTTTATTATTTGGTTTAGTGACTATTTTGCAATTTAGTTTATTTTAATTGTTTTTAAAAAATCAATATGAAAAATATAATTTATTTAAAAAAGTGTAATTGAATTTATTTTTTTAAAAAATAAATTTAATTCAAAGACCGAATTAGCGATTGAAGATGCCGTCGCTAAAACTAGCCATTGCTACACTTAGCAGCCGAATCCGCGATCGCAAAATTTTGAAAAAAAAATCCCTAAAGTGGTCTCTATATGTTTCTGTGACTAAAGTTAGAGACTGATTTTAGCAATTGATATATCCGTCGCTAATTCTTGAACGATTCAAAATCGGTCTCTAAACCAATTTGTGACCACAACTTCAGGGACGTTCACGCATCGATCCTAAAATCGGTTGCAAAAAATTTTTGTGACTGATTTTCTTGATTTAGCAATCAATTTTGCGATTGCTAAACCCTGTTTTTTGTAGTGAGTAGTGAACATTTTTTGTTGTGTTTGCATTTACTGGAAAAAAGTTTTGCTTTTACATTTCATGAGAATTTTATTATATTTGTATAACTTCGAACCTAAGTTTGGTTGATGAAACGTAATCAAGCATGTTCTTTAAAGGTGCATGATAACTCAATCTTTGATATATACATACATAGACTCTTATTTTTTTAATCACTCTCTTTCTCTCTTACATCATATTTACTGTTTAAAGTTTTAAACAAACTTTCTTCTTATTATCAAAACAAAAAAGAAAATTACTTTCTTCATTAACGAAAAAACAAAAACGTGTAAACGTGCACGGTATCAACAACAAATAAAATACGCTTACTGTGATTTATTAGCAACTGCTTCCGCAAGTCAGGCAAATATTAATAGCTGATGTAATGAGAGTTTTTATTCTCCAATTAATTTCTGTGTAATTTTTCTTTTTTGGGCTTCCGCCCCTTTATTTATTAAAAAAATATAGGCTTACTATAGTCTCACAGCATTAGTAGTGACTTTCGTAGGATCAAAGTCATTGGAAGTAACAATTAACAAATGCACATTTGGCCTGTATGATGTGTCTTTATAGGGAATATAATCTTTTGCGTTTTTTATTATTTGGAGGAATATAATTCTATTGAAAGCACATTTTAACATGGAATTCTATAACTTCAACTCTCAGGGGACTATATTATTGCTTTAGGAAAAAAAAAAAAAAAAAGAGCACTGTATAGTAAGTCATCCTCCACGGAAGGAGTACTTAATTGGCACTTGGAGTTGAGAATGATTTAGGGTACGTTTGGAAGAGCTTATGAGAATAGTTTATAAAAATAAACTTGTGTAAATGGTTTATGGTCTTCCCATAAGTTTTTTTTAGCTTATTTCTATAAGCTTGTCAGAAAAGCTTATGAAAATAAAATATGTTTAACTTATTTAAAAAGGAGGTTATTGAATAAGTCTTTAATTAAGCTATTTATCCAAATACACACCTAGTGATGGAGACAAAAAATGAAATGTAGTATGAGAAAAAATTACTATTTGGCCAGCCTAAAATTTCATGTCCATCAAATTAAAAAGATAGAGATTTTCTGTCTCAATTTTCTGTCACATTATCTGTCTCCAACCAATAATAATTTGACAATACTTAAAAAAATAAGATTGATGAAGGGACACTGAGACATAATTTTTTAAGATAAAAGATTTTTAAAAGGGGTTGTGGTGTTGCTGGAACAAATCCACAAAGCCACGTGCCTCACTCAAATTATTAAGTACACTTGTTAAACATCTCATTGATGCTAGTTCACTGGTTCCCTCATGATTCAGTACAGTTATTCCCTGCCAAGTGGGAAATAACATAAACACAGACACAATTTTGAAGTTAATTGGAAAGCATATAGTAGGTCGGCGTTGAATGTAAGAAGGTAATGCTACATTCGCTACGTGATAAAAAGGGAAGAATAAGATAACTTTTGGGGCAAAACAAATAATGCCAGCTTGCCAACTCCAAAATCCAAGTGGAATGATCTCTGGTATAGTCAAACTACAGCCTGGTAATGTCTTTAGCTTTCCACACGAGCAGCTCGCAATGGGTTGGTTGCCAACATATTGGGAGCACATTTAGTAAAGGGGTTGATTATGCTTAGTTAAAGATTTTGGTGCTTGTCAGTCGAAGAATTGTAAACAGATGCTAACACTCAGTGCCCACAAAACACATAAAAACTAATCTAATAAGAACTGTTTCATTATCTTTTTAATATTTTTAAAGGCAAAATTATTCTTTTGATCCTTTATCTTAATTGTTTTTTTTTTTAATTTGGTCCCTTAACTTTTTTTATGATAAATAAGTTTCTTATGTTTACAAATGTTAACAACGTCGGCCTAGATGTCAGTCTCCATCCAACACCATTACTAACGGTCTTACGTGTCCGCTAAGTGTCCAGTTGGCCTTGTTGTGGTACGTGACGTGGCAACCCGATTAGTATTTTGGTCCCTTATGTTAATTGTTTTTTCCAATATTCCCTCAACTTTTTTATGACAAATAAGTCTCATATGCTTACAAACGTTAACAACTTTGACCTAACCGTTAGCCTTTATCCAACATTGTTACTAATGGTCCTACGTGTCTATTAAATGTCCAAGTGGCCATGATAAGCTCACGATCATAGTCACATTCAAGGGTGGAGAGTAGAAGTTCTCAGCTGAAGAGATCTCTTCTATGGCGTTGACCAAGATGAGGGAGGCAACAGAAGCGTTTCTTGGTTACCCTTTGAAGGACGTTGTGGTAATCGTTCCTGCTTATTTCAACGATTTGGTTTGAACGTGTTGCGAAACATCAATGAACCCACTGCTAGTTTGAACGTGTTGCGAATCATCAACGAACCCACTAGGATTCCCAAGGTTCAACAACTCTTGCAGAATTTCTTCAATGGGAAATAGCTTTGCAAGAGTGTCAACCTCAACCAAGCTATTGCATATGATTCAATTGTCCAAGCTACAATCTTGAGTGGTAAAGGAGATGAGAAGGTTCAAGACGTGTTGTTGCTTGATGTCACTCACCTTAGTCTTGGGTGCCACGTCACCCACCACGTCATGGCCACTTGGACACTTAAAGGACAAATAGGACCGTTAGTAACAATGTTGGACGAAGATTAATGTTTAGGTTAATATTGTTAACGTTTGTAAACATAGGAGGCTTATTTGTTACAAAAAAATTTAAAAGACCAAGTTGAACAAAATAATTAACATAAGGGACCAAAATATCATTCTGGGTGCCACGTCATGGCCACTTGGACACTTAACGGACATGTAGGATCGTTAGTAACAATGTTGGACGGAGACTAATGTTGTTAAAGTTTGTAAACATAATGATCTTATTTGTCACACTAGTAAAATTAAGAAACCAAATTAAAAAAAAAAAAACAATTAAGATAAAGGACTAAAAGAGTAATTTTGCCTTTTTTAAAATAACTACTAGTTTAAAGGAAAAAATTATGCACAGTTTTAAGACTTGCAATCCTTTATATAAAAAATCAACAAGAGCATATGTGTTTAGTGTTCCATAGATGAGCATATTGCGTTAGATGAGTGGACATATAAGATGATGGGATATGATTAGAAATGAATGCATTAATGCACTAGAGAGAAAGTAAGAGTGGCAATGTGGCACCTTGTGGAAAAGATGGTAGAATTAGGTAGTTTGGCCATGTGAGGAAAAATTTATTAGAAGCCCTGGAAAGAAAAGTAGATCGGCTTAAAGATTGTCCAATAATTAGAGATAGAGAAAGATAAAAAAAAAAAAAAAAAACTATGAGTAAATAGTCATTTTGGTCCCTCAATATTAAAAGATTTCTAGTCATTTTTGTCCTTGACACAAGGAAATTAACCAAAAAGTTCCTCATTTAGCAAATCATCAATAAAGTTAGTCCAACCGTTAATGTTGGTTTTTATATGACACATTAAGTGCCTTACTGGAAACACACGTCACTATAAAAAAAGTAAAATAGCGATTGAAATTAGTGATCGTGTATCATCGGTTGCTAGCAACTATATATATCGAATTAGCGACTGCTGAAAGAAACATTTAATAAACGCAAGTTATTGAGTCTAGCAACCGAATCGGCGACTAAAATGAGCAGTTGCAAGAGTGTCTGCCGCTAGATTGATCGCTATACCATGTAATTTAAAAGTCAAACTAAATTGACTTATTAACGACCGACTTTACTGAATTGACTTATTAGCGACTGATAAAGTCGGTCGCTACTATCACGCCCATTAGTATATTAAAATGTAGCGACCGAATTAGTGATTGTCTTGTTGTGCTCGCAAGCTCGTGGTCGTTAAATTAGTCACTCTATTGTTTTTATTTAGTTTAGAGACCAATTTATACTCAGTCACTAAACTGTGGTTAGGGAAATTCAATATGTAGAGCCATTAAGTTGTTTTAAAAGTGTGGAGACCAGTTTAGAGACTGATTATTGTGATCGCTAGAAAATAAAATCCCTAAATCAGCATGTCCAGTTTAGAAACTGATTTTTTCTATCGCTAGACAATAAAATCCCTAAATTAGCACGTGTCCCCCTCTCCCTTCTCCCACTTTATATTCTCTCATCACAAACCATCTTCCACCAGCAGAAGCAGCACCCAACTGCACCACCCACCTTCTCCCTCATCTCTTTCCCTCGACTATCTATCTCCCTCTTTTGAGAACCACTTCTCCCACCTCTTTCTCCCTGCCTCCCTGAGAACCACCATTTCTTCCTTTTCTGTCCACCACCAACACCCATACTCATCGGTAAGTCCCTACAACCCATCGTTGAAGATCATCTAAAAGCACAAACTGAGACTTCATATTTGGGTGAGATTGCTAGATTCTCAAAACCAGAGAGACCTCAAGTTTGCTAAATAGCTCCTTGTCACGACTATTGCGAATTTTACACAAGCAACTTCACGTATTGTTAACAACCAATATAGTAATGATAAAAGTGTCGTTCCCGCGAGCATTGAAAACTAATTACCAAAATTAGGCTAGAATATAATTATCTAAGCAACCAAATCGAATGAGTAATTAAGAAATTAAATTTAAAAGCAATTGAAAGCAATATAAAAAAATGGACAATCAATGAGACAAAGCTCTAGGAATCTGCTTTCAGCGTCGTTACTTGGATTTGATTTAATTATTATTACGTGCCCTTCCTAATATTATATCAACTCTTTTTGCCAACCAAAAACCCTAATTTATTCAATGGTCTCTTTCGAACCCTAAAGAAAATCATTGTCCACCATTGCAGTTGAGTCTTTACCAAATGATATTTGGTAGTCGCTTCTTGAGATCTGACACTTTTTAGAGAATTGACCTCTACAACATTAAATGTAGGACAATTGATAGTTATGGAACATATTATCCATGTCGTGTTATGTAAGTTGGAACAAATCTCCCCTCCAAGCTTTCTTGATTCAATATAATATCTTCCAATTCACTTGTCATACAAAGCACGAGTTGGTGTTCCGGTTCAATATCGTTGGATGTATATTAGAGAGGTATTTATCTTCAAATAAAAACTTCTATATTTTAATTGTATTTCATGTCATTCATTTTTAAGTATGTTTGACTTAATCACAAAATCTTCAAACAAACTTCCTTTTAGGTTCTTGTGTTCCTTGAAAGAAAAAGTCCAAACAAGGCTAGGATAGAGGGTTCTATTTGTGAAGTCTATTTAGTGGAGGAGACATCTAATTTCGCTGCTTATTACTATCCATCCGACATAGTTTCAAGAAGGACTAGTATGGCACATAACAATGACAAAGGTGAAGGTTGTTCCTATATGCCTCCGATATCAGTTTTTTATTACCCAAGTTATGTGTGTGGCAAATCCAATCAATTTTACTTAGAGGAACGTGACATGAAAGCTACCCAATTGTACATTCTTCATCATTGTGAAGAGGTGGAGCTATATTAGAGTAAGTTGATGTTCAATATAACCTAGATGTGTTTATGAAGTTAATACTCTTATGTACTTTAATTAATTGACTTCTTTTTTATGTTGTAGTATGTATGTCATTTCCCAAGAGGGCTTGTTTTGATATTTTGGACTCTCAAATTGATCAGTAGATTGCCTCAAATTTTTCTATATGGTTTAAGGAATATGTAGGTTGTATACTTTGTACATTATTCAATTTTATCATAACATGGTGTATAATTAAAAACAATTTCATATATGTTTCATAGATTCTAAATCCAACAAATCAAATTGAAGATTAACTCTTGACAACTTTGGCATGAGGGATGAGGAGAAAAGTTGAAGCTTAGCCTATTTTCATTACAAATGGATATAAATTCCACACACTGGTTTGGAGTGAAGGCATAAAAGCTTCTAATTAATTATGGTGTTTGTGTATGAGGAACCAATGGTCAATTAGAGGTTTTTGGGATTTTGATTGATATTATTGAATTGGAGTATATTGGTTGGCCCATGAAAAAGTTAGTTTTCTTCATGTGTGACTGGTTCGATAATACTCCTAATCAAGGGACAAAAATAGACAATAGGTATGAGATTGTTGAAGTTAGGCAATCACGAAGATATAACAAGGTGCACGACTCGTTCATATAAGCACAACAAGTAGATTAGGTTTATTACATGCCATATGCCGAGGGACATCAAGGGTGGTTAGGTATCTTTAAGATAAAGACACGCTACAATCACTGATAATGTAGTTAGTCAGGTCGAGAAAAAGATCCATACCAAGATGACAAAGATCATGGGCTTCATTTTTTTTTTACTAAAAGATCATGGGCTTCATGTAATGTTGCATTTTGAGCCATATGTTTATAATGATAATCCTGCTGATGTTGGGGATGGTAGCTAGGAAGTTGATAGAGTTATTAAATCAATCTGATTTGAACTAATCTAGTGAAAATACACATATTTCAACTGAGTATGAGGGTGATTTTAGTGATACATGTTTGACTTAGGTAATTTGTGTATAGAAAACATATAAAATATGTTGTTGTTGATTATATTTTTGTGTTAAATGTCTATTATAAATATAGAAACTATGGTTTTGGTGTTTTCTTGCATATAAATAGAAAACATAGGTAGAAGCTGCAGTTGAGAGGTAGAGGCCATGGATGGAAGAGCTTCTTCTCCCACAGACCCGTCTTCTTCTTCTCAGGAGACAGGGAGTACACACACGTAATCGAACCATCTACCCACTCACAGGTGTCGAGACTCAATCTTACTGGTGCACCTTAATTCCCCCTACCAGGGGACTAAGCCCAAAGGAGTCTTACCCGCATTTTTTCCTGTACCCCACTCGCGCATCTTTTTCTATGCAATTAAACCTGATTTTCACTTTGTGTTGAATCAAATTAGGACAGTAAAATTGGTAGAGGTGGTAAGTAATTTTGACACTTCCGAATGAGGATGAAAGTTCAAATTTTATAGAAGTAACAATTGTTAGGAGGTCACATAACTTTCATATTTCTATAGTCCAACGAAAAATAATTGCATAAGTGGTTCGAATGAATGAACCTATAAATGTATCTTATATTGCACAAAAGAATTCTCATTAATACTTTTTTTAATACTCTTCTGTATGTAATTAATTAATGAAATTAGGAGGTAGAGGGAGAGGGAGAGGGAGAGGGAGAGGGAGAGGGGGAGAGAGAGAACGCTTGACTCGTGTTTGGTAAGGATACTAAATCAATCCCCCACTCAATCAAAGAACACGTGTATGACCAACTTTGACTCCTCTTCTAAAAAATTTCGTCACTAATCATTAAATGTAAATAATTTAAATATTCAAACTATAATTATAATTTTTGGTACTATCTAGGGATTTGATTTTAATATATTATCAATGTAAATATTTTTACATTATCATTCAATTATGTACTATCATATTATTAAAAATATTTGCCTCTCACATTAATATCAAAAGTTACACATAGGAACAAAGCCAGGCTTGAATGATGGAGGAGACCAATTATAAAAATTAAAATTCATCCAATAAATATATATAAATTCATTAATTTGTCGACAGTAGCTAGAGAACATCAATTATTGTGATGCATTAAATGTCTAATATTTATTTATTATTTTCCTTCACTCTTAAACAGGAAAAAGTATGTGGTAGAGGCCCGGGCCCTCTTAACAGAGTAAGTAAATCATCTCTTGTCACACATATAATTAATATATGATATGATTAATAGATGTGTAAAAACACATAGAGTAGCAAAATATATTAAACTCAACACTTAATTATAAAATTTTCACGTCAAAAAAAGTAAAAAACTTAGATCAGCTAGAGCGATGGAGACGTATTGTCGTGAGAAATCAGTTGTATCATAGGCAGCTGGTAGCCGTTAGATGTAGATTTATTGAAAATATCAATCCTGAAAATTGTTTAAACATTTATACGTAGAAACATGTCATTCTAAAAATAATAGAAGTATTTGGCCGAAAAGAATATCCCCATGTTGATGAAATCCACAATGCATGTGGATTAATAAGTAACCCAATTACCCAAAATAGAAAAGGATGAAACATGAGGGGAACAGCAAAGAATTTGTTACGGAAACATCAAACATCTACTCTTTAAGGCAAGGGTACATGTCCCTTCAACAATTCTCACTGTGCTACAACATGGAGTACCGAAAAAAGATACATGCATTAATTGGTTCCCTCAATTCTCACATTCATTATCTTATTCAACAAACTAATATCCTAACTTTATGAAACACTTGAACCCAGCATGCTAACTAGCTACCAGACACACCTCATCATAGTGATGAGAAAATGGAAGAAATGGTTTTCTTGGTGTAGAAAATCGCTTCGAACCAATCGCTCCAAGTTAAGATTACGGGGAAGCTGATTGCCGTAATAGAGAATGGTTGTGAGTGTGCCTATAGGTTCACACACAAGTGATGTTGCCAGCCTCACCAGTGAACGCAGCATTTGGGGCATTAGGATCTGCAAAGGCAAACACAGCAAACGTTGTAATCAGTTGCCTTGATAACATTCTCACATTGTAATATACATATCATCAAAATGCATAAAATTATACATTGACTATACTTTGTTACACATTAAATGACAAAACTTAAGTATAATTCTATAAGTACTTGGGTGCGATCTTTCAATGAGAAAAAGACATGTAATATCTCATATGTGAAAATATAACATATATAACAGTTGTTAAACATGTCTTATTCTCATTC
This sequence comes from Ammopiptanthus mongolicus, assembly GCA_039655645.1. Classification (NCBI taxonomy): domain Eukaryota; kingdom Viridiplantae; phylum Streptophyta; class Magnoliopsida; order Fabales; family Fabaceae; genus Ammopiptanthus; species Ammopiptanthus mongolicus. The sequence continues at coordinate 66,792,541 of CM077351.1, read as the reverse complement.
AGCACAACAAACACCTATAGAATTAAATAAGTTAAAGTATGAGGGGAGAATAAAGTCTTACATAGGACAAAATAAAGACAATTGTGATATATATAAGTTGGGAAGCTTGAGTCCAATTATAGTCTAGACCTTTTAGAAAACAAAGTATACTCCTAAACTTATTATACAAATCAATTCCACTATCCCAATTGGGTCCAATCTTAAATGTTAATATGGTATGAGAGCCCCTTTAAAAAAAAGTTGAGGCCTTTGGCTTAAAAAAAAAAAATTGGCACAAGCTCATGCAACCAAAAAAAGAAAAAAAAAATATGGACCTGAGGCCTTTGAAGCTAAAAAAAAATGATCAGTACAAGACCAAAAACAAACAAAAAAAAATCAAAAATCAGTTTGAGCTCCAGTTGGACTTGAGAGGGAGTGTTGGAGAATAAAGTCATACATAAGACAAAATAAAGACAATTATGATGTATATAAGTTGGGAAGCTTGCGTCCAAAGTCTAAACCTTTTGGATAATAAAGTAACTCTTAAACTTATTATACAAATCAATCTACTCTCTCAATTAATAAAGTAAATTAACTAGCTTAACATTAATCAAATAAACGGACAAGCATGCAGCAAATCAATAACCATTGTCCCAGCTATACTGTTCCCTCAACCTCACCTAGCCTTCTTCTCATTCCAACCAAATATATGTGTCACAAGTGTGTGTGTGTGTGAGAGAGAGAGAGAAAGAGAGCATACCATGGTTATTGACTTATTTGTGAGGGAAATTGCAAGAGAGGAGAGGATTCATGTTGGTGATGAGGAAGTGAATTATTTTGTTTTCACTTTTCACCAAAGTAAATTAAGTTGAAGAAGAGAAAGACAGGAAGGAGAGAGCAATAGATTCAAATGCAAAGAACTATACTGATCAGCTGGTTTGCTCAGTTGCCTACCCCTCAAAGCTGTCCCTAAATGCAACAAACTGTAAAAACTGCAATTGCTTAATGTGGCTGACATGAGATACCCAACACATATATACACAGACAAATAGCCCTGACTCTGAAATGAGTGCTACCCACCAATTGGGCCTTGTTACTGCCAACATCGGGCTTATCGACAACTTTCTTTGGTAAGCAACAATAACAAAGAAAGCTTTGCCAAATATATAACAAGAAAATAAAGAAAAACAAAATTGAATCCTACCATAGGCTATAAAATGCATAACAATGATATATAGTTGCATAGGCTTTCTTTTTAGAAATCCTTCATGTGTTTAGATATTGGAAAAATTACATCAACCTTCCTTAAAGTTATGATTAATTACATTTGATATTTATGTTATTTTAAAAATTATATCATCTCCCCTTTAAAAAAGATTAGTATAATATTAATCATCATGATTCAGAATATAAGTATAATAATAACATAAACCCTAACAAGGTAATATAATTTCTAAAATAGGAAAAATATTGAATGTAATTACATCAAACTTTAGAGGAGATCAATATAATTCTCCTCTTAAATATATGAACTAATAATCATTTAAAAAATAGGGAAAGTGAAATATTATTTAATAAATTACATAAGAACTTGTAAAAAAATTGTAAGTGTAAAGTCAAAGCAAGGGAAGTTTTATAAAATTGTCGTTGTGGACTCCGAGCTTGAAAGTTGATATTAGTGCCCATTCTCCGCCACTTGTTTTTCCTCTGTATGCTTGTTTTACGCTAGTATAGTAAATAGTATGTACTTTGCATGTGCTCGTCATATTGAATTTAATTGTAACGGGTGATAATTGATAATGATATATTTTTAATGATATATCAATATATGATTGGTTGATAATATAAAAAATCTTTATATTTTTTTGGTTTTTCATAATATCCTTTTATCCGATAGGTGAGAAACTAATCTCTCGAGATGTAATTAATTGCTTAAGCGGGAATCCCTTTTAATAGTATTTTTTTCATATACATAAATCTAGGGATCTAACACATGCTTAAAAAAATTAAGCCTCCTCTACTTGAACTAACACATATTAATATAAAAAAAAAAATTTATACTAATAGTGTTTCACAAATAAATCCTTATAAAAATAATAATAATGATTAACCTCCCCCGCAAGTTTTATCCTAGTTTTATACTCATTAGCTACGTATAAATTTTGCTTAAACATGTGTCATTCGTTTGACGAAGTAATATTCAATTAGCACTTTGTGATATCCAAAGATAATTAGCTCAAATTTTATAGTTTACACCTAAGAATGGTTGATCGCAATGGAAATGGACTGTGATTCCAAACAAACTTTACTTGCATGTTAAAAGTTCAAATTCCAGAGCCATCGCTCTAGGAAAGACTTCAACAGACGACCAACCCTTTACTTATTATTGTACATGTAACAACATTGTAGAAAATAAAAGAAAATGAAAATAGTCCCCATAATTACGGATCTTAATTTGAAGTGATGTTTATTGCAATATTGTTTTAAAATTTGATTCAATCGGAGGATTGGAAAGGAGAGCAATTCAAGGTTTAACTGATTTAACCGGTGATCGAACCGATGTATAATTCTCTCTCTCTCTCTCTCTCTCTCTCTCTCTCTCTCTCTCTCTCTCTCTCTCTCTCTCTCTCTCTCTCTCTCTCTCTATATATATATATATATATATATATATATATATATATATATATATATTTGCAAATTACACATACACAATAATAAAGACATCGATCAACAAATAAAATTTTAATCAAAGTTTCAACTTTTCACCTCAAGTCTAAATTATTTAATTACAAATTCAATAATCAGTTATAATTTCAATATTGAACTACATTAATTGCAATATATAAGAACCTCGGCTCAGGTGAATTGGGTCTAGATTGGAACCCCAAACTCCAAACAAATCGGACCAAAAGTACCTTACTATTTTTAAAAAAAAAAAACAAGTGAAACAATGAACCGGACGGTTCCTGAAAATTGATTTTACACCGGTTTAACCGATTTTTGCATGGTCAAACCGTTTTTTCACAATTCTCTAATCCGATCAAAATCAAAGAGACATCCGATCGACGGTTCAATCAATTGAATCGATTCGATTGAACCAATTTTTAAAACATTGATTTATTGTTGAAGTATTTTACTAGATATTTTAATTTCAAACTCCATGAACCTAAATCTGTGGGTGCGTAGGATACATATTCAGATGAAGCGGCAAAAAGCTAAAAAAACTTGGTTGGAAGTTGAGCGTTGGGAAAATGGCAAAACTGTTTGCCACTTGGGCAATTGGTTTAGGGCCAACCTCCCAGTACCCACTCTCTAGGAGCGCCCATTGCTTTTAGAATAGAAACAATGCGCTAATGATAACTAATAATCACTTCCATAGGAAGCTGTTTTGACCGGGTTTGATACTGACATGTCAGAATTAGTGATTAATTAAAGAAGACTAAAGAGCTGTGGATGTACTTGTTTTCACTATTTTTTTATTGAAATTTTCACCTAATGTCTAAAAATTTTAATTTCGTTAAATGTGTTTGGTGATATGAGAAATCTGTCATTGAAGATCGTAAACAAATTACGGATATATTTGGATTTGCGTTTGAAAAAGCGTTTAACGAAAAAATTTATTTTACGAGACACAAAATGAAAAAACAAGAATTTGTTGCTTTCACTCAAACGTACGTGAACTCATTTCAATACAAATCCAAACATGTACTAAATAAGCTTTAATTGTGAAAGCCAGCAGTGGCACTGTTAAACTGTAGCAGAGTATGAACCAAAAATTTGAACGAACTAAAATAATTCATGTAACATATAAATTAAACGTGTAATATTATGAAAATTAGAAGGGAATTTTTATATCATTTTCTTACGAAACATGACTCTGATCTTATATCATAAAGAAATCCCGCCACCAGTGAAAGCTAATATAAAAATATCCTTACCATCCAAAAGAATAAAAAAAAGATGAGAACAAAGTATTTGAACTTTGGAAAATGAAATTTGTGCGTCTATAACGTAACGTGGACACAATATTCTCTTATGAATGAAGCTAGATACTATCTATCAAAGCTGGAATGAGTATGTGAGATTCCAGACGACATTTATCATTATTGTTAGGGATTCAAGTTTTGGAATCATCATTTTGGGAAGAACTTTACCTAATTATCATCCCAATTCGAGGATTAGTCTCATACCTTATCTATAAAATACCCGATCGAAGACACAAAAAAAAAAAAAAAGTTGAAATGGATATATAAAATGCAAATGCGAGTATAATGTCATCCGAGTAATAGTATCCAAATAACAAAACTCTTCATAAAAAGGACAATTTTGATCTAAAGTTAAAGAAACATGTTGATATTTGTGGATATTGATATTATTTAAAACAAATGATTTTTATATTTTTAAGCAATGTTTTAAAAATTAAATTGGAGATATTAAATCGTCCAGGTTAGAGATGACAATGGATAGGATATGTGTATTGGAGATTAATTGTAGTACTCGTACCTCTACCCGTTAGATACCTAAGTACCAGTACTGGCACTCATTATCCGCACATTAATATAATAAATTTGTGGATATTTGAAAACAGGATAAGAAATTTGTACAATCAAAAGTGGAAAACATATATGTAATATAAATTAGGTCATTCTAATATGTTCTCACAATACAAATATGTATCATGATATATCTAAGACTTAAATGCAAATCTCTTTAAACATTCCATATTCTCCGAAACATTAAGTAAATATTATAATAAACTTCTAGAATAACTAATTCATAAACTTGGAAGTCATGAGCTGAGACTTTCCAAAATCTGCTAAAAATGATACATTACTCTAATTAGGTGTAATTTTAAAGGCTCCCTGTTCAAATCCTGAGGCTCCTGATGATGGAAATTTGATCTCAGGCTATGAATCAAATGCCACATCACAAAAGTGCTCAAGGGAGGAATTGGAATAATTAAAACCGGAGAAAGAGAAGGCAATAGCACATTTGTCAAAATGAGCTGAAAATCTGGAAATGACAAAGTCTAAATTACAAGTGACTGAGCATATTCTAGTTGAAGTTAAATCACAATTTGCTCCTACTCAAAGATCAAACAACTTGGCTGAGAAATAACTAAAATGTATGGCAGATTCATACAGGTCACTTGAAACACGTAGATAGGAGTTTGAAACGGACCATAATCATCTGCAAGTGAAGACAAACACTATGGAGAACGAACTGAAATATGAAAAGAGGGGTTATGAAGCAGCTTAGACCAAGTACAAGGAGCTAGAATATCAATTGCAAAGGTTAAACACCCATCCAATATCATATGGTTTATAAGTACTAAACATATGCATAATTTGCCTAATCCTATTTGTTGGCTATTGATCACAACATCTATGTTTATATTGGTTGATAATATGCTATATTATCGTATATTTGTGCTCTTCTTGGGTGGACTGTTACCCTCTAAGTGCTCTAATTGCATATGTTTTGTCCATTAGTTTTATTAGTTTTAATTTATAACAGTCTTTGTGTCTATTTTACTCTAATTCCTTTTTTAAGGCCAATTTTATTGTATTCCCCATTTGCATTTTTAGGAAATGAATAAAGAGTGAGAAAGAGCATGAAAAGTTGAAGAAAATGGCTACAAAATCATGGAGAAACTGCTCCATGATCAGCGTTGAGTGCCCATTGTCCAACACTGATTGTTGGAACGCGAAAATTCAAGTGTTGTGTGGACGCCTAACATTGAGCGCTAGGTATTTGGTGTTGCCATTGCTGCCGCTAAAATGTTTGCTAGTGCGCTGACAGCAAACCCTGTTTACTTTAAAAACACAAATTTCACATTTAGAAGGAGTCTTGGAGCCTCCAAAAGGTTGAGGAACCAAGTGGGAGCCCTATTAATTTCTACATCTCCTTGGAGCTTGGAGGAGGAAGGCGAGAAATCTATTGCACATCCCTCTCATGGAGTTCTTCTATCCCCTTCTCTTGCTCTCCCAATTTTCTACCATGATAAAAATGAAGAGAAGAATCATGAGGATTTGAAGGACAAAGAAGAAAGATGGAGGGGAGTGGAGTGGAGGAACTTAAGAATCCTTCTCAATCACAACCCTAGCACCAAGAGCTTTCTTACTCACCCTCATTTTCTCTGATTTCATGTTTTGAATGGGGACGACAACCCTTTCCCCTTCTCTTTATTTCTAATCTTAAATGGAAGAAAGGGGAATTTGCCCCTTAGTCCCTTATCTTATGCCAAAATTGTTTACTCTCTCAACTCATAAAAAAGATATCATTCCCTTAATAATCTTTTTATTTAACTTACCATGGGTAAAAAAATGTCACACTCTAATTACCCAACATACAAGGAGTGAGTTTCACAATTAATCATATGAGATGAAGCTCCTATGGTCAAAAGGCAATGTTTTGAAGCACTTGATAGCACACTTTGTGATATTCTAAAATTTGATTATTAAGATAATATAAACTAGCCATTTGATGGAAAAACAATTGTTCTGGGTGGGGATATTAGACAAATATTACCGGTAATCCCTCGAGGTACAAGATTTGCCATTACTCATTTAACAATCAAATCTTCTTATCTTTGGCATTTTTGTCGTGGGTTGACATTAACCAAGAATATGCGGTTAAACACAAATTCTGCAAATATAGATACTAATGAACTTAATGAATTCTATGATGGGATTTTGAAGGTTGGTGATGGGAAGTTATTGATTTGACCCAAACGACGGAAAAACTAATAATGAAATACTGGAGGAGCTTTTAATAATATCCTTTGATGATCCTATTGCAGCAATAGTCGATAGTACTTATCCAGGATTATTTGAAAATTACAGTGTTCCTAGTTACTTGAAAGGGGGGCAATTTTGGCTTAGACTCTTGATATTGTTGATAAAGTGAATGATTATATTTTATCCTTGATTCATGTTGATGCTAAAGAATACTTGCTCGGACTCCATTTGTAGAGAAAATGAAAAAGTGATATTTTTGAAGATACATATCCACTTGAGTATCTAAACACCCTTCATTGCTCGGGTTTGCCAATTCATAAGCTTTGTTTGAAAGTTGTTACTTCAGTTATGCTTCTTAGAAATAATGATCAATCTATTGGACTTTGTAATGGGTCAACCCTTATTATTACCAAAATGGGTACACATGTTATTTATGCTAAAAATATGACTGGAAGCAATTTTGGCCACATATTCATTTCTCGAATGACGATGAGTCCTTCCGATTCAGTTTGACCATTTAAACTTGAACGAAGATAATTTCCAATTATTGTCTCATATTGCATGACAATTAATAAAAGTCAAGAGCAGTCTCTTGACAATATTGGTATTTACTTGCCAACGCCTGTTTTCACACATGGTCAACTTAGTAATATCAAGAGTCAAATCAAAGCGTGGGCTCAAAATTTTGATCCACAACAATAAAAATGAAGCATTGTCTGAAACTATAAATGTTGTCTACAAGGAAATTTTCTAGAATCTGCGATAGCAAATGATGTGGAATTTGAATTTGAAACTATAGAAGTTTACATGTATTTACTGTTTGCAATTATTGTTATTGGTTGAATTGATGTCAAATAGTTTTGTGTTAAGTTACTTTCTGTTAGATTATTATCTTCAATAAGCAATGAAGGCCGCCAAAGATAACTGTTTTGTGTAAATGAATTTTTTTCCTTACTATTTAATTTATGTGTAATTAGTATTGTTGTTACATTACAATGCATGATATTTTCATGATAAGTTTAAATGTTAGATGTTCTTAACTTAGGATGCTTATTTATTTTTTTTTACAAGAACTTAGGATGCTTATTAAGTATTTTGAAATCTGCATATGTATATTACATGATACTTTCACAAACCCGATACTAGGTGCTGAAAAATGAGTTTGTTGAAATTAAACTACATTGTTCAGCTAAACAACGAGAAAGAGTCTTTGAAAATTGCAGCTAAGCATATTCCGCTTTTGAATGTTTCATATGCTACTTCTCTCATTGTGATATCTAGCATTCAGATGGTGTTGCTTGATGAAAATGTTTGTTCAACTTCTCTTTTTATTTTTTAGTATAACATATGAAATAACATAGGTGTTATTGTTAGTTTTTTTCAATGTTTATATTGCTTTCATTTAGAAAGTTTAGACAATGAAAGGTTTGATGAGCTATCGTTATATATTTAAGACTACAGGCTCATTTAAGTGATTCACAATATTTGAGGTACCACTTTTCGTTCTCAAGAAAAAAAAAACTCATTGAATAGTCCCCGAGAATGACAAAAGTGGGACGTTTTAGTCTCTCTATTTATTTCCATCATGAGCACGTCATTAGAGTGCTGATGTGTATCGTTAGTATGTCAGGTGTCCAGGCAATAGTCTCTACCTGCATAATAGATCACGAGAATAATAATGCATTGACTCAATAAAGTTCCCAACTATTATTTAAGTAACCTAATTTAGTCCCTGACAATTTCTATCATGGGACACATTAGTCCCTACATGTTACAAGCAACACACTAGATGCACCATACTAGATGCACCAACACAAGTCATATGGACAAGTTTAATAAACACTTAGGCACACTGACCGTATATATCAGCACTCTAACTCTATGTTTAGGATGGAGACAAACGGAGGGACTGACGTGTCCCTCTTTTGTCATTGTCAAGGACTATTCGATGAGTATTTTTTTCTTAAGGACGAAAAGTGATACCTCAAACATTGTTAGAGACTAAAGTTTAGTCTATATTTAACTAATTTTTGAATTTATAAAGAGGTTGGCCATTCCTGAATTATTTATTATAATGAGATAGATGTTAAGGTTGAGGAACACAGGTAACTAGAGATGTTTCTATGTGCGGTCCTTGTACTTGGTTTTATATTCATTTCATAAAGAAAAATTAGAGAGTAAAAATATAAAAAAAAACTTAATAGTTAACTATTTACTACAACAGGGTTGGCGGATTTTATGATATATAAGGATGTGTTAGTTTTCCTTTTCACCAGTGGCTAATGCACTATATATGTGCTCTTTGCCGAGGATTATATATATATGGGGCTATTGTAGAGACTAGAGATCTTTTCATATGCTAAGCACAAGCATGTGTTTGGGAGTTGGGAGGGGAAAGGAAAAGAAAGGAAGGCATTTTGAAAGTTTTTTAAAAGGAAGAAGGATGTAAAGAAATTTTAAAAGCTCTTCAAAGTCCTCTAAAACATTTCCTTAGTTCATTTTTTTACTTTCCTAAAATTGAGAGGTTTTGATTCTTTTGATGGAAAATAAACTTCCATTTAAAGTGAGGGACTATCATCCCTAGCTTTCTCATCTCTTTTCCCCTCTTTTACACCTCAAACCCTCATCTCCCTTCCCCTTCAAACTCCCGAACAGACCCTAAAAGATTATGTGCTTAATACTCACATGATTAAGTGAGTAGGTGTACGCTCCTAAATAAATCTTAGTACATTCTTATTTGTACCTAATAGTTTCTTTGCTTATATGAATCTAAGTATGTGCTAAATTGTAGTTCTTTGATTATTTGATTAATTGTGTTTCGTAGTTTATGTGCTATATAGTTTATTTGCTGAATTATTTATTATATATAATAATGAGATAGATGTTAAAGTAGTAGTTTTCTTTGATTATTTGTTGCACATAAATGTGTGGCAAATTTTTCAATATATCACTGTTTCAATATTTATTTTCTAAACTACCACCCTTTTCAAATTATGTACCAAACTACCACTGATTCGAATTTAGTTGAGAAGTCGGTTTTGGAATTAACGACTTCTGAACATCATCTATGTGAATTTTTGTTTTAAGCCCTTGAGAAGTCGGGTTTGCTAACCACGACTTCTCAAGGGGATTTATTTTTTTTTTTTCAAAGTTCTATATTTAAATTAATTTATATTAATTTATATTAATTTAATTAATTATGATAATTAGCTAAATTAATTATATTAATTTTAAGTTATTATTTTAAATATTAATTTTATTAATACAATAATAACAATAAATAATACACTTATAGAAAATATTTAACATTGATTAAATATAGAAACGGTACAACGATACAAATTTTCTATTGTTGCGCAGAAGGTCCGGCACGGTTCGGACATTTATTCCTGCTATGACCCTCATTCCGACACAGACCACATCTCTTACGGCGACCCCCCTCCCTCAAATCCATCTCCGTGCGAATGCGGGTAGATTGTTGACGACCCCGTGGATTTCTTCGCATGTCTTGATTGTGGCACACCTCTACTCCAGTATACTTTGGCCAATATGCTTCGTTTGGCACCACGCTAAACTCTTCGCGGTAAACATTGAAGACATATTCCAACTTGTACACAGCAGGCACATACTTCCAATAGTCGTGATTTACGCTTGAACATCCCGCGATGACATGTGAGCATGGAATGTGTATGGCCTAAAACTTTTCACAGTCACACCACCTCGCGTTCCAGTCTACCTTGAATCGCCCCGCAGGCCGCCCTTCTTGTGGGTTGATCAACTCCTCGACCGTGAAAATGCTGTGTTCCCGGTTTTAATGTTGGACACGATGAGAGTTGGACTTTGCCTGTTCCTCCTCAATGGCCTTGGTGACAATTTCAGACCAGACATGACCGGAATGGATCATTGCGCTTAGTTGCCTCCCACTGTCGGTGAAAGTTTGAGATAACCTATAATAGGTTGCCTGGACCACAGCAGTGATTGGAAGATGCCGCGTTCCCTTAAGTACCCTGTTAATGCACTCTGAAAGGTTCGTTGTCATGTGTCCCCAACGTCGCCCTTCATCATACGCTTGAGTCCATTTTTCCTTGGGGATCTCGTCAACCCATGCCGCGGCCTCTTCGTTCCAGTCGAGGAGCAAACCCCGGTAATAACGCATGCTTGGCTGGTTCAGGGCGTATCCTGAATGGTTGGAATGTTAGAAATGTCTAAATTGACATGAATAGAATAGAAACAATAAATAATTGCAATTTGTATGACTGCGGTACTAACCCATATTGACGACCTTCTTTCTCATAGCTGCATTCTTGAATCTCCACATGAAGTTTTGTGTGATGTGTCGAACGCAATACACATGCATTGAAGGAGGATTGTGCCATCCACTGTCAGCTCGCCGGTATGCAGCTTTTATTGACTCGTGTCTGTCCGAGACCAATGTTATGTTGGCTTGAGGTGTGACGTGCCTCCTCAAGTTTTGGAGGAAGAAAAACCATGCCTCTGCCGTCTCACCCTCGACAAGGGCGAAGGCTATGGGAATTGGTTGGTTGGCTCCATCTTGAGCTGTTGCAATCAATAGCGTCCCCTTGTACTTTCCATACAACCATGTTCCATCCACCATAACAATTGGCTTGCAAAATGCAAATCCACTAATGCAAGGCTTGAAAGTCCAGAAAAGACGGTGGAAGATTCTCTTATCGGGAACTAGATAGGCCCCGTCGTAAGCTGGCAGCGTCTGCAGTTCAGTGATTGTGCCCGGAACATAAGTATGTAAGGCCATGAGCCATGTTGGAAGGTAATTATAAGATAGCTCCCACTTCCCATATATTTATTCGATAGCCTTTTGCTTGGCTATCCATACCTTCTGTACGTTGTGGTATAGGTGTATTTTTCTCGTATGTGGGCAATCAACACCGAGATAGACAACGCCGGATCCTCCTTCACCATTTGCTTGATACTTTCACAAATAATGTTCGAGTCCAGCTTCCGATGATCTTGTGAGAGAGTTGCTGATACACATGTATGTGGTCCGTCCAGCTTACGGATCTCCCAATAGCCTTTTGTTGTGCGACTCTTCACTCTGCACCTCCACCGGCATGCAGGGTTGTTGCACTTAATCATCCATCTGTCGTTATCAGAGTGCTCTACCTTGAAATCCAGGGAGTTCTTGATATGGTATCCCTTGATAGCAAACTGGGCCATTTCTTTTGTAGCAAACCTCATGTTTGTTTGTAGGCTATCTGGGACATCAATTTGATCCAAAGACACTCGCGATAGGACGTGGCTGAAATCGTCTGATGGAGTAACCCCATCTAAGTTCACATTACGAAAGTGTGGTGGTGGTTCGTATGGAGGTGCGGTTGAGGAGGGACCCACACCGGCTTCTTCTTCTTCATCATCGTCATCATTGACTGATAGTGCAAGAATCTCGGCTTCATCCTCACTGAAGTCACCAACTTCTTCGTGGTGGAACCCAGCCACGACGCTGACGGGAATTGCATGAGTTTGTACATCAACATGGGAGGGGTGGTTGTCCTCGGCATGAAGGAATGATGGGTTGCACTCTTCGGCCGGAGGAAAGGAGGGGCGATAGTCATAGGAGGAAGGAAAAGATGGGTTGTAGTCAGAGGAGGAAGGAAAAGATGGGCGGTAGTCAGAGGAGGAAGGGAAAGATGGGCGGTAGTTAGAGGAGGAAGGGAAAGATGGGTGGTAGTCTTCAGTCACTGGAAAAGATATGTGGTAGGGTTCTGATTCAGGGAAAGATGTGTGGAATGTTTGCGTTGGTGCATTAAGGTCAAAGATGTAGGACGGTTCGCCTTGGGGGTTATCGATGGAAACATCCTCGAGATGTGCGTATAGCTCAATGGTGGTAACGCCGAGGTTGAGGCTTTTGCAATTGTCGAACATGCCGAACATCAGTTCTACATCCTTATCTCCTTGAAGATAGTGTGGCTGGTATCGAACATATCCCGTTGCAATGGACATAGGATATCGATAAACAATATCGCCCACCCTCTTGTCGTTGCCGGCTTTTATCTTCGTATGGATAGTTGTTCTCAGTTGTTGAAGGTTGATGGTTTTCCTCACCTTCAGCAAGATTGGGTGGTCGCATTGAAACAACACCCCGTATGGAGAGTCCATTTCAATTTGGCCGTTGTGATAGAGTGTAACAAAGACTGATGTAAGTGCCATGACTTGGTGAAGAAATGTGGTTGGGTGACTTAGTGAAGAAATGTGGCTGAGTGAGGATGAGGTTGAGTGAAGAAATGAAGCTTAGTGAAGAAATGAGGCTGATTGAAGTTCAATTTATAGTGATGACATTATTGTGACCCGTCTGCCCCATCACCCGTCTGCTTCACCCGTCTGCTGCTTCACCATGTGAAAGCATCAGTATGTCAATTTACTGTGCGCATGTGGAAGCATCAATGTGTCATAGTGTTGGTCGTCTGAGTGTGTCAGTGCATTGGACAGTGCGAATTCACTGTGCGCATGTGAGCTCATCTACTGTTTCACTGGTCAGCTTAGACGAGTGAAACATCAGACAAGTGATAGGCAGACGAGTGAAACATCTGCCCATCACTTGTCTGATGTTTCACTCGTCTAAGCTATGATGTTTCACTTGTCTGCTTAGACGAGTGAAACCTCAGACAAGTGATCAACTGATGTTTCACTCATCTGCCCATCACTTGTCTAAGCAGACGAGTGAAACATCTGCTGATCACTTGTCTGATGTTTCACTCGTCTGCCTTTCACCCGTCTGCTGATTCACCATTTACTATGCGCATGTGAGCGCATCAGTGACATAATTTGCTGCTGGGACCCGTCTGCGGTGACCATGTGAGCATGGCAGTGTCATAATGACCCGTCTGCTGGTCATGTGGGTGTGTCAGTGCATTGGGCAGTGCGAATATACTGTGCACAGCAGACAGGTCCCAGCAGTAAATTATGTCACTGATGCGCTCACATGCGCACAGTAAATGGGGAAGCAGCAGACGGGTGATGGGTAGACGAGTGAAACATCAGACAAGTGATCAGCATATGTTTCACTCGTCTGCCCATCACTTGTCTGCTGTTTCACTTGTCTTCTTAGACGAGTGAAACATCAGACAAGTGATCAGCTGATGTTTCACTAGTCTGCTTAGACAAGTGATGGGCAGACGAGTGAAACAATCAGCAGATGTTTCACTAGTCTGCTGTTTCACTTGTCTGCTTAGACAAGTGATGGGCAGACGAGTGAAACATCAGCTGTTCACTTGTCTGAGGTTTCACTCGTCTAAGCTCTGATGTGAAACATCAGAGCTTAGACAAGTGAAACATCAGACAATCAGAGCTTAGACAAGTGAAACATCAGACAAGTGATCAGCTGATGTTTCACTAGTCTGCTGTTTCAACATCAGAGCTTAGACAAGTGAAACATCAGACAAGTGATCAGCTGATGTTTCACTAGTCTGCCCATCACTTGTCACTAGTCTGTTGTTTCACTTGTCTGCTTAGACAAGTGATGGGCAGACGAGTGAAACATCAGCTGATCACTGATCACTTGTCTGAGGTTTCACTCGTCTAAGCTCTGATGTTTCACTTGTCTGCTTAGACTCAGCTGATGTTTCACTCGTCTGCCCATCACTTGTCTAAGCAGATAAGTGAAACAGCAGACTAGGGGTGTTCATCAACCGATCCAAACCAATTCAAACCGCAAAAACCGAACCGAAAAATCGAAAACCGACTAAACCGAAAACCGAAAAACCGAAAACCGAAAAAATCGCTTTTTTTTCATTGGATTGGATCGGATTTCGGATCCCCTAGTGAAAACCAATCCAATCCAATCCAAACTGACCTACTATATACATATACTATTATTTTTTAAATTATAGTACTACTCATACTTAAGCATTGTTTTTCATACTTTTATGAATGAACACTCTCATTCACTTTAATATTTTTGTTAGAATTGTCAAATACTAGATGTATTAGAATGTGTATAGTTATTCATGTACCTAGGAATCAATAATTATTCATTTACTAGAAGATTTTATGCATGTACTTAGGAACTAGAACTACATTAATTCTAGTATATATAGGTTTAATGTTGGTTTTCGACTTAATATAACTATGTAACGATGTATCGGTAAAACCGAATTATCCAATCCAATCCAAACCGCATTTGATTGGATTGGATTGGATCGGATTTTTTTAAGGAAGCAAACCGATTCAATCCAAACCGCAAGTTGTTTTCATCTTTGAATCGGATGGTTTTTTGGCTCAAAACCGATCCAATCCAATCCGCGAACACCCCTACAGCAGACGAGCTCACATGTGCACAGTATATTCGCACTGCCCAATGCACTGACACACCCACATGACCAACAGACGAGTGGTTATGACACACTGCCATGCTGACATGGTCATAGCAGACGGGTCCCAGCAGTAATTTATGTCAATGATGCGCTCACATGCGCACAGTAAATGGTGAAGCAGCAGACGGGTGAAGCAGACGGGTGATGGGGCAGACGGGTCACAATAATGTCACCACTATAAATTGAACTTCAATCTGCCTCATTTCTTCACTAAGCCTCATTTCTTCAGTCAACCTCATTCTTCACTCAACCTGTAACAGGTAACACCATACAAACTTCACTTCAATGGATTTGCTAAGACTGCAACACGTTCACAGGTCATCGCAAGTGGGTGATATGGTAAGTGTCTGCAAATGATATTTACATTAAATAGTCCTTAGTATTTCTATACTTACAACTCTGCTTTTTGGTTGCAGGACCACATTGATTGTCACCTACATACCATAGAGGCTCCAAGTCCACTGATTGTACCATACTTGGAGCAAGCTGGGTTTTCTATCGCTGCAATAGTGGGACACACAAAGATTGACAAATCGTTGATTCTTGCAATGGTAGAAAGGTGGAGGCCAGAAACACACACGTTCCATCTTCCCGTCGGAGCCGTCGGAGAATGCACAATAACGATGGAAGATGTTGCTCTTCAGCTAGGATTGCGTGTGAACGGACTGCCCGTTACTGGACCTAGCTTCCTTGCCTGGCAAGAAGAATGCCATCGACTTTTAGGTGTGGTTCCTCCGTCTAATCAGATGAAGGGACAACAAATAAAACTCAAGTGGTTGCAACAGACGTTTGCCACTCCCCCTCATGATGCAATAGTCCAACAGGTACAAGCCTATTGTAGAGCGTACATTTTACGCTTGATCGGGGGGCTCTTGATGCCTGACAAATCTGGTAACAGAGTTCACTTGATGTATCTTCCACTGTTGGAAGATTTTCACCGTGCTGGAAGATACAGCTGGGGCACGGCATGTCTAGCAAATCTGTACAGGGAAATGTGTCGTGCATCTGCACCGGCCGCTGCCTGTATGGGTGGATGCGTATTGTTGCTACAGTCTTGGGTATGGTACCGCATGCCGTTCCTTGCACCACAGTGCAACCGCGAACCATCGTTTCCACTAGCACGACGGTAAAGATTCTATTCATAGTTAAATTACCTTACATCCTCTACTTATTATACTGACCTTGCGATGTATTTTACTAGATGGAGTGGCGGGGGACTACAGTATAGCGGAACTCCGCGGGGTGACATTATGGGGTACAGATCGAGGGTCGATCATATGGAAAGTAACCAGTTTTTGTGGTTGCCTTACAGAGATCTTCAGAGCGTGATACCACGAGAAGCATATAGAGAATCCAGATTGTGGACTTCCAGTACCGCACTCATATGTTTCCAGAATGTAGAATGGCATCAAACAGATAGGGTGAAGCTATAATTTGGTCTTTCGCAGGAAATACCGGGAGAACCTGCAAATATGGATGCCTTGCATGACTTGGACATGCGAGGTAATAACGCCGAAAACTGGAGAATAAAGCATGCAGAATGGATCCAATGTTAGCAGGAACGCCGAAATGGCATCATATCGGGACAACCAATTCCGGGTTACGTGTGTCACACTGCTGAATATATGATGTGGTTTAGGCAGAACTCGAGACCGTATCTGTCTATTCCGCAACAGTTGCAAGACCCGCGGGGTGATGCTCAACACGTTCCGGATGTTGGACCAAGTATGCCCACCCAACAGCGTCCACGGCGTCATGCACGTCGCCAACCCAGCCCTCCGGTTCCCATGGCTTATGATGACCCCCAACCGCCTCGCCATTCATTTGCCTACACCCCTATGCAACGAGACGCTTCCCCACCGCTTGACTAAGGTCGACACTCTATCGCTTCCAGTGATGGAGAATTTTATAGCAATCTGTTTGGCACAGACCTCGGAATGCCACAGTCGGCAGCCGCATACATGCAAAGTATGTACTCGTTTGGCCCTCCATCATTCCCCTTCCCAGTCGATGCTAGTTCTTCAATGCCTCCCACAAATCTTAATCTCAACGAGGGTGTGCAGCAAGCAGAGCAACCCGCTGCAGCGGATGAGGAACAACCACATCAAAGTCGTCCACGCCGTAACCGACGACCTCCACGATGTGGAACTGGACATCATTTAGGAGATTAATTTTTGTGCACTTGTCATTATTGTATTTTTTGTTTAATTAATTATATCTAAAATATTTGGGTACTTGTCATTATTTTCCCTTTTAGTTTTAATAAATAAATTTTTTATTAATCTTAATTAATAAAATTAATTACGTTAATATTTATAACCTTAATTAAAATTAATTTCAATAATTTCAATAATAATTTAAATTAATTTAAATATAAAACTTTCAAAAAAAAATTATATAAATCCCCTTGAGAAGTCGTGGTTAGCAAACCCGACTTCTCAAGGGCTTAAAAAAAATTTCAGATTCATCATGTTAAGAAGTCGTTAATTTTAAAAACGATTTCTCAATTACTTTCAAAACAGTGATAGTTTGATATATAATTTGAAAAGGATGGTAGTTTGAAAAATAAATATTAAAACAGTGATATATTAAAAAATTTGCCATAAACGTGTACCATAGACAGATGGAAAATGCATTACATATAGCAGTTCTTTTTTAGTTTACACTTTCTGCTACCGTGTCCGTTACACGCTTTCAGAACCAAAAAAACTGAAATTGTTTTGCCTATTCTTATCCCCTCAATACATAAAACACAGCCTATATAAATATGACTGCTGATAGTTTGAAATCATAAAAAAAAAATGAGAAGGTAATTACTTGAGATATTATAATTATCTTATTAATTTTTCTTGCAGCCTCTTTGTTTTGGGCTAAATGTCTCAATGTCCGAGGCCAATAAAAAAAAGTCACCTTAGCTACTATTTAAAACTGGAATTGCTTTTTCTATTATTCTCCTCTCAATACATAACACACATCCTATATAAATATGACTACCGATAGGATGAAATCATAAAAAAAATCTGATCCCGTGACAGGTAAAAAGAACTAAGAAGGTGACTACTTAAGATATTATAATTATCTTAATAATTTTCCATGCCGCCTCTCTGTAATTTTGGCTAAACGTCTCAATGGCCGAGGTCAATAAAAAAATATCACCTTAGCTCCTACACAAACATTATATTGCTTCTAATATACAATCCAATGACACACCTTTTTAATTCCTTTAACTTCTACTTATATCTTAAGTCCTGCATATGTACATGAGTGCATGTCTTTACTTAGATGTTATTATTTACAAATATCATATTGCAAATCAACCGATGATTTATCTACATGTCTTCATAGTAAGATTTCTGTAATGGGCATTATTATTAAATAATAATAATCATTCTCAATATATGTCATATAATGTTTTTTTTTTTTTTTAACTTAGGGTGATAAAATTCAAGCATTTATCGCAACAGATAGATTAATCAATAAGCACTCTGAAACAATTTCATAGGGAAAATGCTTTATCATCCAGAAATTTTTTGTTGTGGATAATGTTGGGGATTATAAAACCACTCGACAATAATGCAAAATCAATTTTCACAGTGCTATAGTTGTTCACCCTTGTTGTAACATCCCGAAAATCCTATATTTGTCTTTTTATCTGTTTGTGTGAACAAATTGATTGAAAACACAAATTGACTAATTATGATTAATAATAACAATTAATAATTGAAATTTCATTTTGAATTCAATTATAAGCTAAATAATCATAAAATATTATTTTGAGTCATACGTGCTGTTTTGGAGCGGAATCGCTAAAAAATATTATTATTTTAATCGGGACCGCTAAGTTTTGGTTTGCGGGCCCGAGGAAGTATTTTGGCCCGGAACTGGAAGATGTTATGACCTAGAGCCGGGAGTAGTTTATGACTACTTTTCACTTTTCCGTAAACCTTATTAACAATTGGTTAATAACTCATCATTCTTACCTTTTTATGGGAAAAAGCTAACTAACATAGTTTTGGTTAATCTTAAGAACTTTAAATGTGAGATCAACACCTATGTACTTGATCTAATCTTGGCCATCCAAATTCTTACACAAATTCACATCAAATGTCATTAGCTTTTTAATTAAATTTTGTTAATGCACCTAATAAGGCCACACAACCATAAGCTCCCAAAAACACCAAAACACTTCACCTTTTATCTCTCCAAAGATCAAAAGCTCTATGTTCTCAAGTTTTTAAAATTCTTTCTTCTCTCTCTACTCTCTCCCTATTCGGCCAACACCTATTCTTCACCATCCAAATTTGATCTTTGATTTCTAAGACCATAGCCTTTGGTTTCTCTATAACACCTTCGTCAAAGAAAGTTTTTCATTTGGAGAAATATGGTTATTGAGCATCAAGAACACCAACCTCACCATCAAAGTGTTCTTCCTTTGGATAAGTCTTAAACTTCACTTTCTCTTCATTTCCTTTCATTTAATCATGAAACAACACCTTCTAGATCATGATTTTTGCAAAACAAGTTTTAAAACCTTGTTGCTTTCTCCAACACAGGTTCGGCCACCTTGCTATCTTGGTGCTTGAAGTTGTCCCATTCCAAAAAGAAGTTCATTTAAGGTAATGATGGAGTAAACCACATCACACTTGATGGAATGTGAAAATGGTTTCTTGGTTGATTTTGGAGAAACCCTAGTTTAAGGGTTCTTCACTTTGTTCTCCATACATGTTTGTAATATTTATTTTGTGGTTGATATTTGTTCATTGATATATTTGCTTCGCTGAAAATGGTTTCTTACTTGTTGAAAAATCATACTTTGATCATGGGATCAAAGTAGGGATTTGTGTGCTTGTTTGCATTAGATAGCTTATTAAATATATTTATCATTGTTGTATGATCATTTTAAGCTATTACATGACATGTTGGTGACGCAAAATCTTCACTTTATCCCTATGTATGAATTCGGCCAGAGCTAGAAAATGATGAACACAAACTTTGATTTTTGAAACTCAAGTGATTTAATGAACACCGAGCCAAGGCAAAAACAAGAAATGTTTTTGAAGAAAACCCTAGAGTAGCATTCGGCCTAGATGGGGAAAAATGCGAAGGAAACGTATTTTGACTTTTAACTAATGTTTTAAGTGAATCAAACAATGGTTAAAAATCAAGGAATCAAGTGTTTTTCAAAGACAACAATTTTGAGGAAAACTTACATAAAGCATTCGGCCTCTATGAGCTTTGAGACTTGAAATTTTATTATTTTGATTTCAAAGTAATACTTAGAAAATTCAAGAGGTTTTGGATCACTTTCATTCAATTGCCGAAAATGAAGAAAAGTCATATTTTGCATAATAAGAGGAAACACAGTTTTAGAACAAATTTCAAGAGGAAAACCTTTTCAAAATATTTAAGATACCTAGCTTTTGGCTAAGTATCAATGTTTTCTTAAAACCAAAGAAGTTTAAGTAGAAAGGATTTTATTTTACTAAGTCATAAAGAAAGTGTTTTAACTCAAAGTGCAAGGTTTTGTAAGTTAAAACCCTAAGTTAAGTAATTAACTTTGAGTAAAAGAAAGACATACGAAATTATAAGATATGGTGAAACAAAGACCATAGACTATACCATTGATGATTCATTCATCAATATATAGCTTCATAAGGCTTAAGTGAATCAACATGTATTTAATTACATGGGAAACAAGTAATCTCTAACTTAGAAAGGATCTAAAACTTAACTATAGGATTCCTAACCCTTCTTCATAAAACACTTAGGACTTGAGAAGTATATCATGAGACACAAACACAAACACAAACACAAATATGAAACATTTTGGTTTGAAAGAATAGTTTGATGACAGGTCGGTGGGTCGGACCTGAGAACGTCATCAACTGTATAGTCTTGTGATGATTCGGTCCCGGAGGGATCACGAGATTTATCTGGTGGATAAAAGATTTAAAACATTTTAATTGTCTAAAGCTTCTAACGAAAAGATTCATGTGGAATCATGAAGTTTATCCGGTGGATAGACATTTATCGCATTTGCCTTATTGTGTGTAAGCATTGCCATTGTTTTGAATAAGTCAGTAAAGCCTTGATGCGTGTGCGAATCTTACGGCGACGATTGGTTTGACCTTGGAGGTATCAGGGTTTGAAATATTCATGTGTGACCAGTTGATAGATATTTTGTGTCATGGTGATCCAAGCAGTGCACCAATATCCTTGACTAGATGTCATGTTATTCATGATTGGTGTAGAGTGTTTTCAGAAAAACTAAATTTACGCGCGTTACTAATGTTGTAGTATTAATCTATGGCTGGCGCATGCGGAACATGTATTCCTATTCACTTTCTCTGACAATGTTTAGCTCTATAGAGTATGGGTCTGAGTCTTACCCTTGTTGCATATAGCATGTGTTGTGTCTAATACATTGCATGACTCTTGATGCTCATATATATGCATATAGGAATGTTATTCTGTACTTGATGATATTATTGTATTTGGTATTGAATAATATGAGATATATGGATGCTTGATATGTATATGTATGTGTCGTACCATTTTTACTTCTGCCATATGTTGTGTTGATGAATGGGGTCCTCACCTCATTTTCGTGTTATCTTCTGCTCGTGTTCTGTTTTCTACTTGAGAAGACGAGGATGTCGTCGACCCCTCTGTACGTTTACATTGAGCTACCAGAAGGGCCAGAGGCTTGGGTACATCATTCTGATGGTTGCCGGAAAGAGTATCTAGGGGATATCGTTCTGACGGCCTGTGAGCATCGAGGGGGAAGAATCTTCTACACAAAGACCCTGTATGTCCATGCTGAGTGGGTACAGGAGGAAGATGGGATGTGGAGTACGAGTTGGTGCCCACTGGAGGAGAGTACCGCCTCGTCACCCTTTAGATTTTTCCGCCCCAAAGGTAGTGGAGCTACAACTGTAGTAGCTCCAGTGGTTGAGCATTTTGTGGCTCCACCCGTTGTCCTTGTTGTGATTCTCGTTGCGGCTCCCGCTATGACGCGTTACCACTGTAGGTGCATCTTCAAGACGACTGCTCAGAAGAGCATGCCTATTCTAGCACGACTTGTTCGTGTAGTTGTCCCTGCCTTTGTATCAGAGATGGAGGAGGACCCTTCCAGGTAGTCTTTGTTCGGTAAGTGATGTCTTAGGTCTCTAGCTTTTTATTTTGAGAACTTGCGCCTTCGCCTATCTTATTACACTATATATTTATTTCCGTTATGGCTTGGACTAGTATTATGTATTTCAGTTATTTACTTTCAGTCTTTATTTTGTGATGTTTGGGGAATTTTTTTAACGTTTTATGAAGTGTTTTCCTTTATCTTGTGAGTTATCATTTATAAGCTTTTACTTTTATCGATTACGAAAAAAAAAAAACTCGTATTTTTTGCTTATTTATTTTATTCCGCTTATTTTCGGCCTTTTAATTGTTTGAGAATCTGACACTCGGGAATGAGTGTTACATTTGTGATGTACAAGTTCCTTTACATTCATTTGATTTCGCGACCTTTGAAGATATTCTACATGAAAATGTTTCAAAGGGTTATTTAGTGGGTAATTGTATAATTTTAATTATGTGTCTTTCGTCATCTTATTATGTTTATTATATTTTTTTGTAAATATTAATTCTTATGAAAATGAATTAAAATTATAACAGTCAATATTAGATGTGCTTAGAGATATCTCTACATTTTAAAACTCTAAGGCATTCCAAATAAATGGGTGGAAGTCGAAATTCATGAATTTATATCTTACAGATAACAGATGTGACATAATTTTATATTAAATTTTGTTATTTCTAAAAATATTTTTATTATCTATTTTTAATATTTTTCTTATGAATTTGGAACAACAACAAAATGAGGTGTACTTCATTTGGTGATTATGTCGTACCTCACAAAGACTAAATCTTTGGATACAACACTAATTGTTGTATTTCAATTGCCAATGATTTCATATACAACAGGTATAATCTCCAACTTTATTTGGTTATAGTAAAAAAAATATTATACTCACATAATATTAAATGTCTTATGGATACAATTATTTCTTTCTTACTCATGTGAGGTCAAGTTCTCAAATTCTTGGAATGTCTCCAAGTTAATGATTAATTTAGTTGTGCCTATAGTTTCTGAATTTAAAACTAGGTATCCAAGTACATTAAATTACTTATCATGTGTAATTGTGAATATACATCGATAGAGTTATTACAACAATATTTTTATTTAAAATTTCAAAATCTTAATTTCATATTTACTATTATTTATTGTGTTTCTAGTCTGAATTGAAATGGAGGAGTTTCATCATAGAGATATGTCGAACATGATAGTCACACTCAAGCAACAACTACAAATGATATTTGTCTTCAAAGACAACTAAAATACTTTCAGAATTGAAACAAATTGGGGAAGAGAATTCTATTTCAATATGATTTTATTATTTTCTATGTTTAATCAATATGAACTAACAGATTTTCACATGTTAACATAATGGAGTTTATACAACTCTTGCTACAATCATCCAAATTCAAACTTAGGTCTATTGGTACAATGATAAATGCTCTATTCATGGATCCAAAATCAAAATAGAAGGGGAACCACTAACATGCAGAAGATGTGATGGCATCCCTCTTATGATTTTGCCAAGGCATTGCTCCAAATTAATGATACATTTTCATTTTATATTTATAAATGCAGTTATTATAAAGTATACATTATTTGGTGTCAGTTTTCTTTGTTAGACAAATTTAATTTAATTACTATTGTTTTTCATATAGTTTTATTTGTTTCAACTAACCCACTATTAAGTTTTCCATTACTAGACTTAAACATGAATATTATCACAACTTGTAGTCTGATTTTTTTTTTTTTTAATGTATAGATACAAAATCCATGTTGAGGTCAAAGATCAATATGGAGCTGTTTCGTCATTTGTGTTGTTTGATAATCATGTTTTTCAAATTATTCAGCAGACAACAAGTGATCTGAAAAATCGTTTGGTTCAAGTTAATAATCATTGTTTTGTGTTTAGTACATTACTCGGCAAATTTTTCAATATATCACTGTTTCAATATTTATTTTCCAAACTACCACCCTTTTCAAATTATATACCAAACTATCACTGTTTCGAAACTAAGTTAGAAATCGTTTTTATCATTAACAACTTCTCAACATGATATTTCTGAAATTGGTTTTTAATCCCTTGAGAAGTCGTGTTTGCTAACCACGACTTCTCAAGGGGATTTATATTTTTTTTTTTGAAAGTTCTATATTTAAATTAATTTATATTAATTTATATTAATTTAATTAATTATGATAATTAGCTAAATTAATTATATTAATTTAAATTATTATTTTAAATATTAATTTTATTAATACAATAATAACAATAAATAATACACTTATAGAAAATATTTAACATTGATTAAATATAGAAACGGTACAACGATACAAATTTTCTATTGTTACGTAGAAGGTCCGGCACGATTCGGACATTTATTCCTGCTATGACCCTCATTCCGACACAGACCACATCTCTTACGGCGACTCCCCCCTCCCTCAGATCCATCTCCGTGCGAATGCGGGTAGATTGTGGACGACCCCGTGGATTTCTTCGCATGTCTTGATTGTAGCACACCTCTACTCCAGTATACGTTGGCCAATATGCTTCGTTTGGCACCACGCTGAACTCTTCGCGGTAAAAATTGAAGACATATTCCAACTTCTACACAGCAGGCACATACTCCCAATAGTCGTGATTTACGCTTGAACATCCCGCGATGACATGTGAGCATGGAATGTGTATGGCCTAAAACTTTCCACAGTCACACCACCTCGCGTTCAAGTCTACCTTGAATCGCCCCGCAGGCCGCCCTTCTCGTGGGTTGATCAACTCCTCGACCGTGAAAATGCTGTGTTCCCGGTTATAATGTTGGACACGGTGAGAGTTGGACTTTGCCCGTTCCTCCTCAATGGCCTTGGTGACAATTTCAGACCAGACATGACCGGAATGGATCATTGCGCTTAGTTGCCTCCCACTGTCGGCGAAAGTTTGAGATAACCTATAATAGGTTGCCTGGACCACAGCAGTGATTGGAAGATGTCGCGTTCCCTTAAGTACCCTGTTAATGCACTCTGAAAGGTTCGTTGTCATGTGTCCCCAACGTCGCCCTTCATCATACGCTTGAGTCCATTTTTCCTTGGGGATCTCGTCAACCCATGCCGCGGCCTCTTCGTTCCAGTCGAGGAGCAAACCCCGATAATAATGGCATGCTTGGCTGGTTCAGGGCGTATCCTGAATGGTTGGAATGTTAGAAATATCTAAATTGACATGAATAGAATAGAAACAATAAATAATTGCAATTTGTATGACTGTGGTACTAACCCATATTGACGACCTTCTTTCTCATAAATGCATTCTTGAATCTCCGCATGAAGTTTTGTGCGATGTGTCGAACGCAATACACATGCATTGAAGGAGGATTGTGCCATCCACTGTCAGCTCGCCGGTATGCAGCTTTTATTGACTCGTGCCTGTCCGAGACCAATGTTATGTTGGCTTGGGGTGTGACGTGCCTCCTCAAGTTTTGGAGGAAGAAAAACCATGCCTCTGCCGTCTCACCCTCGACAAGGGCGAAGGCTATGGGAATTGGTTGGTTGGCTCCATCTTGAGCTGTTGCAATCAATAGCGTCCCCTTGTACTTTCCATACAACCATGTTCCATCCACCATAACAATTGGCTTGCAAAATGCAAATCCACTAATGTAAGGCTTGAAAGTCCAGAAAAGACGGTGGAAGATTCTCTTATCGGGAACTAGATAGGCCCCGTCGTAAGCTGGCAGCGTCTGCAGTTCATTGATTGTGCCCGGAACATAAGCATGTAAGGCCATGAGCCATGTTGGAAGGTAATTGTAAGATAGCTCCCAGTTCCCGTATTCGATAGCCTTTTGCTTGGCTATCCATACCTTCCGGTACGTTGTGGTATAGGTGTATTTTTCTCGTATGTGGGCAATCAACACCGAGATAGACAACGCCGGATCCTCCTTCACCATTTGCTTGATACTTTCACAAATAATGTTCGAGTCAAGCTTCCGATGATCTTGTGAGAGAGTTGCTGATACACATGTATGTGGTCCGTCCAGCTTACGGATCTCCCAATAGCCTTTTGTTGTGCGATTCTTCACTCTGCACCTCCACCGGCATGCAGGGTTGTTGCACTTAATCATCCATCTGTCGTTATCGGAGTGCTCTACCTTGAAATCCAGGGAGTTCTTGATATGGTATCCCTTGATAGCAAACTGGGCCATTTCTTTTGTAGCAAACCTCATGTTTGTTTGTAGGCTATCTGGGACATCAATTTGATCCAAAGACACTCGCGATAGGACGTGGCTGAAATCGTCTGATGGAGCAACCCCATCTAAGTTCACATTACGAAAGTGTGGTGGTGGTTCGTATGGAGGCGCGGTTGAGGAGGGACCCACACCAGCTTCTTCTTCTTCGTCGTCGTCGTCATCATTGACTGACAGTGCAAGAATCTCGGCTTCATCCTCACTGAAGTCACCAACTTCTTCGTGGTGGAACCCAGCCACGACGCTGACGGGAATTGCATGAGTTTGTACATCAACATGGGATGGGTGGTTGTCCTCGGCATGAAGGAATGATGGGTTGCACTCTTCGGCCGGAGGAAAGGAGGGGCGATAGTCATAGGAGGAAGGAAAAGATGGGTTGTAGTCAGAGGAGGAAGGAAAAGATGGGCGGTAGTCAGAGGAGGAAGGGAAAGATGGGTGGTAGTCAAAGGAGGAAGGGAAAGATGGGTGGTAGTCTTCAGTCACTGGAAAAGATGTGTGCTAGGGTTCTGATTCAGGGAAAGATGTGTGGAATGTTTGCGTTGGTGCATTAAGGTCAAAGATGTAGGACGGTTCGCCTTGGGGGTTATCGATGGAAACATCTTCGAGATGTGCGTATAGCTCAATGGTGGTAACGCCGAGGTTGAGGCTTTTGCAATTGTCGAACATGTCGAACATCAGTTCTACATCCTCATCTCCTTGAAGATAGTGTGGCTGGTATCGAACATATCCCGTTGCAATGGACATAGGATATCGATAAACAATATCGCCCACCCTCTTGTCGTTGCCGGCTTTTATCTTCGTATGGATAGTTGTTCTCAGTTGTTGAAGGTTGATGGTTTTCCTCACCTTCAGCAAGATTGGGTGGTCGCACTGAAACAACACCCCGTATGGAGAGTCCATTTCAATTTGGCCGTTGTGATAGAGTGTAGCAAAGACTGATGTAGGTGCCATGACTTGGTGAAGAAATGTGGTTGGGTGACTTAGTGAAGAAATGTGGCTGAGTGAAGGATGAGGTTGAGTGAAGAAATGAAGCTTAGTGAAGAAATGAGGCTGATTGAAGTTCAATTTATAGTGGTGACATTATTGTGACTCGTCTGCCCTATCACCCGTCTGCTGCTTCACCATGTGAAAGCATCAGTATGTCAATTTACTGTGCGCATGTGGAAGTATCAATGTGTCATAGTGTTGGTCGTCTGAGACCATGTCAGCATGGCAGTGTGTCATAACCACTCGTCTGTTGGTCATGTGGGTGTGTCAGTGCATTGGGCAGTATACTGTGCACATGTGAGCTCGTCTACTATTTCACTTGTCTGCTTAGACAAGTGATGGGCAGACGAGTGAAACATCAGCTGATCACTTGTCTGAGGTTTCACTCGTCTAAGCAGACAAGTGAAACATCAGAGCTTAGACAAGTGAAACCTCAGACAAGTGATCAGCTGATGTTTCACTTGTCTGCTTAGACAAGTGAAACAGCAGACTAGTGAAACATCAGCTGATCACTTGTCTGTGGTTTCACTCGTCTAAGCAGGCAAGTGAAACATCAGAGCTTAGACAAGTGAAACCTTAGACAAGTGATCAGCTGATGTTTCACTTGTCTGCTTAGACAAGTGAAACAGCAGACTAGTGAAACATCAGCTGATCACTTGTCTGAGGTTTCACTCGTCTAAGCAGGCAAGTGAAACATCAGAGCTTAGACAAGTGAAACCTCAGACAAGTGATCAGCTGATGTTTCACTTGTCTGCCCATCACTTGTCTAAGCAGACAAGTGAAACAGCAGACTAGTGAAACATCAGCTGATCAATTGTCTGAGGTTTCACTCGTCTAAGCTCTGATGTGATCCATCACTTGTCTATGCAGACGAGTGAAACATCTGCTGATCACTTGTCTGATGTTTCACTCGTCTGCCTTTCACCCGTCTGCTGATTCACCATTTACTGTGCGCATGTGAGCGCATCAGTGACATTATTTGCTGCTGGGACCCGTCTGCTGTGACCATGTGAGCATGGCAGTGTGTCAGAATGACCCGTCTGCTAGTCATGTGGGTGTGTCAGTGCATTGGCCAGTGCGAATATACTGTGCACAGCAGACGGGTCCCAGCAGCAAATAATGTCACTGATGCGCTCACATGCGCACCGTAAATAGTGAATCAGCAGACGGGTGAAAGGCAGACAAGTGAAACATCAGACAAGTGATCAGCAGATGTTTCACTCGTCTGCATAGACAAGTGATGGATCACATCAGAGCTTAGACGAGTGAAACCTCAGACAAGTGATCAGCTGATGTTTCACTAGTCTGCTGTTTCACTTGTCTGCTTAGACAAGTGATGGGCAGACAAGTGAAACATCAGCTGATCACTTGTCTGAGGTTTCACTTGTCTAAGCTCTGATGTTTCACTTGTCTGCTGAGACGAGTGAAACCTCAGACAAGTGATCAGCTGATGTTTCACTAGTCTGCTGTTTCACTTGTCTAAGCAGACAAGTGAAACATCAGCTGATCACTTGTCTGAGGTTTCACTTGTCTAAGCTCTGATGTTTCACTTGCCTGCTTAGACGAGTGAAACCTCAGACAAGTGATCAGCTGATGTTTCACTAGTCTGTTGTTTCACTTGTCTAAGCAGACAAGTGAAACATCAGCTGATCACTTGTCTGAGGTTTCACTTGTCTAAGCTCTGATGTTTCACTTGCCTGCTTAGACGAGTGAAACCTCAGACAAGTGATCAGCTGATGTTTCACTAGTCTGCTGTTTCACTTGTCTAAGCAGACAAGTGAAACATCAGCTGATCACTTGTCTGAGGTTTCACTTGTCTAAGCTCTGATGTTTCACTTGTCTGCTTAGACGAGTGAAACCTCAGACAAGTGATCAGCTGATGTTTCACTCGTCTGCCCATCACTTGTCTAAGCAGACAAGTGAAATAGTAGACGAGCTCACATGTGCACAGTATACTGCCCAATGCACTGACCACTGCCCAATGCACTGACACACCCACATGACCAACAGACGAGTGGTTATGACACACTGCCATGCTGACATGGTCACAGCAGACGGGTCCCAGCAGTAATTTATGTCAATGATGCGCTCACATGCGCACAGTAAATGGTGAAGCAGCAGACGGGTGATGGGGCAGACGGGTCACAATAATGTCACCACTATAAATTGAACTTCAATCTGCCTCATTTCTTCACTAAGCCTCATTTCTTCAGTCAACCTCATTCTTCACTCAGCCTGCAACAGGTAACACCATACAAACTTCACTTCAATGGATTTGCTAAGACTGCAACACGTTCACAGGTCATCGCAAGTGGGTGATACGGTAAGTGTCTGCAAATGATATTTACATTAAATGGTCCTTACTATTTCTATACTTACAACTCTACTTTTTGGTTGCAGGAGCACATTGATTGTCACCTACATACCATAGAGGCTCCAAGTCCACTGATTGTACCATACTTGGAGCAAGCTGGGTTTTCTATCGCTGCAACAGTGGGACACACAAAGATTGACAAATCGTTGGTTCTTGCAATGGTAGAAAGGTGGAGGCCAGAAACACACACGTTCCATCTTCCTGTCGGAGAATGCACAATAACCATGGAAGATGTTGCTCTTCAGCTAGGATTGCGTGTGAACGGACTGTCTGTTACTGGACCTAGCTTCCTTGCCTGGCAAGAAGAATGCCATCGACTTTTAGGTGTGGTTCCTCCGTCTAATCAGATGAAGGGACAACAAATAAAACTCAAGTGGTTGCAACAGACGTTTGCCACTCCCCCTCATGATGCAACAATCCAACAGGTACAAGCCTATTGTAGAGCGTACATTTTACGCTTGATCGGGGGGCTCTTGATGCCTGACAAATCTGGTAACAGAATTCACTTGATGTATCTTCCACTGTTGGAAGATTTTCACCGTGCTGGAAGATACAGCTGGGGCACGGCATGTCTAGCAAATCTGTACAGGGAAATGTGTCGTGCATCTGCACCGGCCGCTGCTTGTATAGGTGGATGCGTATTGTTGCTACAGTCTTGGGTATGGTATCGCATGCCGTTCCTTGCACCACGGTGCAACCGCGAACCATCGTTTCCACTAGCACGACGGTAAAGATTCTATTCATAGTTAAATTACCTTACATCCTCTACTTATTATACTGACCTTGCGATGTATTTTACTAGATGGAGTGGCGGGGGACTACAGTATAGCGGAACTCCGCGGGGTGACATTACGGGGTACAGATCGAGGGTCGATCATATGGAAAGCAACCAGTTTTTGTGGTTGCCTTACAGAGATCTTCAGAGCGTGATACCACGAGAAGCATATAGAGAATCCAGATTGTGGACTTCCAGTACCGCACTCATATGTTTCCAGAATGTAGAATGGCATCAAACAGATAGGGTGAAGCTCCAATTTGATCTTTCGCAGGAAATACCGAGAGAACCTGCAAATATGGATGCCTTGCATGACTTGGACATGCGTGGTAATCACGCTGAAAACTGGAGAATAAAGCATGCAGAATGGATCCAGTGTTGGCAAGAACGCCGAAATGGCATCATATCGGGACAACCGATTCCGGGTTATGTGTGTCACACTGCTGAGTATATGATGTGGTTTAGGCAGAACTCGAGACCGTACCTGTCTATTCCGCAACAGTTGCAAGACACGCGGGGTGATGCTCAACACGTTCCGGATGTTGGACCAAGTATGCCCACCCAACAGCGTCCACGGCGTCATGCACGTCGCCAATCCAGCCCCCCGGTTCCCATGGCTTATGATGACCCCCAACCGCCTCGCCATTCATTTGCCTACACCCCTATGCAACGAGACGCTTCCCCACCGCTTGACCAAGGTCGACACTCTATCGCTTCCAGTGATGGAGAATTTTATAGCAATTTGTTTGGCACAGACCTCGGAACGCCACAGTCGGCAGCCGCATACATGCAAAGTATGTACTCGTTTGGCGCTCCATCATTCCCCTTCCCAGTCGACGCTAGTTCTTCAATGCCTCCCACAAATCTTAATCTCAACGAGGGTGTGCAACAAGCAGCGCAACCCGCTGCAGCGGATGAGGAACAACCACATCAAAGTCGTCCACGCCGTAACCGACGACCTCCACGATGTGGAACTGGACATCTCTTAGGAGATTAATTTTTGTGCACTTATCATTATTGTATTTTTTGTTTACTTAATTATATCTAAAATATTTGGGTACTTGTCATTATTTTCCCTTTTAGTTTTAATAAATAAATTTTTTATTAATCTTAATTAATAAAATTAATTGCGTTAATATTTATACCTTAATTAAAATTAATTTCAATAATTTCAATAATAATTTAAATTAATTTAAATATAGAACTTTCAAAAAAAAAAAATATAAATCCCCTTGAGAAGTCGTGGTTAGCAAACCCGACTTCTCAAGGGATTAAAAACCAATTTCAGAAATATCATGTTGAGAAGTCGTTAATGATAAAAACGATTTCTAACTTAGTTTCGAAACAGTGGTAGTTTGGTACATAATTTGAAAAGGGTGGTAGTTTGAAAAATAAATATTGAAACAGTGATATATTGAAAAATTTGCCACATTACTCCTTTCAAACAGAAATGTTTTATTTAATTATTTTATTCAGGAAGGTAATGATGATGGAGTTCTTGGTCATGAGCTTGATTGTTTATTGAAAAAGACATATATGTTCAAAGTAGAAGTCAATGATTTCAACAATTTGCAATTCATCATCAAGTTTCACTATCAGAAAAATAATTGATGATGTTGAACTTATCAATCTTACTTGTTTTCTTTACCAAATTGGATAATGTATATTGAGATTAATTTATATGCACGGTCAGTGTAAAACCATTTTACACTGACATCCAATTATATTTTGACACCTCACATATTATGATTAGAGTTTTTTAATTCAAATAAATTTTTTTTGTTGAAAAAAACTGAATCCCTCTTCCTTCCCCACCCACTATCAGCACCTCCACAATCCCACTCCTCACTCCCATTGGCGCCTCCATGGGAATCTTGCTTCAACCAAATCCCCCACAACCTCTTTAATATTTACGTCCACGCCGACCCCATTTCTCCTATCACCCACCCTTTTCCGGCGTCTTCTCCAATCGCCTCATCTCTTCCAAACCCACAGCCAGATTCTCACCCACTCTCACCTCCACCAGGTTGACTCCACCTTCTGCGTCGTCATTCGCTGCAACACCATCTCCAAAGATCACACTCTACTTGTGTCTGTCCTCTAATTCAAAGCATGGGCTCTTCCAAAGCGAGTAATGTGTTGTCTGACGCTTCCAAAGCGCTTCTCTTGCGGGTTCCCGTTGGCGTCGCCGGCATCGGCGGAATCGGTGTTGTTTCTTGCCCCGGTGGCCAATTCATTGGCACTGTGATTGGACCCAACTCTCTTGGGTATGTTGTCTCTATTTTCCTTTGGAAAAGAGACAGTGAAAAATGTGATAACAGTGAAAAAAACAAATAGTGATAACAACCTTTTTGTTTCTGCAAATGGGAATGGATAGATAGAGAAACCGGAGAAGAATGTGAGTTTTCATTTCTTTTTTAATTTTTAATTGAATTAAAAATTTAATTATAAAGTGACATGTGAGGTGTCAAAATATAATTGGATGAGCATTGTCAAGTGGTTTTACACTAATAGTGTATAGAAATTAATCTCATATATATTTTCAAACTATATTAATTAGTTTTAGACACTGACAATGTAAAACATTTTTACACAGACATCCAATCATAAATTATCACATCAGTAACAAAATTTGACTCTTATCGTAACTACCTTAAAAGTCATTCATATCATGATTGGTGATTGGTTGACAGTATAAAAAATTTTACGCTATCAGTGCATAACAATTAAACTCTTACTTTTATCCCATGATATAAGATTGTTAGTTGTTATTATATTTCTTTATATATGATGTTCAATTTTTGTTATTCAGGAGATAACTTTGGAAGATTCTAGTACTAACGTTGATTCACAAATCGTCTCCAAATTGACTACTATACACAATGTAAGTAAAGAAAAAATATACGGAACCGTATTATGAGTCAACATCTTTTTATACAACAACACTAAAATTTAGTTTTCTTCATTATGTTGATTAATACATATTGATGCTTCTTATAATGCAGGAATCTGAATTTGGTGATTAAGTGATTAACCTTTGACGGATGGCACTCGAAAAAATGACTACTATTAAAATGGTAAATAAAAGTAATATAGGATTTCAATTAGAATTTATTTTGTACATATCTACTACCTTTTAGTTTGTTGAGGTTTTTTAATGATTATTTAGTTTAGATGGGAAGATGTTAATGTATGGTTCTCATATTATGCATTTTGGATTGTGTTTTGGGTAGTTTTGTTTGGATGTGAATTTCTAACAACCAACTCTTTTGGATGAGAAGTTGTGAATTGAAATGTTGTTTTGGATGAGAACATCCATTTTGGATACATATAATGTGTGGTATATCCAATGGTTGATAGGAAACGTGACTTTTGGTTAGATCTGAATGCGAAGATCTATTAGCTCTTATAGATTTAATAGGTGCAGTTGTGTATGTAATCCTATGTTGATGTGTTGTAAATGAAGAATTTTAAAAGCAAAATAGTTGCCTTTCGTTTTACATTAATATTGAATTTTAAAGACATAATTGTTGCTTTTTGTTTGTAATCATATTTTGGGTGAGTAAAAGTAACTCCTTCTTTATTGTAGAAGTAGCACTTGAGTAGTTGCTTTTTGATTTGTGTGACTTTGTTGGGTATCAATAGTTCTTGCCTTCTTGCCTTGTGTGAGATACCATAGTAGATGTATGTGTCTTAGTAGGAATCAATTTTATCAAATAGAATATATTTTGCACTTGTCTACTTCTTTTTAATGTCTTGATTTTGAAATTATTATCTACCTTTTGAATTATTATCTACATTACAAATTATTTACATTGTATTTATCATTATTTCACTCTTATAATAATATTCTTTCGGATTTTTGTTGTCTTACTTCTTGATTTTAAGAATTTGAATCTGCTACTTGTGATATAGATAATGATATGTGTTTTTCAAATACTGTTACCCCAATGAAGAGGTCTCTCCTTCAACTGATGATGGTGATATTCATTTGGTTAATATGATATCACCTCAGTATTCTTCAACTAAGATTATGCCAAAGATCAAGAAGAAAAAAGATTAGGCTTAGTTAATATTTTTGTTGCTATGTAGCAAATTACATGTATAGATCATCAAGATGTTATGTATGCAATGTTTTCTATGGTTTTGCTATGTATTCTATAGGTAAACAAGTCCTTTAATTTGCTATACTTTTGTTGCGTATCCTGCATGTGAACTTAAATATATTTGGTTGGTTTGAAGTTTTAAGATATATACATTCTAGAAAAACTAAGAATGGCGTAAGATTGGTTTTATTTTACAGTAACTTTATTTCATCTTAAGTTTTTAACACGAAACACATACAACTTTGATTCTCATTTGTTGTTTTAGTATATCTATTTATGGGGACTTTGCTGTAGACATTATTAGTATTCTGT
Organism: Ammopiptanthus mongolicus; assembly: GCA_039655645.1. Taxonomy (NCBI): domain Eukaryota; kingdom Viridiplantae; phylum Streptophyta; class Magnoliopsida; order Fabales; family Fabaceae; genus Ammopiptanthus; species Ammopiptanthus mongolicus. Next base: position 66,757,559 of record CM077351.1, on the reverse strand, counting down.
TTTTTCTGTTAGCGTACATTTTGTTTGTCGGCTTATGCGTTAATTTCAGGCTTTGCTTAATTTTATCTTTTTCTATTAATTTCTTTATTTTGATTTTTTCTATTGTTAGAAAAAGTTTCAATTCCAATAAACCTCATTCTTTTGGATTATTATCTACATTATATATATTATTTTGCATTGTATTTATCCTTATTACACTCTTAATAATATTTTTTCATATAAACTTTGTTGTCTTATGTTTATAACATGTACTAAAATTATATTATATTTATAAATAACATTTAAAATAATAATTTAATGTATTTTTACACACTCGTGCAACCTACTGGGGATCCAACTAGTTAAAATTAAAATTATGGCCAATTTTTTCTATATAATACACGAATTGATGACTACTTTCTAAAATAAGAGTGATATCAAGTATAATTAATTGAACTCCTTGTAATTTTTAAAAATTAAAAATAGATCCCGGGATTTGGTGGGTGTTTGTCCAAGTGGAAACTTGGTTCCTTCAAGCATATGATTCTGGTTTTGATCCTTAAATTTATGTGTATGGAGAAAACAAAGATGGGATCCCGTTTAGGCACCTGATTATACCCAATAAATTAGTCTCTCACATATCAGCGGTTGGGTTGGGAGGATACTATAGGAAAATTTAAAAAAAAAAAGTGAAAGCCCAAATTAATCCATGAAAAAAAAAATAAACAGAGACATATTTAATTTCTAAAAAATGAAAAATCCTAACTTAATCCTTAAATATCTCAAATGTTGGTCAAATCAGTCTTTCTTACGATAAATTTTAGGAGACTTTAATACTTATAAAGGATTATTTTGACCTGATATTTGAAATTTCTGAAGTTCGAATTAAATTTTTTCTATTTTTAGGAACCAAATGTGTATTTTTTTCTATCATGGATCAATTTTTATAGAGTAAATACTCAATTTGGTCCCTGAAATTGTAGGGTCGTATCAATTTAATCCCCCACATTATCAATATTCTAATATGATCCTTGAAATTACAAAATGTAACAAATACATCCCCAACATTATCCACTTCGTTTCAAATAAATCTCTGATATTACCAACTTAATGTCATTATAGTCTATGCAAATTTCAACGGAGGGACGAATATGACTAACTTTCTGCAATTTCAGGAATCATTTTGGAATATTGATAATATGAAGGACTAAATTGATATGACCTTATAATTTCAGGCATCAAATTGAGTATTTACTTTATAAAAAAGGGATGGAAAAGGTGCTCCTATCCCGGTTTCGCACTATATATATTGAACTGAATACGCGGAAGGGAATTTGTGAGGCGAGCGCAAGGTCGTGTCGTTTCGCGTTTCTTTGTCGTTTCTGGATTCAGAGCTAACCCTAGCGCAACCATGTCGAGCAAGCAAGGTATCATGATTCTTCTTTCTCCATCGACCATAACTCCTGATTTCTCATAAAGTTCTTTCCTTTAACGTTAATCCTAAATTCTAGATCTGTTTATGAGGATTAAGCATGTTGATTTAACAATTCTTCTGATCGATTTTTTGTTTTTTGTTTTGGATTTTTAGGTGGAAAAGCGAAGCCTTTGAAGAAACCCAAGTCTGATAAGAAAGATTACGACGAGGTATATCATTTGAAATCCTTTTGGAGTTTTGTTTTCAATTTTTTTATTATATTTAAATTGGTGCGGTGAAAGAACATGATTTTTCAAGTTTGATGCTCTTTTGTTTGAGAATTAGTAATAAGCTTGAGGAAAAGGCAGCAGAGAAGTGTGAGGTTGAGCTTAGTTTGATTTTGTGTGTTTTTATATAAAACTTTCTAAGGGTTGATCTATAGCATGACATCATGATATTCGTGTAGTGTTTAGTTGTCTTATGATACATTAAAGTGAAATCCTAGAACTAGGAATTAGTTACTTCTTCTGACCAATTCTCAGAGTGGAACTTGACATTACATGTTGGTAGGGTAAGAAGATTTGTGTTTCTGGTTGAGTTCAGAAACATGTCTTATTATTTTCATGGGTTGGATGCCTTAATGCATTGCCATGGCAAAGTACATGAACTTTTGGTTTCCTAATTTTGTTTCTGGACATGCATAATTGCTTGGATCAATTTGCGCGAAGGTGATGTTTTGTGTTAAATGCATCACTTTTCTCCCTTTCAACATGTGCTATGTATTGTCCTTGACCTGTCTTCCTGGTGAATTGTTGCTTGATGACCATATTAGCTTGTTTCCTTTTTCTATTTTCACTCTAGTCAATTACTTTTGTGAGTAAATTGTACTGTTTACCACTTCTCTCCCATTCTATGCCCAAATAGAATTGTGTAAAAGGAATTGCAAGCAAATAGTAGTAGGAAATTTACTTGGCGATTTCATTTAGAATAAACTATTTGAGTTCACGATGATGGTTCTTTGAAGATTGATCTCTAGTGAGTCCCCTGGATGAACTCCTGTAATATGCCTTTAATTGTTTGTTTGTTTTGAAATGTTAGTTTCAACCATGGTTGGTATGTGATTTCGTGTTGCCTGGGTGCATTTAAACACAAAGACGCAGCCCTATGTCAACTTTTAAATCTGGTTGTGACCTTCCAATTTATTTGTAAATCGTCCTTTTGTTGCAGGTTGATCTGGCTAACATTCAGAAGAAAAAGGAAGAGGAGAAGGTCAGATATTGTATTGTGATTTAGTGCATACCGCATTCAGTTGATTGGTTTGAATAATGATCCTGTTTATACTTAATTCTGTTGCATACACTGAACAGGCGCTAAAGGAGTTGAAAGCCAAGGCGCAAGGTAAGGGAAGTTTTGGAGGTGCTGGGCTCAAGAAAAGTGGAAAGAAATGAAGGCTCTCTATCATGATTATAGCTGTATACTTACATCATTGAGCTCTTAATTACAGTTGTTACCATGAAGACATCTCTTATTGTGGCCTACTTTATCTCTGGTACTGAACCTAGGCATATCATGATGTAAGCGCAATAAGTTACTTGTTTGTTTTCTGTGTGCTTTGTCCCACTTAGGTTCTGATAATTACACATCTATTTAGTGGTGTGTATTTGGCAAAGACTTGTTCTTGTAATAATGGATTGGCTTGGGAAATTTTAATTATTGTTTGTATTATGCTCCCTCCCATCTTGCAACGGCTTAAACAGTTTCTGATTGATATCATATCCATAGTTATCAATCCCGGATGGCGACGCATTGTGGCCAACCCCCAAAACCGTTATAGCAGGATGGTGGTACGGGATGATTGTTATTGCAATGTATATAATGCAATAGAAAAAAATGAAATATACACATTAAATGTTAAAACGTGACATATTTTCTAAAATTGCAAACAAACAAAATAATCATAAGCTATAATCTTCGGCTAGGTATACAAGTCAATAACAATAAAGGAAGAAAGATGTGAAAATTATAAACATAGGTTTGAAAATATCTCCAGACATGACCATATGCGCCTCTGGGAGAAGTAATATTGGGTTTTAACCTCATTTCATCGGAGTGGCAGCTCTTGCTGTTAAAACATGCGAAAACCTGTTAATCTGCCCGCTATAGCGGCCGTTAATTCTGCTATTCAAAAACGCTCCGCTATGAGTTTCATAGCGGTTAGATGTCACTACGCAGCGTTATAGGGAGCTATTAACTACCTAGATCAGATCCTTGGGTGAATTCCAGTTCTTTTGACTTTGTTTTGCAAGTGCTTGTCTATAGTTTCTTACTATATTGATTAGCCTCCGAAATTCAGCTGATCTGTTTTCTGCAATTTGCTTAAGGAAAAAAAACATTGCCAGGATGACAAGGTATGTAAGGCAGGACTGGTCTTGATTATGTTGCCCAACTAGTTGGGAGTTTAGGTACATATTTCATTCCTTTCACTATGTTTAATAGTTGGGGGGGGAGAAGTACCACTTTACCAGAAGAATTAAAACTCAGGTCGGTAGGAAACATTGTTGCGTGGGAATCTGCCGAACAGTTCGGGCCAAATCCTGAAGAAAGCTAAAAAGCGCTGTTTGATGAGCCTGCGGCTATTTTAAGCGTGGGGACAGAAGTCAAACATAGACTTTTAGGATTGGTGATGTACGGACGATTAACCCCGTTCATCCCCTCTTGGATACTAAGGAAATTAGTATGGAAACTCATGAATATTGAGAGGTTCCTTAAAGTTCCAGTACCGAACAAATTGATGCCTCAATCGACTTCAGCGATTTCGAACATCTCCACTGGTAACCCCCATGAGACCGAAAATGGTCCATGTAAACCATGGGGACAAAAAATCCCCTATATATCCTTAATCATAAATTCTTTAACCATTTATTCAACTGATTTTACCATTGATATCAAATGATGCATAGAATTTCCCTTAAAAACATAAATTATTTAAAAATAGTAAAATACTCACTTGTGAGATAATATTTTAGCTGCTTTTCTAACTAGATTTAGTGTTTTTTTTTTTTTAAGGTTGAATGGCTTGACTGATAATAAAGCCCCAAAATTCATGCCCTTAATCAACATGCTTCGAAAACTAATACCATCGTGAAAATTTGTCGGTAGAAGCTTTTCATGCTCTCCTTAGCCCTTAGGGATGATAATGGGTAGTATTTGTGTAGAGTATTAGCATCCATTATCATATCTGCATTTTACATGAAGAGAAATGATTTTTGAACAACAAATAGGGATAACAATATGGTGTTCTATTGTTTTTTTTGATGTATTTTTTAAATACGTGTATACAATGAAGTTAAAAAGTAAGCGAGAGATAGAGATAAATATATATAATGTCACATACGATGTCCAAAATCTAATGTTCAAATAACACAACTATTACAAGAATACTCTATACCTATTTGGGTAACAATTTTAATACCCATCCACATATCCTTTTGGTACCTATATACTCAATTCGGATTTATTATCAACGTTTTAGTTAAATAAAATATGTTCTTTCTGACTTTCTTTTAGACAAATTAGTAAAACAATGACTCTATATCAATGATAAAATTAACTACGAAAAATTAATAAAATAAAGTGTGTTAATTATAAATGCAACAATTAACTCAATTAAAAATAATATTCAAAGAATTTTCAAATTCTATTTATAAAAAAATATTAATTAGATATGGCGGTGTGAGTAATATAGTGTCTAGCCCTACACTCATCCTCGTAGGTTTTTGTATGTAATTATCCGGAACCATATCCTCCTCATTTAATGGGTAAAACCTAAAACCCCCTATACCTTGTAGATAATTTTGCTGGTGCTCATTGTATCCGGATCCATTTGACATCTATAGGTGTGTTGGAAAGTTTTGCCAATCATGCTAGGAAAAAAAGTTGCAACAAAAAATAGCAAGTGGTACTAAGGTTCCATTTGGGTAAATAACTAGTTTATTTAAGCACTTATATAAAAAAGTCTTATGTGAAAAGCTTTTATATCATAAGCTCCTTTTAAATTAAGTTATTTAACGTTTGGATACATACTTGAAGAAAGACTTTTACATGTGCAAAACAGCTTCCCGATCATGCTAAATATGATCTTTGGCACGAGATTTTTTAAGTGTCGCGACCTATGTCACCCGTTCTAGGAACGGTACCTCAAATTAATTGTGCAAAATATTTAATGACCTTTAAAAATATTATTTTACCCCATTTTTGAAAATAAAAGAAAATAAACACAAAACATGTGAAAATAAAATTTTGGCTTGACCGAATGATTATTCTGCTCCTACGTATTTCAGGGTGCGATGGAAAACTCAAAGCCACATAGTTCTTAATAAAAAAAAGTTTGATTGGTTGGTTAGATTTTTTTTTGAGTTTATTTTTTTTTTTTGTTTTTTTTTTTATTATCATCATTTCTTAAAAAGAAGAAATTTGTTTGGACCTTTTTTTTTCTAGACAAACGCTGATCACATGACATTAGGAGAGCCCACAAAACAAAGGTCATACCCAATAATCCCTTAAAAAAAAAACAAAAGAGCCCCATATTAAAACTAAATTAAATAAAATAGAAAGGGCAAATAAGAGGGAAGGCATCTGCCTTCTCCTTCCTTCACATAACCAAAGAGGAACAAAGGAGACTTGCAGCAACAGGGTCGCGAATAGCAGCGGCGAGTTGACGGTGGTGGACGCGGCTGGGCTCGCGGTGGGCGGTGGTGCTAGGCTCGAGCGACGGTGCGGGACGAACGGACTAGCGGTAGACGTGGTGGGTCGCTGAATGGCAGCGTGGAGCTCGCGCCGGTGGTCGAAGCGGAACGGGGGTGGTTCGGACTCCGGGAGCGGCGGAGTGTTCAGCGGCCGGGGACCGCGGTGGCTCTTCGCGGCTGGAAGGACAGCACGCGGGTCTGGGTGCTGCGGAGGTGAGCGGGTCGTGCAGCGGCTGCGAGCCCGTGCGGCGGTGGATACGGCAGATTCGCGGTGGTGAGCAAAGATAAGGCCTGTTATGCTTCCTTTTTCTCTGTTCTGTTTGTTTATTTGGAATTTTAGAACATTGATTATGTGTGTATGTGGGTAGACCTGCAGGTGGTGGTTATGGAGGGGAAACTTTGGGTGAGGAAGAGAATGGGAAGACAATGGTTCCGGGACTGGGGTGAAAGGAAGGAAGAAGGGGAAATGGAGAAGAGTGTGATTTTTTATATTATTTTTTTTTGAAGTGTTGTGTTTTTTTTTTTTTCTGTAACGTGTTTCTCATTCAAATCCCTCTATTCTGCCCAGAAAAAAAATGTAACCGCCCTTTACTCTGTGACCTGTTGAATTTATAGGCAAAATCATGAGAGAGTAATGCCAAAATTTGCAATTAGCTTGTTGGGAGGGAATTTTGTATACTGCAGGAAATGGGTGCCTTAGGAGGGAGCAGATCAGCTTTGTCCCTCTGTGCTTGGTAGTGCAGTAGGGAGGAGAGCAGTGTACCAACTTATTGCTGGTATTGCCTAAGAAGAAAAGGGAATAAAGTAAGGTGAATGCTAGTATGCACCCTGCATAACTTTGGTGCAACATGCTCCTTCAATCACAACCACACATTTATTGTTTCACTCGTCTGCTCAGACCCGTCTACCATGACCCGTCTGCACTTTCACGCGTCTGCATGACCCGTCTGCTAATCATTTGTCTGCTGAGACTCGTCTGCAATTTCACTTGTCTACTTCATCTCGTCTTTTGTTCACTTGTCTGCTAAGAAGACGAGTGGGCCTTCAGACGGGTCATGGTAGACGAGTGAACCTGCAGACGGATCATGGCAGACGAGTGAAACAGCAGACGGGTCACAGCAGACGAGTGGCGGCGGCGGTGGTGTTGGTGGTTGTTGGTTCGTTTACTGTGTGGAGGTGGGTGTGGGGTAGTGATGGTGATGGTGGTGGGAAAGGGTGAGGGTAAGAAAGGAATTTGGGTAAGTGTGCAGCATACACCTCTTTGCAGAGGGTGCATGTTAGACGGAGCCATAAAGTAAAAGAAAACAAAACAAAAGAGAAAAAAACAGAAGATAGGAAGACTTCCCCAAAAGTGCAAGACTTAAGTCCCCTCTTTTGAATTTTTTGTTATTATTTTTTTAATTTTTATTATTATTTTCGTTTTCTTTTTTTTTTTTTCTCTTTTTGAACAAGAAATGGGCTTTTAAGTGGGTTAAACAAAAAGGGATTAAGTATCAAAATCTTACTCAATTTTTCTTTTCTTTTTCTAATCACTTAATCAAAAGATTAATTAATTCGAACAAAATTGGGTGTTCACATTAAGAAACTTAAAAAACTGGCTTCATGAAATAAGCTAAAAATAGTTTTTGTGGATTAATAAGTTACTTATTTAAATTTATCCAAATATGATTTTTATTTTATTTTATATAAAAATACTTATACCATTAAAGAAGCTTTAATAAGCTGTAAGTTTTAAGTTCCATGCTATGCTATCAAAATGGGTATGATGGAGAGATACAAACGTACCGTTAATGAAAACCAGAACTACCTATTTTAGCTTTCTTATATAATATACAATCAACATCGATGAGGATCTTAAACTGGGAATTCTGGACCCTCAAAATAATGGTATAAGGCAAAAGGTAGATCAAGTGAAAAATATATTGGGGATTGCTAAGGGCACTCCCTTTTTACTAAAGGCACTTCCCGTGAACAGTAAAATACCCTTAACAAAAAATGCTTTAAAAGTCAAATTTTTTTTTCCCCATATCATTGTTATCCTCGCAGATTATCAAATTCAGAGAGTTGTAAATTTTTTCTGAAATCTCGCAAATAATATTTGCGTTTTCGCAAATACCTTCTTCACTCGTAAATTAGGTAATTGCGAAATATTTTTTGATTTCCTTCACTGGCAAATAAGGTATTTGCGGGTGAAGGAAAATTTTACACTCGTAAATAAGATATTTGTGAGGGAAAGAAAATTTTCCTTCACTCGCAAATACCTTATTTGCGAGTGAAGGAAAATTTCCTCTTCTTTCACACGCAAATAAAGTATTTGCGAGTGAAGGAAAATCAAATTCGCTTAGCCAAAATAGTTTCGCTAAGCGAATTTGTCCCAGGTGATCATAGATGGATGATCATAGACGGGTGATCATAGACAGGTTTTGAATATTCGCTTAGCGAATTCGCTTAGCGAAACAAGATTCGCTAAGCGAAATTGTTTGCTCCCTCGCAAATATCATATTTGCGAGTGATTAATTAAACAAAATAATACACTCGCAAATATGATATTTGCGAGGGAGCAAACAATTTGCTTACTCGCAAATATCATATTTGCGAGTGAGCTAAATTAAAAAAAAAAAAAACTTTTGACGGGATATTTTAGGAATTACACTATTCACAGGGGGTGCCCTTCGCAAAATAGGGGTATCCTTAGCAAAAGCCAAATATATTTCAGTATATTACCCAACCATATGCAATATTGCTTTATAGTAGGGAAACAAAATTGTCGAGTGGGGAGGGAAAGGGATGATATGACAGCGCTTGCATAAACTAATCAAAGAAGGGCATACAGCACAGGTGGCAGGTAGAAAAACTTAAGAAAGCTCAAATTTCTGATACAAGGGATGCTCTTAGCATTATACCCTACTTTAAGATTTATTCTTACATATAAATTTCGATATATTAACCAATTTTGTACATTATTAATCAATATTTTGACAATATTAATCAACTTATCAAATATCCACATGACATCATGAATCATGATTTATACATCTATTAACCATGTTGTCTGATGCTTAAATATACAAATATCATTTTTATAAGTTTAGTAAGCAAAAGTTAGGCATGAAATATAAAGATAATTGGAAGAAGAGGAGTGCTAATAACACACTCTTTCTAACATACTCTCATATTAGTTAAAATTCATGTTGATCCCACTAATTCACGTGGGACCAACATGAATTTCAGGACAACTCATTTACACCACTATTGCTGTTGTGGCTTATCTGTCTCCCTCCATTACAGGATCCAGTAAAGGTGTCTTCATTGGACTAAATTGAGGGAATATATCTGGTCTTAATTTAGAATAATAATGCTTGCATAAATTTACACTACCCATATTTTACATGCTCCCTTGCATGTCATTAACTTTTCATGCATTATTCAAGGATACACATGTACCTCATAATTTATGTTACCAAATGATTATATCGTTCAATCTATTTATGTATTATAAATATAAAAAAAGGGAGGGCACAAGGTAACAGTGTCCGATTGTGTCCAAAGAATGCATCTACCTGCAGAGATTAATGGAGATTGTGATGAAGTTGGTTTAAACCGGAAATCTAGATTGAAAACAAAAAAAATAAAAAATATTCCTTTCCTTTGGTCTTTCTTTTACTAAACATAAAACAAATGCTTCACTAATCATGCCAGTTTCCAGTATGAAACTTCGGATATAAGTTTTAACGCTCTCACAACACTTGCTTTCACCAAAGCACTAAAATCTTTGAAAGAAATCAGAGAGGATAAAGTCATTGGGATGAAAACTAAATTCAACACTATCATCTAATGAAGGCAGTGATATCATAAATAAATCGAAGTTGACAAATGACATGTATAGATATATTTTTCTGCACATTTAATCAGGAAAAGAATCCAAGGTTATGCTTCCCAAAGATAAAAACCAGCCAATAAACTGGTCATAATGGATTAGTCTCCGGCTATCGACTGGGGATACCTTTGTGTACACAAAAAAATAAACTGGTCATAACAGTCTCTTGTTTACAGTTCATGTAGATGTCAGGCTGATTGCTACCTCTACAATTTAAGCTTATAATATTTGGCATTACATATCTTGTTTTTTTGCACCAATCGGTTTGAAAGTCTTTTGTATCCCAATTGCACCTCGTTGGGACATCAAAGCTTCCCTTACATATTTCCTCCTCTTAAGTTTCTTGATTATCCTCACCTTTTTGGGGTCAACAACTTTCTTTGTTTTTGCCAACTTCTCTTTCCTTCCCTCAGTATAGGCATGAATAGCTTTATCTCTCTTATCATCAGGTAATAAAGCCAATCTGGAAAATTTCTTGGGACTCACTATTCCCAGTCTCTCAGTAATGTCTTTGAATGCCGGAACAAGGCCACGCCTTATAAAGCATCCTTCAATAAGCTGCATTGAATTTAATTCAGGGAGATTTGGGGCATCTTTTAACTCAAGATCCAAGCAAAATGGGGAATCCTTTAACCACATCCTGAGGGAGTGAGCCTTGGCTACAAGGACACCATTTCGTGTCTTACAAGGAAGGAAAGGTGATCCCATTTCCCAAAGGCATGCCTTCAATGTGCTATCAAGGGATACCATGTTGTATTCTGCTGTTCCTGTTATAAGAACAACTGATTTCGGTGACTCTGGCTGGCCTTGCAAGGAGGCATCCTGCCATGATATCCAAGCCCCAATGTTAGGGTAACAAAGAGACAAGCTAGAGCTAATTAAATTATGAACATTTTCTTTGTTGTCAATGATGACAGCATTTATGGCTCATAATGCAATACCTAAAAACTCAAAAAACTAAATCCAGCCTTATTTGCAGTCATCCTTAGTTTGGGTGGTCTTTGCAGATTCAATATAATATAATGCCTTTTACTTCAGACAACAAGCAATTTGAATGTCAACCAATGTTGAAGCCAATCTTGCATAGGTTGAGTTAATGGCAAAATTATGCTTTCCCGAGAGACCCAGCTCAGAACATACAATTGCTTTCCAGTAATGATCAGAAATTGCAAAATTATCATTTCATAAGATCCAAAGAAAGACCCATTGTTCATATTTTACTATGAACCAAATTAACTAATAAGTAATAACTAGGGAATTAGTTACTTCCTTGGTATTTAGAACATTATGCTGTCATCCTTAACCTTGTTCATTTACTAAGTACTAGTCAACTGACATTTTCTGGTCATACTAAAAACTGTTAAAAAAGCAAAAGCTTTTGTGACACAGTAACACACATTTCAACTCGACTAAGTTTTGAGCCAACACTCCAGGCTTTGGGCTTTAGCAATAATCATAAAAACATAGTTATAGTCGGAGGAAGTTGGGTTTGGAGACCTTTATCATAACAATTATATGTAACATAGCTGAAAGCTGGGGTTTTGCATGATCTCAAAGTTCGGCAAGTACTATCATCATGGAAGTAACAATGTATTTATGAGCATGTAGTTATAAAACCTTGACCTCAGAAGTGAAAAAACATAGGCAGCTTATAAGAGAAAGCACACCTGCATGTGGTCAAGCCATAAAGTAAGACCAACAAGAGCTGAACCGGCAGATAATTTTCTAAAATCAGCCCCCCAGTCCTTCTCAGCAACTCTGCAATTAATAGATACAAGAAATAAGCGACCTAATAGAGCTGGTAACACTACGGTCAAAAATTGTGATAACAAGATACACCGCATCTCAGCACTAGTCAGCAGTTTAAAACTTCAACAGAAGTATATCACAACCACGAACTTTGGAAAAGGAAATATAATACCTACCTAAAGATATCATGGCGATAAATGCTTCTCTTGATTGCCAATTGGAAAACCCATGATGCAGAGGCCCGAAGTTCAAATGCCCACAAGAGATCCACCAAAGCATTGACAAAGTTAAAGGCTGCATTGTCTTCCAGAACTTCTAGTCTCTCCAGACATTCGTCCAACTCTGAAACTAGTGACTCAGATTTTTCTCTTAGAAGCCTAGAGATCAATTAGTATACATTAACTGGACAAATATGAAAAACATAATCTGTGCTGCTTTCTCTAAAAGACTACAAAAACATAATCTTTTGCAGAGGAAACAAAATGGAGAAAAAAAAAAAAATTAATGAATACCTGATTGGGAGATCAAATCCAGCAGCTTGGAGTGCATTTAATAGATTAATGGCCTCATTTGCTCCCTCAGACAGGCTTGCAGCTCTGATAAAGCAAGTCCATATTCGATGGTCCGGTTCTATGGCTGCTTCCTTCATCTCTGTGAGCTTTTCAATTCCAGCTTTAAAATCTCCTTTTCTGAAATATGCACCAATAACAGAGCTATAAGGTAGAGTATCCAGAACCACTCCAGTTATTCTCAAGTTTTTAAGGACTTTCTCAGCTTCCTCAAGCTGCCCAGATTTGCCATAAGAAACCATAAGCAAATGCATGGTAGCAATAGTTGGTTCTATCCCTGCTTCTTTCATTATGGCCAGTAGATTTTCAGCTTTCAGATGATCCCCAGAAGTTCTATACATTTTCATCATTAAATGATAAAAAGAGCGGTCCAGTTTATAACCATCAGATCTAAGCTCTTCAAAAAGTTCCTCAGCCTGTTCAAGCAGTTGTTGCTTACCAAATGCTGCAATCAAGCTTTTGTATGTGTCCAGCTTAGGTTCCAGACCAAGTCTTCTCATTTCATGCATCAGTGACAAACCTTCTTCCGGTCTATGGTCTCTGCAGTACATTATAATTAATGTATTGTAAGTAACCTCATCTGGTTTCAGACCAGCATCTTGCATCTTCTGGTAAATGATAGCCATCTTTTTATAATCCTCAATACCTGAATATAATTTAAGTATAGAATTAAAAATTCGAAGATCGGGCTTAAATCCAGCATCTTCCATCTCACATAACATGGCTTCTACATCCCTTGCTTTTTTGAATTTGCACAACAAACCAATCATAATTTTGTAAAGATGCATGGTTGGTAAATAACCGGCAGCTTTCATTCCATGGTATACTTTCTGCACCTCAAATAAGTTTCCTTCCTGTGCAAATGCTTCAAGCGTCAAAAGAATAGAACTTTTACTTATCTTGAACCCCATGTCTTGCAACTCCTGGATTACCACATAAAGCTCATTCAGTCTCCTGTCAACAATTAAAGCTTGTAATAGACCATTTATGGAATCAACAGTTGGGGAAGGACCATCTCTCATCATGGTATTAAAAATTGCTCTAGCTCTCTCGTAACAACCACTGAATGCATAAGCATGTATTAAAGCATTCCAGACCTTTCTATCAACTTTTGAAGATCTTTGCCTAAGATTCCCCACTAAACTTTCTGCCTTCTGCCATATCTTTAATTTTCCATATGTTTCAATGATTTCAATATAAACAGATATGTCATCAAGTATACTGTCTTTCTTCTCCACATAATACAACAAATGGTGGGCGGTCTCAGGTAATCCCATTCTACAGTAGACAGACACCATACGCTGGTAGAGACCTTCAGATGGTTCAGCACCACTGAACCTCATGTCAGAGAAAATCTGAGAAGCTACGTCAAAGAGTTCATTTTGTATGCATTCCTGAATAAGAGATTCATACATAGTATGACTTGTAAATGAACCAAGTCCTCCTTTACATCTGTATTCCTCCAAGGCTGCATCTAACTTTTTAGCCTTGCAAAGTATAATGATGAGTGCTTCTGTGATCATTTGAATATCTGGAGCACGTTCTCTCAAAAATTCAAGAAGTTCGCATGCTTCTGAATATCTACCAGATGAGCTATATGAACTCAAAATAGATAAAAAGTTCTCATGATCCAATTCATAGCCATTGCTGATGGCAACTTTCAACATTTTAGCAGCATGATCATAACATCCCCCCTTAACAAGAACCGATGAAATAACTTGTGGATTCATACCACTCAGTTCTTCCATATCTCTAACAATTCTTTCAACAGCATCCAACTTGTTTTCCCTCACAAGCGCTTGTAGCATGACCTCGTATAGGCCATTATCTGGTGTGAAGCCATTGTGAATCATTTCCTGATATAACATCATAGCCTTTTTTATCTCATTGAATCTCATAAAGAAATCCAACATAAGTGAGTACGCTAGACGATCAGCTTTGATCCCTGACCTACGCATGCAATTAAATGTCTCTTCAGCCTCTACTCGCTTTCCGGCCTTTGCATAAGCACAAATTAAAGCACTATATGTGTGCAAAGTGGGCTTAACTCCTGCATCCAACATTTCTGACATCACATTTGCAGCTTCCACAACCTTATTTGCTTTCCCAAGTGAATCTATCAAAACAGTATACGTAACTGCATCAGGATTCCTGCCAGCCGATTTCATGTCTCTGTAAAGCTGCAATGCCTGATCATGCCGCCCTTGTTTTCCGTACATGTGTATGATAGTGTTGTATGTCATCTCATCCCTTCCAAACCCCATTTTCACCATTTCTTCACAAATATCCCTCACTTTTTCTGTATCCCCTTCTTTCGAAAAAGCATACAATAAAGAATTATACGTTACTGCATCAGGGAAATACCCTTTAGACTCCAATTCTTTAAACAGTTGCTCAGCTTTCTTAGAAAGTCCACATCTACCAGATACCGAAATCATAGCATTGTAAGTCCATAGATCAGGTTGACAATTGTGTTTCACCATATCATTAAAAATCGCGATGGCTTCCTCCAAATTCGACTCTCTTGAACAAGCACTTATAAGGGTATTATAAGTTATTATATCTGGTCTAACACGTGATCTCCTAACTTCATCCAATAGTTGCATAGCTAAATTAGGCACCATTGCACCAGACTTCATCCTAGCATTAATCAATGTATTGAAACTCACCAAGTCAGGCTCACATCCTCTCTTGCGCATTAAATCAAGCATCTCCTTTACCTTATCGAACCGACCGGTCCTCGCATAAACACCCATCATGGCATTGTACACTTGCACTGTATCCCCAATGGTTGACTCAGCCCTAGTGAAGATTTCAACAGCAAGTGTTTCTTGATTAGCCTTTCCCAACACAGCTAAGATAGTAGCAAGCATCCTTGCATTTGGTGAATACCAGTGCCTCAAATTCAACCATTCATAGACCTCAAGTGCTCGCTGCCAGCTTGTTTGTCCTACCCATTTGACCACAAAGCAAAAATCAGTTGGTGTCATCTGAACTTTTCTATCATCCAACACATCAGCAACAAACTCCTCAGGCTTCAAACCCAGAATCCTATCAGTCAAATACTTCACCCTATCCCTCCAAAACTTGTCTCTTTTCAATGCAAGTTTGTTCATTTTCTTCACCCTCTTCTTGCTAACCCTCCCCAGTGCTTCCTGGGTTTCATCATTCACAACATAATCCGGTTTCTGGGTATCCTCAGAATCTGCAGTATTAGCAGAAAAATCATTACTTTCTTCCATTGGAGAAGGAATTTCAAAGTGGGTATTAGTCTGGGTACAAGGGTAGAGTTCTGAGAGTTTCAAGTGGGGCCATCTGATAGAAGGTGATGCTCTGCTATAGTTAAACTTGATATTCTTGACAGTGATAGTATCATTGTGATTCAATTGTAGAGAGGAATCAGTAGTATGAGTTTCATCAGGGATAGTAGTAGTAGAAGAAGGTGGTGATGAATTTGAGGAAGAAGGAAAAGAAGGAGAGTGTGTGGGTTTAGGGGTAGAATTGGAAATTGAGTGTGGTCTATGAATTGAGGCTATGGATGTAAAGCTCAGACATCCTGAACCTGAGACTGACATGTTTTGTTGTTGTTGTTGTCTCACAGTGTGTGTGTTGTGTTGTTGCAATTGCAATTGCAATTGTAAGAAGGGAGTGTGAGGGGGAAACACTTGTTCCACTCGCGACTCATTTCCCTTCTCATAATCCTCACTCCCCCCCGAGTAGTGTAGATATCCTTTGAAGAAGATGCTATATGGAGGACATTTTCGTAAATACACCATTTTATTTATCATTCCTGCATTGGACCCTTATCCATAATCACCATCCGTGTCAAAGATTTTTTTTTTCTAGGAGAAAAAAAAAAAGTCTCGAGAGAGGCTCTACTTTAAAACATATTTGAAATTTTGAAACAAGTATTTGATATAGGTTGAGTGGTAAGCATTTCGACTTCATAAGTAGAATGTAAGTTTAAATTTTGCTGGCGGACACTGAACTTGGTAGGTTGTGAAAATTAATGATTAATTCATTACTCTAAGCAGTCGATCGGGGATGAGTTCCATAGTACATCAAAATGGCCGAAACTTACGAGGATATCGTAGGATTAGTCTCATGCCTTAATCATGGTAGTTCATAAAAAACTAGTCATGTTTTTATTAACATGAGATTTTATTTTTGATACATCATCGATATAAAGTTTTTTTTATAGGTTAAAGTATTATTTTGGTCCTTTATTTTATTTTCGTATTCGATTTGGTCATTTATATTTAAAAAGATTCATTTTAGTCTTTTAAGTCTCAAACGTTAACCAATTTTACTCTTTCTGTCACCTTTGTTAATAACGCCATTAATTTTAGCGTAGTGATAGTTAAGTGATGATTTGAGCAACTGAGTTGACACGTCCTCTAATATGGCCTGCTAAGTTGGAACCTACGTGAGAATCAAATCGAATCCAAAAAATAAGATAGAGGACCAAAACGATATTTTAACCTTACTTCTCTAATGAGTCTTCTTCTCCAACGGGTTTTCTTCCCCAAGTGTTGGAGACCGCCATGGATGACCCTTCTCCAACACAATAAAAATCTATCATTTTTTCAATCAACTTTGTACAACACAACAAAAAGGGGAGGAGAAAAGGGGCGGGGGCAGCGGCAACGCCCCTAGTTTAGAACCTTGCATATTTGGTTTATCTGTAGTTGTAAGATTGAGCCATGTGATTCAGGTTCATCTCGGTCTAATCCTTGCTTGTTTTCACTAGAAAAAAATCCTTTTATAGGTCTTGTGATTTAGATATTCGTCGATTACTCTTTTATGAGGTGCTAAACTTTGTGTGTTTGGATTTGAATATTTCATTGAAATAGATTGAATAGCAAAAAGTTAAACAAGCGTCCAACATCTTTACACCGATAATGCATCATAATTAAATCCTTAATTTAAATAAATAATTTTATACTCTTCTTTGTAATTTATTATATAGAAGCAATTTCTTTTGCTTTTCATAAAAAAACATTGAAATATAAAATTAATTCTATTATAATCGATTATATTGTTGATCAATGCAGTATCGTATGTCAATTTTTGTGGATAGATGCATAAATTGAACTCAAGTATGTTATATAATATAATGTTATATAATATAATATATATAATAATTATTCTCAATATTATATTTTGTGGGTACCACCGAACATTTTTCTTTGATGAACAAGATACACTTGACATATTCCTCTCTGTCATGATTTCTAGTTTTACTTAGTGCGTGTTTTTTTTTTTGTTATTAGTTATGACGTGACGTCAATGGTGCTTCAAGTAGCTTTCACATTTTTGTTTAAAAACTCGGTTTTACCACTACCAATGTGATTTGCAACACCAAAAAAAATACACTCTTCTTTTGCATAGCTATCAATTTCATAAATTATGGAAAAATATCTGTTGGACATGCATACACTCATATGTTGTATTCTACATATGAATTAGTGAAGTCATTGTTGTTCCCCAATTTTTTTGTGAAATCAACATTTCAGTGCCACAGTTTAAAAAGTAGTCACAGGAAGCAATAAGGAAGTTAACTAAAGAAATCAACTATTGAAAGATGTATTAGGAAAACAATTTTCTTTGATAGGTGTATTCTATTTATGTGCAGGTTGACATACTTATTTTAAAGGCTATAGATACTACAAGATACCTGCAGTATAATCCAGACCCAGATTCATATCTTTAGGGAGCATGAGACGACACATAATTATAAAATGTAGTAATTATGATTTGAAATTAAGTTTTTTATAGATAATTTGAAAGGCTCGAGATACTATTAGATACCTACAGTATAATCCATACTCAAAGATTCATATCTCGAGGAGTGTGAGACGACACACAGTTATAAAATGTAGTGATTATGATTTAAAATTAAGTTTTTTATAGATAATTTAATAATAATTAACTTATTTTCATAGATAAAGTATAATTTTTATCTTCCTATTGAAAATTTTCTAAATCCACCGTTAGACATTAATATTAACCTTCACTCTGAAACAAGGCTTGGGGAATTTTTTTTTTTTTTTTAAGTAAGGTGATCAAGTCACCATAAATTTATTGAAAAGAAGAAAAACAAAGAAAACAATACCAGGGAGAGATATAAACCAAAATCATTCAAAAAAAAAAATCATGAAAATTTAGGATTAAGAATTCTATTCTTGAGAATGAACTAATCACCGGAATCTCAAAAAATCATACCACCAACATTCAACGTACATTTGCATTCCTTTTGCAGTTTTCAACCTCTTTTTTTTAAAAAAAAATAATGACTTGTAGTGTCTTCTGGAATGTCTGATTGATCTAACTGATTCGACAGCCCAGAAGAAAGGAAAGACATTGTACCTTTCCCGCGCCAAAGTCAGAATCTGAATCCCAAAAGCTGTTACTGCACTTCCTACATGCAAAGCGCAAACCGGCAAGGATTGGATAGTCCAAGTCCATGATCTGGGTAGTCAGCCACATGTTCAGTAGCACAGCTTGCTAAAATGTTTGGATCGATTGGATTGGGCAAAGGAGGGACCAGATGCAATGAATGTCAGTTACTAATGAGTTCGAGGGAGAGAAAGAGAGAGACTATAATGTTAAACAATAACTGCAGTTCTCAGTAAAGGAAAATGCTAATTCCGATATTGACAACTGGTGGTGTTGCATGCAGAAATATACATGTGCTGTTTTTAGGAGACAAACAGATGGTGTTTCTTCTACAAAAATCTAATCTCCCTGGGGTCAGCTAAAGTCCAACTCATCCTCTTTGACAAAATCAATTATATCTAGCTACTAAGATTTGGACACTACAAACAAAACAGATCATGCACCGCTTCACTATGATCAAGGAAAGAGCTTTCATATCAGAAGACAAAAATGTCATTAGAAAATAAAATCAAATAATAACAGAACAGATCGTGTACAACACTTCTCCATTTCATCCATTTTATGACATGGCAAAAAGAAGCATCAAGAAAGCTCAGTAATCACACGTTCACACTTATCTTCCAGAATCTTCACAGCTTCGGTAAATAGCACTTCAGGGGGTAAAGCTCCGGTTGATTCAATAGTAACTATGCAAAAAAGTTAAAAAGAAAAAGATGTAAGATCTTTCTGCAACTACTAAACGATCATCCTTATCAAAACTCTCTTGTCAAACCCAAATTTGCACAAAATTTAATTGGAAGATATTTAATTCCAGATAGAAACTTTATATTAAGCAGCAGACTTTGCATGCATATCTTAAATTTATACCTGCTAAAACATATTTGGTGTGTTAAACAACCAAGACATTATTATTTATACTTGCCACAAGGCCCACAACCACTGGCTATCATCTTAATGTACTAACACTCACAAAACTACTTCATTTAAATCAACATCTCTAAGGCCATTTCATTTATTTGATACATGAGAAATAGTATATAATTGGAAGGCATGGAATTTTGGCATCAGCCATGTCAATAAAAAACAAGACTTTGCTTAAAAAATTATTATTACTTCTCAACTGGCCTACTATAAGAATTTGGTTACCTTGAAACTGGAATCCTAACGATGGTGTAGCTTTTTGTATGTTGAAACAACTTTTAAGTTCTAATCCAATGAATTCAAATGCCACATCTTACTTACAAATGAAATGATCTTTAACACGACGTACTGATACACGATCTTCCCATTCTTTCCCCCCTCTGATGCATTCCCTACACAAAGTGCATGCTCGTGGTCTGGCTACAGTGGCCCTTCTTTTACCTACTCAACAACCAAATCAGCAAATTAAGAAAGTACCAATGAAATAAGAACTTCAGATCACACATGTAATTAATTGTTGACAATAAGACCTGTTGTGTACAACACAATGCAGGCATTGATGCAAACAATTGTTGGACAGAATTAACCCTAACCATCATGGTCTGCAATTGAAAGATATAAAAATCTGATGCCAGGAGCACAGAGCCAAACGCAAAAACCGAATTACCTTTTCCAATATCTTCAATATCAAATACTCCAACCGGACATTTACTTTTTAATTCTTCAGCCAGCTCATCCTCAACGTCTTCCAAGAGTACAACCTAGAGAAGCAAGTCAAGTATACAGATACCAGGTTTTTGTCAATTTGTGGCAGTATGTGAATGTGAACAGTAGACAACATATACAGTGTCCCCTTACCTCCGGAAGCATCCTATACCAAGCAGTGGCAACCGGAGACCATTTTGCATGTGTCTTACCAATTCCTTTAACTGCATGAGCTTCAAGTTCGATTTCCTACAAAAGCATGTGTGTAAGACTTCAAGTTTTTTATGAAGACATGTAACTAATAACAAATTTGCAAAACCAGATAACTCGAAGAGACTTCAACCATAAAATATAGCACAGATATATAAACAGAGGTAAATGAAATCTTCTGCATTAACAAATAAGCCATTAATGACTAAACATTCTGATGGTTCTCCGATCTACAATCACCAGAGAAAAAGGAAGTTAGCTGGAATTATAAGCATTTAAAATAACATTTAAATTAGATTCCAGGTGGGAAGAGAACAGAAGGATATAACAACAACAACAACAACAACAATGCCAATAATTGTAACACGTGCTCCAATTTATCATTATAAAGGAAAATAACTGATCTAGCATGATATAGGTTAATTGGGAATAAAGAACACAAGAAAAAATAATCGATGGTTTTAGTCTTATGAGATCTTATGGTCTAGCAAGACAAGCAGCCTAACCATGAAAACTTGGTACAGAGATTGATAGGGAAATCTGAAGAATGAAGAAGTGCTCATCACTTTGCTGCCTAGCAACTAAACTTCCAAAGCACATTATGCTTACATGATCACATGCTTCTAACAACATTCTCACCTGATACGAGTCAAATTTAAATCTACTAGTTCAAGAACTAGTCTCCACTAATTCCACATTAAGGCTCACAAGTACTTGCGGATGACGCGTAATATATGCAAAAATCCCTTTCTGCCTAGACTCACCCACACACAATGAAGAGCTATAGCTTATTTCCTTGTATCAGTTTTTATATCACCAAAGTACACAAGAACAACAAGATAAAAAGATGGTTTACCTGACCAGGTCCAAGTTTAGCTAAAATAATATCCGGATATTTGGGAGAAAGTGGATTGCTGGAGAATTCAGGAAGTAAGTCTTGGCTGCAACTAAAAGACGTAAATGTTTTTGGTTTTGAACCCGCATTTGGTTGGGTATCTTCAGCGAGAAGGTCACTTCCATTAGGTAACCAATTTAGTTCATCTGATTTCACTGCATTTACATTGCAATATCAGCAGACCAGAAAGATTGCCACAAGGGTTGAGGCGAAGTTAAAATAGCTGAATAAGAAATAAGACCCAACATAAACATCATCAAGCAAGACCTTTAAGTCATTTACCGGTAATACGGGGCTGGCCCTTTTGACAGCGAACATGTAATTTGAAAACAATGGTGTTCTTTTCATTCTTGTCATCTCCCGCATTTTCTATTCATAAAAAGAAAGACACAAATAACAAACATTCAACTCTGCTATATAAGGTGTCCACTAAACAACATATATAGAATTTTCATTTATCATACAAGAAAAGTCATTAGAAACGAGAAATAAAATTATGTATACATTAGTGTTATATTAGACCTGGATAGTCAAATAGCCTGGGATCAGCACTGATTGGAATGAGGCCCAATCTATGGGCAAGAACTTCGTCTTGTATAATCGATGTATTGTTTGCAATGTATACTCTTTCAATAGCCATTGTTGGAACCTAAATTTGTAACAAGTAACAACCACATCAAACTTAATTATCCATTAATACTACCAATAACCAACTCAAAGTTAAAATGCAGAGGGTAACACATAAAGATGAAAATAAAACTACTGTAAAATGCTATATATAAACAGAGTAGTTTTAGCTGCAGGCTTGCAGAAAAGGCTCTAAATTTTCATTCAGCAAAAGCATCAAAGCCAAATGACGTATCCCTCTTTCCCATTCTATTTATCTCCTCTAAATTTTCACAATTTTTTTTTTTTTTAAAAAATTAAAAAACGTTCCTATTGTAAACTGTAAAGGGCATCACATTTTGTAGAAATATATAATTTAACATGTCACGTTAAGTAAGTATTTCCATAACTATCCTAATGTTCAAAGTTGCCTCAATTTTATTTACAGCGAAGAAATTTTTTTATGGGGAGTACAAATTTAAAGGTTTCTAATGTATGAAGGAATGATTGCAATTTCAATAAATGCAGCATACAATTTTACAACGGGAACAAATTCATGATATAATATGGAATAGAGATTTAATGAAACTACCATGCAAGATTGTCAAATTGTACTTTTATATAAGGCAGATCACCATACCAAAATATCATATAAAAGTGAGTATTCTACAGATAAAATAAATCAACTCAGTAAGCTATATCGAAAAAATATATTGCAAAACAAAAGAATTACATAATGAATTGTTATCTTAGAAGTCAGAAGTAAGTAATGATGTATATTTAGGCTATTAGCTATCCACAAAAATCTATAAAAGTTGAACCACTTCTGCCACCAAAAAGCCAACATTCACAGGTTATCCTAATGCCAGCACATAAAGTAATCAGTTTAAAACATTTTTCTATTCTTATGATATGAACCTAATACTTCACTACAAAAATGAAAACTGAGATAAACAAATAAGCGTTTGTGATTTTGGCAAAGCATCTAGCCTTGCTAAATTGTACTAATAAATGCAACAAAAATACTAAAAACCAGACAGCATTATATCACAATTGCAAGTATTGGGAAAAGCATAAATATTTCACCTCTGCTATAAGGATTCTTCGAAAGGCATTGGCAAGTGCTGGATCAATACCAATCATATCAAACTCTATGACTTCATCTGTGAGCCGTTTCACTTCAACTTTGAAGTTTTGACAGAAATTATCCAACCGCAAACTATTATCAACTCCTAAGGCTGCATAAGCACCGGAATATTGTATGGTATCTGTCTACAAACATCACCATAGGAAAAAAAATGAATGATAAACAAACAAAATACAACAACACAAAAAAACACCAAAATTTAGAATCAAGGAATATTTCACAATTCTGTTTTATTAAAAACCCATTTAATCAAAATTTCGATAGCTACGAAAAAAATTATGTTTTTTCCCTTAAAAGTTACAAAATACGGAATGTCACTCACAAATACAAAAGTTAACGTGAAAATCTAAATTTAAATCCAAACTTATATGCTTTCCACCTTCACAATTGAAATGTTAGAAACTGAGAAATTGGGAACTTAAAAAATAGAAAATTAGATAAGGGGAATAGAGATACATGCTGAGGAGCATCGTTGTTGCAGAGAACGCGGGTTTTGAGAAGTTCGAGTCGTGGAGAGAGCTTAGATGGAACACTATCCAAGCTCATTATGTAATCAAGCACTCCTCCATTCCCATACTTCTTCTGATTCTCTTGTTCTTCTTCCATCTCCAACGTCTTCCTAGGTCACTGCTTCGTTCAAGGTATGGAGAAACAGAACCAGAAAAGGGTTTTAGGGTTTAGCAAAGATGGAAGTCAAAACGGCGTCGCTATGCTTATTCTATCTTGGTCACACTGTGACTGGGAATTCAAACTTACAAGCCCAATATTTTAAAATGGACAAACCTAGCACATAAAAACTAAATATTTTAAAAAAAATTGAAAAAAATCCAAAAAATTCAGGGGGGGGGGGGCATCAAAGCCAACACTCCTCCGCACATAAATTCATCCATGCATAGCAAGAAATTAATGTATAGAGAAAGATGGGACATCCATCAGTGTCACTATAAGCTAAGTCGGCTTGTTAGTCAACTCAACTCACATTTTGATTAGTCACAAAATAATTAACCCGACTCGACCCATTATGAGTTAGTGAGTTAAATGAATTGGCTCACTTAAAATTTAAAAGAATAAAAAAAATCACTAAAAAAATTCACATTGACAGCTCTGCTTTGAATTTTGAAGTTAGCTCTATTAAACTAACTTCAAACCATTATGAAGGTTTAGGCTTTGTTCGATAAGTCCAACAAGCTA
This sequence comes from Ammopiptanthus mongolicus, assembly GCA_039655645.1. Taxonomy (NCBI): domain Eukaryota; kingdom Viridiplantae; phylum Streptophyta; class Magnoliopsida; order Fabales; family Fabaceae; genus Ammopiptanthus; species Ammopiptanthus mongolicus. The sequence goes on along the minus strand of CM077351.1, from coordinate 66,733,152 downwards.
GTTTGTAACTTATTTGACTAGTTTATAAATTTGTTTGATCAAAATAAAGATATTTAATAAACAAGCTTATCTCATTAACTTATAACTTTTTTAATAAACTATTTTACTTAGCTTATAGTTTGTAGCTTATTAACTTTTTCTCCTTTTGTACCCTTCTTATTTTAACGAAATTCTTCCTTTACACGGCCTCTACCTCTTAAAATAAAATTTATATAAAAGAATCATATAAACAAATCATTTCATTTAAATTATTTAATAAAAAATTTTAAAAATAAAATTAAAATTAAAAGAATATTCTAAGTACAAAACTTTAAGTAGAATTTTAAAATAATTTATTTAAAAATCATATAAACTTGTCCTTTTATGTCATTTTATATTTATAAGCTAGTTCAACAACAAATTTTACCAAATGTTTCAAATTCAGTCAGCTAGCTTTTCAGCTATCAACTAAAAATTAGTTTATCAGTTATAAGCTAGCTTGTCAGCTATTTTTGTCAAACAGAACCTTAATGCATTAAACTAACTCATTGAGTTTAAAATTGTGACACCCTCAAGCCCAGTGCCACTTTCGTAACTCAACACACTTAATGAAACGATAACTAAAATTTCGCTGGTTTTACTTTCGGAAAATACATCCTTTGTAGAAGCAGATTCTGGAAATCGTGATAAAATTTTTTCTCATTATTAATACTTATAAACACCACTCCTGACAGAACAGAACTGCTCACATAACATAATAACAAGGTATATACATATATATATAATGGACAACAAGTCCCTTTACAAAAGAACGAATGACTTTTAAACTTCTAAAAAGCTATAAAACTAGGCAGCGACAGTCTGGAACCATATCTCTAAAACCTATGGTCATCAGTAGCCGTCAACAGACTATCCAAAAACCGCTGCCTCAAAAGAAGATCTACACCCTAAGCTGGGCCGACTAATGGAAGCCATTGGACAATCCCCGGGAGGGAGGTCCAATGCTGGAACCAGGGGAAGAACTTTGGGAACCTACGTTCCCGTTCCCCTGTGGATGGGGATCGGAAGCATCCGAAAGATGATCCTTCGGGTCCTCCTGAGGATCCTCCTCAGGGTCTTCCTCCTCCTCCTCTTCCCCCACATCCTCCACGACGTGCTTGCCCGCTACCAAGACAAAAGGCGGGGGAGGCGTCTGGGGTAGCTGTTGCTGCGGGGACTGTGCAGCGGGGGCGACCGACTCGATCACCTGCTCCATAAGGGCCTGCAACATCAACCCGATGGGAGGGAGAGGCACCTGGATGGTCTCCACTGTCCTAGTACTCTTCCGCGGTCCCGTCTCAGTCGTCCCGCTTACGGTGCAAACCGGTCCAGTGTACGCCGCACTTTCCACCCCTGGGTGGATAACCCACGCGGCTGGGTCCGTCCTCCGATCAAATGCTAGGACGCGTATCCCGGAGTGCGCTAGGTGATCTGACGTCGGCTCCATCTGTAAACACGATACAATATATATACCAATGGACAACCCGTCCAAAAACATGCAAGGGTGAGAAACCAATATATGAATCCATAAACAACAACTATATGCCCAATCCACACAACAGACTCATATACTGTAACTCACTCAAATCATCATATAACATGGCAAATATCATCCAGTACAAATGGCGGTAAATACACAAGGGCTTCGTACCCCACAATCAACGTTATCTCCTAAACGTATGCATGGCACTTCCATATATCTCAACTAATATTCACACTAGATTTCTAGATTTTCGGAAATCCCGTCACCATTTGCAATGAGCTGATCAGGCTCTAAAGATTTACACCAATATTTGGCTCAAAACGAGTACTTTGAATCTCATGACACTACGCGATTCTCACATGGGGGCGCAATCAGAAGTACTCCACAAGAATACGGTCATACTATATTGTCCAACTCAAGGCACAATACATTCCCAGAACACGTATGACTCCATTGTCCATCAAGGCACAATGTCATGACAAATAAGTCATCTCAGGTTCTCCTTGCTTATCAAGGTCCCCCGTATCACGGCACGTCTGCCCCGCATTTCATGCATGAGAAACTATCTAGTTCCCGATAATGATCTTTGTCGCATCAATATTTCCTCGTTGTAGCATCAACGCTAACAACCACCATAATGTCTTAGACTCTTTAAGCCTCAAAACACATTTTCTCAAAAGAGGACACTTTGTCCAAAACAACTCAAATCCCAACATCCCTAACCGATGCACCAGTCAAGGACGCCGGATTCAAGATCATAAAAACATCCTCAAGCTTACAGGACCACAAAGATCGTCCCTAAGCCGTCCGGACCACAAACTAACACGGATCCTTGATCCACGTGTTCTGCAGAACCCTAGAACCCCGACGTCTCGGTTTCTAGTTTCTAAGCTTTAAAACCACTTTCCTTGAAAACTCGAAAACCAAAAACCCCAAATCTCCGATACTTACACAAAGTCATCGGAATCGGTTTTCCAAAAACAAAACTTGGTCCAGAGACCATTTCTTTTTCTTTCGTTGTTTTTCGGTAAAATACGAACTTAAAACAAAACTTGCACAAACTCATTTTTTCTTGAATAAACTCAATATAACTTTGGAAACCACATTGCCCAAAAGGGTTAACTTCTCAAATTAAGACATTTGAAGGTTTCTAATGCCCTATTTGCTTTTAAACTTCACTTCTTCTTATCAAAACACATTTCAGACTTTTAAAGCTTTTAAGTTACACGATGTCAGATCCTAATCAAAATTAGGTCCTCTAATGCCTAAATCCCACAGCAGGGCACACGATACATCCATATAAACATACAGCAAGTGTAGCATGCATTCAACTATACCAGTAATTACATCAATACATATTTCAATCAACAGCACTCAATCAAGAATACAACCAACATCAGAATACAAACTATTTAAATACAATACACATACCGATGCAGCACATGGCTGTCGGAAATGGAATTCCTCAGGTTTATCCCCTTACCTCTTATAGCTTCCAGCTAAACTTTGAACACCCGATCAACTTGTTTATCGCCCCAGCACGCTGCCGATCACTACATACACGTAAAACATATCGGTATTAACTTACAAAACGAAGATTTCTCCTAATACACCACCCCTAGGGTTCGGCCCTATTACACTAAAAATAGCTAGGGAGCTCCAAAATTTCTCATTTTCTGGATAACACCCTAACTAAGTGTGACAGCCCTAGATATCAGATCAGATCATCAAAAACCAACCAAAACCCTACCCTACACACATAGGGGGTTTCGGCCCCTACCTAGAAAATATAGCTAGAGGGATTTCTTGGCTCTAAGCTCTTGGATCATACAAGTATGTCATGAACCTAGGCCACAGAAATTGGTTTGGTACAGATACGATTTTCCTACAATTTTTCATGGATTTTCAAAGATTTTAGGGACAAAACCCTAACATCCTTGATCATGAAAATATGAGGAGAGAAAGGAGAGGTTGAGAGAGATAGAGTTGAACTACTACCTCCTATGATGATCCACTCCAAGTTTGATGAAGATTGCTTCACAAAAACTCAAGCTTTAGGCCTTCAAAAATGGAGATTTTGGAGAAGAAAAGAGAAAGAAGAGAAAGGAAGAGAAAGGAAGAAGATGGAGTTGAGGGGGAGAGAGAAACCACCGAAAAATGAGAAGAGATAAGGGTGGAATTATTAGATATTTATGGGTTTATTAGTTTAATAATAGGAAAGGTAAATTGGTAATAAAATTAACCAAGGGCAATTTGGTCAATTCACATCCCGATATTTGAAATCGTCCCGACACTGATATGACTTCCTCAAATAACTTGATACAATCTTGGCATGAAAAACATCTGATCGTGGGTCTCGAAAAAACCCTAAGACAGCTCGAATCGTCTCCTCATTCGATTATCGGCCCGAATATAAAATATTATTTATATTTTGAGCGTCAGGACACATTTTAGGAAAAAGATAGAGGAATACATTCTAAGACTAATGGTTTCGTTCATTAGTCCAGATTAGGTCGTGATAGTAGAAAACACTATCATCTGAAAAACGTAGATCGGTTTTTGTTTGAGTTTTCGGCCCAAAACTTAACCGAAGGCTCCTACGATTTTATGAAACAAGACTATGATTTTAGTTTTCCCAAAATCATTTTCTAAGACACAGATAAAAATATAAACTCATTAATTGAGTTTATCATCCTTAGAAAGCACGAAAAATCGGGGTGCTACAAAAATTACCGGGCATAGCTCAACGCATAGCTCTAAAATTTCATATATTTCTAGTAGAAGTATTGGGTTCAAATAGTGATGATTTGGTATGTGGGCTTAACTTAGTACAACCATTTTAAAACTGAGTTATGTTATTTGAACATGAAAATTTTGACACCGTATGGTGTCCCTATTTTGATGTCCAAAAATTGTTTCTCTTTAAAACTGCTAATGGCAGTGACATACTGATGGAACTAGAGGTTGTGCTCTCTGTGCAAAAGGATCCTAAGCTAATTGAAAAATCGCCAGATGATGGCGGTGGTACTGGTGGACAAAAGGTTCAAGGACCATGTGTAACGACCCGGACTGATTTCAGGATTGCCGACTGTCTCCACAAACCAACAAGGATCTTTTCAGTGTGCTTTGTCCTCACTCACACGCTTTCTAGGAAACTTCCTAGAAGGTCACTCATCCCACAATTGCTCCAAGTCAAGCACGCTTAACTATAGAGTTCTTCAGTTATGAGCTCCCAAAAAAAAGACGCATCTTGTTGTTATAGGTAGTGCCAATCAATTCTTATAAGTCTCCCTCCAATTCTATAGTCCTATACCTGCACAGCCTCAGGATCCCTCTCAATCCGATGTGAATTCGATTCATTCATGTATCCATTTACCTAGAAGCTTGTCAGGAGCCGCTCCTTATTCGCTCCTCATCAGCCTCAAGCGTTACATAGCCACCAGCTTCCGCCTGGTTCGTCCTGCTAACCACATCGTACTGGGAGAGGTCCATTTTGATACCATTTGTAACGCCCTGGACTGATTTAAGGATTGCCGACTGTCCCCACAAACTAACACAGGTCTTTTCAGCGTGCTTTATCCTCATTCACACGCTTTCTATGAAACTTCCTAGAAGGTCACCCATCCCACAATTGCTCCAAGTCCACTTGTGAGATGGGTGGCCTTCTGGGAAGTTTCCTAGAAACCGTGTGAGTGAGGACAAAGCACGCTGAAAAAACCCATGATTTGTGGGGACAATCGACAATCCTAAAAGTAGTATGGACCGTTACATCGTGCTCCTTCAGAGACAAGTTGCTTAGTAATCATAGATCTTTGCCCCACTGGTGAGGGTTGATCTCATTAGTAAAGGACTAGTGAAAGTTGAGCCCGATTGGGGGAACAGGTTGTTCCTAAAGATTTTCATAGATGAAAACATGTTTCGAGAGTTATGTAACCCTTGACAGGAGGTGTTGATCATGAAAATGCTAGGGAAGAATGTCGGATTTAAATTCATGCAACGAAAGTTAGTTGCCATATGGAAGCTTGTTGGTGGCTTCAAAATCATGGAAATGGATAATGGCTTATATATGGTCAAGTTTGACATCTTGTCCTTCAGAAGAATATCAGGTGGACATCTTGTCTTTCAGAAGAATACTTGTGGAATGGCTTGCATTAACTTTATTTGCTCGTAACTCAAGTTCCATTCATAAGGGAATACCAATCATAATATCTCATATTGACTCTTTTGGTCGCACTTGGGATTGTACACTCAAGGTCCCCCCGCCCTGGCGGTTTTAGTTTCGTACCCTGGAGATACCGCACCCTCCAGCCAACAACAACCCTCCTCAATTCTAAGGTTTTTCATGGGGTCCCTAACCTTGACGGTGTTATTTATATCTCGGAGCCTCCCATTCCTCTGATCGAATACCAAAAGATTTACAAATCAATACCATGTCAATCCATTTGACAGAGTACCCTTTTTAAATAATCAATCAAAACCATGCAATACAGCAGTATAGCTATCAATTTCACATTAAGAGCATGTTTGGGAAAGATTGATTTTTTCCATTTCATCTATTTTTTTGGGCTAAAAATCTGTTTCATTCATAATCTATCATGTTTGGCAATTAGCTTAAATTTATAAAAAAAAAAAAAAAAAACTGGGGAAAAAGCTGTTTTATGTCATCTATTTTGTTTTAGCTTAAGATTATAATGATTTGATTATTTTTCATTCTCAAAACTCTCTTTCCTATTTACCCCTACAAAACTAACTTTCAAACAAATATTATTAAATTATACAAATAACTTCATACCCTTTTTCATAATTTACTATATAAAAGTGATTTTTTTTTGCACCACCCAAACGAAATATATTATCTTAAAATTGCTTTTCAGCAAACACACCCAAATAAAAACAGATTCTGATTATAATCGATTATCACAATAATCGATTATACATAAAATCGATTATCAGCATAACCTATTTTTTTCAGCTTTTCCAAGATTAACATGAACATATATTCCAATATTCCAATATATATATATATAATATATATATATATATATATATAGAGAGAGAGAGAGAGAGAGAGAGAGAGAGAGAGAGAGGATCCAGTTACTCCAAGAGTAACTTTAAGAGAGTTACTCTTAATTTCATCCATCCATTTATTCTAATTCAATGGATCTATATTAATTCATTAAAGAAGCCACATAACCTTTGTTGGATTAGAATAAATGGATGGATAGGATTGAGAGTAACTCTCTTAAAGTTACTCTTGGATTAAGTGGATCCCTCCTCATATATATATATATATATAGTGATGGATGAGATAAAGTATGAAGGGAGGATTTATGATAATATAACTAGAGTAATATTAGGTTGACACCCAACATCGACAATATACGGTGGACACCGTAGGTGTAAATGGCAAAATAGTAATAAAACAACTCAACAATCATCACTCCCAAGACACATAATTGCTTTCCCACTTCTTTATTGTTTTCTTCTCTCTCATCATGTATTTCATCACTCCCAAGACACTCATATGATATTACTCTCATCTCAACACTCGTCTAAACTGATCTTCACCCGTCTGATGAAGATATATGACCCGTCTGACCGAGAAAGCTCATCCGTCTACTCTCACTTTCACCTATCTGAAGCTGAAGATCTTCACCCGTCTGATGACTATCAAGGAAGAAATGCTCACCTGTCTGGTTCACCCGTCTGATGAAGATATATGACCCGTCTGACCGAGAAAGCTCACCCGTCTGCTCTCAGTTTCACCCGTCTGAAGCTGAAGATCTTCACCCGTCTGATGACTATCAGTGAAGAAATGTTCACCCGTCTGGTTCACCCGTCTAATGACTCTCAGACGGGTGAACATTTCTTTACTGATAGTCATCAGACGGGTGAAGATCTTCAGCTTCAGACGGGTGACATTGAGAGTCATCAGACGGGTGATCATTTAAAAGGTTATTCACTAAGAGTCATCAGACGGGTGAACATTTCCTCACTGAGAGTCATCAGATAGGTGATTCAGACTAGTGAACATTTCTTCACTCAGAGTCATCAGACGGGTGAAGATCTTCAGCCTCAGACGGGCGAAAGTGAGGGTAGACGGGTGAGCTTTCCCGGTCAGACGGGTCATATATCTTCATCAGACGGATGAACCAGACAGGTGAGCATTTTTTCACTGATAGTCATCAGAGGGGTGAAGATCAGCTTAGACGAGTGTTGAGATGAGAGAAATATCAGGTGAGTGTCTTGGGAGTGATGAAATACATGATGAGAAAGAAGAAAACAATAAATAAGTGGGAAAGCAATTATTTGTCTTGGGAGTGATGATTGTTGAGTTGTTTTATTACAATTTTGTCATTCACACCTACGGTGTCACCGTAGGTGTCCCAAATTTGGTTGTCAACCTAACATTACTCTATAACTAAGCCATGAATTAATTTAATGAAAGTTATGGCAGGGGAATATGTATGATCTCTTGAAAGGTCGTGTACGTATGATGGATGGATTGAGAAAATCATTTGAAAATGATGACAATGTTAAGTATAAAAAGAAAGTTTGTGATAGTTTGTTGAAAATGGTTATATTGGTTAGATGTTTTTTTAGTATTATCATGAATGATATAAATAATATTGAGCAAGTAATTATGTGAAGGTTTATTAAAATGATACTTGATTTATGGTTGATTCTAAGTTATGAGCTTGTTTGGTAGACTAGATTGCATATCCATGAGAATATTATTTTATGTGCTTAACGAACAATTCAAGTATCTGTTCTAATTGTTATTATAGTTCTTAATATGTGTCCTGAGAATTCGAGGTCGAATACCTTTTAAAGGAGGTGGAATGTAATACCCGATAATTTTAATAATTCTAAAAATAAGATTTAAATTATGCCATGTTGGTAAGTTTAAAATTTTTATCCTCATAATCTCGTATAAAGGTTATATGATATATTTTTTTTTATAAGTATGTTTTTAAATAATAAAGTATATTATAATCTAAAAATACTCTTCGATTTAAATAAGGATTTTAATGCATAAAAATGGTGATGCATAACTGTCATACTTGCATATTTCAATAATTATGATTATGATTATACCAATAAATAATATATTAAGTGATAATTAATTTATTGTATGATGTTTAGTAATTAATTGATGATATTAACATATCAAAGGAAAGTGTCTACCTTGACATACCCTTAACAAGTTGACTAAAATTTAACTAGTAAGTTAACGTTAATTTTTAGGTCTTGCCCTTAATATTCTTTTAGTAGAGAACATTATATAACGCCTTATCGATTTAGTTTAACAAAGGGAAATCCTTACTCCTTTTGCCATTTGTCACCAAAGATACAAACCCTAAGCTAGAGAGAGTGGCTTGAGCTTGTAAGGGAAGAAGAGACTTGAGAAGGAGTTCCAATAGTGGTTATACTTCTCCTTCATCCTTCATTTTTATTTTGGTTCTTGAAGCCTAAACATATTCAACTCAAGGTGAAGGACTCAGTTATTATTATTTTTCCTTCTCTGCTATACATACAAAACACTGAATTTTTCTATGCTATAGCAAATATCGTACAGTGGATACTGATGTAGAATGAAACTTCATTGGTTTTGTAATTTTACATAGGTTTCGAAACTCTGTTGTCGACTCCCTGTTTGGTATGCCTTTTAGTTGTAGCATCGTGGAGGTATATTATAATTTTTATGCAAAAGTCAAATGGGTCTTGGGATGCAAATTTTCTTCTGAAGAAATTATGACTATTAGTGCTATATGCCCTTTTTGGACACATCTCTCATTTTTTTGTTAGCATGGCACAGGAAATGTATAATGTTGTGAAGTTGCAGAAATTATTGTCTATAAATATTAAGGTAAGATGGCCAAAGTTATCATAAAGAGCATTATAGTTCAAAGTTGAGTATAGCACCCTTCACATACCTAATAATAAAAGCCTATCCGGCAAATTCTAGAAAAGGAAACCACATTTGAGAATTACACCTAAAAAAACAGCCTATATAAAGAGAAGATCAGAACTCGTCATTGACTGATGGAATACTAAATCTTCCAATATCAAAAGTTCCACAATACTTTGTGGACAACAAAGCAAGAGAGGACTTGTTGAAGTCTGTAATTAGAGGAGTAGCAACTTTGCAATCATTGTCATGATTTTCCAAAAGGCAAATGACCTGCATGTCATTACCATACCATAAAAATAAAATAATGTTGAAAGGATGTCCAATCGCATAGTTAGTAATCTGCATATGTAAAAACATAGCCAAAAGGTATAACTTTATGGATAATTATCAAATCATTTCAATTCCATTTGCAAAGATACACAACTAAGACAAACCATTTTATTAATATTAAGTGTCAATGCAAAGCCACATAGCCAGCATTCCTCACTAAGGACGAGCACCAAAGAGTAAACCAAGACGTAAGGAAGGATAAGAGGGAGATATGAGTTAAGAGAGTAGCAGAACATGAAATATACATAATAGTAAGGGAGGCTCACCTTATAATAATAATAATAAGTTGTAAACAAAGGATGGTAGACAGAAATGTAATTATGCATAAACTAACAATGTTGAAACTGTCAAAAGACCAAATCTCTCAAAAGCTTAAGCTGTAATGCAAAAGTTCACCTGACCTTACCTTTTTGCTGAAATTCAACTTTATTTAGGAGAATGCCGGCAGCAATGCTTTGATACCATGTAATGGACTATACCAAAGCTTAAGCTTTAGGTGAAGGTTCATGATTAGTTTTATAACTCAAACATCAACCATAAAAAATTATAGCAGAAACCTTACGACATATACTAAATAAAATCAGAGTCTGTAAGAGGAAGGTATCGAAATAGAGGAATAAAAAGGGTGATAAAAAGCATTTACGGATTTATGTGAATAAAACCTCACTCTTCTTACATATCCCTTGCTCTTACCCTAATGAACGACCAGCATGAAAACCAATTTTGCACTATTATTATTAGTTGCTAATTTAAGAGATTTTTCATGATCATTTGATTTATATCCTGACCCAGCCTTGTCATATACACCTTTTTGATTCCCGAAAAGTATATTTAAGTTATCTCTACCGTTGGTGAATTTAGCAAGGGTGTTTTTCATATGCATTGCATTTTGAACAAGTTAAATTTGCAGCAATAAGACCAGCACGACAGTTTTCCTTCTTTAACTCAATTCTTTCTTCAGTTAAAGCTATTACTTGATTTTGCAAAAAATTAACTTTTTTCTTAGAGTTCTCAAAAGCTTTAGCTAGCCTCATGGAGCCAATATGCAATTCAATAAACGCATCATGCAATTCATCATATTCCGAAATAGAAGTGCTAGAAGTTACCTCGTCATCACTTTCATGATCAACGATAAGACATAGGTTGACTTCCTCATTCTCAAAGTCATCGGAGGACTCTTAAGTCGTTATCATCCCATGCTATGTAGACTCTCCTAAGCTTTTTGTCCTTGTCTTTTTTTTTCTCAAAAATGTCTTTCTTTTGTAGCATCAAACATTCGTATTTCATGTGGCCTACTTTTCCACATTCATAGCATGTGGGGGTAGAGCTTGAGCCATCTTTGCTGAATAGCTTATCTGCTAAAGGAAGCTCTTTGTGGAAGGAAGTCACTATCTGAAGCCATTTCTTTTGAAGCTGTTAAGCTCTTTGTGCAAGAGTTTAGCTTTGATGTCACTTGTTGAAATAGGTGGCTTAGACTCAAGAGGGGAGGGGCGAATTGAGTCTTTAAAAATTCTTAATTTTTCGAAAAACGATTTTCTCAAATAAACTTGCAAGAATAGATAAATAACATAAATATATAAAAGAGATTGAGGGAAAAGAGGCGTGCAAACTAAGATTTTATCATGGTTAAGTCCACCACCGAAGGTTGTGGCCGGAACCAACCTTGCTCCTGATACCATGCTAACAATAGCAATGCGGGGAGAAAGAGAGGAGAAGAAGAAAGAACCAAATGGAGAAGAAGAAAGCTGCTAGGGTTTCAATAGGGCATCGTATAAAAATAATGAAAGAGTAAATATGTATGCAAATAGTAAAAAAAAAAAAAAATAAACTACCCTTAAGGCATAAAGCTATATTATCTAACAAGCTTCACTAACTATGTACTACCGCCCAATCCAACAATTTCACCACTTTTAGTGAACCATACTGAAGGTTGTGGCCGGAACCAACCTTGCTCCTGATACCATGCTAACAATAGCAATGCGGGGAGAAAGAGAGGAGAAGAAGAAAGAACCAAATGGAGAAGAAGAAAGCTGCTAGGGTTTCAATAGGGCATCGTATAAAAATAATGAAAGAGTAAATATGTATGCAAATAGTAAAAAAAAAAATAAACTACCCTTAAGGCATAAAGCTATATTATCTAACAAGCTTCACTAACTATGTACTACCGCCCAATCCAACAATTTCACCACTTTTAGTGAACCATACTGGGGAAAAGCATAGGGCAAGAAGCTCGTCAGGGCAAGACACAACAATGAACAAAGTCCAAGAGGATTCCACTTTATATTCTTGCATAACAAATATTTCATTTATGTCGTCACTAACAAATAAACTCAGAAATCCTCCAATTAAACATAAATGATGACATGTAAAGCGTTGGTTGTAATCTGGCGGCAAAAGCATCTCTGAGAAAGCACTTTTCAATGGCATCAAAGATACTAATTACATCCATTGAAAGGTCTTCAGAATAGTACAACCAGTGAATAGAGTCCTTCAAGAGTATCCCGGCTCCCGCACCAAAAGTCCTCCATATAGCAGTCAAGGGGAACTTCAATCTTTTGCCATGCATCAACTCTGAAAGAGGACACTTCAAAATAAATTCCCCAAGCAGCTCCAGGGTCATCGTCATCCCAAGTAGGTGCACAATCGGTTTGTCATACAAGAAACACCAGATAATTGTAGCCAAAACCAAAGACAATAGCAAAATGAGTAATCCAGTTTTGATACAAGAAAAGACAAAGGTAATCTTCTATGGGCACTTGTCAATGAATTCCAAAGGTAGAGAATTGGAAAATGAGACCAGAGTAGTATAAATCCTTTAGAGGAACCTAGTATTTTGAGACGATAGGGATACAAGAATTGAAGGTCTAGTGCATGAGGAGCAGAATCATCCTCTAAATCTATGGCTAGAGTTTGAAAATCATGAGAAAGTCTTGGTATGCATAAAAATTTATGTGTGATGCATAACCTAGTTCGAGATGCGATATTGAAAACTGAGAATCAGAAATGACAGAATACCAATGCTTAGAGATAGTTTTGAATCTTTTCAGAGCCTTGTCAGGTACCCTCATAAGGATTGAAGTTATAATTCCACCTGGTAGTTGCACCACCGTCATCTCAATCTTCTTTTGTCTTTGTCTGCTACACGGCTTTGTGTCAGTTCACTCCACCAATAATCCTATCCAATGTGGGTTTTGTGCACTACGTGAGAGTAATTTCTCTTACTTTTTATTGCTTTCTTGTGTTGGCTTAACATCTTCTATTTCCTAACCTCTGTATACATTAGCTGGAAAGCATAAGTGAGGAGACAATAATTGTAGACAAGAAGCAAAACCCGATGAGCTTTGTCCCCACTTTTTAGTCCGGAGAATGGTCTATGTTGGAGAACGCCCTTACATGGAGGATACTCACATATGCATTGAAGATTTGGCAAAGAAGTTTAATTATAATGCATACTCTAAGGAAGCACTTTCCTTTTATGGTGTAAGCCATCTAATCGACTATGCTATAATTGCATTGATGAATGAATAACTTAGAGAAGGGTACCTTTTGTGGAAAAACTTCAGTTTCTCTCATATGAATAGGATTATTGGTGGAGTGAACTGATTAATTATAAAACACAAAGCGGTGCAACAGACAGAGACAAAAGAGGATTAAGATGAAGGTGGTCCTTCTGAGGGTACCTATCAAGTCTCTAAAAAAGATTTGAGTCTGTCTTTAGGCATTGGTATTCTCTCATTTCTGATTCTCAGTTTTCAATATCGCATCTCGAATTAGGTTCTGCACCCATGCATAAATTTTTGTGCATACCAAGTCTTCCTCATGATTTTCAAACTCTAGCCATAGATTTAGAGGATGATACTTCGTTGAATTCATGTATCCCTATCGTCCTAAAATACTAGCTTGTTGTAAAGGATTTATATTACTCTGGTCTCATTTTTCAATTCTCTACCTTTGGAATCCATCGACGGGTGCACATAGAAGATTACCTTTGTCTCCTTTTGTATCAAGATTGGATTACTCATTTTGCTCGCTTGTCTTTGGTTTTGGCTACAACGCCTCTACGGATGATTATCTAGTGTTTCTTGTATGGCAAACCGATGGTTGTGCACCTACTTGGGATGATGATAACCCTGGAGCTGCTTGGGAAAACTATTTTGAGGTGTTCTCTTTTAGAGCTGACGCATGGCAAAAGATTGAGGGTCCCCATAACTGCTATACGAAGGCCTATGTTGGTGCGGGAGCCAGGATACACTTGAACAACACTATTCACTGGTTGCACTATCGTGAAGACCTTTCAATGGATGTAATTAGTATCTTTGATCTCATTGAAAAGAGCTTTTCAGAGATGCTTTTGCCGCCAGATTACATCGAACGCTTTACACATCATTTATGTTTAATTGGAGGATTTCTAGGTCTATCTGTTAGTGACGACATAAATGAGATATGGGTTATGCAAGAATATAAAGTGTAGTCCTCTTGGACTTTATTCATTGTTGTGCCATGCCCCGACAAGCTTCTTGCCCTATGCTTTTACCCAATATGGTTCACAAAAAATGATGACATTGTTGGATTGGGTGGTGGTACATCGTTAGTGAACTTTGATAGATAATATATAAGTTTTTATTCTTTAAGGGTAGTTTATTTTGTTTACTTGTTGCATACATATTTACTCTTCCATTATTTTTGTAATATGCACTATTGCAATCTATTGAAACCCTAGCAGCTTCTCTTCTTCTCCATTTGGTTCTCTCTTCTTTTTCTCCTCTCTCTCTCTTTGCATTGTTATTGTGGACATGGTATCAAGAGCAAGGTTGGTTCCAGCCATAGCCTTCGCAAATCCCCATAGCCTTCGCCCATAACTACATTTCTTCATGTGTTGCAAATAATTGGTATTCCATCAATAGGGCTAAAACTTATTGGAAGTGTTGCTTATGGTCCTCCTCGGTCTTGCTATAGACCAGGGTATCATCAAAGAACACTAGGACAAACTTCCTTAAGTAGGGTTTCATTCATTAGTGACTGAAAGGCTGTGAGTACATTTATGAGACCAAATAACATGACCACAAACTCATAATGCTCCTCATAAGTCCTAAATGTAGTTTTAGGTATGTCCTCTTCCCTCATTCTAATTTGGTGATACCCGGATCTGAGGTCAAGCTTGGAAAAAATCACAGCTCCTCCCAACTCATCCAATAACTCATCAATGATGGAGATAGGGAACTTATCAGGTATGGTAATCTTATTGAGAGCCTTGTAGTCAACACAAGATCTCCATCCCCATCTTTTTTCTTCACTAGAATGATGGGGCTAGAGTAAGGACTCACGTGGTCTAATGGTTCCAGAATTGAGCATATCATCTACTAGCTTTCCAAACTCATTCTTTTGGTAATGGGGATACCTACAGGGCCCGAAGTTAGGAATGTTGGCTCCTTCCTTCAATATTATAGCATGGTCTTGCCTCCTAGACGGTGGCAGGTCTTGAGGTTCTTGGAAGACCTCATAATAATCTTGCAACATTGTGGACAACCATGGTGGTAGTCCTTCTGCCTTCTCTAAAACAGTATGCAGGTCATAGTATTCTAACCAATATCCTTGTCCTTCATCTTGGAGTGCTTTGATGATGGACTTAAAGGATGCAACTGCCCTAGCCAAGGCCGGTTCCCCCTTAAGCACCTTGGTCCGTCCAACTGTTGGGACTCTCAAGGTAAGTTCCTTGAAATTGGCCCGGATCTCACCAAGGCTTGCCAACCGTTCCATGCCAAGCACCACATCCAAGGTTGTCAGACTCGCGAGTCTAGGTAGACTCGTGGAGCATACGTAAACTCGACACGTAGACTCGACTCGTAGACTCGTAAGAGTCTACCTAATATAAAAAAAACTATAAATGACATATATAAATAACATAAAACCAACAAAACAGCAACATTATAATCCAATAACATCTACCACAGGGTGATAAACATTTTCTAGGATAACTTCAGAACAAGTAGCATTTGATTTCTCGGAGCTAACGCTATTAAATGACACAGATTTAGACACCATTCAAAGATTGTTTCCCTTTCTAATATCATCAAAAGCTCTCTCAACCTTCCACTTTTGCAGACTACCACCTTTTGCCAGCTGTCCTTTAAATTTTAAGTCTCAAGTTTTGGATGACCCTGACTTCAACAGAGAGTCAGCACAAAAACCTTGAAGTTTAACAAAACATATCTCAGATAAATAACCAAAACAGAAAATATTTTCCACATATATATGTCTTACATTTATCACGAGCTATATCAGTTTGTGCCACTTTGGGGAGCTCTGGTTTATTCCGAGAACCATAGGAAGACTGCTTACCGGAATTATCACAGGGTTTGGGTGACCTGAGGGGTTCAGCACTTATTCCAATAACCCTGCCTTTTTTCACATAGTGAGCTTTTGCTGGAACTCCATGGGACCATGTCTCTTAGCTGGTACATGAGATGTAGAACTTATACCTTCGGTTTGTCTTTTCCAAGCATGTGAAGATTTAAATTTTAAGTCTGAGCTATTCCAAGATTCGAGATTTACTGGACTTTCAGATTTTTGGCACTCTGACCTCACCATGCACTCCTCACATATCCAGTCACCTTCAGGAACTTTGTTCATCTTAACACACATACAATCACTGGTTGATGAATGAGAAACAGAACAAGTCATTTCACTTCCACGGAAAACAAGAGCGACTGTGTAGTATATAAACATGCAAATAAATAGAACAAAAGTACAACCATGCAAGAGGTTAAAATATTTACATGTGGTCTGCCCTGTCACCACACTTGTTACAGTTAGCAAGTAACTTCTCCTGCCCTGCATCCCCACAGGTATCGCAAACTATAACCTGTTATCAAGTGTAAGCCAAAAAAAGCTATAAAAATTCATCTCAACACAAGAAATAAGCAAAACTTTGTCTTATCTCCACCTTATTAACTTAAATACATGTTGTACTAGTTATTCCACGTGCTACACGTACCCGCCCAGATCTATTGCCATTCCTAAAAGTGGTGAAGAGAAACATTGGGTGAGAACATTTTTAATATCTCTTCAGTTCTAGAGGTTAATGAAGGAAAGAAGGAGGAGAAGAGCATGGGTTCTTTTCTGAGAAAATGAAAAGTTAGAAACTGAGAAATTGGGAACTTAAAAAATTGAAAATTAGATAAGGGGAATAGAGATACATGCTGAGGAGCATCGTTGTTGCAGAGAACGCGGGTTTTGAGCAGTTCGAGTCGTGGAGAGAGCTTTAGATGGAACACTATCCAAGCTCATTAAGCAATCAAGCACTCCTTCCATGGATGGAGTAGGATGTGGATAGGATACTCTAACATCCGTTTCCATTATCACATTTGAAAAAATGCTTGTATCCGAACCCGTACCGCATGGATAATAACTTAAATATCTTATCTGTATCCTCTGGGTATAGATACCCATTACCCACGCTTAAATTACGAAAAAAGAAAAAAAAATAACACAAAAAAAATCAGCGATTGTTATTAGTGCCTAGATAAGTAGATAATTAAGTAGAAAAAATAATTAAGAAATGATAGGTATTTTATTTTTCAAATTTGATACATAATTATAATTATATCTATTAATTAATATAAATAAATAAATATATATATTGATATATACGGGTGCGGAGCAAAATGCGTACTATCCATACTCACGTCCATACCTACAAAACGGATATTTTTCCTATCGATAGGGTCCAAATTGCCATCTTCTGATTCTCTTGTTCTTCTTCCATCTCCAATGTCTTCCTAGGTCACTGCTTCGCTCAAGGTATGGAGAAACAGAACCAGAAAGGGTTTTAGGGTTTAGCAACGATGGAAGTCAAAACGGCGTCGCTGTGCTTGTTATATCTTGGTCGCACTGTGACTGGGAATTCCAGCAAAAGCGACCACGGTTTCAGGTGGGGGAGAACCATACCTGGAGGAACAAGCTATGCGCGGCGAACCGGGTGATGGAGGACGGAGGAACAGCGACCACGAAAAGCTATGCGCAACACACGACGGAGGGAGGACCGTGCGGCGGACGACGATGAGTTTTGGTACTGAAGATTGAAGAAGAGAAGATTTGCAAAATAGGGTTCCCTACTTCACTCACAGTCACGGTTCAGGACTTCACTCACGATTCACTCACGGTCAAGTTTTTTTTTGGCCCTTTGGTACGTGAGCCCATACGTTTTCTTTTTCAAGAAGGAAACAAAAGGTTTCCATCCATAATCCAACCCGGCTCTAACCGCAAGTTAAGCAACTTGGATTGTCTCCTGCTCCAACCCTCTCCAGCAGAAAGAATGAGAGTGGGAAAAAAGGATAAATGGAGAAAAGATGGGAAGATAAGAGAGAAAAATAAAAGAATTAAGAGAAAGATAGAAGAGATAGAGAGAACTTGGATGGAGAGGATCCATATCCTCAAAACGATCCGAAATAAATGTGAGCAAGATTTTTACTAGTCCAATTCATGGATGAGTCCGGTTGGACACTTCTATCTGACGCGACCGTCCCGTCCGAACGCCACGAAAAAGAGATTACAAGATTCAGAGTAGGCGCCACCAATTTTATTTGGAAAAATATTGAAAAAATCATTAATTAAAGGAAAATTCGTCATTAAAAAAAGATTGAGTTCGGGAGTCGATTACGAATAGGGAAGGTATTAGCACCCTATATCGCCCGTTCTAAGAACGGTACCACAAGTTAATTGTGCAAATTCTTTAATAAATTTGAAAATATTAATTTTACCCTTTTGAAAATAAAAAAATAAAATAAACACACAAATTATGAAAAAAAATAATTTTGGCTTGACAGAATGAATGATTCTGCCACTACGTATTCCTGGTACGATGAGAAATTCAAAGCCACGTAATTCTTAAAATATGTTTGTTGGGTTGATTGATTTTAATTATTATTTTTTTTCAAATAAACTTTGAATTGGAAATTTTAGGATCACCAAGTTGTCACCACTCAGGTGTCCTAATTCCAAAGGGTTAGCAAGATGTCACCTCTCAGTTTAGTCATTTTATTTAAGTGAAGTTAATTCAGTTTTTTTATTAAAAAACTTAGCATCACCAAATTGTCACAACTCTGATACCCTAACACCAAAGGGTTAACAAGATGTCACATCTCAGTTTACTCTTTTATTTAAAGGAAGTTGATTTAGTATTTTATTATTATTATTTAGCTTAAGATTACCAAGCTGTCACAACTTGGATGCCCTAATACCAATGGTTAACAAGATGTCACATCTCAGTTTACTCTTTTATTATAATATTCAATTTATCAATGTTATTAAGGTATTTAATTTAATAAAACATATTCTAAATAAATTGGTTTATTATTCTAAAGGGATGTTTATATTTGAAAAATAAACATATGTGATCAAATAATAGTTATAACAAAATCTGAATAAACGCTTTTATTTTAACATAGCATTCATCATTTCTTTAAGTGTTCTATTTTTTCTTTTAGCTATGCCACTTTATTGAGGAGTATAAGGGACATTAGTTTCATGGACAATCCCATTCTTTTCACAAAATTTGTGTTTGGATGGGGTATTTCAAAATTTCAGGATACTTAAAATACAAGTCAATTGAAATGTTTTATTTGAATTACCTTCGTTTTGAAAATATTTTGTTTGGATAGAATAGTTCAAATTCTTGGTATTTAAAATTCTTTTTTAGATAAATGATTTTAATTTCATTCAATTATAAAATTTCATTTTTAAAAGGTTTAAAAATTTTGAGGCGGCGGTGACCGGTGGTCCGGCGGCCGTCCGGCGGCGGGTAATTGACCAAACTGACCCACTTTTAGAAACTATTTACCAATATAACCTTGTTTTGAAACTATTTACCAAACTAACCCACTTTTTGCCACCCTGATATTTTTTATTATTTTTTTCTGACACCAAAGACGCTACTTTGATTAGCGTTTTTACCAGATTGTGCCACGTGGCAAAATTTGGTTCGTTGTAAAAAATTTAAAAATTTTACTTTTAGCGTCGGCCTAGAGGTGTCACCCATCTGAAACTGAAGATCTTCACCCGTCTGATGTCTATCAGACAGGTGAAGAAATGTTCACCCGTATGATATATTTCTTCACCCGTATGAAATCTTCAGATCTGTACCATCAAGGCAATCTTTTTCAGCCTTATCTCAATCTTCGAATCAATCCATTAATTTACAGGGACTAGATACCTCATCTAGCATCCCTAGACCAATTTATCAGGCAGAAGATGATGATGGAAAATCAATTCAATCTCCAACATACTCCTCTATTAATGCGTCTTTTAATGATGAATTATAAGACCCATTTTGATAAGGAATCCCTAAGAAAGAGCTTTTACTCTGAGGAATGGAAACCTCAAAAAAAGTGGTTCTTTCAACATTACAAGGGAACAAAACGAAAAAATATTCAAAATGAATATTACACCTTTCTTAACAATGTTAAGAAAAATATCCAATTCTTTGACTGATTTCATGTTTATCTAGTCAAACATAACATTAGTTATCCTTAGAAAATAACATTGACTGAGGACAAGTCAACAAATGTCATTACTGTTTGGCATTTGAAAAATGGTGGGTTAGTTAAGACAGAACTACCCCCAAATACATCTTTCCAACTCCCAGGTATCAAAGTTCCTAAGGATGATACAACTCCAATCATAGCTTCTCCTTTCAAAACTAAAGATGTGAACGAACCCGTTTTACCTCAAGACATCAAAAAGTTGATGGAACAATCCAACTATACCAATAAGTATCTTCAAGTTCCAGTCAAGCTACCGGCACTGTTCATTAGTTATTGTAATAGTATAGGTCATGATAATGGTACTGTTGTAATAGTAACTTTTAATTTCTATTTATAGAGTGGTTGCGTCCCTCTTCAATTCATTCGAAGTTTTAGAGAGTTTTAGAGAGAGAGACTAGAGAGACGCTCTGAGAAGTGAGTCTCCTCCCTCTTCCATCTTCTCCCTTCTCTTCTTCTTCTTCGTTTTCAATCTTGTAAATCTTGTTTTATTTTCAATAAAACTTCAATCTTTCCTCACTTACATGCATTAACTGCATTTCCTCTTCTTCCTCCACCAGTCCTAGTGAGGCTCTGCCTCCGCTCTGGTTTCTTTTTTCTTTTCTTTTACATGTTTTAGAAAATTTATTGCACATTTGATTTAAATATGTAAATCAGTTTTAATTCCTACTTTCCATTATCCTGCTCTCCCTTCCGCCCTTTTAATTCAGTAGGCCCTTTCATACCCTGGTATCAGAGCCCGATGGGGAAGTAGGAATAGTAATGTAAATCTCAGATCCGATCTTTCTGAATAAAAAAAAAAATTTATGGAAGGCTTTGCCTCCTACCTTTTCTTTAATTTGAGCTTATGATTATTAACCGGTTGGTATACCTTTTAACTGGGTAAGAACCATTTTGCATATATTTGATTTATCTTGTTTGAGCTGTAGCTGTAAGTCCTCGCTGTGGTTAAAGAGGCAGTAAGTCTAATTTGTCCATGCTAAAGTAAGATAAGTAAAATATGATGCCCAGGTTGCTTTTGGTTAAGTTTAAGGTATAGCCTTGGTTAAGAATAATAAGTTCATGTGCTTTTGTATATGTTTGTACATCTTTATGAGAAAATATTCAGAAGGATTTGATTTGGATCTATACTATTATCTTCTATGGAACCAAAGGAAGGCAAAGATACCATACACATAAAATATGTTGTCTCGCTCCCTTTCTTAGCTTTCTTTCCGCTCCTCCCAACCCTCTTCTTCATCTCTTTAGGAATCTGAGATTCCTAACAATCCCAGCAGTATCTTCAATGAATAAATCTGCTTTGAAAATATCAATCAAGATATTGATAATTGGGAAATTCCAAAGATTCCCACAAAAGAACTCTACAAGCCAGAAGGCAGATTTTTCTTGCATTCTGACTATGTCATAAAACCGTAGATAAAAACATTCCAATCAACCCAGAGAGTGAAGAATTTCATCTTCTCTCAATGGTCACAATCAAAAATCACAAACAAAAGTACAGATACCTACACATTGGGTGTGTTCAGGTAGCTGTTAAACCTTTAATCCGAGAAGGATTAAACGCTTCAATCTTAATGTGCTTAAGAGATATTAGGCATAATAAATTTGAGGATTCTCTCTTAGGAACAGTTGAAACTAGCCTAAGTCAAGGTCCGACTTACTTCAATTGTTATCCAAATAGAACTTTAAGTTTACAAGATCGAAATATCTTGGATTCTTTGTTCTTAAACATCAAGATCTGTGGTTTAGACATGAAACACGGATCTATCCCAGCGGCTTTACTTTACAGGATTCAATACAAAGTAATGAATTCTTGTAATTCTAAAGTCCTCAAAACCAAAACAACTGGAGAAACAACTTTGTTTCTCACTGACGTTACAAAGGCCAATATTATTGTGCCCAAAACAATCCTCTGGAAAGGCGTAGTCTTACCAGAAAGATGGGTTCTGGATAAAGCTACCCCAGCTTTGCCCAGAGAATCATCAAACTTTAATCAAATTATTCAATCTCAATCAGGACAAGTAGAACTAGTCTTTGATAGGCGAAATTCTTTTAGCTCCTTTAGAACACCAAGCATTAGATCTGAAATCTTCAGATCTGTACCATCAAGGCAATCTTTTTCAGCCTTATCTCAATCTTCGAATCAATCCATTAATTTACAGGGACTAGATACCTCATCTGGCATCCCTAGACCAATTTATCAGGCTGAAGATGATGATGGAAAATCAATTCACTCTCCAACATACTCCTCTATGAATGCGTCTTTTAATGATGAATTATAAGACCCATTTTGATAAGGAATCCCTAAGAAAGAGCTTTTACTCTGAGGAATGGAAACCTCAAAGAGAGTTGTTCTTTCAACACTACAAGGGAACAAAATGAAAAAATATTCAAAATGAATATTACACCTTTCTTAACAATGTTAAGAAAAATATCCAATTCTTTGACTGGTTTCATGTTTATTTAGTCAAACATAACATTAGTTATCCTTGGAAAATAACATTGACTGAGGACAAGTCAACAAATGTCATTATTGTTTGGCATTTGAAAAATGGTGGGTTAGTTAAGACAGAACTACCCCCATATACATCTTTCCAACTCCCAGGGATCAAAGATCCTAAGGATGATACAACTCCAATCATAGCTTCTCCTTTCAAAACTAAAGATGTGAACGAACCCGTTTCACCTCAAGACATCAAAAAGTTGATGGAACAATCCAACTATACCAATAAGTATCTTCAAGTTTTAGGTACTAGGGTTAAATCTGAAGTCTCTGCTTTACCATCCTATTCCGGAACCAAAAGTGAAGTAGAAAAACCTTTGGATAAACCTTTATTCAAACCCTTCAAGGTTACAAAGAAGTTTAAAGAAAGTCTAAAACTTCTTCGTGATCCAGAAGTCAAAACTGAACCAATAGTAGATCCTATCAAAAAGGTTGATAAGGGACTACAAAACATTGTGGTACCAGATTCACCACAAGATTCTGGACAACAAACTCAAGTTCCATATGGACTAAGGAGTAAAAGTCAAACCATCAATGTAATTGATGAAACTAGCTCAGATAGGGAATCTGTGGCTTCTTCGTCATGGACAAAAGAAACAAAACCCCCCTTTCAATATCAATCCGGTTTTCTCCAAACCTTGGAAGAAATCCACAAAGCTTTACTACCCAAGAGCAACTCCCCCAGACTTGCTCTTAGAAGAAAAACCCCAACATTCAAAAGCTTCAATGCCAACAATATCTATGAATGGAACATAGATGGTTTACCCGAATACCAAATTATGACCACATTGCAACATATGACAATGATGGCCACAGCTTATCAAGCGGCTAATGATGCTTCCGAGGAAGTAATCTGTAATATCCTCGTAGCAGGATTTAATGGCCAATTGAAAGGATGGTGGGATCATTCTTTCACTGATGAGCAGAAAGAAGAATTCTTTACTGCCATCAAAACCCAAACTGATGGAACACCAATCACGAGTGATGGTGAATCCATTCCTGATGCGGTTAACACCTTAATCTTTTCCATTGCTAAACATTTCATTGGGAATACCTAAGTATAGAAAAACAAAACAGCTGATTTACTAGCCAATCTCAAATGTAGATCCTTATCAGATTTTAGGTGGTATAGAGATACCTTCCTAACAAGGGTTTGCAACAAAGAAGATTGTCAGGATCGTCTTTGGAAAGAAAAATTTGTAACAGGTCTTCCTACTGCCTTAGGAGACATTGTTAGGGATGAGCTCCAAGCTCATGCCCCTGAAGGAAAATCCCTTATGATAAATTAACCTATGGCCAACTTATTGCAGTTATCCAAAAAATAGGTACACGACTTTGTCAAGAAGATAGAGTTCGTAATCAATTCCAAAAGGAAAAGGCAGCAAAAAAAGATTTAGGATCATTCTCCCAACAATTTGGAATGCCCCCTTGTCCAAAAGACAAACCAAAATCCTCCCATAAACACCATCAATCTCACCAACCCAACAAAGTTCATAAGCCGAAGTATACCAAGTATACTAGGTACAAAAGGAATACTCCTCCAAGAAAACTCAAGCAAGAGTTTAAATCAAAACCTGTAATTGATATTGCAATTCCAAAGAAATCAACCATTTGCTATAGTTGTGGTAAGCCTGGCCATATTAGCAAATATT
Source organism: Ammopiptanthus mongolicus (assembly GCA_039655645.1). Lineage (NCBI taxonomy): Eukaryota > Viridiplantae > Streptophyta > Magnoliopsida > Fabales > Fabaceae > Ammopiptanthus > Ammopiptanthus mongolicus. The sequence continues at coordinate 66,708,713 of CM077351.1, read as the reverse complement.
GTAGGGTTAAGAAGAAAATTAAAGCCTTAAATCTCGAACCCACAGTTGAGGAACAACTGAACAATCTTCTTATAGAATCCGATGATTCAGATGGATCAAATGGTGATTCTTCTAAAAATCTCAATCATATTTTACCCGAATAGCCAAGCTTCTGAGTCTTCTAACGAAATTAATGTCTTAACTAAGGATCAAGATCTCCTTTTTAAAGTCATTAATGCCATTCCTGACCAAGATGAAAGGAAAAGATACTTTGAAAGGTTCTCTGCTTCTATGAAAACGGAACCTAAGGCTAAAGGAAAAGCCATCATCAAAGATCAATTTGATTTCAAAACAATCCTCAAACGTTTAGATTCTAAACAACAAAAGCCTGTAACAATTCAAGATCTCCAGGAAGAGATAAAGAACCTCAAACAAGAAATCAAAGAGATAAAACAAGAACAAGCTGTTCATAAGCTTATTTTATCTCAGCTTGATAATCAATCCTTTGAACCCCCTTCAGATGATGAAAATCTAGCTGAATCCAATCCAGAAAAAGATGTTAGTCATCATTCGGATAATGAAGATAATAACACCGACAAAGATCAAGAGTCTTTGAATCTTATTAATCAATTAAGAATTCAAAAGTTCTATATTAAGATTAGAATTATCATTGATGATTTTATTCTTAATACTACAGCCCTGTTTGACACCGGTGCTGATTCCAATTGTATTTTAGAAGGATTAATTCCTACTAAATATTTTGAGAAAACATCCGAAAGGTTGAGTATAGCTAATGGCTCAAAACTTAGGATTAATTTCAAATTGTCCAAAGCTATTATTGAAAATCATGGTCTTAAAGTAGAAACCCCGTTTTTACTTGTTAAAGATCTCAAAAATGAAGTAATTTTAGGAACACCGTTCATAAGGTCACTTTTCCCTTTAACAATCACCAATGAAGGAATTTCTACTCAACATCTGGGTAAGAAGATAATTTTCTCCTTCATACGAAAACCTTTGGTAAGAAACTTAAACTTTCTTCACCATAAGCAAAATCAAGTCAATTTCTTAAAAGAAGAAGTTTCTTTTAAAAGTATTGACTTAAAACTCAACCAAGCTGAATAGCTGATATCAAAAAGAGGATCCAAGATCTTCTTGATGAAATCCACAATTCTATCTGTTCTGATCTGCCAAATGCATTTTGGAATAGAAAGAAACATGTAGTTGATTTGCCTTACGAACAAGGTTTCACTGATAGGCAAATCCCTACCAATGCTCGACCTATTCAAATGAATCATGAATTACTCCAATTTTGCCAAAAAGAGATTAACGATCTCTTGCAAAACGGTTTAATTCGTCAAAGCAAATCACCATAGTCTTGTGTTGCTTTTTATGTCAATAAGCAAGCTGAAATTGAGCGTGGAACTCCTCGCTTAGTTATCAATTACAAGCCCCTCAATCAAGCGCTTAAGTGGATTAGATATCCAATTCCTAATAAAAAGGATTTACCTAGTCGCTTAAACAATGCAAAGATATTTTCCAAATTTGATATGAAATCTGGATATTATCAAATTGAAGTCAAAGAAAGTGATCACTACAAGACAACTTTCACTGTCCCCTTTGGGCAATACGAATAGAATGTAATGCCCTTTGATCTTAAAAATGCTCCTTCAGAATTTCAAAAAATTATGAATAACATTTTCAATCCTTATTCAAGCTTTACCATTGTCTACATTGATGATATTCTAGTCTTTTCTCAATCTATTGATCAGCATTTCAAACATCTTAGGATTTTTATAGGAATCATTAAGAGAAATGATCTAGCTGTTTCAAAACCCAAAATTCGGTTATTTCAAACACAAGTTAGGTTTCTTGGTCATACAATTTATCAAGGAACAATAACTCCTATCCATAGAGCCATAGAGTTCGCGGATAAATTTCCCAATCAGATAATTGATAAAACCCAATTATAGAGATTCTTAGGATGTCTCAATTATGTAAAGGATTTTATCCCCAATATTAGTACTCTTATTAAGCCTTTACATGATAGGCTTAAGAAAGAACCTCCTCCTTGGACAGATAAACATACCCATGTTGTCCAAACAATCAAATCTCGGGTAAAGGATCTTCCATGCCTTTATCTTCCCAATCCTTCCGCCTTTAAAATTGTAGAAACTGATGCCTCAGACATTGGTTATGGTGGAATCTTAAAACAACGAATTTCAGAAAAAAGAGCATATCATTGCATATACTTCTAAACACTGGAATTCTGCACAATTAAATTATTCAACTGTTAAAAAGAAAATTTTAGTAATTGTTTTGTGCATCTCAAATTTTCAATCAGATTTACTTAATCAAGGATTTTTGGTTAGAGTAGATTGCAAAGCTGCAAAAGATATTTTGCAAAAAGATGTTAAAAATCTTGCATCAAAACAAATATTTGCTAGATGGCAAGCAATCTTGAGTGCTTTTGTCAAAGGCTCTCCCAATTCCCTACCTGACTACCTTACTCGTGAATATTTACAGGGAAAGTAGTAGCCAGTCATCAGAGGCAGAAATGCCAGACTCCACCTCTTCCTCTGCAAAGGGGAAGGCCAAGGCCAAAGAAAAGGCCTCCACCTCCAAAAAGGCCAAAGGCCCATAGTCCTTGTTGGAATATCAAAACAAAAACGCCAAGATGCGTCCAAATCATCTGGTTATCCACCCAATCTGGGTCATCCACCCAGAAAACCTCAAAAGTTGGGTCATCCACCCAATAGCCAACCAAAGCCCAAGTGGCCCAATCGTCTCAAACAGCCAAACAATCTAAAGCAGATTATGGCATACCAATCCAAACCCTTCAGGCTTTCCAAGATCAAGGCCTAACCCATCTTCCTAAAGGAACCTGGAAACAAAAACTTGAAGGTGGTCCTGAATTTCAAGAAACCAATCTTTCTAAACTCATTCATGATTTAGCAAACACACCTATCCCAATCCAATCGGCCAAACCTGATAAAACCTTATCAGTTAAAACCACCACGAAAGCAACACCTCATTATGTTGCTAAAAACCAATTTAAAAACGTTCTTCAAATGGAGAAAAGTTATTGGGACAATAATCCTAATAACGTTCCTGCAAAATTTTTCCCTTACGGCTTTCATTATAAGCCCAATCATATTTTGAAAACTAGACAATTTTATGAGTTTATTTTGGTTGATACCAATTCAGTTGCGATTAAACATTATCGTGACTCTAAGGATCAAACAAAATACACCCATTCCACTTTCCAGATTCTTAAGGTTCTTACACCTGTACAATTTGGAAAGAATCCAAACATTGTTAAAAAGTTTTCTCAACCTTTTGACCCTTGTGGTTATACTTATTGGGATTACGAAACTGCTTAGACCAACACGTTTTGGTACCAAAACAATACAAACAAACATTCTTGGTTAATCTACTTCAAGAGAAATACCAAGTACAATTTTCCTGAATGGTTTGTCCAATGGTGGCAATTCTTCGAACCAAGCAAGACAATCTTACCCCCAGAAGTTACTGAGGGTTTCCAAACATTCAAAGAATATTATGAGCCATCAGTTAGCACTTTTAATGCTAGCTTAATATTCTTTTCAAACTTTGCATTATCATAGATCTTTAGTTGGCAATACAAGTACCAACAACAAGAGAGTTTCCCTGATAATTACCCAATTTTATCAAGAGCATCATATGTGAAGTGGTTGGCAGAATTTGATTACTCTGCTGCTACCTCAGAAAATGTAAAACTCTGGTTATAGCAACACCCAAAATGGATGAAAGCTGCAAATCCAGAAACTTGTGAGTTCTTGAATCAAAAAACAAAGGCCATAGCTGCCCTAGCCGCCTCAACAAACAGAGACAGTTTCACAAAGAATTTACAAGTCATTGCCAAATTGGCACGAGAAGAAGCAAAAGCACATGAAGCCCAAACTTCTTCTTCAAAGCAGAATCTTCCCCCTTCAGAAGACGAAGCTGAAGATCAAGAAAATTCCCAAGACTTAGACTCGTTCTATCAGAATGAATATGATTGCTTTGGAATAGACACTACAGTTCATCTGTCTGATGATGATTAGTAGTACCATTCAATTGTCTGAAGACTGTTCATCCGTCTGAAGACCCAATCATTGTTGGCCCAACACTGTTCTGCCGACACTATAGTTCCAGTCAAGCTACCGGCACTGTTCATTAATTATTGTAATAGTATAGGTCATGATACCAGTACTGTTGTAATAGTAACTTTTAATTTCTATTTACAGAGTGGCTGCGTCCCTCTTCAATTCATTCGAAGTTTTAGAGAGAGAGACTAGAGAGACGCTCTGAGAAGTGAGCCTCCTCCCTCTTCCATCTTCTCCCTTCTCTTCTTCTTCTTCGTTTTGAATCTTGTAAATCATGTTTTATTTTCAATAAAACTTCAATCTTTCCTCACTTGCATGCATTAACTGCATTTCCTCTTCTTCCTCCACCAATCCTGTTGAGGCTCTGCCTCCGCTTTGGTTTCTTATTTCTTTTCTTTTACATGTTTTAAAAAATTTATTGCACATTTGATTTAAATATGTAAATCAGTTTTAATTCCTGCTTTCCATTATCCTGCTCTCCCTTCCTCCCTTTTAATTCAATAGCCCCTTTCATACTCTGGTATCAGAGCCCGATGGGGAAGTAGGAATAGTAATGTAGATCTCAGATCCGATCTTTCTGAATAAAAAAAAAAAAGAAAAGAAAAGAAAAACATGTAAATTTTTTAAAACATGTAAAGGAAAAGAAAAAAGAAACCAGAGCGGAGGCAGAGCCTCACCAGGGAAATTAAATTATTTTTTAAATTATTGAAATTAATTTGAATTAAGGTTATAAATATTAACGTAATTAATTTTATTAATTAAGATTAATAAAAATTTTATTTATTAAACTAAAAGGGAAAATAATGACAAGTACCCAAATATTTTAGATTTAATTAATTAAACAAAAAAATACAATAATGACAAGTGCACAAAAATTAATCTCCTAAATGATGTCCAGTTCCACATCGTGGAGGTCGTCAGTTACGGCGTGGACAACTTTGATGTGGTTGTTCCTCATCCGCTGCAGCGGGTTGCTTTGCTTGCTGCACACCCTCGTTGAGATTAAGATTTGTGGGAGGCATTGAAGAACTAGCGTCGGCCGGGAAGGGGAATGATGGAGCGCCAAACGAGTACATACTTTGCATGTATGCGGCTGCCGACTGTGGCGTTCCGAGGTCTGTACCAAACAGATTGCTATAAAATTCTCCATCACTGGAAGCGATAGAGTGTCGACCTTGGTCAAGCGGTGGGGAAGCGTCTCGTTGCATAGGGGTGTAGGCAAATGAATGGCGAGGCGGTTGGGGGTCATCATCAGCCATGGGAACCGGGGGGCTGGGTTGGCGACGTGCATTACGCCGTGGACGCTGTTGGGTGCGCATACTTGGTCCAACATCCGGAACGTGTTGAACATCACCCCGCGGGTCTTGCAACTGTTGCGGAATAGACAGGTACGGTCTTGAGTTCTGCCTAAACCACATCATATACTCAGCAGTGTGACACACATAACCCGGAATCGGTTGTCCCGATATGATGCCATTTCGGCATTCCTGCCAACACTGGATCCATTCTGCATGCTTTATTCTCCAGTTTTCAGCGTGATTACCTTGCATGTCCAAGTCATGCAAGGCATCCATATTTGCAGGTTCTCCCGGTATTTCCTGCGAAAGACCAAATTATAGCTTCACCCTATCTGTTTGATGCCATTCTACATTCTGGAAACATATAAGTGCGGTACTGGAAGTCCACAATCTGGATTCTCTATATGCTTAACGTGGTATCACGCTCTGAAGATCTCTATAAGGCAACCACAAAAACTGGTTACTTTCCATATGATCGACCCTCGATCTGTACCCCGTAATGTCACCCCGCGGAGTTCCGCTATACTGTAGTCCCCCGCCACTCCATCTAGTAAAATACATCGCAAGGTCAGTATAATAATTAGAGGATGTAAGGTAATTTAACTATGAATAAAATCTTTACCGCCGTGCTAGTGGAAACGATGGTTCGCGGTTGCACCGTGGTGCAAGGAACGGCATGCAGTACCATACCCAAGACTGTAGCAACAATACGCATCCACCCATACAAGCAGCGGCCGGTGCAGATGCACGACACGTTTCCCTGTACAGATTTGCTAGACATGCCGTGCCCCAGCTGTATCTTCCAGCACGCTGAAAATCTTCCAACAGTGGAAGATACATCAAGTGAACTCTGTTACCAGATTTGTCAGGCATCAAGAGCCCCCCGATCAAGCGTAAAATGTAAGCTCTACAATAGGCTGGTACCTGTTGGACTGTTGCATCATGAGGGGGAGTGGCAAACGTTTGTTGCAACCACTTGAGTTTTATTTGTTGTCCCTTCATCTGATTAGACGGAGGAACCACACCTAAAAGTCGATGGCATTCTTCTTGCCAGGCAAGGAGGCTAGGTCCAGTAACGGGCAGTCCGTTCACACGCAATCCTAGCTAAAGAGCAACATCTTCCATCGTTATTGTGCATTCTCCGACGGGAAGATGGAACATGTGTGTTTCTGGCCTCCACCTTTCTACCATTGCAAGAACCAACGATTTGTCAATCTTTGTGTGTCCCACTGTTGCAGCGATAGAAAACCCAGCTTGCTCCAAGTATGGTACAATCAGTGGACTTGGAGCCTCTATGGTATGTAGGTGACAATCAATGTGGTCTTGCAACCAAAAAGCAGAGTTGTAAGTATAGAAATACTAAGGACCATTTAATGTAAATATCATTTGCAGACACTTACTATATCACCCACTTCCGATGACCTGTGAACGTGTTGCAGTCTTAGCAAATCCATTGAAGTGAAGTTTGTATGGTGTTACCTATTGCAGGCTGAGTGAAGAATAAGGTTGACTGAAGAAATGAGGCTTAGTGAAGAAATGAGACTGATTGAAGTTCAATTTATAGTGGTGACATTATTGTGACCCGTCTGCCCCATCACCCGTCTGCTTCACCCGTCTGCTGCTTCACCATTTACTGTGCGCATGTGAGCGCATCAGTGACATAATTTACTGCTGGGACCCGTCTGCTGGGACCCATCTGCTGTGACCATGTGAGCATGGCAGTGTGTCATAACGGCTTGTCTGCTGGTCATGTGGATGTGTCAGTGCATTGGGCAGTGTGAATATACTGTGCACATGTGAGCTCGTCTACTATTTCACTTGTCTGCTTAGACAAGTGATGGGCAGACGAGTGAAACATCAGTTGATCACTTGCCTGAGGTTTCACTCGTCTAAGCAGACAAGTGAAACAGCAAGCGAGTGAAACATCAGAGCTTAGACAAGTGAAACCTCAGACATGTGTATCAGCTGATGTTTCACTAGACAAAGCAGACGAGTGAGGTTATAGTGGTGAGGTTATTGTCAGGTCTGATGTTTCACTCGTCGCACACAAGTGATGGGCAGACGAGTGAAACATCAGCTGATACACATGTCTGAGGTTTCACTCGTCTAAGCTCTGATGTTTCACTGGTCTGCTTAGACGAGTGAAACCTCAAGCAAGTGATCAGCTGATGTTTCACTCGTCTGCCCATCACTTGTCTAAGCAGACAAGTGAAACAGCAGACGAGTGAAACATCAGCTGATCACTTGTCTGATGTTTCACTCGTCTAAGAAGACGAGTGAAACAGCAGACAAGTGATGGGCAGACGAGTGATACATCTGCTAATCACTTGTCTGATGTTTCACTCGTCTGCCCATCACCCGTCTGCTGCTTCCCCATTTACTGTGCGCATGTGAGCGCATCAGTGACATAATTTATTGCTGGGACCCGTCTGCTGTGCACAGTATATTCGCACTGCCCAATGCACTGACACACCCACATGACCAGCAGACGAGTCATTATGACACACTGCCATGCTCACATGGTCATAGCAGACGGGTCCCAGCAATAAATTATGTCACTGATGCGCTCACATGAGTGAAAGGCAGATGAGTGAAACATCAGACAAGTGATCAGCAGATGTTTCACTCTTCTGCTTAGACAAGTGATGGGCAGATGAGTGAAACATCAGCTGATCACTTGCCTGAGGTTTCACTCGTCTAAGCAGACAAGCGAAACATCAGAGCTTAGACGAGTGCAACATCATACAAGTGATCAGCAGATGTTTCACTCGTCTGCTTAGACAAGTGATGGGCAGACGAGTGAAACATCAGCTGATCACTTGTCTGAGGTTTCACTCGTCTAAGCAGACAAGTGAAACATCAGAGCTTAGACGAGTGAAACATCAGAGCTTAGCCGAGTGAAACATCAAACAAGTGATCAACAGATGTTTCACTCGTCTGCCATCACTTGTCTGAGGTTTCACTCGTCTAAGCAGACAAGTGAAACATCAGAGCTTAGACGAGTGAAACATCAGAGCTTAGACGAGTGAAACATCAGACAAGTGATCAGCAGATCTTTCACTCATCTGCCTATCACTCGTCTGATGTTTCACTCGTCTAAGCAGACCAGTGAAACAGTAGATGAGCTCACATGCGCAAGTGAATTCGCACTGCCCAATGCACTGACACACTCAGACGACAAGCACTATGACACATTGATGCTTTCACATGCGCACAGTAAATTGACATACTGATGCTTTCACATGGTGAAGCAGCAGACGGGTGAAGCAGACGGGTGATGGGGCAGACGGGTCACAATAATGTCACCCCTATAAATTGAACTTCAATCAGCCTCATTTCTTCACTAAGCTTCATTTCTTCACTCAACATCATCCTTCACTCAGCCACATTTCTTCACTAAGTCACCCAACCACATTTCTTCACCAAGTCATGGCACCTACATCAGTCTTTGTTACACTCTATCACAACGGCCAAATTGAAATGGACTCTCCATACGGGGTGTTGTTTCAGTGCGACCATCCAATCTTGCTGAAGGTGAGGAAAACCATCAACCTTCAACAACTGAGAACAACTATCCATACAAAGATAAAAGCAGGCAACGACAAGGGCGATATTCTTTATCGATATCCTATGTCCATTGCAACGGAATATGTTCGCTACCAGCCACACTATCTTCAAGGAGATGAGGATGTAGAACTGATGTTCGACAATTGCAAAAACCTCAACCTCGGCGTTACCACCATTGAGCTATACGCACATCTCGAGGATGTTTCCATCGATAACCTCCTACATCTTTGACCTTAATGCACCAACGCAAACATTCCACACATCTTTCCATGAATCAGAACCCTATCACACATCTTTTCCAGTGACTGAAGACTACCACCCATCTTTTCCTTCCTCCTCTGACTACCACCCATCTTTTCCTTCCTCCTCTGACTACAACCCATCTTTTCCTTCCTCCTATGACTATCGCCCTCCTTTCCTCCGGCTGAGGAGTGCAACCCATCATTCCTTCATGCCGAGGACAACCACCCATCCCATGTTGATGTACAAACTCATGCTATTCCCGTCAGCGTCGTGGCTGGGTTCCACCACGAAGAAGTTGGTGACTTCAGTGAGGATGAAGCCGAGATTCTTGCACTGTCGGTCAATGATGACGACGACGAAGAAGAAGAAGCTGGTGGGTCCCTCCTTAACCGCGCCTCCATACGAACCACCACCACACGTTCGTAATGTGAACTTAGATGGGGTTGCTCCATCAGACGACTTCAGCCATGTCCTATCGCGAGTGTCTTTGGATCAAATTGATGTCCCAGATAGCTTACAAACAAACATGAGGTTTGCTAAAAAAGAAATGGCCCAATTTGCGATCACGGGGTACCATATCAAGAACTCCCTGGATTTCAAGGTAGAGCACTCCGATAACGATAGATGGATGATTAAGTGCAACAACCCTGCATGCCGGTGGAGGTGCAGAGTGAAGAATCGCACAACAAAAGGCTATTGGGAGATCCGTAAGCTGGACGGACCACATACATGTGTATCAGCAACTCTCTCACAAGATCATCGGAAGCTTGACTCGAACATTATTTGTGAAAGTATCAAGCAAATGGTGAAGGAGGATCCGGCGTTGTCTATCTCGGTGTTGATTGCCCACACACGAGAAAAATACACCTATACCACAACGTACCGGAAGGTATGGATAGCCAAGCAAAAGGCTATCGAACAAATATACGGGAACTGAGAGCTATCTTACAATTACCTTCCAACATGGCTCATGGCCTTACATACTTATGTTCCGGGCACAATCACTGAATTGCAGACGCTGCCAGCTTACGACGGGGCCTATCTAGTTCCCAATAAGAGAATCTTCCACCGTCTTTTCTGGACTTTCAAGCCGTGCATGAGTGGATTTGCATTTTGCAAGCCAATTGTTATGGTGGATGGAACTTGGTTGTATGGAAAGTACAAGGGGACGCTATTGATTGCAACAGCTCAAGATGGAGCCAACCAACCAATTCCCATAGCCTTCGCCCTTGTCGAGGGTGAGACGGCAGAGGCATGGTTTTTCTTCCTCCAAAACTTGAGGAGGCACGTCACACCCCAAGCCAACATAACATTGGTCTCGGACAGGCATGAGTCAATAAAAGCTGCATACCGGCGAGCTGACAGTGGATGGCACAATCCTCCTTCAATGCATGTGTATTGCGTTCGACACATCGCACAAAACTTTATGCGGAGATTCAAGAATGCAGATATGAGAAAGAAGGTCGTCAATATGGGTTAGTACCGCAGTCATAATTGCAATTATTTCTTGTTTCTATTCTATTCATGTCAATTTAGACATTTCTAACATTCCAACCATTCGGGATACGCCCTGAACCAGCCAAGCATGCGTTATTACCGGGGTTTGCTCTTCGACTGGAACGAAGAGGCCGCGGCATGGGTTGACGAGATCCCCATGGAAAAATGGACTCAAGCGTATGATGAAGGGCGACGTTGGGGACACATGACAACGAACCTTTCATAGTGCATTAACAGGGTACTTAAGCGAACGCGGCATCTTCCAATCACTGCTGTGGTCCAGGCAACCTATTATAGGTTATCTCAAACTTTCACTGACAGTGGGAGGCAACTAAGCGCAATGATCCATTCCGGTCATGTCTGGTCTGAAATTGTCACCAAGGCCATTGAGGAGGAACGGGCAAAGTCCAACTCTCACCGTATCCAACATTATAACTGGGAACACAACATTTTCACGGTCGAGGAGTTGATCAACCCACGAGAAGGGCGGCCTGCGGGGCAATTCAAGGTAGACTTGAATGCGAGGTGGTGTGACTGTGGAAAGTTTCAGGCCATACACATTCCATGCTCACATGTCATCGCAGGATGTTCAAGCGCAAATCACGACTATTGGGAGTATGTGCCTGCTGTGTAAAAGTTGGAATATGTCTTCAATGTTTACCGCGAAGATTTCAGTGTGGTGCCAAACGAAGCATATTGGCCAACGTATACTGGAGTAGAGGTGTGCCACAATCAAGACATGCGAAGAAATCAATGGGGTCGTCCACAATCTACCCGCATTCGCACGGAGATGGATCTGAGGGAGGGGGAGTCGCCGTAAGAGATGTGGTCTGTGTCGGAATGAGGGTCATAGCAAGAATAAATGTCCGAACCGTGTCGGACCTTCTATGCAACAATAGAAAATTTGTATCGTTGTACCGTTTCTATATTTAATCAATGTTAAATATTTTCTATAAGTGTATTATTTATTGTTATTATTGTATTAATAAAATTAATATTTAAAATAATAACTTAAAATTAATATAATTAATTTAGCTAATTATCATAATTAATTAAATTAATATAAATTAATTTAAATATAGATTATAACATTAAAAAAAAAAATATGACTCCCCTTAAGAAGTTATGGTTAGCAAACCCGACTTCTCAAGTGCTTAAAAAAAAAATTCACTCAAATCATGTTCATAAGTCGTGAAACCTAAAAACGACTTCTCAATTAATTTCGAAACAGTGATAATTTGATATACAATTTAAAAAGGGTGGTAGTTTGAAAAATAAATATTGAAATAGTGATATATTGAAAATTTTGCCCTATGAATAGCCTTTCAAAAAAAAATAAATAGAAAACCCCTTGAGAAGTCGTGGTTAGCAAACCCGACTTCCCAAGGGAAAACAAAACAAATTTTAAAATAGCGATAGTTTGGTATATAATTTGAAAACAATGATAATTTGAAAAATAAAAAGTTAAACAGTGATATATTGATAAATTTACTTATTATTGAATGTTAGTATGAGAATTCTTTACACTAAGAGTGCATATAATGAAATCAACTAACGTAAATCCGAATGTTTCAAACAACATGTTAATGAAATCAAAAAGTTGCGATGGACGAAATTGCAACCAAACAACCAATATACAGGATGATATTTGTTAAATGAAAGGAGAATCAGACAGCACTTAGTCCACTCGATATTTAGCTTAAATTGGAAGTATCCAAATTAGTCAAATTTCATCAAGTTCTCAAATAGACAATACTGCACTCTGGGCATTATACATTGCAAACCACTAAATCACACCCAACAAAATCTTCTTTAACTACTCGCAAAATGAAAAGTATGCAGAACTGATATCATAATCAATCATCCAAATACCGTACCATATTGAGGATTATACATGGTGGAATCGACGGTTATGATCAATGAGGTAGTGGAGGAGGATGTAGATGCCAACAAGAAAAATGATGAAGAGTCCGACGAGCCGGTTAGTGGAGATATCACTCATCCATTGAAGGAAGCTATGGATCTCCTGAACAAGAGAGATCAGAAAGAGAGAATATTAGTCACAAGCGCATATATAGGTAAGAGAAAATGAGTACTGAGTCATTATCCCCATAATAAACCAACATACAACTTTACTTGCAAGTTACGATTATAATGAAATTTTTGCTTCCAGCTGTAGTAAAAAAGATCAATAATATTTTCTCTAGATGTGAATTTTGAATTGTAACGTGAGCAATTTTTTTAACGAATTTATTATTTATTATTAATAAAAAGGTTTAGTTGCACTTTTTGTCCCCTTATTATTGACCATATATGATTTTGGTCACTATAATTTTTTTGATGCATATTTGGTCTCCTTATTTTTTAAATGTTGCAAATTTAGTCATTTTATCCAATGTCTGTCAATTTTTTTAATGATCAAGATAGAGGAACCACTTCTCGAAGCTCACAAAACCTTTGGTTGAAGTTCTCCCTCATCTGGCTCTCCAATTTAACATGATTCAATGATTCTTCTATGCTATTTACTGGTTTTGTCTCTCCTTTTCGGTACCTTTTTTTAGTTCCACTATAAATCCTTTACCAAATAAGCTCAATCAGAGGCTTTATGTGCGTTGAGCAATTGTTCCTCCATGTTAATCATTGAAAAGTTGATGGATATTAGATGGAAGGATTGAATTTGCAACATTGAAAAACTTTAGGGACCAAATTTGTATCCAAAAAACTTTAGGGATCAAAATTACACATGACCAATAGTAGGGGGAACTAAAAGTAAAATTAAGGCTAATAAAAAAGAAAGGAACTTGAGCTTAAGCACAAGATGAGTTGTATTATTGTAGTATGTCAAAAATTTTGGATATTTTAAAGTTTAAATTTGAATTGGCAGCATTTATTTGGATTGATCACAATCTTCATATTGCCTACGAAAATAGTAATGACTCATTGTTATCAAATCATTTAGATTTAATTAACGTTGGAAAAATTGGTGCTAAATTAACAATAATAATAAATTCACACCAATCAAATATTGAAATAAGTCTCACAATGAACTAACACAACAACAATGAATTATAGGAAACAATTAGATAAACAATTAAATAACATAAAGCACGTAAAGTTAAACATATCGATTTTGGTTGAGACATGTAAAAATATCAGAACTAAAAGTATTTCACCTTCACTAGTAAATTGCTTGATGCAATTGGTCTCAAGGCTAATATATATCCTACAGGATATAACAGTCACTTCTTACTAACAATGCACTTAAATTAGTGAGGGCACATGAACAATTTTTGGACGCTCAAAGTAACAAAGATATAAAAATAAAAGAAGAAATAATCTTCACAATTATTTCCTAGTAAGTCCCATAAAACCAGCACAGTAAAATTATTTGGATGTCGGAGACTCCAAAGGAAAGCCCCTGCTAATTACCAAACCGGAATGAAGTGGAGAAGTCGAGAAAACACGTTCTAATTGGATTCCTTTTTTTCTGATTTTGCTTTGAGAATGCCAAGGAGGACTTTCGAAGAATTGGAATAGGAGAGTTTTTCAAGAGAAGTGGTCGAAGAGAAACTAAAAGCCAAAAACTCTGTACGTTAAAAACCAAATAATAAAGTGATAATCCATATCTAATCAAGCTACACCCAGAAAGTTAGAATAGATAATCCACATTGCTAGCTGTGGATATAGGTTAGATCGAGTTAAGTCCTAACAAGTCTGAGTCTGATTTATGTTCTAATTTTAAGACCTGAACCTGACCTATTAGCCTAAAATAGACCAATTTTTAAGGTCTGGTCTTCAAAGTCTGGCCTGACCTGGAAGCCTATTTAAAAGCCTACTTTTTAGCAAGACCTTTAAATATGCATCCACCTATAAATAGGTTATAGGACTTCACTTTTAAATATATTTGTAAGCCTCTAATGATAAAAAAGTTGGTAGGCCTATATTGATAAATAGGTCATTAGACCTTCACAAATAAATATGCAAGTAGTTCTTTGCATTTAAATGGGTCAATAAACATTTACTTTCAAATGCTATAAATATTATAAATAATATATTATAGTATTATATATTAAATTATATATTATGTACATGTGTATGTATGTTAAATAAGCCGACCTAATCGACCTAACAGGCTTTTTTCAAAGTCTTAGTCTGATTTCTTTAGCTATATAGACTTTTAAAAAAAATATTAACTTGACCTTTTTGTTAAAGGTTTTATTTTTCCCACCTCCCTAATTAATATTCCTACCTCCCATCTCCCAATTTTTCAAATTTCTTTCCTAAAATACCCTTCTCCTCACCCCTCCCTAACTTTCTTCTTCTCTCACCTCCCACAGTACCCACACTCTTCCCTTTCTTTTTTCTGCTTCTTTCTCCCGCCTCTCATCACACCCACATATTCTCTATTTATTTTCTTGAAAAATAGAAAGTGAATTTAAAAATACAGACAACATAGAATCAGAAACTTGGTCACAAATTTTCGATCTATAATGAACGAATCCTATAAAGCACTGATTGAAAAGCAGATGCAATTTAGTTCCCCGGTGAAGGAGCCATAGTCATGAGGGAAGAGTTCCCCGGTGAGAGTGTGATTGAGGTCGGGATTCTTCATCTTGAGGGAAACGTAGAGCAGAACACCATGTACCTGTTGTTGTTCCTGAACCCTTTCTCCATCTTCTTTGCTACCATCACTCCCCATTTCTTCTCCTATGGTTGTAATGGCGGGTTTTGTTTGAAGGTGCATAATAATAATAATAATAATGTATGAGATGAGAGAAATGTTTGAATAATATAATGTAATCCTATGAATTAAGCAAATAATAGTGTCACTGTGTCTGAAACGGAGAGTGATAAAACCAAAGGTTGCAACTTAAAAGAAGCACCCTATTGATTCTTCCTCCTTATCGCTACTGACACGGATGCTATGGACAGTAGACTCGTTTTTATGCAAAATTATTTTTTTTATTATTATCAAATCAATTGCACCTATTTCATTTTCTGGCCATTGCCCAATGCTTCAATAAGTGCATTCTGACATGCGGTGATGAGAGTCCCAGGGTAATCCAAAGTGGCGATGGAGAATAGGACAACACTTAACCTAAACTGTAGATTCCTTAAACTGTAATTTCAGTATTTAGCTATAGTTTCCATAATAGAAGTGAGGGAGGTGGGAGAAGAAGAAAGTGAAAGACCGAAGGGGCGAGGAGAAAGTGAAGGATATTTTAGAGGAGAAATTAAAAAAAATTGGGGAATGAGAGGTAGAAATAATAATTAAGTCGGTGAAAAAAAACAAAAGCCTTTTGTTAAATAAATTAGACTTTAAATAGGTTAAGTCATAGGTCTCAGACGAGCGACTTGACTTATTCTCATCCCTACACGTTCCTAACAAACTTGTAGACATTAAAGGGTGAGTCCAAAACCAAATCAAAAGGATAAAAAAATTTTAATATTGGACTTTAAAATAAATAATAAATAATAAAATAAAAATAATACAACTAATTCCACTTAAATTTGAGAGTAAAATTAAAGATGAAATTTGTTGCATAAAAGGCTTTGCACTGGCCCCCCGTTTGCTGTAGCTTTTTTCACAAATCTGTTTTTTCAAATAAAAAAACACTTCTAAAGTTTACATATTTGTTTGACTGAGATTTTACTAATTAAAAGGGCACACATTGAAAAAAAACTGAAATTGGACTCTTGGGTGTGTTTGGGATAACCGTTAAAATTAACTTATTTCAATAATCGATTATATGTCTAAAGCTCAATTCTAGGAGATGATAGTTACTACTATTTAATATTAATTAATAAAATGCTGTTAGCTTTATCAAAAAATAATTGATTATATGTATAATATAATCAAAATCAATTTTTGTTTAGGAATGTTTGTTAAAAAAACGATTTTAAATTTTATTTTGTTTGGATTTTATAAAAAAAAATTATATAATAAATTACAAAAAAAAAATGTATGAAGTTACTTATATAAAATAATAATATCTATTTAATATTTAGTTATACAAAGATAAAAGATAAAAATGTGATTAGTTTTAAAATAATCAAAAGTTTTTTTAAAAATAAGCTACAAACTTTTAGCTTTTTTGAAAATCATTTTTTTCTATAAAATTTTTTTTTTACTCTTTAAGCTAATTTGTCAAACATGTTATATTAATTTCAAAATAACTTAATTTAGGAAAAAGAAGCTTTTTCCAAGATAAATAATCTTTCTCAAACATGCTTTATGAGAAACTATATTTTCCAGCTTCTAAAAAAAGGCTCCCGCAAAAGATTAGAAAGAATGTGAAAAAACACTTCTTATAATTATAGTCATATACAAAATAATTTCTGTTTTACATAAAATCTATACAACCAAAATCACTTTTTTAGAATATTTTAGAATCACTTTTTTTAAGCTTAAACAAACGCACCCTTAGTTGTTACATGATTGCATCATGGTACTGACCCCTTGAAACATCATTCTTTAGATTTCTCATGTAGTAATTCTATTACCTGATGGCACTGCTTCTTGGGAAGATATCATATTAAATATCCAAAGCTCCACATAATTGACGAGCATTTTATATAGAAAGAAAAAGAATAACAAAGAATTGTAATATTCATATATACTATAGCTTCCAAGTGCATTCAAGGACAAACCATGAGGCAAGTAATTGAGATTGCACCAGCAACAGCCCTGACTTCACGAAATATGTAATTCCCAGAAGAAGATTCAGCCTGATAATCAAATATATTTACCTCCATGTTAGACAGCAACTATCACAATTTTGGACTAACGAAAAAATTAGAAGAGGGAAAGTGTGGGACTTTTTGATCAAACTAGTGTTATTTTAGAAACTATTTATCAAAATGGAGTTGTGTTGTAACAATTTATCAAAATAGGATTGTTTTATACAGCGTGAATTTTTTTATTATTTTTTTGCTGACGTGGAAGGCGCCAGTTGGACGGTAGTCATCAGACGGTAGTCATCAGACGAGTCTGATGACTGTCAGATGGGTATCAGACGGCTGATTCAGACGAGTCTCAGTGGACAAGTGACCAGCAGACGAGTGAAACAGCAGACGGGTCACAGTAGACGAGTGACCAATGAGTGTGTGACATGTGGCATTTTTATGGAAGGCGCTAGTTGGACTGGCGCCTTTCACGTCAGCAAAAAAATAATAAAAAATTCCACACCGTCTAAAACAACCATATTTTGATAAATTGTTATAAAATAATCCCATTTTAATAAATAGTTTCTAAAATAATACTAGTTCGATCAAAAAGCGGTATACATCGCCTGAAATGCTTTTGCGGCTGATTTTAAAACCAACTCGGGGATAAAGAATAATCATGTCAACCATGCCCATGAAAGAAGCTTCCTAAGGTCTATGACAATAAACAAGCATAAAATATCATATCAAAGACGCGCCACTTTTACAAATAGAATGGAATGAACTAACCAATAAAGGGAGCATACAACTCTAATCATGCCAGATGGCAACAAATGTGAATATAACCCCACACATTAAGTAGCTTTTTCCTAGATCCCCCGAGAGGAATGTGTATATATGTATATATATACCTGAATTTCTACCCAATCCAAATTTTTAAGTGATTGTCTGGGAAAAAAGGTGCAAAATCAAGGTAAAAGAATCGTTTGCACCTCACAAGCCACTTGTTAAAGGAAGCATGCCAATTTTTCCAAAAGCCTTCAAGGTTGTGGCAATTATTAATACATTTAGCCATATTCTCTGGAGCTTCAATTCCGTTTATATACAACACATGATTCCAAAGTAATGACTTTCTTCACATGTGTACTTGAACATATATGCTAGATAATTAAATAGCAAGTAACATACCAGTGACAAGAAGTGGAAAAAGCGCCGGATCAGTAAAATTTATTTTAGCCCCATGAAGTTCAAGACCTGAAACAATAAATAAAAGAGAATGACAAGGCATTACGCTGAAATACTATGGAACATTTAGTTTTCATGATACAACCACCACCACCTTGTCTTATCCCACTAGGTGCGGTTGGCTACATGGTTCGGTTGGTGTCAATCATGTCATTAGTGAACATGAATCCTCTTACCCCATACCCGATGATCAACATGCCCCATAGGATACAATTGCTTTCACAAACCACTAATTGATGAAGAAATTATTTCAGCTACCAAAGGATAAAACTGGATTAAGAAATGAAATATAGCACATGGTGTTTTCATGAGTACTGAAGTACTCATCTATTAGCAAAGGTATTATAATAGAATAGATGTGTCATTAATTCCATAAGGAGAAGACTCAATACCCCACGGAAACCATTGAGGGTCACATTTCTGACTGAATTAGTATTTTGAGGAACATCTAGCTGAAAAAACATTAGAACCAGTACCATCAACAAAACAGAGACTCAAACAACCATTCAGAAACACTTGATAACAACTAATGACACAAGAAGCATTAACGAAGAAAAAGGAAAAAAAAAATTGATTATAGCTCAAAAGTACCAGTTTGATTGTATAGAAAATTCATGTTATATTTACACTTACAATTGTTGATTAATTTATCAATTTTCCAGACAATAGCAAATTTGGTTTCTTTTCCAGTGCAAGATTAGTCAACAGGTCAACAGCTACATGACAAAATGTGTACTAGATATTTGATACTGCAAGAGTTTCAAGCGATGCAACCAATGCCTAGTAAACATCACACTTGACTGCTTATGAAAAATCAGGACAGCCTCATATAGTAGGTTTTACCTAGAGAAAATAAATGCAACAAGGATGTTCCTAAACCATAATCAAATCTGTAGAAACATACAAACACAACAACCTAATTAAACAAGCGAAGGCTATATTACTAAAAACAGCCTTTTGTAATTGTTAACTGAAGCATTCAATACAATATTATTTAAATAATAATCAAGCATAATTCTACATTCTACATGATGCTAAAAAATGTATGCCTTTGAGGAAATATCAACCTCTTCAGTAATAAAGTTTCAAAAGTATTTGTCCCTGGCATTATTAAATTGTCATCACCAGAATAATATCAAATTTAGAGAGACTGTAGAGTAGAAACTTATATTCAGAACAAACAAGTACCATATTCAAAAGGAAATTAATACGTCACAATTAAAACGAGAATCTTTATTTGTTCAATGATAATAAAATCAAAGCTTATCATGCGCAAAACAACTGTCACAAACAACTACACTTAAATATAAAAAACATTTATTAAGTAATTGTTATTGTCATATTACACAATGGTATGCAAAATGAGAATACAAAGGCATGCATATATAATTCGTGAAATCCAAAATAGGATAGATTTTCAAAATGTATATATGACCAAATTTTAATACTCTGGCTCATAAGTGTTGTAAATAATAAATCATTGTAACTTGAAACCAGTTTCAAAGTCAAGAATGACCGAGTTAGCAGAATTTCATATGTATGCTGGCGATGGATGAGAATAGTTCCACCAACAGATGAGAAAATAGAAGACGGAAAAAATATATAAGGACCATGGATTATTCTGACTTTAGATATTCTTGGAACTCAAACAAATACCAAAATTGAAACATATTTACCACCTAAAGGTGCCCCAGTAATCGTCCAATAATGCTCATTGTTTCTTGCAATGTAAATACACAATCTAAGTGGGAATAGAATTACTTCTACCATAAAATGTATCAATACAATCAATCTGACACATTTTACAAAATATAGAGAATGAATATCCTTCATAATGCAATTATGGAGAAGAAGAAATATGTTGTAACTCCAAACTATAAGTGGAAAGTACTTTTTCTATGCAAATATCTTAAGAAACATAACTTTAGCCATACATGACAACTGTGGTAAGTGATAAACATGGTAATTAAATGCTAAAGATTAACCAAAACATTATCTATTTAGGAACATCGGGATTATAGTTGTGGATACTTGACTATTAGAAAAAAGGTCAAAGCATCATAACTCGTAAGTGCATTTATTTGGCCTTGAAAAATTTAAGAAACATTTCATATTTTGGCCATTCTTATCCCTTCAAAAACAAAATCTGTCGAAATATCATGCCCAAATCAACCTACATAATGAGACCATTCTATTGATACCCTTGTAATCCATATTCTTTATTAGATACATGTTCCTTCCACAATGAATTGCTGAATGACAATTCTCTCACTCCACAAAACTCTGGATGGAGATTGCATTCTTTAAAGCTATCCTTCAAACATCAAACTATGTGGCGAAATAAAATCCACAAAGCCTGGAAAAATTTCCTAGTTACTACAGATCTCAGAACTAAAGCAGCCTGGGGACAAAAGTTTTGATGAAAAAAACTAGAGTTGTTATGACATGATAAGTATAAATTAACACTTAAAACCAACAATATTACACTTTCCAGGTACAAAAAATTGTAATACCTATTCATTGTTTCATTCCACGCACCATTACAAGAAGAAAATTTAACAGTAGCTATTGATAAGACAAATATAATGGTGCAAAGTGAAAGGAGCACGAAGTTATAGTGGATAACGTAAAGAATGCCAACAGTGAAAGAAAGAAGATTAAATGTACAACATCAAAATAAACCGTACCATGCTCCATCCAAATATGATAGGTAGGCCAAGGAAAATAAAAGCCAGAAAATGGACATTCCCCTCACTTTTATATTAAAAAAAGCCCTCATCATGTTGTCCAGCAGAGTGAAAATTCCAAAGACAAGAGTAAGAACAGGTATATTTCCTCGAAAGTTCCTCCACTGAGCATCTGAGACATCCTTTATATAAAACGGAACAGGGTGTCCATTTGATTAGCAAAACAAAAAGAAAAAAAAAATGCATGTTCGACATAACCAACTACTGAAATACTAACACATAAAATGGTCATAATGATAGAAAAAGCACAATCATACATTGAGATCAGGACGTCCCTGAAATTTTGGGTGTCCTGTATGAATTATAAAATTGATACCCTATTTTAAGTCATATATATTGATTATCAAATACATATAGCTTTCAAAATAAAAGAGGTATAAAAAACTAATCATTAATTATTTTAATATAACCTCAAGTGAAATAAATTATCAT
Organism: Ammopiptanthus mongolicus; assembly: GCA_039655645.1. NCBI lineage: Eukaryota > Viridiplantae > Streptophyta > Magnoliopsida > Fabales > Fabaceae > Ammopiptanthus > Ammopiptanthus mongolicus. The sequence continues at coordinate 66,686,915 of CM077351.1, read as the reverse complement.
AGAAGAAAAGTTAAAGATTACATCAACATTAAAACACTCAAACCAAACCAAAACTGCAATAGAATTATTGCAAAAGTAGAGTTATACATGTCTCTATTAATCCGAACACGTAGCAATCTGAGTAGCATCCCACACCAACATCATCCTCCGATAGCACATGAATCACAAGGGCTAAAGAAAGAAAGTGATGCCTTCCTAATCTTTGAATATCATCCTCCTTGCATTTTTTGCTGCAAAATCATTAATAATCTGTTCATAATCAAGATTATGTAAACAATCATTTTCAATAGAAATCAAGGTAAGACTATTTAATCTAGTTTGCGACATTATAGATCGCAAATAAGATTTTAGCAATTTCAATTTTGAAAAACTCCTCTCAGCAGATGCAACGGTAACGGGAATAGTTAATATTATTCTATAAGCTATGCATGAATTAGGAAAATAATTAAATGTCTGTTAATTATATAATTTTTTATTTTTAAAATGTATATATATATATACACTAAGTAAAAAAAAAAATAAATTTGGTGCCTCTAAAAAATGGGGTCCTGTGCAGTCGCACATCCGGCACACCCTCAGGGCCACCCCTGATTGAGATGATGGCGTATGAGCCATCCCAAACACAAACTGAATAGTCTCCGATAATGATGGGAGGCCAATACACGAGCCTCTCACCTGGTAAGGTATTAGGAGGGGTAAATGTACGCACAGCTTTATCTCGCAAGCAGAAAGGTTGTTTTCAAGATTTAATTCACTTCCAAGTCATAAGGCAGCAACCGAATAGTCTCTGGTAATAATAATCTATGAAAATCAAAAATCAAAGCACACAATGCTCACCAATTAAGCAGATGACATGAGAATAACCAACAGAAAACACAATTAAATTATAAGGGTGTAGGATCTGAAACGAGATGTACAACGAAAGAGTTGAAGGGAACGGTGGAAGATGATAACATAGAAAACTAATGGGCTAATTGACCAAAGTAGCCCATTTTTAAAAACTATTTACCAATATAACCTTGTTTTGAAACTATTTACCAAACTAACCCACTTTTCGCCAACGTGGCATTTTTTATTAATTTTTTCTATGACACCAAAGACGCTACTTTGACTGGCGTTTTTGGAAAACGCTAGTTGCAGTAGCGTCTTCCCCATCTTTCCCCCTGCCCAGAGCGCGCCACGTGGCTGCCTGGGCAGGACCTGTCTCCCCACTTGCAGCATTCTTTGACCCGTCTGACCACCATTCCCTCCACTCATCAAACCCACCCGTCTGATCTCTCTATCTTTCTCTCTTCTTCACACACACAAACACACCCAGATCTTCTTCTTCTTCTTCTTCTTCTTCTTCTTCTTCTTCTTCTACAATACAATATTGTTGATCTCCTCACACCCTTTCTCACACAGATACTCTCTTTCACTACGTATTATCAACCTCAACCAACTCTCCTACTTTGCTTCCTCCGTTTCTCTACTTTTTCTTAAGCTCAACCATCTCTACCACTTTGCTGTTGCAGGTATTTATATTATTAATTTTTTTAATTTAATTAGTGCTATTATTGTGGCAGATTTTATCTTCAAATGCTGTTGGATTAATTTAATTATTTATGATATTTAGCTAAATTAATTATATTAATAAATTATATTAATTTTAAATTATTAATTTTATTAATACAATAAAAACAATAAATAATACACTAAGCAGAGAAGTGAAACATCAGACGAGTGATCAGCAGCTGTTTCACTCGTCTGCCTATCACCTGTCTGATGCTTTAGACGGGTGAAGCATCAGACAGGTGATAGGCAGACGAGTGAAACAGCTGCTGATCACTCGTCTGATGTTTCACTCGTCTGCTGCTTAGACGGGTGAAACATTAGACAGGTGAGCAGCTGTTTCACTCGTCTGCTGCTTAGACGGGTGAAACATCAGACAGGTGATAGGCAGACGAGTGAAACAGCTGCTGATCACTCGTCTGATGTTTCACTCGTCTGCTGCTTAGACGGGTGAAACATCAGACAGGTGAGCAGCTGTTTCACTCGTCTGCTGCTTAGACGAGTGAAACATCAGACAGGTGATCAGCAGCTGTTTCACTCGTCTGCCTATCACCTGTCTGATGTTTCACCCGTCTAAGCAGCAGACGAGTGAAACATCAGACGAGTGATTAGCACATGTTTCACTCGTCTGCCTATCACCTGTCTGATGCTTCACCCGTCTAAAGCATCAGACAGGTGATAGGCAGACGAGTGAAACACCTGCTCACCTGTCTGATGTTTCACCCGTCTAAGCAGCAGACGAGTGAAACATCAGACGAGTGATCAGCAGCTGTTTCACTCGTCTGCCTATCACCTGTCTGATGCTTTAGACGGGTGAAACATCTGGCTATCACTAGTTTGATGTTTCACTCGTCTATCACTAGTGTATTATCTATTGCTATTATTGTATTAATAAAATTAATAATTTAAATAATAATTTAAAATTAATATAATTTACTATTTTGTTATTAGCATTATTAATATTAGTTTTGTTGTTGTTAATGTTAGTTGTTGTTGTTTTCAATGTTTTCATTACCAATAATATAATTAGTATTATTAATCATGTATTTTTTCCGCTATGTTAGGTAAAATGGCGGCAAGTTCCTCTTCACAGCAGCCACATGTGATTAATCCTGGTCCGGAGACGATTCTCTATTGGGATTGCAAGAATATCATGTTTCCCAGTATGTATGGAACGGTGTGGCTGATCGTTTATTGAAGGTAAGGCGAGCTACACAGTTTCAGGACCGGGTCGGAGATGTTCCCGAGGCCATAAAGATATATCTTGAGCAAGCAGGTTTCTTGGGGGTGGCACAACTTGGATCATCCCGTGTGGATCATGCACTATTGAGTGCTTTGGTAGAGCGGTGGAGGCCAGAGACTCATACCTTCCACATGGCATGTGGAGAATGTACTATAACTCTACAGGATGTGGCGATCCTGCTTGGCCTACGCATAGATGGGATGGCGATTGTTGGTTGCACTTATGGTAATTGGATAGGATATGTGGGGTTTATGTTAGGTGTCGAGCCACGCCCCCAAGATTTGAACGGAGCTCGGTTAAGTATGTCATGGTTGGAAGAACGGTTTGATAATGTGGACGTTGACATGCTGGACATACAGGGTAGGATTAAATATACAAGAGCTTATATACTGAGGCTTTTTGGTGGATTGATGTTCACCGATCACTCCAGCAGGTACGTACCATTGAGGTATCTGACACTGTTAGAGGACTTTGCTATAACCGGTCAGTATAGTTGGGGTTCAGCTGTGTTAAGTTATCTTTACCGTGAGCTTTGCAAGTCCACCGATTATGAGAAAAAGGAGATTGCTGGGGTGACTCCATTGATTCAGCTGTGGGCATGGGAAAGGTTTCCATTCATTGCACCGTCCATCCCAAATGATGATCGACCACATGGATCACCATATGGTGCACGGTGAGCAACATTTTATCTGCTTATGTGTAATAAATTATAACGTTTAATCATGATACTTGTTGAATAAATTAAGTAGTAAAATATTGTTATATTTAGGTGGCTGAACAACAGGAACTATTCAAGACAAAACAAAAGGGTGCGGTGGTTTTTCAAACGAGTAGATAAAAAAACTCGAGGGAAGGAAAAGGAAAATAACGAGGGAACACTGTAACTCACCTCATTTTCTCTCGCCTCTTCTCCCTCACTCCCTCGCCTCTTCTCCCTCGTCTCTGGCGTCTCTCTCAGCCTCGTCTCTCAACCTCGTCTCCCTCTTCTCTCTGTCCATTTCCGCTCTCAGCCTCGTCTCCCTCGGTCTCAACCCTTCTCCCTCGGTTTCCCTCCTACTCAACCTTGTGGTGGCCCGTTCTCCCTCCACGGTCCCAATCTTCTCTCCCCTCGTCTCCCTCGTTCTCCCCTCTTGTGTCTCTCCCGCCAGCTCCCCTCCTTCTCACCCACGAGAGTGAGGTATAAGATGCTTGGGGTTGTGTAGTTCCAGCTACCGTGACAAAATCGAGGTACCTGCGCACACTTAGCATTGCTCGTAGTTGCTCATCCCTTTGAGGTTAGCATTGGTAAATTTATAGAGCAATTCTTTTTTCCTTTCTCTTTATGTGGAATGTAAATCTGTGTTGAACTAATTTGCAATGGGTAATGGTCAATGGGTAATAGTTGTATTTTTGTTGTGATTTTTAAATTTACAACCTTATTCGATGCAATAAGCTTCTAAATCCCTATTATAGTAACATAACCTATAATAGATCTAATTGGGTTATTTTGTGCAGTGTTGGTGTGGCACCGACAATTGAAAATTCATGGATAGTTCAAATAATTTCGTGGATTGCAGTAGTGTTGATGCTGAATCTATTGGAGTTGACAATAATAATGATGATCACGCAAGTTGGGTGCCTGCAACAGGGATGTGTTTTTCTTGCATAGATGAGGCTAAAACATTTTATGGAGAGTACGCTTCAAGAAAGGGTTTTGGGTGGAAGATTAGAACATCAAAAAAAGGAGATGATGGGAACCTCTGCTACTTAATTCTAGCATGCTCAAGAGGAGGGTCTCGTGTGTTGAAAATTTCATGTACGTTGAAGACACTTCCGACTAAGGCGCAAAATTGTCCTGCAAAGATTATTATTAAGTTGGATGAAGATGGACTATGGTACGTTACAAAATTTGAACCCAACCATTCTCACGAGGTCAGCCCTACAAAGGCAAGGTTATTCAAGGCTAACAAGAAAATCAACCTCCATGTAAAGAGAACAATTCAAATCAATGATGAAGCAAGAATGAGGTTCAATAAAACTTTCCAATCTCTTCTTACAGATGTAGGAGGGCATGGAAATATACCATTTTGTGAAAGAGACGTGAGGAATTATGTCCACAAAGAAAGGCACGCGATGAGAAAAGTTGACGATGTCCAGGCCTTGATAAGTTATTTTTGCCAAATCAGGAACAAAATACAATATTTCAATTTTAGTGACACAGATAATAAAGTTGATAACATAATCATGTTTGATGATTATATGCCACTTGTCCACTTATACAAGTTAACATGAAAAAATATATTTAAACAAACATCAACACCGTAAATATATATATGTCTTGAGTTTCATTGTCTACAAAGTCAGCAAATAAATATATGTTTGTAGTTTCATTATTTACACGATATATTTTAACACAATATATTTAATGTCAAAGCTGCATATATATGTCCAGGAAATATTATACTATATTTTTATTACAAGAACTTACCCGCCTACGTCTATGTTTAGAGTTGTTTGATTTTTAACCTGTGTCAAATTGTTAAGACATGTAACTGATTCAGTAATTCTTATAAAGGACTGTAATTTTTTAAAAAAAATTATGATAAAATGGGAAGCGTCGGTAAACTTTACTCAGAAAATATGAACTCAATCATTGAAGGAGAGATGATATTGTACTGGATCGGGAAATGTCACTTCACATAAAGAATGGAGGAGGTTGCTATCAAGGTTTGAAAGTTAAGGTGGACATAGATGCTTTTGTCATATTCCTTCTTTTGTTGTAAAAGTTAAGTGTTCTCACCTGGCATGTAATGGGTCAAAGACATTAAAAACCTTTTAGTCATATGTTTCATTTTCTTCAATGAGGGCGTCTATCCAGCACCGAGGTGAGTTGTGGAGGAGTATATATTTTGTTACAAGAAAATGTTGATTTGGAATTTTTGATCAATTATTAAAATGAAAATTTGTAACCAATTAACCCGATATTTTTCTCATTCCTTTCCATGCTACCAATCATCCTTCGCGACCAACTACTCCACCGCCACAATCATCCACTCTAGCTGCCCAAGAATGGGTTGTGGTACGTATCGGAAAAAAATCAAGTCTCACATTGACTAGAGATAGAGTCTCATAAAAGTTTATAAAACTTGGGCAATCCTCACCTCTTGAGCTGGCTTTTGGTGTTGAGTTAGGTCCAAATCTAATATGGTATCAAAGCTTATCCTAGATCCATTAAAGGACCGCCCACCATATTATCCACGCACCAAGCCCAATAGTGCTGGACATGAAGGGGTGTATTGGGAAAAATCTAAATCCCACATTGACTAGAGATAGAGCCTCATAAGAGCTTATAAAGCTTAGTCAATCCTCACCTCTTGAGTTAGCTTTTGGGATTGAGTTAGGCCCAAATCTAATAGTACGTGAGCCAACCCGACTCACCATGGATTCATAGAAATTGGATTAAGTTCTAACCAGATTCATTTATGTGAGCTGGGTTGGCTCATGAGTTATAGAAAAGAAAAACTTTCTTCCTATCTCATCCCATGAGCAACCCATAAACCGTAACCAACAAATTTAGTCAAGCAAGATCATAAATGCAATACCAAATTTGTCCCGACCATGGACCACCGCAAATTTATCTCATCACTCAGTCTCGTGCTACCCACTTACCTCAGCTACCACCCTTCCCTTCCCCCAATGACAACAACCAACCTTACCACCATCTGTCCCCTGATCTCCATCAGAACTTTCCAATCATAACCTTTCCCTTTTCCCTGCCAGTACAACCGTTGGCGGCCAAACTCCTACCAATTGCGAACCATAACATAGTTCATTCCTCCACTACAACACTGGGGTTGGGGTGGTGATGATGGCAACGAGGGATATGCAGGGGGAGTATAGAAGTATAGCGTAGGAGAGTAGGGGAAGTGGTGAGTGTGGGAGGAGACTAAGATAGTGAGAGGTTTGAGCCTTTGAGGGAATAACAACTTTAGTTTTGATTAATGATTTAGTTTTTTTTTTGTTTTTTATATATATTTTGAATTTTTAAATTTTTAACATTTTTTAAGTTAAAAGGACCTACCTGTTTAACCCACCAACTCACTAGGATTGAGCTGAGGTGGCTAGAATTTGGCTGACCACTAAAGTAAGCTAACTCGGTCTGGCTCACTTTATGAGCAAACTATGGTGATCTAACCTTAGTGAGATAGGTTGGCCCGTTTTGACAACTCTATCCACCAGTCACCACGCATGCACCATCACCAATCATCAATCTAGGTCGAATAGTGCACAAAGAGCCACAATGGTTGGACAAGGGAAGGGTGGCATCGCTGGCTATCTATGATGACAGAGATGGAGGCAAGGTGTGATAGCTTGGAGGCTATTGGGCATAGGAGAGATCTTGACGCTCAACAACGAGGCATCTAGAGCAGTGGAGCGTGTGGGTTCATGGGTTGATGGCAACGGTGGTGTCATGACAGAATTAGGTCGCTCACCGTTAATTAAAGTTGATAATTTGAGCTGGCCCATCCCATTCGGGCTAGCCTGTGACGGGTTCGCATTGCATTATGTAACATAAATAAATTTTTTATTATATTTTTTAAAATATTGTCCGGACCAGTGGATTGGTCCGAACCCCAAGGGCCAGCCCATGTCGGGCCAACGAATCTTCTAATCAGGTCTAACTAAAAATATTTTGGACTGAAATTTTGTTAACCCAACTCACGCTTTATATCAGGCTAATCGGGCTAGACCTATTTTAACATCCCTACCGTTAATGGCAAAGGTCCTGACACATGATGAGTTCTATTGCGGAATGGTGGAAAGATTAGATCTATGGTGGTCCATCGTCGTTGAGGTCTAGATACCTAGGTTGTTGCAATAGGTGATATATGGGGACACAATGGTGTTTGGCTTGATGAGGCGGCTCATGCTTCAGCTCCTTGTTGACGATGGAAAGCACGACTAGCGTGATTTCACCGATGGTTTCTATTAGTTGTGGTCATGGTTCCAAACTACAGTGGATATTGGTCAGAGGTTTTGCTGCAAGAGACGAAATGGTAACAACTTGATGATGGTGCCTACACTACCACCAGCGAGCTTCCTCAAGTCAGATCAGCATAAGATTGGAACAAAGTAAACAATCACCCTTGTTTCTCTTTCTCTCATCCTATACACTCTATCTCCTCTTTGGTGCATGGTCATCAAGGAACTTGTTCCATATTTGAACCCAAATTCCTCAACCAACCCCAACATGGCAAGACATGTTCTAATTTGCATCTATTTAAAACCCACAACCCCACCTGCCACCCACCTTACCCCAGTGTGCTACTAGTGATCGCTTTACACCATGCCACAAGATGCGTCTCTGTGTCAGGTCCTGGCCTGTAACTAGCCATAAACAAAGGCAATAGCTCTATATAACAAATCATAGAAATCCACCATAAATCACCGCCCCCTTGTGCAATAGAAAGTTTGATAGAAAAATGTTAACAATACACTCTTTTCAATACTTCCTCTCATACACACTCTTTCTTATTGATAAATTATTATAAGTGGATCCAACCCAATAAAAGCATATATTGGAGAAAGTATTGTAAAATGTGTGTTACCTTGCTTATTTTGATAACACTACCATCCCTATTCAGTTATGGAAATACTATTTCAGGTTCATTGCATATTTTCAAATTCACATTTGTACTCAAATTTAAATTTGGAAATTTAGATAGTTCTACATCAAATCTATAGGCATGGTGGAAAAGGAAAATTAAGCAAGAGAATATTTGCGAAAATTGAATATGACCAATTTTTATATATTAAAAAATTAAAGTCATCCATTTTTAACTTGAGTTATTCTCTAAATCATCTATTTTATGGGTGTGCCATGTGACATTTAAGTACATCTCAAAATTTGTGTACATATTTTTTGATTTATTTCTTTTCACTTCATATAAATATAAATAATTACAAAATCAGCTTACTTTATTTTCTCCATTTAACTATTTTTTTTAGGATAAATATTTTCAATTACTAATACTAATTTCAAAAGTATGTATTAATTGTCTAATAATACTTATTTCCAGATTTTTTACCACTAAATTTCTAGTAATTATTCACTCCTAATCATGCTAACGAGTGTCCTAAGGGCACTCTTTAAGGAAATAAAAAAAATAACTTTGCATTGAAAAACTAATTATATCATTTCTTCAAGTATTGGGCTTGTTTGATTGTGTTTTGGTTTTTACTTTTTGAAAATTATTTTATAAATCAACTTTTAAAAACTATTTTTAAGAAGAAAATAATAAAAAATATGTTTGGTAATCCTATTTTGAAAACTGTTTTAGAGATGAGAAAATAAAAAAAATGTTTGATAAATTTGTTGTGAAAACATGTTTTGAAAACAAATTAATAGAAAATTTATTTGATTGTATTTTAACTTATCATCATAATTTTCTTGAATCAAAGGGAAAAAAATTGATATTATTTTTCAAAAATAATATAAATAAGTCTGAAATCATTTTCTTTCAAACTCATTATAATAAAGTTACATGATGAAAATAGTTGGCGTATGAGCAGAGGTTTGCGCTTCAATTTTTATATATTATTATAAGAATAAAAGTCCAAATCGGTCCTTGATAAAAAAAAATGGTGACATTTTGATCCCTGAGAAATGAAAATACCAATTTGGCCCTCAAGAATATAAAATGTGTGTCAAATTGATCATTTTTAAGGTAACTTTGAGAAACATTTTAGTCCCTGTCAGGGACTATTTTGATCCGTATTTTATATTCTTGACGATCAAATTGATATTTTTCATTTTTCAGTGACCAAAATGTCGCCATAATTTTTTGTTGAGGAAGAATTCGGATCTTTACTCTTATTATAAATTATAAATATAAAATATAATAGATACTTTATTAGTAGATATGAAAATAGTTGATGTATGAAAATAGTTTGACCTATGAACAATTTTTATTTTTATTTACAATCATGCCATTAATGAAAAATAACTATTGTCCAAGTGTTTTTAGTTTTTGCAATTGAAAACAAAAATATAAAAGAAAAACAACCTCCCGTTATTTCTATTTTTTAGTTTTTTAAAACTGAAAACAGAAATAAATTTTGAAAATTAGTAATATAAAAACTTTCTCCAAACAAATTTTTTTTTTAAATTTTTAAAAACTAAAAACATTGTTTGAAAATAGAAATCAAACAAATCCTACATCAATTTCCAATAAAAATTTATTTTCTTGCTTTCTTAAACGTGAGTCATTCTTGAGGATTTGGATTCAGTATCTTGGGCACGGGAAAGGCACCATGCCTTTTCCCTCTTCTAAACCATCGGATCAATCTGACGGCTGATAAGGTGTCAGTGTCCTTCGCTTAATTTTTTTTTTAAAAAATGTTGAAAACTGAACTCAAACATAGAAAAGAAATCGGGACCATAACCCGTTTCATTCCTTCTTCTTCTGGCTCCAGATTCTTCTCCGTCGCCACCGCGTGATATGACCGCCCCAAGCCGCTCCCTCTCCCTGTATGACCCACCCAGTTCCCCCATCGATATGAATTTTGCCGTCGCTCAAGCCCCGCCTCCCTCCCTCTTTCGGATCCGCCGTCGTCTGCCGCAGCAGCCCTGCCAGCAATGGGATATAATCTGGTGAAGATTCCCTCAAATTGTTCTCTATATGATTGTGCGAACTCAGATGATTTTGAAGCCCATTTATTCATTTCAGAAATGTTATTTTGACACCCTGTTTCGACACCTACGGTTGACACCGTATGGTGTACAGGGTCAAATACAAAACAAAAGGGTGCAGTGGTTTTTCAAACGAGTAGATAAAAAAACTCGAGGGAAGGAAAAGGAAAATAACGAGGGAACACTGTAACTCACCTCATTTTTCCTCGCCTCTTCTCCTTCGTCTCTGACGTCTCTCTCAGCCTCGTCTCTCAACCTCGTCTCCCTCCTCTCTCTGTCCATTTCCGCTCTCAACCTCGTCTCCCTCGGTCTCAACCCTTCTCCCTCGTTCTCCCTCCTACTCAACCTCGCGGTGGCCCGTTCTCCCTCCACGGTCCCAATCTTCTCCCCCCTCGTCTCCCTCGTTCTCACACGTCGTCTCTGAACGACCTCATGGTGCCATTGTTGAAGACGGTGGTCTGTCTCTTTCCGCTTCCTCAGGCGCTCCGAACCCAAGCTGTCTCTTCCCCTTTCCTCACACGGTGAAATACGGTGGTGTGCCCAAGCTTCTTTAGCTCCTGCGCTGCCTCTGAACGGTGGTGCCATTGTTGGAGACGGTGGTGATGAGAACGATGGCAACGAGCTTCCTGGAAGGCTTGAAGCAAGGTATTTTTTTGAGGACTGAAGATTGTGGTTTATTTTCATTGGTTGAATGGTTGGGATTTGGGAAGTGGGGTTGTTTCAGTTACTTCTATATTTGATAATAACATGGTCACTTATCTGGGAAGTGAGGTTGTTGGTTTTTGATAGATAATGTGGATTTGACTGTGAAAATGTTGTTTGAAATGAAAAAAATAGCTCATTTTGTAGCTATAATTTTCTATCTCACTGTCACTACTCTCACTGTGCTTGTGGAACTAGTCAATGAACCCAAATTAACAGCTGAATCTGGACCTGAAATCAGAATTTACTAAGCCCTACAAGATAGAAGGTAGGTTTATATGCTGAAAGAGCACACGACAGTGAACTCAACATAATGTGTAGTACTTAGAGATGCCTCTTCTACTAATTGCTAATTGCTATAAAGCTGCAGCATAAAAGGTTTGAAAGGAAGATTTAGATCAATTTTTGAAAGAGTATACTATTTCTGTGTATGCACTTTTTCTGAACTCAAACTTTTATCTTCTTTCACCCTTCTTTTCCAAAATCAAAACCCCAGTTAATCATAATACAACCATAAACAATTCTTTTCTTTTACTGAAAATGGAATTTGGCTTTTGAATTGCTTTATCTCTTAGTTGTTTTAGTTCAAATAGCGTGGATATATACATGTTGGACCGATTTGGTGCAATTCACTTTTCAATTTGATATGTCCATATTGGATTTTTTGCTGGAATTGTGTACTTTGTTGGTATGGTTGTTGACATCATGTATTTCTTAAATTTGCATGTGCTCTGGTTCAAGAATGGAAGGAACAAATGTAAGGAATATATTAACTATTTGCATTTGCATGAATGTAATCGATTTATTAATGACATGAACTTTATTGATACTTCACAGATACGTTTGAGGCATGCATGTGCACCAAAATGGTTGCTTCAAGTTAATGAGAAGCTAACACATGAACATAAAAATCAAATTGAGGTCACCCCATTCAAGTGGGTTCTAAACAGTCCCACTAAATTGGAAATTTCTGGTAACCTGTTACATGAACTAGTGACTAGATGGGATGAGCGGAGCGGGGGTTTTAGAGTTAGGGGCAGGGTGGTTCCTTTTATGCCAATTGATGTTTGCCTTGCAATAGGACTCCCCGTGGTTGGTGGTGAGCGGGTGCCTGTTGATGACGATGTTAACTGTTATACATCATCTTTGTTCGGAGAGTCTAAGGTAACCATTGATGAAATTTTACTGAGGCTTGATTTGTTTGAGGAGGAAGTGGGTGATTTTTGTAGGATGTACATTCTCCTTGCATTTGGAGAGTTTTACTTTCCAAGATCAGGGAGACTGTTATTTAGTGGCTGTATTAAATTGCTAGATGACCTAGAGTCCTTAAATAGCTTCAATTGGGATCTAGCGGTTTATGATTTCTTGGTTGATAGTTTGACCAAAACTGCTCGTGCTGTCAAAGAGGGGAAAAATCTTAGCCACATACATATATGTGGATGTGCAGCTATCCTGCAGGTATTTATTTGGTCATGTGTTATAGCAACATCAATCATTCTTTTTACATAAATTTACAGGTATTATGTATGTTATTCTTTGTTGCAGATCTGGGCCATGAACCAACTGTCGGTGGGGGAAACACCTAGCAATCCTGTTGGGTTTCCTTTCCCACGGTTTTTGAACTGGCAAATTCTGCAGTTGACCAAAAAAAGAATAAAGGAAGCATTTGAAAAAAACTTGGTAAGTATCGACGTCAGTTGTTTGTAAAACATGTTGAAATTCAAATATAACGTGTATTCGATGTGATTCTTGTGTTAGCAGGTAACTCTAGGGGTAACCGCAACAAATGAGGAGCTTAAGTTTCAAATGGTCAAGGATGCCTTGCATCAAGCTGAAGGCCATTTTGTGGGTATTACCGAGTATCAGCAATTCGTGGTGGAGTTGAGGCAGTGCTGAGAGAGGATTGCGAGTCTTGAGGAAGAAGTTAGGGTGCTTAAAGATGCAGAGCTTCAACGCCAATCAATGGTCGAGCCGCCCAATACAGATAAGGGAGGTTCTTTTCATGCATCTCCCGTGTGTCAATCTCCTCACACTAATATTTTTGCTAGTGTGGAAGGATGTTCGGATGTTGAAAGAGGCACGTGGTTACTAAACGAGCATTAATTTTCCATTTTTGTTTTTCAAGTGTTTGTGCTCGTTGCCTTGATGAAAGCACATTGATAAACTTTTCTATGCATGTGAATTATTGCTAAGCACTCCTCAAGAGTATGCTGGTTATGGTGTTAATGATCCTACGACAGTTATGGTTGGTGGGCTAGAGGAAATAAACAATGAAGATGGTGTTGGTAAGTACTGTATGTTAGAGGAACATAACATTATGGTTGGTGTCTTACATTGGATTCTGTTTGAACCACGGGTTTGCGTAAGGCTGCTTGCTTAATTTTTACTAGGAACACTGTAGAAATTGGAATTGTCAATGTTATTAAGCTTTATGCATATTGCAACTTTGTGAACACCTCATTCTGACCGGATCCTTTTTTTACTTAAATGTACCAAAAAAAAATGGAAAAGAGTCAAGATCATAAAAAAGTTTTTTTTTTTTTTATAGAAATCCCAAAAAAAATGATAAAAGGAAAAATCACAAAAATATTTTGAGCTTCATTTATTTATTTTTGCTTGCATTTAAAATATAGAAAAAATCTAAAAATAAGATATAAATCACAAAAATATTTTAATTTCTTGTTAACGCAGTTTCTTTTATAGATAAAGAAATAAAAATGAAACATTTTGTTATTTTTAAGTTGTGTCTTGTTTATAATACTAATAAAAATAAATAAATAAATAAAAATAAAAATAAAAATAAAAATAGAAATAAAAAAATAAGAAGAAAAAATGTCTTTGGGCCAATAAACCAAGTTTCAGCCCATATCCTTGCTCCAGAACCCATTTCCCTTGCTCCATAACCCGTCTATCTCCATAACCCGTCTATCTCCTCCCATAACATAACCCGTCTATCTCCTCCCATAACCCGTCTATCTCCTCCATAACCCGTCTATCTCCATCACCCGTCTCTCTCCTCCATAACCCGTCTATCTCCATAACTCGTCTATCTCCTCCATAACCCGTCTATCTCCTCCCATAACCCGTCTCTCCTCCCTCTCAAGAAAAAACCCTAGCCGCAGCCCTCTCTCTCTTTCCCCCGTTCTTTCCTTTTCCTCTTCCCCTCCATCAATCTCTCCTCATCACCCCTCTTTCCTTTCTCAAACCTAGCCGCACAGCAACTCTCCCCTCTCTTCTTTGTTTTGACCAAATCATGGTTGATTTCTTTCCTTTCTAGATCCCTCTTTGTATCACAATCAGATGCGGATCTCCATCTCCGAAGGTTGCGCGCCCAAATCGCAAGGAATCTCGCGAAATCTCTTAGTCTAAGCAAGGTAAGTATCAATCCCATCTATTTCCCCTTCAAATCATGAAGATTGATTTCAGTTTTGGTTGATTGGCAGGAGAGAGAGGCGTAGGGTTTTCGCCTATATAACTGGGAAAAAAGGCAACAGAGGAGGGGGATAAACAGAGAGGGAGCCAGAGAGGGAAAAGGGGGGAGACACGAAGGCTGAAATCTGAAGGTGGCGTGTCAACATATCAAGGCAACGAGGGAGGTCGCGATTTCAGAACTCTGTGGAGAAGGAGTTCGCATTTGAAGCAAAGAAGGTTGTCGTCGTAGAGGCGGAGCTCGTGAATACAGAGATTTGGAGGTACCAAAGAACTCACCTGGGACCACTCCTACGGGCTCTGATTTTTTTTTATCTTTCTCTTTACTCTGCATTGAACTAGTGAGTAAATCTACTTTTGGGAGAACCATGAATACTTCTTGTGATTTGGCTTATGTTCTTTTTTTTCTCTTTTCTGGGAATTGTGTAGCGTGAAGATTGTGACCAAATTTTTGTGCAATTACTTATTTCGTGTTATTAATGGGTTGCTAGAAACACCGTGATTGAACCCATTTGTTATATTATATTGATTTCAATGATGTTGATTGAGATATTTTGTTAGCAACAGATTTGATGGAATCATACCAACCATTTGTTAAAATGCTCACTAGTTGTTCGATAAAAGGCTTGAACAATTTTTTTGGGGTTGATCTAATCCTATACGCGGTTCTGTTTTAAACTAAATGATGGGTTGTTTGGTGTGCGTGCTTTTGAAGCTTCATGGGTCTGAAATATGTTACTGTGAAGATATGTTATGATGCTTTTGAGATTGAATAGAAAAAGTCTAATTGGTATCTTTGTAGTTTCTGTATATTTTTGAAGCATTGACATATGTCTTGATAACATGTTCTCGATTGAAGCAGCGTGTAAAGGAGTTAAAGGTTGCTATTTAGATATTTGGTTCCTAATGGTGTGGCGTACAGTTCGCAAGTCATTATCATTAAGATTGAAATCTCTCGCTAAATAAATAGAACAATAATCATGCAGATAGGAATTGGTGTTTTTTTGGTGCAAATATGACTTCTTTTCTTTTCTTTTCTTTTCTTTTTCTATATAAATAAATATAAATAATGAATAAATTAAAATAATTAAGGACATATTATTCAAGATTGCTCTGTGGACTTGGGTACCATGTTCAATCTTTTAGATTCAAGGTTGCTCTATGGATTTAAGTGCTATGTTCAACCTCATTCAGGATTTATTAATGACTAAAATTAGAAATCAAATAATTTAAAAAAAAATTATAAAATATCATAGAACAAATCTTCTTAAATCTTTTTCCCTTTTGTGTAGGTGTTAGTTCATAATCTTTCATTGTTATAAATAGATTTTGGGGTAAAGTAACTACGTTAAGATTCATTAACTATTTGCACAATTAATTTGGTTAACCGTTTGTTTTTACGGGTGTACTAGGGGTGTCGTGGGGTTAAGTCCTCATCCTTCCCTATGCACAATCGACTCCCGAACTCAATTTGGTCCCAATGGCCGTTTTTTAAGGGTTTTCCAATTTTTACCTGAATTAAATAAAATTGGTGGCGAC
Organism: Ammopiptanthus mongolicus; assembly: GCA_039655645.1. Classification (NCBI taxonomy): domain Eukaryota; kingdom Viridiplantae; phylum Streptophyta; class Magnoliopsida; order Fabales; family Fabaceae; genus Ammopiptanthus; species Ammopiptanthus mongolicus. The sequence continues at coordinate 66,670,779 of CM077351.1, read as the reverse complement.
TCTACATGTTTTTAATCAAATCTCTTTTTTTCGTCGTCCTCCTTCGCGATTTCGATCGCGACAGATGGCGATTCCACTGGGGAACTTTTTAGAGAGTCAAGCCCATTAAAATTAATTGTGCAAATCTTTAATAAATTTTAACTTATTTGTTTTACCCTTTCTTTTTTCTTTCTTCTTTTTTGTTTTTTCTTGTTATGTTTTGTTTCTCTATCCTTTATGAAAATTAAAAAAAAAAAAATTTGAAAGAGAGAAAAAAATGAAAAAAAGTCTTTTGTGTTTTTGATATATGTTTTGCTCTTTTTTTGTTCGTTGTGTGTTTTGATTTTTTTTTTTCTCTCTCAAAATGTAAAAAAAATATATATATAAAACAAAATTGGAAAAGATGAAAAATAGCATGACTTTTGTGTAAATATGCTCTGCTTTGTTTTGTTTTGTGAGAATATACTTTGTTTTGATTTGTTTTTCTCTGTGTATTTTGTTGATGAATCTTGTTGATTGTTTTTTCGACTTTAGGGTAGAGGATTTTTTTTTTCTTGGAATATATTATTTGAACTCTAGGGTAGATGACATTTTGATTTTTGTATATATATGTGTGCCTTTGTTTTGCAGGTTTTTTTTAGTTTTAGGATTTTACAGGTTTGTATGCCTCCAGCACACACATCACAATCACTCGTGTCACACATTTTCAGCTCTATACCCGAGCTTGTGGAAGCCTTAGGAGTAGGCGGTGCCTCAACACTGTCATTGGAAGGCCTAGTGCCCCTCTGATATTTGTTGATTCACCACTCAGATTGTTACTGGTATCATGGATTAGTCATCCTGGAGGGTTTATCCCTACTTGTGGCTAGGATCATGAGCTGGGTCCCGGTCTTTCATGATTGGGACAATCTGGGAGCCATGACCTTTAGAAGTCTAGAACCACCATTGCACTCATAGATTAACCTAGTGGCTGCCTAATTTAAGAGTCGTCATAGGTACCCTTGACTATAGGACCTCCCTCTTAGGACAATTGGAGGCGTGCATCTTCCCTCTTCTTTCTCATTTATGATTATGTGTTTTATTTCGTTCTTCTAAAAAAAAAAAAAATGAAAAAAAGAATAGAGGATAAAAAGGTAAATGGGTTCCCATCGCCTTGGGCCCAAATGATCCATTGAAATGGGTCACAAGAGGGACAATGCATTAGACGTCCCATGTCCTTTGGGTTTACAACCCTATAAGGACTTTTGCATCACATTTTTGTGCTTAGTTTCTCATTTTTCTATTTTTTTTATTTATTACTTATTTATTTTTTAAAATAGGTGAGTTCTTTTGTGAAGGAAAGATCCCGTTACAATCCACGTAGCAAGTAATGGAAAGATCTCACTCTAGCAATGCAATCAGCTCAAGGAGGAACATTAGGATTGATGTAAAGGTAAATGATGTGAAGACCTTAATAGAAATCAGTCAGTTGATGCCAAGAGAGACACATTCAGCGTTTGCAAGCAAATATGGGAGAATTTTGGACTTGTTGTATATTCCTATAGATGTTGCGGGCTTGAGCGCTTTGGCCCAGTATTGGAATCCTACCCTAAGATGTTTTGAGTTGCCAAATTTGGATACGACACCAACTATAGAAGAATATGCTTACATGATAAGGATACCCCTTCCGAAGGAGCTTCGTGTTTACCTCTACTATGGCCAACATGTCAGTGATGGGAAAGTGGCAGAATTATTAGGAGTTCAACCGAAGCCATCAGACAAAATGGAAAAGGGAGTAGTCAAAGGCTTGAAGAGGAGATTCCTCGAGGTTTATCTCAGGGAATTGGCTCGACAACAAAATTGGGTTGTTTTCAATCGAGTGTTAGCTTTGACCGTTTATGGATTGGTGTTGTTTCCTTTTATACCGGACATGGTGGATTATGCAGCTATGGATGTCTTCTACAAAGTTGAAGAATATGCTGTGAATCTCGTCCCTGCTATTTTGGCAGAAACGTTCCTCTCACTGCAAGTTTGCCACGAAAGTCAGCAAGGTAAATTGCGGTGTTGCACACAATTGATGTATGTTTGGATCGTGACTCATATGTATGCTCGCAAGCACATTAGCGAGACGGATGACCCTTTGAAGAGATTCCACCGCATACCAGTAAAGCCGAATAAATCCTATGAATGGAAGCGAGAGTTTGATGAGATTGATTCAGAATCCTTTAATTGGATGTGCCCATGGTATAAAGGAGATACTGTTATTTTCAGCTGTGGGAATTTCTCGAATGTCCCCTTGATGGGGCCAAGAGGTTGTGTTTCATATTCTCCAGCACTTGTGATTCGACAACTGAAGTGGACTCAACGTGAACCTCATGAAGAAGTGATGGGTGGAATCTCTTTCTTATTCCAAGATTGCGAAGTTGTCAAGAATACGTCAATAGCGATTAGATTGGCTTGGAGTAATATCCGTATAGTGGGATCAAATGAGTTGGGGAGGCAAATCATTGCTTACACTAGAAACTACCTCGCTTGGAGGAAAGCAAGGAGAGAGAACATTACCGATCCTGAGCCGATCCCACACCAGGATGAGATTCCTCAGACTGAAGCACAGTTGCTAGAGAAGACTGAGATTTTGATGGCTCAGATGGGGGTGCTAGAGGAGGTGAATCAAACGGCTCGAATCACCATTGCCACACTTCAACATGAAGTCCATAAGTTAAACATGAAGGTAGAACGGTTGAAAGATGAATGTGCGGATGCATATGAAGCCGCCTGTCCAGCAAAGAGGGCGAGGAAAGAGAATGTGAAAGGGTCAGAAGTCCGAGGGTTGCGAGCAAGGGTAGAAGATCAAGAAAGAGCACTAACAAAAACTCTCTAAGAAAAAGAAAAGTTGGAGGCAAACGTCGGGGTACATGTCCAAACGATAAAGATATTGGAGGAAAGAATAGGATCCTTGCAAGAGGCATTTGCCCATACTGAGCGCTACTCTGATCAAGGTTGGAATGCAGCTGCAACGTATCGCGAATCATTGGCAAAGACACAAGAGAAGGAAGACCAACTGTGGATGAAGATAAGAAAGCTTGAAAGAGAGAAAAAGCAATATGAGGATGAGATCCATCAGCAAGAAGAATGGTTAGAAGACTGGCATGTAGTGGCAGAGAAACTGAAGACTGATAGAAATGCTTGGAAGAGAAGATATGAATACTTGTCGGGAAGCTTGCAATACCATGCTTCTCGGTTCATGGATCGCCTCGAGGAGGCGTCCATTCAGGTTCACATGAGCGCTGAATCTCTAATACCTCCAAAAGTAGCCAGCTTCATAAAGTATTGTAGAAGTCTTGCTAGTGGATTCAAAAAGAGAACCTCGAAACTTTTGATGTAATTTTTGTTAAATGTCGGACGTTGTACTGCTCTTCAATCAAATAAAAGTTATCTTTCACATTATGTCCATCGATGAATTCTCCTTTACTTTCCTCTTTGTGTTATGAGTTTGCCTGCATGGTTGCATTGCTAGTGAGTGATGCGATCCATTGAGAGATGCACGCCCTCATGGATATGTCATCAACCATGCACAATCTAAGGGGGACGTACCCCTAGAGTTGCGCATGGGATGGAAATTTCTTGCTACAGAGACGGTCTTTCCTTGACAAAAAGAATTAATAAGTGTGAATGAGATAGACGTAACTTTGATTTTACTAATTAAATTTCTTAATGTATTCGTATAGGTTAAAATTAGAAAATTCAGGAACCATTGCGCGACCCAGGAAAGACGACACCAATCAAACCCGAGTTCACAACACCAGATCTCGGACTAGAATGGCTGATAATAACGCCGAAGTGGGAAGAAATTTGAGCTTAGAGTTAGATGAAGTAAGGGGAAGAGTAGCTGAGATGACTAAAACCCAAGCAAGGCTGGAGGCGATATTGCAAGATATGAGAGAATCTCTCAATAGGCTTGGCGCAAATAGAGGTGCAAATGAAGATGATCCCTATGTGAGTGTACAGCCAGCCCTTTCCACGGTATCGGCACCTATGTTTTCAAACATCAACACAGGTCTTACTCAAGGAATGCGTGCCCATGAACAACAACAACACACAGCACCAATAATACTTCCCATCGGAGAAGGATACCGCCCTTTTGAGAATGCCTATCATGAAGCTCCTGGCTATGCAGGACCCACATGGGAGCAACCCCATATATCCATCCCTGGACCGTTCATAGGAGCTCAGGTAGAGAAGGATAAGGTGAAAGATGAGTGGATGGAAAAGATGGAAGAACAGATAAAAGCGATAAAAGGATCAAGTACCTATGGCCTTCTAAAAATAGAAGAACTTTGTCCTGCCACGGACGTGGTGATACCTAAGGATTTTAAGATCCCTGATTTTTCAAAGTATGATGGAAGTGGGAATCCTCGGTTTCACCTTATCAGCTATGCCACCAAAATGGCCATCTGGTCAAAGGAAGACAAGTTCCTCATTAGCTTCTTTCATGAGAGTTTGACAGGGATTGCGTTAGAATGGTACCTTCAGCTAGACCACTCTAAGATTTCGCGATGGACGGAATTGGTTGACTTGTTCATGGACCAGTATAAGTTCAATCTGGATGCAGCTCCTACCCGTGAACAACTAACCTCAATGCAGAAAAGAAATGAGGAATCCTTTAAAGTATATGCGCAAAGGTGGAGAAGTTTAGCAGCACAAGTTCAGCCCCCGTTGACATTATCAGAAATGTGCTCATACTTTTTGGGAACTCTCGGGGCCCCTTTTATAGGGGCAATGGCAGGAGCGGCTTACAGGGATTTCTCCGACTTGATTGCTGCAGGAGAAAGAATTGAATTTTTAGCTAAAGCGGGGAAACTGCCGGTTGATGCAGAAAGTAGCGCACCTAAGAAGGGATTCCAACCAAAGAAGAAGGAAGCTGAGGCGAATTATGTACAACACCAACAGAATGTTGGGCCTCGACATGTTCCCTCATACCCAACGTACCAAGCACCATATAACCCGAACCTTCACATCCCATACCTTTAAACACCACTTTACCCACGTCAACAAGCCTTGCCAAACACCACTCAACCACAAAACCAGATAAATAATGTCCCCGCACCTTAGCCATATAACCCTACTCGCCCTGCATACGCACGTTATCCCCCTGCATTCCAACCATATCGCCCATCCTATAATCGACCAAATTTCCAGAATCAAGGACACTCCACCACTCCAAACCTGCCACCTTTCCCTAGACTATCTGTTTCCAATGCAGAATTATTCCAACAATTGTTCGACCGTCATTTGATTGCTGGGAACCCTGTACGTCCCCTTCAACCACCTTTCCCTGCTTGGTACAATCCAAACTTGACCTGCAAATATCACATGGATGTCTTAGGGCACTCCATTGAAGATTGCGAAGCCTTTAAGACAGCAGTGAGAAAACTAATCGCTTGTGGAAGATTGGGGTTTGAAGAGGAATCGGGGCCTAGCATTGTTAACAATCCAATCCCAAGCCATAATGTAGAAAACAGGGTGAATAGCTTGGAAGTAAAGGGGTATCAAGTCAAGAAGGTCCTCCACTTACGAACGCCTATGCAAGAGGTGTTTGATGGACTAAAGAAAGCAGGATATGACATCGTCGCGCCGGGGGTGCCAATAAAAGAAGAAGAACAAAAGGATGATGGAATTTTGAATTGTGTTTATCACCATGGGCAGGCAGGACATGACATCGAGAGCTGTTGGGCCTTTAAGGTCCGAGTTCAGGGACTACTAACCCTGGGAGTTATACAAGCCAGGCGAGGTACGTCTGAGGGAATCAACATAGTCGAAAAGGTTGTACTCCGAGTGCCACCCCTTAATAAGGCCCCGACACCAGAAAAAGTGATCTTAAGGGTAAAAAAGCCAATTCCTTTTGCGTATGACGACACTCATGCTGTGCCATGGAACTATGAAACAAAAGTTGAGTTGACGGCTGCAGGAGAGGCTTCGAAGGCCCAAGTTGCCAATGTGATAAGGATCGGGGGTATTACGAGGAGTGGGCGATGTTATGGCCCTGAAGAAGAAGAAATAAAGAAGAGTTCCAAGGATAAAAAGAAGAATGAAGCTGTGGAGGAAGAGGAAGAAGAGTTCCTGAAGATCATGAAGCAGAGTGAGTTTGATGTGGTGGAACAGTTGAAGAAGACTCCAGCCAGGATTTCTCTCTTATCACTTATTCTAACATCAGAATTGCACCGTAAGGCTTTGTTGAGGGTGTTGGGTGAAGCTTATGTCAAGCCTGATGTCACTCCCGAAAATATGGTAAACATGGTAGATCCGGTGAAGCGTGTCAACATGATTACCTTTTCGGAAGGTGAGGTGGTTCCAAGGCAGGGTAGTGGACCCAAAGCCCTGCATATTACTTTAAAGTGCAGGGGTTTTGTGGTTGCGAAGGTACTCATAGATGGCGGCTCGGCATTGAATGTGATTCCAATGTCTACTCTAGAGCAACTGAACATGGGTATAACAGATTTAACACCACAAGAGATGATTGTGCGAGCCTTTGATGGAACAACAAGAGGGATTTTAGGGGAAATAACTCTGCCACTTGAAATAGGGCCTAGTTGTTTCCCTGTCCTATTCCAAGTCATGGAAATTCAACCAGCATATACTATGCTTCTAGGGAGGCCTTGGATTCATAGCGCTGGAGTTGTTCCCTCAACATTGCATCAGTGCTTGAAGTACATCCACAATGGGGCGGTAATTACCATTCGTGGTGAAGACGAAATCATGCTGACAAAGCCCGTTTCAGTACCTTATATAGAGAATACAGAGCAAATTGAGGATAACTCTTTGCACAATTTTGAAATTTTGAGGTCAGAGATCCCGAGGAAAGAGCCACCAATAAAGAATGTGAATGAAGTGATATTTCGTATTATGGGGAGGAGTGGATACCAGAAGGGTAGAGGTTTGGGGTCTAAGCTTCAAGGGATCCCACAACCGATCGAGGCCATTTCCAGAGAGGGAAAGTATGGACTAGGGTATGAGCTTTCTCTGGCAGAAAAAATGAAGATCACGACTCTCAAAGGAAGAAAAGAAGGAGAGGGAGAAAACAAGTATGTTCCCCATCTAAAGGAGACTTTCCCAACACCAGCTGAAGTGATCAAGCCAGAAAAGTTGACCTCCCCTTATTTCATCATCAGTGCACTTGAAGAAGAGCAAGAGGGAAACCATGTTATCTATCTCTCTGGTGACAATGAAGTTCTTAGCAATTGGCGGTCTGAACCATTTGTTGATGTTATTTCCATAAAGTAATTATCTCTTTGTACAAGAAATGAACTGGTGTTTACTTTAATTGAGACATGAATAAAATGTGTTAGCATGATTTTCCAGCATGTTTTTTTCGTTGTTCCACTCTTTTACTATTCATTGCTTTATATTGCTTGCACCTTCTTCAACAAATAAAACTCTTGTCTATATTGTTCCTATTGCAAAAATTGTCTTTCAGGAATCTCTCTCCCACTGAAAGTTTGCTTCATAAAAGGAACCCTGAAGCCTCATTTATTGATTCCCTTGCGGCTGTGAATGAAGGTGATCCCAGGTCTGATGATGAAGAAGAAGCAATTGAGGAGTTCTCCAAGTTGATGGAACACTCTGAAAAAGGGTTCAGTTTGAATGATGAGGTCATAGAAGTGGTTAATATGGGGACAGAGGAAGACAAGAAGGAGTTGAAGGTAGTGGATAACCCAGAGCGTGCAGAAATGATCGCACTATTTGAAGAGTATTTGGATGTGTTTGCATGGTCCTACAGAGATATGCCAGGTTTAGATCCAGAGATAGCATCACATAAAATCCCATTGTACCCAGATATGGTGGCCAAGAAACAAAAATTGAGGAGGATGCATCCAGAAATGTCGCTTAAGATCAAAGAAGAGGTGACTAAACAATTGGAAGCTGGTTTTCTGGAAGTGTCAAGACACCCGGAGTGGGTAGCTAATATTGTGCCGGTACCAAAGAAGGATGGGAAGGTCAGGATGTGTGTGGATTACAGAGATCTGAATAAAGCCAGTCCAAAAGATGATTTCCCGCTCCCTCATATCGATATCCTCGTAGACAGTACAGCAAGGAACCACATGTTCTCTTTCATGGATGGGTATTCTGGATACAATCAGATCCTCATGGACGTCGATGACAAGGAGAAGACAACTTTTACCACTCCTTGGGGAACTTTTTGTTACAAAGTAATGCCTTTTGGTTTGAAGAATGCCGGGGCCACCTACCAACGTGCTATGGTAGCATTGTTCCACGATATGATGCATAAAGAAATAGAGGTGTACGTGGATGACATAGTGGCCAAATCCAAGGAAGGAGAAAGTCATGTAGCAGTTTTGCGGAGGCTATTCGAGAGATTGAGGAAGTACAAGTTGAGACTCAACCCTACAAAGTGTGTGTTTGGGGCATCAACTGGGAAGTTGCTTGGTTTTATTGTTAGCAGAGAAGGAATAAAAGTGGACCCGGACAAGGTACAGGCAATAAGGGACATGCCCGCTCCCAAGAATGAGAAGGAGGTAAGAGGTTTTTTGGGAAGGTTGAATTACATTGCACGATTTATTGCTAACCTGACTAGCACGTGTGAGCCGATCTTCAAGCTCCTGAAGAAGAATAATCCTGGAAGTTGGAATGAGGAGTGCCAAGAAGCCTTCGACAAGATAAAAGCATATCTGCTTAGTCCTCCGGTGTTGTTGCCACCGATTCGAGGACGTCCACTGATATTGTATCTCACTATATTACCGACCTCAATGGGGGCAACGCTAGGGCAATATGATGAATCTGGCAAGAAAGAACAGGCGATTTATTATCTGAGCAAAAAGTTTAATGACTGCGAAGTCCGATATATGGCAATTGAGAAGACTTGTTGTGCATTGGTATGGACGTCCAAGAGGCTCAGGCAGTACATGTTGTATCACACGACCTGGTTAATCTCTCGAATGGACCCTTTGAAGTATATCTTTGAAAGTCCTCACATCTCCTTAAGGGTTTCAAAGTGGCAAGTAATATTATCAGAATTTGATATTAAATACATGACTCGAAAGTCCATTAAGGGGAGTGCGATTGCTAATCATTTAGCTGAAAACCCTCTCGAGGGTGGACAACCAGTTACGTACGAGTTCCCAGATGGAGAGATATTGTCATTAGAGGAAGATGAAGCCGAAAATGAGAATGTGTGGAAGATGTATTTCGATGGAGCAGTTAATATGCACGGGAGAGGTATAGGAGTAGTAGTGGTTTCGCCGAATGGCAAGCAGTACCCAGTGGCCATTAAGCTTGAATTTGAATGCACCAACAACATTGCAGAATACGAAGCATGTGCAAGTGGATTACAAGCAGCAATTGAGCTTGGGATAAAACAATTGAAGGTCTTTGGGGATGCGGCTCTAATTATTTATCAAGTCAATGGTGAATGGCAAACCAAAGATTCCAAATTGATTCCATATCAGAAGTACTTGACTCAGTTGATTGCAAAATTTGATGATATTACCCTTTCGCATTTAACTCGAGACAAGAATCAATTTGCAGATGCTTTAGCCACGTTAGCTGCTATGACTAAGCTGGACATTTGTACCACCGTCCAGCCTATCCAAGTGAAGGTCCAGCGTGAACCGGCATATTGTGCCCATGTGGAAGAAGAGCCCGATGGTAAACCTTGGTATCATGACATCAAACAGTACATGCAGAGTAGGGCATACCCAGCTGAAGCAAATGAAGGGACCAAGAAGACTATTCGCAGGTTATCCATGGCCTTTTTTCTGGACGGAGAAGTTCTATATAAAAGAAACCATGATGGGGTCCCCTTAAGATGTGTTGATGCTCGTGAAGCCCGAACTGTCATGACAGAAGTACATGAAGGGATATGTGGAACGCATGCCAACGGTCATATGATGGCACGCAAGATTTTACGGAGTGGTTACTACTGGTCAACCATGGAAACAGATTGCTTGGAGTATGTCCGGAGATGCCATAAATGCCAGATATATGCAGATCGAATCAAAGCTCCTCCATTCCAACTGCACAATTTGGTGTCCCCTTGGCCCTTCTCTATGTGGGGAATAGATGTAATCGGGCCGATCAATCCTAAGGCTTCAAACGGGCACCGTTTCATCTTGGTGGCAATAGATTACTTCACCAAGTGGGTAGAAGCAGCATCATATGCCAGTATTTCTCAAAAGGTGTTCACAAAGTTCCTCAAAAGAGATGTCATTTGTCGGTACGGAATACCCGAAAGGATCATTACGGACAATGCTTCCAATCTTAATGGGGCAGAGGTACAGAAGTTGCTCGAGACCTTCAAAATCAAACACCATAATTCTGCTCCTTATAGGCCCCAAATGAATGGTGCGGTAGAAGCGGCCAACAAGAATATCAAGAAGATTGTCGCTAAAATGGTCGTGAACTATAAAGATTGGCATGAAATGTTACCCTATGCTTTGCATGCGTATCGCACCAATATACGTTCAAGTACCGGGGCAACACCCTTCTCATTGGTGTATGGAATGGAGGCTGTCTCCCCCATAGAAGTTGAAATCCCTTCATTAAGAGTGTTGATGGAAGCAGACTTGGAAGAATCCGAGTGGATGAAGGCTCGGCATGATCAATTGAACATGATTGAAGAAAAAAGATTGGTGGCCCTTTGTCACGGACAATTATATCAAAGAAGAATGGCTAAAGCTTTTAATAAGAAAGTTCGTCCTAGGGAGTTTCAACCAGGCAATTTGGTACTAAAGAAGATACTCCCCAATCAAGAAGACGCTCGAGAAAAATGGGCGCCCAATTATGAAGGGCCATATATTGTAAAGCAGGCATACTCAGGCGGAGCATTGATCTTAACAGATGAAGACGGGCAAGAATTACCAAGGCCCATAAACTCTGATGCTGTGAAAAAGTTTTATGCTTGAAAAAAAAAAAATATTTTTGCTCGCTAGGTCGAAAACCTGTAAGGGCGGCTTAGGCAAAAGTTAGGGCAGAAAAATGTCCGTTAGGTTGAAAACTCGTAAAGGGCAACCTAAGCAAAAATTAGGGCAAAGAAAATAAATCTTGGGCTGAAAACCTGCAAGGGCAGTTCAAGTGAAGAAAATAGGACAAAGGCCACCACACTGAGGCAATTTTGCTTGTGATTGGGTACATGGTTGCGAAGAAAACTGTTGGAGGGTTAAAGGAGGAATGCACATCAAGAGAAGTTGAGAGTAAGGCCAGGGCTTGCGACGTCAGTGGCCGATGGGAATCATCTGAATGAGGATCAAAGAACCGATACTGGGGCAAATTTTTTATGTGGTTATCATATTTTATTCCTTTCCTCTTATTCGCTCTTATCCTTTGTGTTCCCCTTGCACTTCCCCTCCCCATGTTATCCTTTCTGATTCCCTTATGTATAATCCTAAGTCACATGTGAAGGCAAAAGTTTATTCATGACCCCTTTGTGCTCAAATCATGTTTTATGCATTAAAATTATGTCTCAATCAAAGTAAATATGAGTTTGATAGTATGATTTGATAATTTTAATGGTGATTTTAATGAATGGTTTGGACCAACAAAGATTCAGCACTTCAAAGTCAATAAGTAAGATGACAGTGCACGCAGAGTGGGGGACTTAAAAGAATAAGGAAAGTCTCCACAGGTCACAGTCCAGAATAAATCTCTTCATGACTGCGCCTCTTACAAAAGAAACCATGTCATCAAAGGGAATAAATGGTGCTTCAACTCAAAGGTGTTTGTGAACAAGGGTATGATTGGTCGAAGTTTTCCTGGGAAGCGTTTGGTTCCAGTTTGTCTAAAGAAAAGGTAAAATAGAAATAAAGAGAAAGTTTGATTTTGAGCTCAAAAGCTCATTGCAATTTAATTTTCGGGATCAGAGGCCCATTACCATTTAATTTTCGAGCTCAGAGGCTCATTGTTTTGGGATCAGAGGCCCAAAGTCATTTACTTTTCGAGCTCAGAGGCTCTTTGTCTTTTATTTTTTCGGGATCAAAGGCCCATTGTTATTTAATTTTTTGAGCTCAGAGGCTCATCGCAATTTAGTATCTTTGGGATCAGAGGCCCACTATCATTTATTTTTCCGAGCTCAGAGGCTCATTGTCATTTAATTTTTGGGATCAGAGGCCCAAAGTCATTTACTTTTCGAGCTCAAAGGCTCTTTGTCTTTTATTTTTTCGGGATCAAAGGCCCATTGTTATTTAATTTTTTGAGCTCAGAGGCTCATCGTAATTTAGTATCTTTGGGATCAGAGGCCCACTATCATTTATTTTTCCGAGCTCAGAGGCTCATTGTCATTTAATTTTTGGGGAACAGAGGCCCACTGTCATTTAATTTTGAGCTCAAAGGCTCATTGTCATTTAATTTTTGGGATCAGAGGCCCATTACCATTCAGTTTTCGAGTTCCGAGGCTCATTTCCATTTTTGGGATCAAAGGCCCATTGCTATCTAAATTTTGAGCTCAGAGGCTCATTGTCACTAATTTTTGGGGTCAGAGGCCCACGGTCATTTAATTTGCGAGCTCAGAGTCTCGTGATCATTTATTTTTTTGGGATTAGAGGCCCATGGCACTTTGTTTCTTTCATTTGTTATTATGCCTGCATCATTTGCATTAAATATCTTTGTATAATCACATGCATTCCCGGACAAAATGTGTGTTCTTTTTCTTTACTCGTTGTTTACTATGATCACATGTCTCCTAGAAAACAACAAGTAAAGAGGGGCAACTGTGAACACCTCATTCTGACCGGATCCTTTTTTTACTTAAATGTACCAAAAAAAAATGGAAAAGAGTCAAGATCATAAAAAAGTCTTTTTTTTTTTTATTTTATAGAAATCCCAAAAAAAATGATAAAAGGAAAAATCACAAAAATATTTTGAGCTTCATTTATTTATTTTTGCTTGCATTTAAAATATAGAAAAAAATCTAAAAATAAGATATAAATCACAAAAATATTTTAATTTCTTGTTAACGCAGTTTCTTTTATAGATGAAGAAATAAAAATGAAACATTTTGTTATTTTTAAGTTGTGTCTTGTTTATAATACTGATAAAAAAAAAGTAAATAAATAAATAAATAAAAATAAAAATAAAAAAAAATAAAAATAAAAAAAAAAAAAAAAAAAAATAAGAAGAAAAAATGTCTTTGGGCCAATAAACCAAGTTTCAGCCCATACCCTTGCTCCAGAACCCATTTCCCTTGCTCCATAACCCGTCTATCTCCATAACCCGTCTATCTCCTCCCATAACATAACCCGTCTATCTCCTCCCATAACCCGTCTATCTCCTCCATAACCCGTCTATCTCCATAACCCGTCTATCTCCTCCATAACCCGTCTATCTCCATAACCCGTCTCTCTCCTCCATAACCCATCTATCTCCATAACCCGTCTATCTCCTCCATAACCCGTCTATCTCCTCCCATAACCCGTCACTCCTCCATAACCCGTCTATCTCCTCCCATAACCCGTCTCTCCTCCCTCTCAAGAAAAAACCCTAGCCGCAGCCCTCTCTCTCTTTCCCCCGTTCTTTCCTTTTCCTCTTCCCCTCCATCAATCTCTCCTCATCACCCCTCTTTCCTTTCTCAAACCTAGCCGCACAGCAACTCTCCCCTCTCTTCTTTGTTTTGACCAAATCATGGTTGATTTCTTTCCTTTCTAGATCCCTCTTTGTATCACAATCAGATGCGGATCTCCATCTCCGAAGGTTGCGCGCCCAAATCGCGAGGAATCTCGCGAAATCTCTTAGTCTAAGCAAGGTAAGTATCAATCCCATCTATTTCCCCTTCAAATCATGAAGATTGATTTCAGTTTTGGTTGATTGGCAGGAGAGAGAGGCGTAGGGTTTTCGCCTATATAACTGGGAAAAAAGGCAACAGAGGAGGGGGATAAACAGAGAGGGAGCCAGAGAGGGAAAAGGGGGGAGACACGAAGGCTGAAATCTGAAGGTGGCGTGTCAGCATATCAAGGCAACGAGGGAGGTCGCGATTTCAGAACTCTGTGGAGAAGGAGTTCGCATTTGAAGCAAAGAAGGTTGTCGTCGTAGAGGCGGAGCTCGTGAATACAGAGATTTGGAGGTCCCAAAGAACTCACCTGGGACCACTCCTACGGGCTCTGATTTTTTTTTATCTTTCTCTTTACTCTGCATTGAACTAGTGAGTAAATCTACTTTTGGGAGAACCATGAATACTTCTTGTGATTTGGCTTATGTTCTTTTTTTTCTCTTTTCTGGGAATTGTGTAGCGTGAAGATTGTGACCAAATTTTTGTGCAATTACTTATTTCGTGTTATTAATGGGTTGCTAGAAACACCGTGATTGAACCCATTTGTTATATTATATTGATTTCAATGATGTTGATTGAGATATTTTGTTAGCAACAGATTTGATGGAATCATACCAACCATTTGTTAAAATGCTCACTAGTTGTTCGATAAAAGGCTTGAACAATTTTTTTGGGGTTGATCTAATCCTATACGCGGTTCTGTTTTAAACTAAATGATGGGTTGTTTGGTGTGCGTGCTTTTGAAGCTTCATGGGTCTGAAATATGTTACTGTGAAGATATGTTATGATGCTTTTGAGATTGAATAGAAAAAGTCTAATTGGTATCTTTGTAGTTTCTGTATATTTTTGAAGCATTGACATATGTCTTGATAACATGTTCTCGATTGAAGCAGCGTGTAAAGGAGTTAAAGGTTGCTATTTAGATATTTGGTTCCTAATGGTGTGGCGTACAGTTCGCAAGTCATTATCATTAAGATTGAAATCTCTCGCTAAATAAATAGAACAGTAATCATGCAGATAGGAATTGGTGTTTTTTTGGTGCAAATATGACTTCTTTTCTTTTCTTTTCTTTTCTTTTTCTATATAAATAAATATAAATAATGAATAAATTAAAATAATTAAGGACATATTATTCAAGATTGCTCTGTGGACTTGGGTACCATGTTCAATCTTTTAGATTCAAGGTTGCTCTATGGATTTAAGTGCTATGTTCAACCTCATTCAGGATTTATTAATGACTAAAATTAGAAATCAAATAATTTAAAAAAAAATTATAAAATATCATAGAACAAATCTTCTTAAATCTTTTTCCCTTTTGTGTAGGTGTTAGTTCATAATCTTTCATTGTTATAAATAGATTTTGGGGTAAAGTAACTACGTTAAGATTCATTAACTATTTGCACAATTAATTTGGTTAACCGTTTGTTTTTACGGGTGTACTAGGGGTGTCGTGGGGTTAAGTCCTCATCCTTCCCTATGCACAATCGACTCCCGAACTCAATTTGGTCCCAATGGCCGTTTTTTTAAGGGTTTTCCAATTTTTACCTGAATTAAATAAAATTGGTGGCGACTCTACATGTTTTTAATCAAATCTCTTTTTTTCGTCGTCCTCCTTCGCGATTTCGGTCGCGACAAACTTAAAATCCCGTTTATTTAATATCTAGCATTTGGATCACTGTTAACAGGTGACCATAATGTGGATGGTGGTGCTAGGGCTACCCCAAACATCATAACAAGAATGAAGGAAAATCCAAGAAAGTGAGTCCAAAGTGTCTCAATGCATACTCCATTTAAGGCTACGTATGTGAGAAAAAGAAAAGGGCAATGAGGAGAAGTTTGTGGATGGGTTCAGGGAACATGTGAAGGCTGGTTAATTGTCATTTTTTGGGGGGTTGTTTAGAACAATTGTGTAATATTGTATATGGTAGATATGAATCACAAAGTTGATGTAACTCGTTTAAATCTTTTTGGGCTGATTGTTTATGGTAAATATGAAACACAAAGGTCATATGACTCTTGTTTATATCTTTTCCAAATGTTTTGAACAGTTAATGGTATGAATGAATGAAGATATTATCATCATATTTGTGTAAGTTCATTCCATTCAACTTTGGTTAATAGGTTGACATTTGTGGTAAAAAATGTGTTGTAGATGGTTAACGGCCACACTTGTAATATGGAAGTATCCCATTTGTGGTGATAATGTTGGAAAAAATTTTCTAAGTATCATGATAAGTCATTAACCAACAAATGAACTAAATTAACCAAACTTTTACAAAGCATTAACCCGAGTTTTTAAGAGTTGTGAATTTTACTCAAGTATCTGGACATGCCATTTACCAAAGAATCAATTATATTAACCAAACTTTTACAAGGCATTAACCAAACTTTTTATGGGTTGGGAAAAATTTACTTAAGCATCTGGACACGCTATTAACTAAAGAATAAACTATAATAACCAAACTTTTACACAGCATTAACCTGTCTGAAGCTGAAGATCTTCACCCATCTGATGTCTATCAGACGAGTGAAGAAATGTTCACCCGTCTGAGGGTGAAGATCTTCGCCTCACCCGTCTGATGACTATCAAACTAGTATCAGACGGGTGTGACTATCAGACGGGTGATTCACCGGTCTGATGACTATCAGACGGGTGTCAGACGGGTGAAGAAATGCTGAAGATCTTCACCCGTCTGATGTCTATCAGACGGGTGAAGAAATGTTCACCCGTCTGATACATTTCTTCACCCGTCTGAGGGTGAAGATCTTCACCCATCTGATGACTATCAGACGGGTGATTCATCCGTCCGTCTGATGACTATCAGAGAGGTATCAGACGGGTGATTCACCCTTCTGATGACTATCAGATAGGTGTCAGACGGGTGAAGAAATGCTGAAGATCTTCACCCGTCTGATGTCTATCAGATGCGTGAAGAAATGTTCACCCGTCTGATATATTTCTTCACCCGTCTGATGACTATCAGACAGATGATTCACTCGTCTGATGACTGTCAGACGGGTATCAGACGGGTGATTCTAATGACTATCAGACGGGTGTTAGACGGGTGAAGAAATGCTGAAGATCTTCACTCGTCTGATGTCTATCAGATGGGTGAAGAAATGTTCACCTGTCTGATACATTTCTTCACCCGTCTGATGACTGTCTGACGGGTGATTCATCCGTCTGATGACTGTCAGACGGGTATCAGCCGTCTGATGGGTATCAGACGGGTGAAGAAATGTTCACCCATGCGATACATTTCTTCACCTGTCTGGTATGACAAACATGTTGCCTCCCAAAAAAGAGTGTTTCTTGTGGAGCCGGGGTCTTCCAATTTTGGGTAATTGACCAAATTGACCCGCTTTTAGAAACTATTTACCAATATAACCTTGTTTTGAAACTATTTACCAAACTAACCCACTTTTTGCCAACCTGTCTGATGACTATCAGACAGGTGATTCACCCGTCTGAAGTTGGAGATCTTCACCCTCAGACGGGGGAAGATCTTCACCCTCATTCATGAATTATATTAACCAAACTTTATTAACCAAAGAATGAACTATATTAACCAAACTTTTACAAGGTATTAAC
The DNA here is from genome assembly GCA_039655645.1 of Ammopiptanthus mongolicus. Taxonomy (NCBI): domain Eukaryota; kingdom Viridiplantae; phylum Streptophyta; class Magnoliopsida; order Fabales; family Fabaceae; genus Ammopiptanthus; species Ammopiptanthus mongolicus. Next base: position 66,653,455 of record CM077351.1, on the reverse strand, counting down.
CGAAGTTTTTAATAGACGCGAATTAAGCATCTGGACATGTCATTAACCAAACTTTGTATGAGTTGTGAAAATAGTATTTGGACATGCCATTAACCAAAGAATAAACTATATTAACCAAACTTTTACAAGGCATTAACCGAAGTTTTTAATAGATGCGAATTAAGCATCTGGACATGTCATTAACCAAACAATGAACTATATTAACCAAACTTTTACAAGGCATTAACCAAACTTTGTATGAGTTGTGAAAATAGTATCTGGACATGCCATTAACCAAAGAATGAACTATATTAACCAAACTTTTACAAGGTATTAACCGATGTTTTTAATAGATGCGAATTAAGCATCTGGACATGTCATTAACCAAAGTATGAACTATATTAACCAAACTTTTACAAGGCATTAACCAAACTTTTCCTGTGAATAATGGAATCATATATATATATACACCAAAATATTGGAATCATTTACAACGTTCTATCATTTACATAGACTCATACACCAAAAAAATATCCTGATTGGTCATGCGCGAAATTCTATATCTATATCATATACACCAAAAAATATTAGCAAGGCCTTTACAAAGCATAATGCTTGTTTTGTGCCACAAACATGTCATTCAAAAAGCGACAAACGTGATTTCAAGACAACCATCCTGTATCACCAACAAATACTCATTAGTAAGGAGCTGGACACAAAACAATGGACCGTGATTTTAATGAGTACACCATACCATCATGCAAAAATTGTCTTCATAATCTTCCAACTCGTGATCTTCCAACTAGTATAAATATGTGACAACCTTTCACAAAATACATCTATCACTAGTCGGTACAAAAAAGGGCAAAAAGTGCCTAATCTTTGAAGGTATCCTCGACGAAGAAATTGTCACAACTTTGTACTGAACTGCGAAGATCCCGTGAAGTCTATTTCGGACGTTGTCAAAAGATCCATGAATGATAGATTACTTCCAACCTGGACAGCACCATATAAGAATCTAAAATAAAAGAAAATGAGCTAATAAATGATAGGGCATGAAAGATCCATGCCTGCTTAGAATGAGCTAATATTTGAGGAACCCAATAATTGTCTTCAAAGACGGAAACTGAAGCATCTGAATTCATATAAACACCTCTCGACTAAATAGAAAAAGGTTAACTAATCAAATAAAGTCTCAGCTTGTCTTCAACAACTAGTGCATAAGTTATCTAAAAACTCTATAACATAACACATAAATCCATAAATACATATAAATTTAGCCCACTACACACCAAACCAAACATTTTATACATTTAGTACAATCTTATAATGGAGACGAACCACGGTACTTGTATCCGGCAAATCTCCACCAGCCACAACCTTAATAGATGATTCTACACAGATGTTGGCTTCCATCTGATTGCCCAATCTTCCCATATTATCCTCCTACACATTTGGACCAAAAAATAGGTAAGATGAAATAATTATGTCAGAAAGGTATACTTGGAACTGTAAAAGAATTGACAATTTCTGATAGAAAACTCATACCTTAGTAGTCTCATTGTCATCACTTTGCTTGGTTCGCTTCCTGACCCTCTTAATAACCTTTTCAACTACAGATATTTTTCTCTTTGATGGAAGACGACCTTTACGTTTGACCCGTAATGGACTGTGGATTTCAAAAGCTTTGTTTGGATTTGAGTCAGCATTGGAACTCCTTTTATCATTGTTCGTTGTAGCATCCATGGTGGGCAAATTAGATTTAAATTCATGTAATATTTCGTGGAGTGCGTTAGTTGCATCTTCAAAATCTGCAGCTACTTCAGCAACCTCATGGAAATGCTTGCACAATTTGTCAAATCTGTCCATCTGTGGGTTCAATTCCGGCACACCATAACTGCTCTTAATATATGCATGCCTCCTTTTAATATTTTTCTTCCATCTTGCTAAAACGTACTTCTCTGGCACGTTTTTAAGTCTCTCTTGAGTACACACACATAGAGCATGGCGACACAAAATACCTCTAAACTCAAACAACGAGCATTCACAGCACAGATCATGGTTGTCACGATTAAAGACAACTTTAAAGACACATTCTTTTGGCCTTTCTCCAAATAACACCTCCTCCAACACATCATAAATAGCAAGGCAATCCTCCACAGTCTTCAAGGAGTAAGCACAATTCATTTTACCTCTAAATTCAGCTTGAACCTCCTTAAACTTGGCATGAGTGTACTCGTCTTGAAATTGATTTTCAATCGACGAGTTTGACCCGCAGGGAATTGTTGTCTCCATGCATTGAAAATCAGCTTGAAATTCCTTTTCCGCTCTACTCTTGAGAGCATTATCGTACTGCTTTACAAACTGGTTCAGACTTGTTGTTGAATTGATATATCCATCAAAGAAAGCATGTATGCTCTCGCTTCGCTGCGTTTTTGACATACCTGTCCAAGTACATACAAGTGATTAACATTAACCAGTATATGAACATAAGTAACCAAATAATTGCAAGTGATTAACCAGATATTATAATGGGAGTGGAAAACTTCAGGATTTTCTTCCATTAACCACATAATGAACACCATTAACCACATATTTACAAGTCATTAACCATATATGAAAAATGCTGTCAAAAACTTAGAAGTATCACAATGACCCATTAACTAGATAATCAACTGGATTAAGTATACATACCTGCCCAAAAATATTTCTTCAGCATGGTTGGTGCCCATCTATGACGTTCCTTGTACAACCCACTCAACCAGTCATTCTGTCCAAGCTCAAATTGGTCAATGAAGCAAGACCATTTGTCTTCAAAATCGGCTGCTGTGATTGTATCGTAAACCACTGCTTTCATTGCAGACTTAATCCTCTTGTATTCACCATGTCCGCTTAGCTTTTCAGGAATTTTTTTCATTATATGCCACAAGCACCACCTATGACGAGTTGTAGGGAAGACTAACTCAATGGCATTTTTCATAGCCTTCCATTGGTCAGTGATAATACCCTCGGGGGCTTTTCCCAGCATACAACGAAGCCATGATTGGAAAAGCCAGACAAATGACTCTGTGTCTTCAGCAGAAACCAGACCACATCCAAGTAATGTTGATTGACCATGATGATTCACACCGACAAACGCAGCAAAAGGCATATCATATTTATTGGTCAAATATGTCGTGTCAAAAGTTACAACATCTCCAAAATATTCATAAGTAGCGCTACTTCTTGCATCAGCCCAAAAAACATTTCTTACATGAAATTCATCATCCAAATCTATGTCATAGAAGAAATTTGTATTTTGTTCCTTCATTTGGCAAAAATAACTTATCAAGGCCTGGGCATCGCCATCTTTCCCAATCATGCGCCTTTCTTTGTGGACATAATTCCTCACGTCTCTTTCACAAAATGGTATATTTTCATGCCCTCCTGGGTCTGTAACAAGAGATTGGAAAGTCTTATTGATCCTCACTCCTGCTTCATCATGATTTGAATTGTTCTCTTTACATGGAGGTTGATTTTCTTGTTAGCCTTGAATAACCTTGCCTTTGTAGGGCTGACCTCGTGAGAATGGTTGGGTTCAAATTTTGTAACATACCACAGTCCATCTTCATCCAACTTAATAATAATCTTTGCAGGACAATTTTGCGCCTTAGTCGGAAGTATCTTCAACGTATATGGAATTTTCGACACACGAGACCCTCCTCTTGAGCATGCTAGAATTAAGTAGCAGAGATTCCCATCATCTCCTTTTTTTGATGTTCTAATCTTCCACCTAAAACCCTTTCTTGAAGCGTACTCTCCATAAAATGTTTTAGCCTCATCTATGCAAGAAAAACACATCCCTGTTGCAGGCTCCCAACTTGCGTGATCATCATTATTATTGTCAACTCTAATAGATTCACCATCAACACTACCGCAATCCACGAAATTATTTGAACTATCCATGAATTTCCAATTGACGGTGCCACACCAACACTGCACAAAATAACCCAATTAGATCTATTATAGGTTATGTTACAATAATAGGGATTTAGAAGCTTATTGCATCAAACAGGGTTGTAAATTTAAAAATCACAACAAAAATACAACTATTACCCATTGACCATTACCCATTGCAAATTAGTTCAACACAGATTTACATTCCACATAAAGAGAAAGGAAAAAAGAATTGCTCTATAAATTTACCAATGCTAACCTCAAAGGGATGAGCAACTACGAGCAATGCCAAGTGTGGGTAGGTACCTCGATTTTGTCACGGTAGCTGGAACTACACAACCCCAAGCATCTTGTACCTCACTCTTGTGGGTGAGAAGGAGGGGAGCTGGCGGGAGAGACACGAGAGGGGAGAACGAGGGAGGCGAGAGGGGAGAAGATTGGGACCGTGGAGGGAGAATGGGCCACCGCGAGGTTGAGTAGGAGGGAGAACGAGGGAGAAGGGTTAAGACCGAGGGAGACGAGGCTGAGAGCGGAAATGGGCAGAGAGAGGAGGGAGACGAGGTTGAGAGACGAGGCTGAGAGAGACGTCAGAGACGAGGGAGAAGAGGCGAGGGAAAATGAGGTGAGTTACAGTGTTCCCTCGTTATTTTTCTTTTCCTTCCCTCGAGTTTTTTTATCTACTCGTTTGAAAAACCGCTGCACCCTTTTGTTTTGTATTTGACCCTGTACACCATACGGTGTCAACCGTAGGTGTCGAAACAGGGTGTCAAAATGACATTTCTGTATTTTTATATCCTTATGCTAAGTCTTTCTTATAATCCCTCCTTAAGTAAAAAAAAATATATATAATACTTTTTATATTTTCAAGATAATGAATGCATTATTTTTTATTTAATATTTTCTTTATTTAATGTCAAGAGAATTCATTGAAGAATATAACAAAACTTCCAAAATTGAGACAACACATATACTTACATTTTTTTTTGACAAGATATACTTACATTTGTTATAACATGTTTATTCTATTTAAAAATATGATATAACTCAATTTCCACTCACACGTGGATCATTCCATGATATTTATACGGTTTCTTATTTCATATATTTAAAAAAATTTCTTTTTTTGTCTAAGTTCTTGATATTTGGGAGTCATATTAGATTCCAACTAATTCGAGTCTACCCAAAAAACTCATTTAAAGGGGGCAAAACTCTCTTAACACCTTAATTATTGTAACCAATTATAGGCTAAATTAAAAACATTTTTATAAACATGCATCCAAGTGAAATTATCACGTGTGATCTGTTTATCTTCTCTGTTAGGATTGCATTGGATTATGTCTCTATTTTATCTTCAAGCACCTAAGAATTTTTCCTTTGAGGACAAACCAAAAGAAAAAGAATGAGAACTAGATTTTAAAAAATGAGAAGAATGAAAGCAGCTGGTTCAGACAACTATAACTGTCCCTACTGACCAACATTGAATTGCTGACATGCTTCTTCACCGCCGGTCTATATGCTCTTACATTGTATTTCTACACTTTTCTGTACTTTTCACTTAGTTTTGTTCAGTCAAAGACGTTTCTTACTTTCTTATATGGAAATATTAAGAAACAGTAGACGTCCATGTATTCATTTCAAATCTTAACTCTTCTTCTGCTCAGACCTTAATACCCACAACTATTATTCAGTCTACAAAAGTTAATTACTTAATAAACAAGTACTTATGCTAAATGAAAAGAGATAAAATTACATTTCTAAAGAGCATTTTTCTGCTGGAAAAACGAGTGCGGTAACAACTGTCTTTGTTTGATAAAAACAAGTGATGAAGACCACTTATTTGAACAACGATGTAAAGGACAATGGCGGAAAGAATTATCAGAGAAATAGAAAAATACAATCCCTGTATATATAGAGTGATCCAATTATATGTGGATTTAAAAAAAAAAAAAAAAAAGTGGTAACAAACTAACAATGACGTGGTATCAAGAAAGTATAGAGGTGAATCAATGGTATAAAATATAATGTGAATTTTTGTTTCTTATACTTCTATATGTGTATTACCCTAATAAATTGATGAAGGCATCTTAACATTAAAGATGTGGTATTAGGTTAAATTTCCCGTTAAATATAACCTTCTTTCTAGAATCATTAGCTGTATAGGTACTTGACAAATGACGTGACAATACAAGAAGCGGATTTGGATCCTCTAACTTTAGGATGGGAAAGTCACCTACTTTTCTTTCCATATCTCTCTTTATTCATTTTCTCTCTCATCTTTATCTCTCCATTTTAATCACTTTTCTCTGTAGACACAAAATCACCGTAACTTTGTCGCCCTAGAGGATCCATATGCAAGAACCAAGGCCTGAAATTCATGCCTCACGTTCAAATATGATAGAAAGATTCTAGTTTCTTTTTCAGTGAAAAAATAAATATATAATGGATTATTTCTATACTTGGGAAAGAATCTTTATAGTACATTTCCCTTCTATTCTATAAGCCCAGAATCGATTCTGATAGCAAAAAGTGTCTTGAATACAATCAAATTCTTCGACAACTAAATTTTCTACAATCGATATATACAGTATACACTGTCAATTCCCCAAAATCTTCTCCAAATAAGCATGTAAAGGAAAATTCTTGATTTGCACAGCCTGTTAGTCTATTACCTTTCTTGGAATTGAGCCTTTATCTAATTAGATTGTTTGGGGTCTGCAGTAGACTTAGAATTCCATTTGTGATTCTAATTTAATGAAATTAAAAAATAATAATTTTATACCATTTTCAATTCTTAAGCTAGACCCTAAAAATATATTGCAACTCCAAAGCACAAAATTTTAAAATAATATGTCACAATTATTATTCACTATCTTCATTGCATACTTCAGTAAGATGCCTTAAAATGGTAGACACACAAGAGTCGATATCAGCTCCAACCATCGTTGCATTCGTACCAATAGAATTCATATTACATAGCACCTCTCTTTTGCAAATGGTCTTGACTCTTGAGGACAATTTGAACTACTTGACATAGAAGTTCTTTTTGTGAATGTTTTTATAGATAAACTTGTAAGACCCACGCAAACAGTAATGAAATATGTTTCATTTCGCATTTTCAACTATTTCTTTTTATATTTAGTTCATTACACAATTCAATTCAGCATCACACAAACAATGAGCCATAACAGCTCTAAAAACTGTTTAAAATAAAGAAATCAATAATTAGGACATAAAAATCGAACACAATGGATAACCATAAAAACTCAAGAAAGGGTAACCGTAATATAACATTGAAAAGATAAAACTCAGAATGAAAATGAGAAAACACCATAAAAACTATATTGAAATCAAAGTTGGATAAGTTGGTAGGAAGAAACAATCTTGGTTGCGGCTTCATGTACAGATGGAGGCAACCCTTTTTGAAAAATGAAGGAGGGAATTGCAGCTTTGGCTGCAAACTTTATTTTTTTGTTTGAGTAAATCATCAATTTGTCCCCTAAATTTTGGTCGGATCAATCAATTTGGTTCCTGCTAAGTTGCAACATTTAAATTTGGGTTTATTTTTTCAAAGGTTAAACAACGTTGTTTTGGTCGATTTACCACGTAGTTGCCAAGCTGACATGTAACGTGCCACAGGAGACGCTCCTTTAAATTTAAGGTTAAAGTAATAATTTGGTCCCTCTATGTAAAAAATTTGGAAATGAGTCCCTACATGTGTAAACGTTAGCAAATTTGGTCCCTATATGTGCAAATGTTAGCAAATTCATCTCTGTCGTCAGCAAATTGGTCGTTATACTTTATACAAATTTTTGATTTGGACCCTAAACCTGAAAAAAAAAAATATTAAATCGGTCCTTATATGTGCAATCGATAATAATTTTGTCTCTGCCGTCTACTAACGAGTTCGGACCCAGCTAAAGATTTTTTTCGTATGGAATACTTTCTATATATTATATCAATCTATTTCTTTTATTGAGAGTAAAAATTGTATCATTTGTTCCGTAAATGATTTTATATTATGAAACTATCCAAGTTGTCTCTCAATAAAAGAAATAGATTGATATAATATATAAAAAATAATCAATACGAAAAGAATCTTTAGTTGGGTCCGAGCTCCTTGGTAGACATAGGGATAAAATTATTATTGATTGCACATATAGGGACCAATTTAATTTTTTTCACGTTTAGGGACCAAATCAAATATTTGTGTCACGTATAATGACTAATTTGCTGACGGCATGGATGAAGTTGCTAACGTTTGCACATGTAGGGACCGAATTTGCTAACGTTTACATAGGTAGGGACTCATTTCCAAATTTTTTACATATAGGGACTAAATGAAGAATTTATATCTCGTATAGGATCACATTATTACTTTAACCTAAATTTAATTGATGCGCATCTTCGTCAGGAACTAAATTGACTAACTATTATCAAAGTTAAGGACTAAATTTAATTATTTTTTGTAATGTGAGAGACTAAATTAACCTATGGTACCAATTTGATAGACCAAATTAACCATTTACTCAAATTAAAATTGAAACTAAAATTTTAAAGTGTAATTTCAATTCTATCAACAGTTTAGAAGAGTAGAACCGCCATGGGTTTGATTCATTGATATTTGATTAACGGTGCGATAGACTTATGGAGGAGCAACTTATAAGGAAATGTTTGGTTTATCGTTGCAAACATATGTTTGAGTCCAAAAACACGTTTGCTCCAAAAGAGCTCTCTAGATACTTTGCCTCAAACGTACATTTGGAATTTCCCAACGACAATCTAAACATGCACTAAGTCTTTGTTCAGGGTGTTTTGCACAATTAAGGAATAATATAGGTGGGACCTATTTTGAAAAGGGTGACCACATATTGGTTATTCTAGGATTTGGGGCCAACATATAGCCTATTGAATCCTAGTCCACCAAACTCATTTAACAAAATTCCGTGGGGAATAATATATAAATAAAGGCATGGGCATGTAGCTGGCTAATTGACCCAACTAATCTACTTTTAGAAATTATTTACCAATATAACTTTATTTTGAAACTATTTACCAAACTAATCCACTTTTCGCCAACGTGACATTTTTTATTATTTTTTTCTTTGACATCAAAGACGCTACTTTGACTAGCGTTTTTAGAAAACGCTAGTTGCAGTAGCGTCTTCCCCATCATCCCCCTGCACCAGATAGTCACTGCCCAGGCCGTCACGTGGCGCGCTCTAGGCAAAGGCGCTACTGCAAGTTGCGCCTTTAGTGGCGATACTTGCAATACTTAATTTAAATTAATTAAATACATTAAATAAAAATGGTATATGAATCTTTCAAATAAAAAAGTAGAGAAAGAGAGTAAGAGAAATGTAGAGTGCGTGAGAAAGGGAGTGAGGAGATCAACAATATTGAACAAACAGGATGAAGAAGAAGAAAAGCTGTGTTTGTGTGTGTGAAGAGCTTCACAGACAGGTTTGATGAGTGGAGGGAATGGAAGAAGAAGAGAGAAAGATAGAGAGTGCTTCTTAGACGGATTTGATGAGTGGAGGGAATGGAAGAAGAAGAGAGAAAGAAATAGAGATCAGCAAGGGGAGGGTGGGATCAGACGAGTCAAAGAGTGCTGGGAAGGGGGGACAGCCATTGCCTAGGCCGTCATGTGGCGCACTCTGGCGCCAGAAGCTACTTGCAGTAGCGCCTTTGCCCAAAGCCCGCCACGTGGCGGCCTGGACAGTGGCTGTCTGGTGCAGGGGGAAGATGGGGAAGACGTTACTGCAACTAGCGTTTTCCAAAAACGCTAGTCAAAGTAGCGTCTTTGATGTCAGAAAAAAAATAATAAAAAATGCTACGTTGGCGAAAAGTGGATTAATTTGGTAAATAGTTTCAAAACAAGGTTATATTGATAAATAGTTTCTAAAAGTAGGTTAGTTGGGTCAATTAGCCCATGTAGCTAGACACTAAGACATACTCACTGTAACTCATTTCTAAATTGCCACTGGTGCTAGCTTATACTTTGTTCTGCTCCATATCATATTCAAGTCCACCTTCACTTTCAGTGCTAGCTCTTGCACCCCCACCACATAAGAGTTGGCATTGCTATCTTGCAGCTATGTCCACAAGTACAAAGAGAGGGTTGGGTTCTAATGAAGAAGAAAGTGAACTGAGAAGAGGCCCTTGGACTCTTGAAGAAGACAGTCTACTCATACACTATATTGCTCGTCATGGTGAAGGCCGTTGGAATATGTTAGCCAAAAGTGCTGGTACAGATTCTTTGTTGTACTCTTAAGATTAGTTACAGGAATAAGTTCATATATATATATATATATTGTCACTGTTTTCCTTTTTGTTTTAATATCAGTTCCACTTCCAACATTTTCAGGATTGAAGAGGACTGGAAAAAGCTGCAGACTTAGATGGCTGAATTACTTGAAACCTGACATTAAGAGAGGGAACCTTACTCCACAAGAACAGCTCTTGATCCTTGAACTCCATTCCAAATGGGGTAACAGGTAGTAATGATCTGTTCACAAAATGAGTATGTGCACTCAAAATTAGCCTTGTTGAACCACAATGATAATTTTGTTGTTTATTTTTGGTTAGGTGGTCAAAAATTGCTCAGCATCTGCCAGGAAGAACAGACAATGAGATCAAGAACTACTGGAGAACAAGGGTACAGAAACAGGCACGCCAACTTAACATTGAGTCTGGTAGCAAGAGATTCATTGATGCGGTGAAGTGTTTTTGGATGCCAAGATTGCTTCAAAAGATGGAGCAGGATTCTTCCATGACAAACATGAATTTTGGTAACTACGCAGAAGCTTCAATCAGTTCAATGTCAACCAGCTCTAATGTTCCTTCTCTGTCTTCATCATCTCCTCCGCAAGAGGGATTTATAGATGCTGCAAATCATTTAAGTACTATGTCCAGCCCCATCAATCCTTCCTTGGACTTGGATTCCTTCCAATTTTCACAGCTACTTGAAATTTCAGAAAACCCAACATGTCCTCCAAATGTGTTTGAGAACAATGTTTACAGCAATCCAATCCAGGACAGCTGGTATGTTGATACCAATAACTATGGCATGCAAGGTCTGAACGTGGAACCCTCGTCAGTAATGGAAACTTATGACATTCCACAGTTTGATTTTCATACTGCAGGGAGTGACTGGACGTTAGACAACATGGGTGATACTTTATGGAACATGAATGCTATGTGACACAGTGAGACAGTTGCAAGAGAAGGCCATGCATCTCAAGTTATTTTAATTAGGGGATGGTCTACTAGAGAAAAAATAAAGATTCTAATTATGCTATACTGGTTTCTAGTGACTAAAAGTCTAAAAGAGTCTCCTTGATAGAGGTTAGTACTAAGTACCAAGTGTAAGGTTATTTGTTATGAGTCATCTTAAAATACCATAGTTAAATTGGCATACAGGTTAGGATATTAAATGGTCCCCTGTTTCAAGTTTTATTAAAGTGGGAAAAGCTGTAATATGACGAAGACATATTTTGGTTGTTATGAGTGCATTTTTTACATGATGTTTTTTTTGTTCTTTTATATTCCTGGATGTCAATTTCATGTAAATGAGAACCATTTGCTGCTTGAGCCCCCAATTGTTGAGAACTAAATTAAATCAAATATCAAAGAAATGATGTTAGAAGTGACAATAAACCAAAGTGGAGTCACATCTTATGATGAAGTGACACTTGCAAAATTTGTGAACACGTAACAAGGACCTATTATAAAGATAGTGAAGAATGCAACTCTTATTCATATTTTCAAGTACTGCCACTTGCAATAAGTATGGTTAACTCATAAAACTGATGAGTAGCCTATGTGTCCAAACTCATCAATCTTAATTATTGAAAAATTGGAAGAATTGTAGAAAATGGTATGTAACAGAAAATTGCCTTTTGTGACAACTCGGCCTATCCATTTCCTATCCAGTCTACCAACTCCACCGACTCCCTTGTCATCTACTTACAATCATAAGGAAAGGATATTTTGTCAAGATTGAATTTGAACCCTCAACCTTGAGACTTCATTTTGCACTAAGTGACAACATTTCTCACAGCTTGTCAATGAAGAAATTGACTAAGAAATGTTCTAGCCAGGCTATACATTATTCGCATGTGCTCAATGTCACTTGGAATTTGAACTTTTCAATCACAAGTGCTTTCTATAGATTGAGAAATTCCTTCTTTGAAAAAACCTGCTTTTCTTATAGAACAATAAGCTTAGCTCATCACCAATTAACTGGCACAGGACACTGAAGGTTTCATAAACTACTTTACAGAGGAATAAGAAATTGTCCCAAGCATGTGGGAATAACAGTGAATCCTCCATTAGGGGCTAATATTCCTTCCTTTAATTTCAATCATACTTTTAAGAATTATTTCGTAAGAAGTAGATAGATCTAAAAATCTATTTATCAGCATTTGATAAATAATAGTTGAATTGTCTTCATTTTCTGTTAACCAGGTAAGTGATAAAAAGAAACCCAAAATCGTTGAAAGAATGAAACGCATAACAAGCTAATTCATAAATTGATTGTTATCAACAAGATTCACAAGAATGCATCAAAACATTGGCAAGTTCTACCGTGGACCACTTTGATAGGTGGTATCATGATATATTAGTAATTTTACCCATTAGATTTATGTGGAGCACAATAGTATGGTGCACCCTCCCACGCTCAATTTTTTTCCGTTTCTTCATTATTCCCCTCCCTCTGCCTGATCTGCCCCCTTCTGTTTTTCGTCGTCCGGACGAACGGTGGCCAACCACTGTGCCAACGATCCTCAGTGCATATTATCCCTCCTCTCAAATCCGTTCCCAACGCTCGAGGTTCCTGTTTCCAATGGGTTCGCGACAAGCACGTGGCAGAAGTGCAGATGTGCTACGACGGAGAAGATGAGAGCTTTTTTTTTTTCTTCTGGTGCAGCACCTGACAAAAACGGTTGGACGGAGCAGTTCTGCAACGACGGAGACAGCTCACGATTGGACGGTGTTGACCGGAGAAGAAGGTGGAGCTCTCCGACGGTGCGGATCTGGCATGAACAGGGACAACGAGGTTTGAAGGGCGTCAGGTCTGGAATCGCGGCGAAGCTCATAGCTAGGAGAGGAGGGACGAGGACGACGCGAGCGAAAGGGAAGGTGGAGACAACAGAGTCGCATGGGACTGGGAGCCCACGTTGGGAAGAGGTGTTGACCAGAGAGGACAAGCAGAGATCGACGCGACGGCCGACTATGCTATCACTCGGGAGCAAAAGGACAAGATGCTTGAGCTTGCAGAGAGGTAGGGTGCTGGAGGGGAGGTGGTTGTCGGGAAGATGGGGCGGAGGAAGGGCAGAGGAAAGAGGGGAGAAAAAGGGGGGGAAAATCAAGTGTAACAAGTCTATCATTAGATCCTATAAGCCTTTACGATCAAACGGCCGAGATTAAAAACAAAACTTGTGCACGGTGGTACCACTACTTATCATAGTGATCCACCATAGAACTTGCCTCAAAACATTGTCTCAACTCGAGACAAAACATTGGTGATATAAATTTTGAGTACAACTTGTGTACTTACGGTTGCACAATTTGGTAGTTACGAGAAGAAAGGTATGCCGGTTGTCTTTAGCTTCCGTTTTTGTCCAACCCCCTTCCTTGGCATACCCTTCCTTTTACAGCTCTCCTTTGGAACACGAGGGCCGTGATTTTGTTATACCCATGGGTCCGGTGCCGGTGCCAAGGTGTTAGCGTATTATGCAGAGATGCATATCTTCCATAACGTCACGTCCCATAGGTGTGCCTTAAGTGGCCTTCTAGAAGATTCTCCCCCCAGTCCGCGCATATGACATTCTACTCGGGCCTAGTTGCTCGATCATCAGTTTGTAGAGGCTGGCTTTGGCAACTCGGACGTGTGATGCCCGAGCTCACTATCATACGATGGTGGGCTATGCCTTCTTTTAATAGGTCGTATTCAGATGTTGGGACCTCCTACCAAATATGATAGGAACAGTAACCATACTTGCATTAAATACTCAAATACAAGATAATACATCCTTCTATAAGCTCCTCTTTGTTTGTTGTGCTTTTAGGGTGCGTTTAAAAGAGTTTATAAATAACTTATGAGAATTGTTTATTGAAATAAACTTATACAAATAAATAGTTTATGATATTTTCATAAGCTCTTTTTAGTTTATTTCAATAAACTAATCAGAGAAGCTTATGAAAATAAACTGTTTTAGCTTATTTTAAAAAAAAACTTATTACATAAGTTTTTAATTAAGTTATTTAATCAAATGCGTCACTTTACGTAAATCAATAATTTGACACGCTGACAAAAATTAAGAACCCCTGTACAGAACATACATATTGTGAATTAAACGGGTGTATCAAAAACATTGTGATTTGTTGCCTTGTTGGCACTTTTGCTAAAAGGAACTGTCTTAAAATTATGCCTCTCTCGTATTATTAGTTAAATTTGCTTTATGATAATTATTTTCTCTTAAAAAATGTATCCTCGCATTTATTAGTTTCAGTTTGGAAGATAAGGAAGTCGTTTTGTTCTTTAGTAGTAATAAAGGATTTTTTTCCCCATTAAAACAAGTATAAATAAAGGATTGTTTTCTATAACCAAATAATTGGGGGTGTTTAAATATGAATTTCAACCATAAAACTTTTATCTAACTGTTAGTGCATGCGACACAGTCTACTTCTTGAGACACCTACAAGGCTACAAGATGTAATTTAGTTATTGCTTTCTTTCAGAGCTGTTTTCCATATCACTCCTTCTATTTTAGTTCACTTTGGAGATTAATGTTGACGATATTGATTGTAATAATTGATCCTTATATTATCATTAGGTCATGCTAAAGAGTGTACTAAGGGAACTCTTTAAGGAAACAAAAAAAAAAATTGCATTGAAAAACTAAGTATATCACTAAATGTCTAAATATATGTATAAATTATAATTAATTTTTTTTTTGTAACCATGTTATTGGTATGGAGTATCCATCATTGTTAGCAGTGAAAAATCTCCGTTGGGGAACCTGTTGGACACACAAGGTGAGTTCTCCCCTCCTAATCAGGTTTTCTCCATTTACAAGAGTCAGGATTCGAATCCTTGACCACTTGCTCAAGATGTCTAAGTGCTTAATTACCACTCGGACCAACTATATGTTGGTAAATTATAATTAATATGATATACATATATAACATGTTATAAAGTTCATCTATTTACTTTGTTAACATTTAATTTTTAAAAAATGTTATATGAAAAAGTATAAAATTTATAACAATTTTTTAAAAAGTAACAATATATGATAGCAAATAATTGATATTTGATTTTTTTTTGTGGTCTATATTTGAATTAATTTTAAAAAGATAATAATTTGAATAAAATATGATAGCAAATAATTAGTATTTGAATTAATTTTAAAAGGTAAAAATTTTAATAAGACGCAATAGCAAATAATATAGACAATCCATAAATTAGTATCAATAATTATAAATATTTGTCAAATTAAATGAAAAATAAGTAAGGATTTGATAATTATAGAAATTAATTAGTAGATTTGAAAATAACTTTTTTTTTTTAAAAATAAAAAATTATAAAAATTGTTTTATGTAGATGACACCGCATGACACCAAATTGTGGAGAATTACTCCCGTCCAAGAATGGCAACTCTAATTTAATATATATGGATTGATTACCTATAATACTATTTACTAGATAGAGATATCACAAAAAATAATCTTACAAAATTCTTTAAAAAAAATATTATCTTTATAGAATGGCATCATTTTCTATTTTTCTTTTTGTTACATCATAAATGGAGGGTGAACATTTGAGTTTCATTTTAATACATTGTCACTGAAAATTTTTTACATTACGAACAGGGACGGAGCCAAACTTATATGATGGGAGAGATCCAACTTGGAGAAGAAGAAAAATGGTCCACAGTCATGGAGGATTTATGTTGTCTGTTGAAAAACAATTGTGACTTGTGAATGAGTATAATAATAATAATGAGAGATTGAGAGCAATTATTAGTATGTACTACTATTTTTGAAAAGCAAAAGGGATGTTAAAGGAATCCTTTTTTTTTTTACCAGAATTGATAAGTCAAATCAATCCACAATTTTTTAAAATTAAAAGAATTGTGGGTTCCACAAACTTGGATAGAGGAACATTGTTTTGGTATAAGCCTGGTCAAAGACTATTAGAACAACTTCAATGAGAGTTGCTTAACAAATTTTTAAAATTAATAATATTAGAGCAACATGTAAGAACGATTGCTTATAGAAGCATTCGGTTTTTATAAGCACCAATAGAAATAAGACAAAGAAAATAATATTCAGCAGCTCAATCACATTTAAGATTAAATAACAAAAATAAATATAAGTAAATATCTGGGATAACTTGTGGCACCCATTTCGTAAACTTTTAAGAAATGCATCATTGAAGTATAAAGTTGCTTACAGTAATATAAAATAAAAAGTGATGAGGTTACATGATAGGATCCATAAAAATTGGAGTTAAGCAACTCTAATATGTCGCACAATTGGAGATGATCATACTAATTTTGAAATAATAAAAAACTGGTAGAGGTCAAACCATCCCTAATGACAAGGGTAGATCTGGGTGACTATGAACCAATCGCACATCATCTCATGTATAACTTTTAAGTTAACTAGCCAGTAACAAAGTCAAACATTTTTTACCTGTGCAAACATATATTTGATTGTGAGTGTAAAAAATTGTATTCCCATTAAATCCAAAACATTTTCAGTCAAAAATAAATGTTGAATTCACAAGGTGAGAACCAAATTTCTCTCCTTTAAAATTTAATTTGAAGTCCTGCAACAATCATTAAGAGACTTTGCTAGTGAAGGACACATAATTAGTTATTTCCAATTATGGAAGAGGTTCAGTTTGACTGACCAAAGCCAGTCTCATTCTGCGACCATAAAACAGCAACCTCACCCAAATTCTTATCATCTCTTGCTAAATAAGCGGTTGGGGTGCCACGAAGTTCACTAATGAAGCAAGTAAAGCCATTACAGCGACTAGGTAAGGTCGTAGAAAACTCAGTCCAAAGGCTTGCAATGCGCATGATGTTGTGACAGTGACTGAATTAGAGCATTGATATGATCTGAAAGCAACATAGATGAAGCTATTTTGGTAATTGCACTAGATTATTATGGAGCCAAAGGGTATGACTACTGAGGTTTCTATGTTGAACCACAGAAAAAGACTGCTTTTAAAGTTCTTGTCTGGTACGTTTTTTTTCAGTTCTATGAACCAAGAAAAGAAAAATCCACAAATCATTGAACCACAGCTATATACATACTGTTACTGTGTTTATTTTATTTTTCGAAGTCTTCATAGGAAAATAAAGGGCATGGTCAAAAACAATTAATTGGCAAACGAAATAAATGACTCATTTTACTCATGCAGCAGTGCCACCAAATGTCACGCGTACTTGTGCACGATTCTTTACCAAACGTGCTAATTCTGCAGCCACATAATAAGTCTACAGCATCATTCGCCACCCCTCTTCTCTTTTCCTTGATTTTATTTTTTTATTTTGCCTAGAGAAAGCGAATGGTAGCATATGTAATAATATATGTGTCAGCTGGATACACTGCCGTAGCCAGTTGGTGCAGATAATAAACCCTTTTGGAAGAAAAGGTCGCACCTTAGCATGTGCTCCCTTTGTGCTATTGTTCATTCATCGGATTGGAACATCTGAAAGGCGAAGAGATTAGATTGGTAGATGGATATAGATAAATAGCACCCATTCCCTTACTTTCAATCAAATCAACCTCTCCCTATCAAATATAAGCGTGACAAGACCAAACTCCGTAGTTCGTAGGGAGAATGAGACTGGGAACCTTTTACTTTACCTTGCGTAGGAAGAGTGATCTTGTTTTCTTTGATTGGTTATTGCAGAAAATAAATACAAGGCAGATTCTTGGTTTTGATGTGTCAAGTGAGGTAACATAAAGTATGATTTAGTTAATGGTCGTGCTATTTGAACATCAAGTTCTGGATATCGTATCTGATATCGTATATATCTATATCTATCTTTCACTTACTTTTTATCTTCTTTGTATACACGCAATTCAAATATACATCAAAAAACAAAGAGACAACATGTTCCATTTTGTTGTCCAAAAAACATTTCTCTTCAGCTAAATACATTATTAATTATTAATTTCATATTCTTTAAATGGTTAAATCATTTATTTAGACACAGGAATTTATTAAACATAAGAATTTCTTTGGATGGATAATTGTAAAGGGTGTTTTCATACATGTGATAACTGTAATTTTTATTTTTTTGTAAATGATCTTCAAGAAAGTTTTTAGAAATCATTTCGTGGATTTCTTTATCGATACACTTTAAGCATTAATGAAATATGTTTCCTATTTCAATTTCAATTGTGTTACTTTAATATTTAGTTTATTACATAATTCAATATATATCACAGAAACAATGAGGGCATAATAACTCTAAAAACTAATTAAAGCAAAGAAGTGAGTAATCATAAAATGAAGTAAAAACATAATGGGAACCATAAAATCTTATAATGGTTCAAAATATGAAGCTTAAAATAGAAATTAGAAAACAACTTGAAAACTATGTTGACATTAAAATTGGACGAGTAGGTGAAACTAAAATGCCCCTGACTGCAACTTCTTGCACAGATGGAGGAAGTCATTTTGAAAAAATAAAGGAGGGATTTGCGATCAAAGATGCAATATTGTTTGTTTTTCATTGAGCAAAACATTAATGTCGTCCTTAAAACTTGATCCAAACGATCAATTTAGTCCCTGAAAATTGGTCTAATCAGTCAATTTTACCCCTATAAAGCTGCATCGTTGGACTTTGGAATTTGTTTCAAAGCTTAAACGACGTTGTTTTGATCGAAGTTTGTCATGCAGGTGTCAACCTGACACTTAACATGTCACGTGAGATGTTATTTGTTTTTTTTGATGAACCACCGTAATTAAGGCCTTTGGCTCCCCAGTGGCATCCTGGGGTAACCCCACAAGCTTCAGCCCTTCGGCTATGAGATTAATCCTCGATCGGCTGCTTAGAATAGAAAATTAACCTTTGATTTTCGCAACCTCCCAACTAGAGTGTCTGTTACCGGGATTTGAACTTGTGTTCTCCTCCTTATGATATCGAGATGTTTACTACTCGTAGGGATGCCAATGGGAGGGTACTATAGTACCCATCCTCATACCCGTGTTTGAAAAAAATACTCATATCCGGACCTATACCCGCGTGGGTAGCAACTTAAGTACCCTTATTCGTACCCTCTGGGTATTTAAGTACCCATACCCGCACCCATTATCGGCACTTTAACTAAGAAAAAGGAAAAAAATAACACAAAGAGCATCAACGGCTGCTGTTAGTGTTTAGGCCAGTAGATGATTAAGTCTGAAAGAGAAAAATAGTTAAGAAACCATAGGTTACATTAATTTTATATTTAAAATTTGATATATAATTATAATTATATGTATTAATATATATATATATATATATATATATATATATTTATATATGCGGGTGCGGTATGGGGCGGGGTGGGTACTAGAGTACCCGTACCCGTACCCATAAAGCGGGTATTTACCTTATCCATCATGGATATTTTTTGCATGTACCCAACAAGTAGGGTCCAAATTGCCATCCCTAACTACTCGATTAATCCTTGGTTGGTAGACATTATTAGATTTAACTTATGCACATTAATGTTAGAGACTAAATTGAATAATGGTTGGAAAATCGGTGACTTAATTTGTTTTTCCTTAGAGATCAAATTGATTAATGGTATCAATTTAGGGATCAAATTGATGTTTTCCTATTTTGTAAGACTAAAATTTCATGCAGTCTAGTTTCAAAATTGCAGAGGATCATTTCGAAGGAGTAGGATAGTGCGACCCTAAGCACAAAAGCCACCGACCCCACGTACTAAATCTTAATAATTGAACTTAATAAAAGGAATGTACCTAAAAGAACTTAATAGAAGGAAGTGGTTGAGAATGGTAAACGAGCGAACATTTTTAGTATGTAGGGTATGGGGATAGGTCGCATTGAAGGGAAAGGCACTAAATCATCTTTCGCTTCGCTACAAGAATATTTCTTATTTGTAAATGAAAATTGCAATGCCACCAATCTTGCCTCTGCTTTTGGTTTGCTAGCAGCTAGCTTAAGGTTGTTCTCTGACTAGCTTATTTTAAGAATATGCATTTGGCATATTTGAAATCTGATTTGGATAAGGTTTTTCAATAGATGGAGGATCATAGTCGGGGGAAGCACGTACTGATGCATGTCATACTGTAATACCTAATTGTTGTGAACAATGAAGTTCTGAATAGAAACTGATTGTAATAAACATCAACTATTTGTTCTCTAGGTGATGAATGGTATACGATTCAAGGTGCCCTACAGTGATAGATTAGCAGTACAAGTTTAGGTTTGCTGATTGATTTTGAGGGGAACAAAAATAGGAATAATAGAATAAAATGAAATAAGATTATCATTGCTCTCTTTTTTTGGTAAATTTTTTTTTATCATTTCTCTTATCACGTTTTATATGTTCAATGATTAGTCCATTCTATTTTAACTTTTTGATACATACACTAGAACCGAGCCATGAATCGAAAGGAAAAAATATTTTTTTTTTAAAACGAAATTTCTAGTAAAATGTACCTCAACAAGAAAACCACGTGTTTAACATAATTAATGTATTTTTTTTACTTTGAATCACATCATTTTACTCCTTCATTATCCATAAATTTACAAGTTTTTGGGTAGTTATTTTTTCAAAATATTACTTTTTAAATAAGGGTGTTCATGGATCGGTTTGATTCGAATTTGCATCGAAAAAATTGAACCAAACCAATCCATTAAAAAACGGTTGGTTCAGTTCAGATCATAAAATATTAAAATGTTAAAATATATATATAAAGATTAAAATATAGTAAATATTTATATATAAAAATAAAAATATTGAAGTATAGTAATCAGTTTGATTCGATTCCAGAATTCTTAAACCCAAAAACCGAACCAATTATCAACGGATTTGATTTAATTTGGATCCGAAAATCAAAAAATATTTGAACCAATTTAAATGATTTGATTTAAATTGATCGAATCAATCTGAACCAATGAACTATCCCGCTTGTAAATAGCAACAATAGTGATTGCGGCTCACTTAGTTAGCAATCATTGTGGCTGTAACAATGGTGAAGGATGGTGGTCACAGTTACAAAGCGATCACGATAGTAATAATAGTAACAGCGGTGGTTTCGATTTGGGAAAATGACCTTTCTCTCTCGCTTGACCTCTGCATCTTTCTTCATTTTTATGTATTGGATCAAATTGCACTACGTTATAAATTCTCAACCTGATCGGCTACATCCCGAAAAAGTAACCCGCAAAATTTAAACTTATTATAGTGCACCAAATTAGACATTACGTACTCACATTCGCCACGAATTGTGTATCAAAAATTAACCTAGTATTCATATCACCTTAAAGTTGAATGATAACGAAAATGATCTCTATTTTGACTTGGAATGTAACAAGTTAGGTATTTAACGAAAGACAACTGACAAAGATCACCTGACCAAACACTACCCGTAAAAAAAATTTAAAGTGAAATTACTGACGAGAATCCAATAGACCATTTGACAAGAATGACAATCTAATTCACCAGGAGTCACGTATTGATGATCACATGAAGACAGGGATTAATACGCTACAAATAATTAGCCAATTGTTGAGAAAAGCACACAAGTAAAAATAAAGGGTGAAAGAAAACAAAAAGGAGTAGTTGCCACTTGACAGTATCAACATGGTATATGGATGCATGTGGAAGACACATTCCTAGCCATCGTGAAATTCCCAAAACCAGGTCAGACTTCTCTTTTGCACAATGCTGAGACGATAGAGCTCAATTGAAGGTAACTTCTAAGCTCTCTTTTTTTAATGTGAAGTCGAAGCAACACCTTCACGCTCTACTTAGTTTGAACTTTCGAGTTCTGTTCCATAAATCATAATCTTCCAAACATGTTTTGTGAATTCATGTTACAGATGGGAATTCCATTTTAGATTATACTTGGCCAGAATATGGCACAATACATTATAGGAAACGATACACCAAACATTCACCATAATAACTACTTCGGGTGTATAAAATTCATTTAGTATATCAATATTATAGTTGTCGGGGTATATCAATATTCATTTATACAGGCAAAATAAGCTTAATTTTACATTTGAAGTCAAATTGGTATACAAACTGTTAATCACAGAAGGGCATTTAACCTGTCACATGAACACAGTGCAAAAACATTGCTTAATTTCAGTTAAATATGTAAAATACTACGCTTGAGAAAGGGAATGATTCCGATAAGGAATTGGGTATTATGGATTGCCTAAGTTCCACCTCAAGTAGTATGGGCTGCTTGGAGGGAGTATTTAAGTGGTTTGATTCTCCCCCCTTGATAGCTAGCTTTCAAGGGAGGGTCCCCAAGTGCTTGGGTGCTTATCAGATTCTTTTGTACTTTTTTACACTCTTTTAAAACATTCTCCATGTAAATGGGCCCCCGGTCGCATGGGATTGAAATTGTGTAACTTTTAGAACACAAAAGTGGTATGAGAACAACAGCAATGTTGGTATTACTTCACCGAGAGTAAACAAATATAATTTTCAAACTACAAAACCACACCAGAGATAATTAAATAACTAGAGAACTTTTGATTGGACCCTTTAAACAATGTACATGATTAAATGGCCATAAAGACCTACACTGTGTTGGTGCATATCCAAAAAATATTAAAAAAAAAAAAGATTCTATATCATAAGCAATTATTTGAACAAGTATTACCTGCCACCTTGATTTCACTTCTAATCTCCATTCATCAATCCTACTTTCCACCCTTACTATAGCTGTCTTTTAGGGTGACAGTCCGATTAAAAACAAGCTTTTCTGGAGTAGAGTCCTGGTCGACCACAAAATATCCTGGAATTGCAGATAGAAGGATCATATATTGAGCAGACGATGACCAAAAAAGTACATTATCTAGCATCCATGCATTCTGATGTAATATGCACATGAAGATCAAATTAAGGAACAATAAGTTGTCAAAACGAAGTACCTAATCTTTCAAATTAGAACATATTAAGCAGACAATGACAAAAAAAGTACATTATCTAGCATCCAAGCATTCTGAAGTAATATGCACATATAAAAATCAAATTAAGGAACAATAAGTTGTCAAAATGAAGTACCTAATCTTTCAAATTGGAACCTGTCCCCAACTTTTGCAGCCTGGAGCAAGGACACACCATATGCATTCGAAATTTCCACTTTGGAATGAGGGTTTAGGTCACCAAGCCAGTTGTCAAGTTCAGCAGGATTCTATTGCAGTGATTGGAGCAAGGAAATATTATTACCGAACAAGAATATATATGTGAAAGAGCACTCAGATAAAAGATAACCAACCTCTGATAGGAATAGCCTCTCAAACAACCTCACTTCCACCTTTAATGGATCGACTCCAGGAGAAGGTTGAGCAACCCAATGGAGAACACCCTATAAACAAAATTTTTGCATAGATCACCAACCTGATCTTACAAACTCTTGGCGACATTAACCTTAACCAACAGATTTAGCATAGTTAGTTAACCTTAGGCTTTGTCTTCTTTGAAGGATCATACTCAGCCCGAATTTCAAGAATAGTCTCATTATCATCAGCTAAAATAACTTCAGTGCACTTGATAGGAAATGCATATCTGCACAAACAACAAAAATCTTGAATATTGGAACTACAATTTCTCATGTACAATATTAATCTGTACCTTCTACTAACCTGAGTATCACAGATTTACCAGGAGCTAGGCCATAATAATCTTTTGAATCTTGCATCCGGAAATCCGAACATTCAATATACACAATGTTGGAAAATGGAATCTAAGAACAAATGCATTACAAAACAAAAATCAGACACAAAAACTTAAGGACACCAACATCATATGAAGAAAGTAGTATAAAGCTCAACAATATATTAAAGCTAAAATTTTAGTAAAATTAGTTTAGTAGAACAACTAGGATGGTTTGATTTCCTAAAACCTTAGTACTCCCTAAAGATACCAGTTTTCACAAGTCCAATTTCACCTTATAGAAAGCAGATGCATCCTCAGCTTGAGCATCAGGCCATTTCTTTGCATCAACCTCCATTGTTGAGCTGGCTTCAAGATTAGTAATGACAACCTTAAAAGACATAATCAATCAGTCTTAAGCTAGTTAAAGTCAACCAGTATCCTGTAATATCATGTACAAAGAATGAAAACAGACAATGTACCTTGAGTGGATGCAGGACAACCATTGTGCGAGGAGCTGTTTTATTCAATTCTTCCCTAACATGATATTCAAGGCGTTCCACAGCTATCAAAGTGCCATCACTACAAACAGAAGGAAGAAAATAGTTTTAACGAAACTATGCATTACCGCTCTGATATCAGGTACATTTTATTGATTCGAAATCAGTGTGCATGTTCTGGGGCATTGGCCACAGTCAATGGTCAAAGCTTCACATGTCAACTTTCCTAGCATAACACACTAAACAACCAAGAAGAAGAATAGAAAACAAAACAAAAATGCAGGCAAACAGAACATGTAGATAGTGCAACTTAAATAATGGCTGGAGTCTTCAAAGAAACTACATTGATTTAGTTAAGGCGTCTGCGTCTCTAGCTACTAAGAAGACTTCAATTTCATTTGCACGTTCGTTCAGTAACTTATATTTTCACAACTATTAGCTTAAACTAAACTTGCAAAAGCAATAGCATTGCAATTGCAACTAATTTGTATTTTACTGACTTGTAACTATTCTACCCATGTATGTCTTTTTTAATAGTTAATTTTAACTTCGAACTTCAGCAAATCTCAGTCGGCAAAAGTGAGTTATGTTTCTAGTGGGAACTGGATCAGATGTGTAGGAACAATTGAGAAAAATAGGAATTCTGGTTGTTAATGCACTCTCCTTGATTCTGAATCAGAGTGACTGCAGACTCGAGAGGAAAGGTAAAAATGAGCGTACAGAATAGGAAATGCTCTCAGCCCAGAATTTGAGAGTCCAGGTTCTCTCTCCCATTTTTACTACAAAAACCAATCTGATCTCTATCATTTTCCCTCCCCCTACCCTGTCCTATCTCTCTCCTCTAACTCGGTTAAGATCTCTTACTAACTAACTGTTAATACCTATGTCAACAACTTAACTTACTAATTGTTCATACATTAGTTAACTTGAAAGAGTTACCGACCCAAGTTCTATTCCCCTGCGCCCATCTTTATTCCTCCTAACATACACCTTTTTAATTGGGGGTCTACTAACAGTTTCTTTGTCAAAAAATTTAATCACTAATGCCATTTATAAAGTGGCTGATACTTAATTTTGGGCCTGGCCTTGTATGTGATGTGACCCCACACAAAAAAATGCAGTATGCGGCATGTGCACGTGCACACAGTAAACCTAGTAGTTTGGTTGCAGATGTGTACTGGGATTTGGGTCTGAGTGCTAAATGCATACTCCTAGTAAACTTCAGAAGATCCTTATTTTTTTCACCAGTGGATATAAGTGAAACCATTAAGAAGGATTGAGTGTCAATGGTTTGTCTATAAACATGATTTACAAAAGAATATTATGATGTTGTTTGATCCATGTAGCCAACCCCACCTATGAGGAAAAGGCTTGGTTGTTGTTCCCTTCTCCCTATCTCAATTTCTGCAACTGGTTGTAACAATCCCATATGATATTACTGCTTGGCTAAAATTTGTCAATGACTATCAGTATTTAGCATTTAATTGTTTGATATTTATTGCTGAAAATATCTTGGAATATTTGTACTTAATAGCATGCAACTCAAACTATATAAGATTTCTGTTTTTAAGTTTACAGTTGCAACATCTTAATAGTTAATACCCTTTCCTATGTGCGGCAAAGGAACACTTAACAAAAACAAAAGACATTAAATGTTTTTATAAACTAAACACGAAACAGATAAAATCATTAGATGCTATGACTTTTCTCACACAGGAGAAGAGATGAAGGTGACAAATAATTTTTTCCATACCACAACTATAATAAAATGTCCAAGAGATAATTAATATGCAATTAAGGAATTAGTATTGACTAGTAAATCTAGAGAATTATTTCATTTATAACTAAAGATACAAATTCTATAATAACTTTTTATGAGCAAAATAAGGGTTAAAAGAGACTTAAACAGCAATAAATTTGATCTAATCATAAAGCATTACCAAATACAACTGGCCGCAAAACCATTAACATCTTCATAACTTGGAAAGGGCAGAGAAAAAACAATGTAGTCTAAACAATTAAGGTATTGATTACAAACCAAAGTGCAAAATGTTTCAAGTACTTTTCTGCATTACTAACTTAGTAGTATTCTTCAACAACCAATTGTAGAACTTTAGGACTAAGGTATTGGAATATGAATTCATATCCTACCTTCTAGTGATTCCAATTCCTCGGACAAAAGCATTGATCGCCGTTGGAGACATGCCTCTACGCCGCAAACCAGCTAGTGTCATCAGACGAGGATCATCCCACCCATCAACCCACTTCTCTGTCACTAGACGATTTAGCTTCAA
Source organism: Ammopiptanthus mongolicus (assembly GCA_039655645.1). Lineage (NCBI taxonomy): Eukaryota > Viridiplantae > Streptophyta > Magnoliopsida > Fabales > Fabaceae > Ammopiptanthus > Ammopiptanthus mongolicus. The sequence continues at coordinate 66,626,868 of CM077351.1, read as the reverse complement.
CAAAGAATAATCAATAATTAGAGAATGGAAAATTATAAGCATTAATACACCTTTACAAATGTTTACAATGTTCCAAATCATTGCCTCACCTTACGCTTTGACATAACAGTGTTTGAGACATTCAACCTTGAATATTCCCATACATAAGGTTGGTAAATGCCCAACGCATGTAACAACCAATAGTACGACGCACGACGTGTCTCAAATTCAAGAGTGCACAGCTGCATTTAATATTCATAGATTAGCTAAAAAATTGAAACCCTTGACACCACCACCACCACCACCACCCCCAAAAAAAGATTATCACAAACACAGTTATCATTCATATCATGCATTAATGGAGCTGAAAAATTATAATGAAATCTGAACACAATTTGTCAGGTCAGGAGCGAAGTTTATTAGACAGAAATGCCATTGAGCATACAACAAGTGATATAAATAGAAACTTGGCATCAAACTCTTTTATGGCTAGATGCATACAATATATAAACTACAGAATAATATTTATTACAATTAGCACTAAACTAAGAGATTTGAAAAACTAGCAGGTGAGGACAGGCAGCAAACTAAAGGAACAGATAACAAGAAACCGCTTTAACAAGTCAGAGCTCAAGATAAGACAAGAGAATTTGCAATAGATCACCTTAACAAAAGAAAAATAAATGAATAAGCCCAGCAAGTTGAGCTCAAAATGAAATACAAGTAGTTATCTCACATGTTAGTGAACCATTTAGCAAATCAGGCACAACAAAAATTAAAAAGAGAGGTATGAAATCATACATGGTAAAACTAGAATCAGTAGATCAAAAAATTAAACCACCCCTCCAACTTTATCAATCGTCTACATAACCCAGCTTGAAACCAACAGGTCTACAATCCAAGACAAAAACTAAACCAATTTGGTGGATCGCTATATGAAGACCAATGACAATCTCTTAAATCACTGCATTAACCATAGTTACTAATAGTGCATAGCACACTTGTAGCAACAAAGGCTCTAATTGTTATAGCGAATAGCACATCTTGTAGTGCATGCTGTTTGAATAAGCGCACATTATATTAAATATACTTGGTATGATTAATATAATTTAAAAAATCAAAATCAATAGAATATGTACATGAAACTACCAATTTATATGCAGAACTACACGCATTGGAAAACATAACTCCTTCAACTCATTAATCTTCTGAAAACCATACAATACTACCAAAAACTTAAACATAAATATATGAACATTGAAAGATAATTTAGGAGACTAACCGTCTAGGCATTATCTTAACATATGCAAATATCAACATCTTATTTACTAAAGGGACATCATCACCAAGACTATTAAGCATTAATATATAGTAATAAAATTAGGAGAGCTCAGGCATCTAATGTTAACATAATCAAATTGAAAGCTAAAATAGTAAGTGGGTAACAAAAAAGAACTCGGGTTGCCAGCAAGAAAATTTTATTAACACTGGAGGAAATTTATTGGAAGAAATCTTACTGAATGTGTGATATTCTCTAGAGAATCCACAATGCAGTGAGCATAGTCATAGCTTGGATAGATACACCATTTGTCTCCAGCATGAGGGTGTGGAGTAAACTGATGGCAGAAAGCATCCATACCATAAGATATCATTGTCTCCATGGAAATTTGGGTAATCAAACTAAAAGAACTAGGCCATAAAAGATTGTAATGCCCCGGTATCTAACACAAACACATCTGGTTGTGTGTTTACCTTAATACGGTATGCAATAAGGTCATACATATTGTAGTTTTCACTCTGCATGTCTTGCTTCATTCTAAGTGTCGCTTTTCCTTCTTCTATAAGACCACGTCTCATATCCTCAAAGAGTTTCAATGATTCTGAAATTGGTCTGTCCCTCCAAGGACTGTTCAATTTCTTCTCCCTATACTCCTTTATCTCATCAGGTGTCTACAACCAAATCATTCAAGTAAATATTGTTTTTGTTTATTGCAACCAATACAAATTGAATAGCAACTTGATGCAATTATCTTATCCTCCATTAGTCATTTCGCGTTAACTATTTCATCCTGGATGATATAAGTCCATGCAATTGAGATTCTCACAGCTCAAAACGATAAGAATTAGTGCTTTGAATGAGTCCATATTCTTGTATTACATCCACCTACAGACTAGAAACAATGAACCATTAATAACACATGAAAATTGATACCAACCTGATGATCAACATAAGCATGACCCCTTCTTATGAGCTCCACTGCTAATTCATACAATTCTTGGAAGTAATCACTGGTGTAAGTAGTCTGCCAAAAGTGCAAAGCTGTTAAGCATAAAAAATCTAGATTGGATCAATGCAAGAGGTGCTACCGCAACAAACGAACATACCTTGAATGGTTCCCAACCCATCCACCGCACAATTTCTTCAATGTGATCAATATACTCTTTCTTTTCTGCTTCAGGATTTGTATCATCATACCTGGAAGTGCCACAACCACAATGAAGATCATACGGAATGGTCAATTCCAAAGATCTAATATGGAGGCTTCTTAGGCATTTTATAGAATTTACTAAAAGCCAATCATGAAAACAATTTGGTTGAAAAACGTATCACAAATTGTAAGCATTCATAGACCCTGTATGAACACCTTTGATTTTATTATAAAACGGTGTCTACGGAGACAATTTACTCTTCCTTAGCCTTTTAATATGACAAAACGGATTTTAATAAGCCACATGTTCATTGGCACGACATGTCACTTGTAGGTTTACTGCCATTTGACAGATTAAAATTGTAACTAGGATAATTTCTGACCAATCTCTAACAAGTAAAAAAAAAAAAATTTATTACAATGTTATAGGTAAGGAATATCCATCACAATTAGCAGTGACTAATCTCCGTTGGAGAACCTGTTGGCCATACAAACTCAACCAGGTTTTCTCTATGCACAAGAGTCAGGATTCGAACCCCTGACCACTTGCTTAAGGTTTCCGAGTCCCTTATCACTCAGACCAACCACATGTTGGTAATCTCTAACAAGTAAATATATGCTAAACATTTTATAAAATATAAAATATACACAAAATGTCAAATCTCATCAATCATAATTAACATTCAACAAAGTAGTATTAATTCCACTGTGCCTCAAGAATAATTTCATAATAGATGTCAATTGGGTGCATGAGGTGTTAAGAGTGCCAACAAGTCAGTGGCCCACACATGACAATAGTAACAGATGGAACGCGAGTCCTACTAGGTTTTCTACTAGGTAATCAATCCTAGATAGCGGTGTGGAACGGCCGACCCCAAAACTGCTAAACCAGGATAGCGGAGCGAGATGACCTCTATAGCGAAGATTAGAAAACAATATAAGTAATTCATATTATACACATAAATGCTAAAAAATAGAAAAATACATAAAATTAAAAACATTCATAAGTAATCAAAATTTATTGTCACTAACAACAAATTCAATAACTTAAATAATGAATATGATAAACAATACTCTGAAATTATATATATATATATATATATATATATATATATATATATATATATATATATACATAAATTGTTAAAGAATATATAAATATGTAACGTTTTAAAGTAATAAAAAAAGGAATTTGGTGCTTTTAAATATTAATTATTAATAAAAAATAAATTAATGAATAATAATAATTTTTTTCTTAGTGAACGATTGTTAAAAATTCTAAAATAAGTTATTATGTTTTTTCAGATATCCAATTTATTATATTTTTTTATTATCTAAACTATTACTATCAGGGCAATAAAGAAAGGTTATTTTTTCTTTCTTTAGGCTTGGGATTAGGCCCTTTGAAACGGGGTTATTTTTTTCTCTTCTGGGCTTTTAGGGTTAGGCCCCTTTGGATTCAGAAAAAAGTGGGTCACCATCATCCTGATAGAGAAGAACACGACGCCGCGGGTGAGGAAGAGTCAGCACTTAATTGGAGGAGCCGAGCGGAGACGGTGACTGCTGGGTATCGTCGAAAAAGCCTTCTTCGAGGGCTCTATGAAGGGAACAACCGGCGAAAAAGAGAGTGAATGGCTAAATAGTGGGGCTAAGAAAGGGTTTCCATGCCCTGCTCTCTGTAGCGCTCAACACCCGCAATAGACCGCTTTTGCCCGCGATTTGCAACCGATTCACCACTGCGAATAAATGCTCCGCACCGGTTGTTCAAGACGTGGCAAGATGCCAAACCGCTCTGCGAATCCGCAATTCGCCGCTATAGCAGAGCGATTGATAACATAGGTTTTCTATTTTTAATAAATAATTGTAAATAAAAAGCCTCTCTGTAACCCGAATTCCTTCCTTCCAACCTAATTCTTACAATGAGAGTAGGAACCACAAAACTAAGTGCAAGTCTGCCCAAGGTTTCTCCAAAACTGCCAATATCAGTCAGTTGACCAGTTACAAAGCTCCTCAATAATGCAGCTAATCAGTCAACCTCAGAGTATTAAGTTCTAAGGTTCTAAGCAAACAGAAAACGAAGTTTGCAACCTATGTGCATTCTCACAACACATACATGACCAAAAAAAAACTAGATATAAAACATCAAAGAAGATTTCAAAGGAAGATTGCAGTACAAAAATGCATAATGAAGAGATTCAGAGGGCTTTTATTTTTTATAGGAAATCTAGAGGGGTTTTTACAAGGTCATAATGTATCAAGCATTTTAAAGTTAAAACTTACAATTTGGTATGTCCAAGATGCTAAACACACCAGGAGCATGAAATATATGAAGGGACACTGGTGACACTAAAAATATATGAAGAGAAATAACAAATAATACACACCTCAGATAGCAGCCTCCATCTCTATCTTTAGCCAACCCAAAATCAATAAACATTGCCTGCGCAAAAATTAAGTTACTTATTTGATAAAAAATAATAAACCACTGGAGAAAAGAAACATTTAGTTAGTGTAACGATCACATAGTGAAACATACTAATACCTTGGCATGACCAATATGCAAATATCCATTTGGTTCAGGTGGAAAGCGGGTCAAAACTTTTCCACCCGTTGCTTTTAAGTGTTTGTCAAGAAGCGCCTTTGTATTGCAACATCTCAGAATACTACCATCACTAAAAGGTACTTCAGTATGCACCTGAAACCAACATGATCCTCATGGCATATTGCAGATGCGAGTTAACAAAAACAGAAAATTTCAAACTGAACCAGGAATCCTGGCATCAGGAGAAATTCATAATTTTAAAACCCTTGCAGGACATCAATATCCCACTCAGTTTACTAAGCAGACCATTGCATGGAAACACTAATATAAATGTCATGAGCAGGACTGGAAACGACTCCAAATGACATGAGCATACTAACAGAGTGAAGCATTGGGTTCAACAGAATAGAATGGGGATGCAATTAATAATCAAAATAAGGAAATTAGATACCTTCAAATTTTCCTCCGGGTTAGGGAATATCAAGAATGGATTCAGATCTTCTTCAGGTGGCTTTTCTGGAGTAGCAACAGGTGCTGCCTTGTCCTATGTAAGCATGTAAGTAGAATTGAAAATAAACTATAAGCCATGTCATAAAACCTAAAGCCAAAAACGAAAAATAACTGTAAACAAACTCACCTCTACTTTAGCAGGCTTCTCTTTCTTCTTTCTAGAAGGTTTTTCATCATCAGCAGCTGTCCTATCACCAAGTATCTCATATAATTTTGCATCAACCAGTTGCTGTTAAATGAAAAAAGGCAACGCAACTTAACAGTATTAACAAAACCTGAACTAAATAAACCAACTATCTATCACATTAGGTTCATTTCATAGGCATCATCACCTTGACAACTTTTGCATCAGCCCATGGGAGCCTCTTCCTGACATGCCCAAGTAACTCACCCACTAGCAAGATAAAAATAAAATCATCAAAGTTCATAAGTGCTAAAGACATTGGTATTGGTAATTAAATATAAAAGGTAACGTTATCATATAAATTAAAAATTGAGGGGGGGAAGGACATTAATAAAGGAAGTCTTCAACAAATAGACAAATGAATCACTTGTCCATAAGAACTTAAAATATGTATTAAAGTTTAAATTTTGTAGGAACGGAAATCAATATACATTATATTTAAAATTGAAAGCCAAATAACACTATATCATTTAAGTTTTAATTTCAAAGAAACGAAATCTGTGAGAATTAAATTATTAAATCTATCAGAAGCCAAAACGGAACACCTACCATTCACTCGATAACGTAGCTCCAAAATTGTAGCCTTATTCTCTTCAACAACTTCATTAACAGCATGTTTGATATCTTCTGTTGAAACCTCGACACCTGCTCACATATGCGACAGGTTTAAGATATGTTTGTCAACCTCACAAAAGGAAGTTAGGACACCACAGAACTTCAGAACTAAAAATTGAAATCCAATCAAAGTGAAATAAAATAAAATTATCAGAATCAAATACAAGTTGCAGAAGTTCTTCAGGTGAATTTAAACACGCGTGAACTGCCATCCAGAATAAACTACCAATCAAATTAGGGATTGAAAATTAAGGCTAGTTTTATATGAGGCTGAAGTTCTTTCTACTGTACCAACACCACAAGCTTCTTCAAACTTGTTCAAATCAAGATTCTCCAAACCCGTAGCACCAAGAAAAGATAGTGCTGCATCTAACTGTGCTGTTGTTTTCACCTGTAATAAAAATCTCAGTGAGAAAAATTCGAGTTAAAAAATTCATATAAAGCAATCATTTGGCAGCAATTTTTAAGACAAAAGTTTGACAACTAAACACGTAAAAAGATAAATAACATGAAATAAACAGCAAATATCACGATACATGTCTATCCTAGAACATGAGACAACAACGAACAATCAATTGTTCACACCTTTGAGGAAACAACGTATTGCAGCAATGTCGGGCGATGTGGCAAGGCATTTCCAGGGTACTTCGTGGCAACCTGCCACACAAATCAACAGCAAGACAAGAATAAAAAAACAGAGTTTACGGACAATTTCTCTTTAGTACTATAGACTTTGATGCATTTCACAGAGTTTTGCAGCATGCAGAATGCAAGATTTAATATCAAAATTAAGCGAAGGAGTGTGTGGCACAGAATTTTGTGCATGCAACTATCTTACCGTGTAAAGAAGATTTCCAATAGTGCGGCTGCAACCATCGGTAAGACCAGCCTAAATAAACATGGAGAAATCACACCAAAAAAAAAAGTAGTATATTGACTGAAGGAAAATTGAATATTGTGAGAAGAGAAAACAAAAATAGCAATAGAAATGATAATTAGATTTATGAAATAAATATTGTGGAAGGATAGGATAGGATAGGTACCTCGTTGATAACGGAAGTGAGATTAGAGGTGACTTTGTTGTTGGCGACGGTGTTTCTGGCTGTGCGCTCGTCTAATCCGATCTTCAGAAACAGTTCCAAGCACTTCTCCTTCTCGGAGGAGCTATCATCCTTCGACCGCATTTTCTCACGGAACAAGGAAGGATAATCGATTCAGATGCAAGTGTAAGGGAATTTAGGGTTTTGCCCGGTGACTGCGTGCGTCGCCTATGGTAGCTGACTCCGCAACCTTCACTTTGTTTTATGTTAGAAAGACAAGAGACTGTGACTATCAGAATCAGCTGCCGTTACTGTTTGCGTTTCAGGCCGAGACATTTTTGGCGGAATAAATAGTCAATTTGGTCCCTGAGAGTGTAAGTCGATATCAATTTAGTCCCTGAATTTAATAAAATATCAAAAACGTCCCTGAATTTGTAAAACGTTAATCAACTTGGTCCCTCCATCAACCCCAGTTGGCTGACGCCTTTAACGGCGCTGATATGGCACGTTAAGTGCCTTGTTGTCACTGGTTAGTGGTGTCCACGTGGTCAGGGACCAATTTAAAACTCTGAACCAGGGACTAAATTGATATTCGCATAGATTCAACTCCCAACGGTCTTCTTCTTCTTCTTCTCCTTCTTTAAATTTCCCCTTTCTCTCTCTCGTTTGTCTCTGTCTCTCTCTTTGCTTCCTCTCTCTCTCTCTCCAACCCTAACTTTCATTCTTCCAACGTGATGATGATGGGTGGTGGTTCGCCATTTCTGCAGTGAAGACAAGCTAAGAAAGCCACAAGTTCCTCTTGATCTGGTAGCTCTAGGGTTAATGGAACAGAAATCAACAACCCATTTGCTTTGGTTTGTAATTGTGGGAGGAGAGCTGTGTTACGAGTTTCTAGGACTCTTAGGAACCCAGGTAGGGCCTTCTATGGATGTCCTTTGCCAAAGGTACCACTAAATCTCAAATGCCATTCTCTTTACATTTTTTATTTCATTTACAAGGACATTCAACATTTTGCCCCTTACTATGTTTGTCAAATTGCTGTTGCAGGATGGGGAAATTGTAGCTATTTATTCTGGGTTGATGAGCTTCCTGAAATATGTGCAACTAATGTCAATGATAGTGAAGAAATATTGAAGGCAGAGCTGATGGAGCTAATGGGCAAGGTTGATACTTTGGTGACAGATGTTAGAATGCTAAAATTTGGGGTTGTAGTAATGTGTGCATTGCTAAGTTTTTGTTTTGTATTATGGATTGGTAGGCAGAGTGCATAGGTCTTAGTTGGTCCCTTTTTGTTCTATTGTGGTTGTGAAAATATGGTTTAAGTTAATGTAATGTAATGTGCTATCATTCAAGTAATTAAATGAGAAGTTTCAGTTTCAGTTAACTATATGGATTCTAGACGGGTTATTATAGACGAGTTCCTTCAATTTGTTATGATGAACTTAAGAGAAAATTGAACTTAAATTAAGCACCAAAAAGGTGTCAAAGCATGTCTTACACAAAAGAAGCACATGTAACTTAATGTGCAATTATAGATGGGTGGTTATAGACGAGTTATTATACATTAGTGGTTATAGACGGGTTATAATAACTGGTGGTTATAGACGGGTTATAACAACTGGTGGTTATAGAAGGGTTATTATAGACGGGTTATTTATAGATGGGTGGTTATAGACGAGTTATTATACATTGGTGGTTATAGACGGGTTATAATAACTGGTGGTTATAGATGGGTGGTTATAGACGGGTTATAATATGGTGGTTATAGATGGGTGGTTATAGACGGGTTATAACAACTGGTGGTTATAGAAGGGTTATTATAGACGGGTTATTTATAGATGGGTGGTTATTATTATAACCCGTCTATAACCACCCATCTATAAATAACCCGTCTATAATAACCCTTCTATAACCATCAATTGTTATAACCCGTCTATAACCACCCATCTATAACCACCAGTTATTATAACCCGTCTATAACCACCAATTTATAATAACTCGTCTATAACCACCCATCTATAATTGCACATTAAGTTACATGTGCTTCTTTTGTGTAAGACATGCTTTGACACCTTTTTGGTGCTTAATTTAAGTTCAATTTTCTCTTAAGTTACATATGCTTAATTTAAGTTCAGTTTTCACTTAAGTTCATCACAACAAATTGAAGGAACTCGTCTATAATAACCCGTTTAGAATCCATATAGTTAACTGAAAACAAAACTTCTCATTTAATTACTTGAATGATAGCACATTACATTACGTTAACTTAAACCATATTTTCACAACCACAACAGAACAAACAGGGACCAACTAAGACCTATGCACTCTGCCTACCAATCCATAATACAAAACAAAAACTTAGCAATACACACATTACTGCAACCCCAAATTTTAGCATTCTAACATCTGTCACCAAAGTATCAACCTTGCCCATTAGCTCCATCAGCTCTGCCTTCAATATTTCTTCACTATCATTGACATTAGTTGCACATATTTCTAGAAGCTCATCAACCCAGAATAAATAGTCACAATTTCCCTCATCCTGCAACAGCAATTTGACAAACATAGTAAGGGGCAAAATGTTGAATGTCCCTGTAAATGAAATAAAAAATGTAAAGAGAATGGCATTTGGGATTTAGTGGTACCTTTGGCAAAGGACATCCATAGAAGGCCCTACCTGGGTTCCTAAGAGTCCTAGAAACTCGTAACACAGCTCTCCTCTCACAATTACAAACCAAAGCAAATGGGTTGTTGATTTCTGCTCCATTAACCCTAGAGCTACCAGACCAAGAGGAACTTGTGGCTTTCTTAGCTTGTCTTCACTGCAGAAATGGCGAACAACCACCCATCATCATCACGTTGGAAGAATGAAAGTTAGGGTTGGAGAGAGAGAGAGAGGAAGCAAAGAGAGAGAGACAGAGAGAGACGAGAGGGAGAAAGGGGAAATTTAAAGAAGGAGAAGAAGAAGAAGAAGAAGAAGAAGACCGTTGGGAGTTGAATCTATGCGAGTATCAATTTAGTCCCTGGTTCAGAGTTTCAAATTGGTCCCTGACCACGTGGACACCACTAACCAGTGACAACAGTGCCAACAAGGCACTTAACGTGCCACATCAGCGCCGTTAACGGCATCAGCTAACTGGGGTTGACGGAGGGACCAAGTTGATTAACGTTTTACAAATTCAGGGACATTTTTGCTATTTCATTAAATTCAGGGACTAAGTTGATACCGCCTTACACTTTCAGGGACCAAATTGGCTATTTACTCTTTTTGGTTTAATTAGTGACTAGGTGTATATCCGTACATTCACACTATGTTGTTTATTATAATGTTTTTTAAATGAAAAATTAAAAATTAATCAATTTTTTTATCTAAAAAATAAGTGAATAAAGTAAATTATAAATCAATATTGAGATAGTTTTAAAACATAAAAATTGATACACACGTTGTGATTGTAGCAAAATAACTCCATAATCCATACTGTTTTGGCTTCTAATTGAGTTTTCATTTTGAAAATTCAAAACTTATGACTCAATGCTTGTACTTGCTGACAAAAACAATCATAAGAATGGAGATCTTGAAAACTCATAAAAAACAATGCTAACAACATTGAGTTTCTTAAAACATTTATGCTAGGAAATCCAATTATACGCAATGCACGCGAGGATTAACACGGGCTCAATAATCTAATTAAAAATTTCATACAAAAATAATTTTTTTTACTAATTAGAACATAAAACACAAATTAATAACAAATCAATTATACTATATTAATTAACACATAATTTGCGTGAAGGTAACATCAAAACTTAAATTTTTATGCTATAGTTGTATACCCGTTCATTTGCACGGGTCACGCCTTGTTGCTTACTACATTTTTGCTAAAAGTTAATTTGTAAATTATACATTTTTTTTATAACTATAAAAAAAAAAAACTGAATATATTAAATCATATACTAATATTCATGCTGTTATAAAGTATAGAAACTGATCTATATAATATTGAAGATAGAAAATTCATAGATCATTTGTATATTTCATAAAATACATATAAATGTAAACTCATTTTGTTCATCAGAAGGAAATACAAAGAAAAAAGAAAAAGACTAAGCTTAATAACCCCATTTGCATCGGTAAGTAGTTCTCCCAAAGTAGGAAGTTCAAGTGACAATTGTGTATGCATAAACTGAAAAATAAAATTTCATGCAATTGGAGTTTAAGTCCTGTCAACAAAATTTTAGTACAGTAATTGTTTAACTACTTAATCAATAATTTATTTTAAAAATTTTAAACATAAATTGTTGCATATAAACATGCAGGCTCCGTCTAACATGCACCCTCTGCAAAGAGGTGTATGCTGCACACTTACCCAAATTCCTTTCTTACCCTCACCCTTTCCCACCACCATCACCATCACTACCCCACACCCACCTCCACACAGTAAACGAACCAACAACCACCGTCGCCGCCACTCGTCTGCTATGACCCGTCTGCAGTTTCGCTCGTCTACCATGACCCGTTTGAAGGTTCACTCGTCTTAGCAGACAAGTGAACAGAAGACGAGATGCAGTAGACGGGTGAAATTGCAGACGAGTCATAGAAGACGGGTGAAACAGCAGACGGGTCATGGCAGACCCGTGAAACAGTAGACGGGTCATGGCAGACGCTTGAAACAGTTGACGGGTCATACCAGACGCGTGAAAGTGCAGACAAGTCACAGCAGACGGGTCTGAGCAGACGAGTGAAACAATAAATGTATGGTTGTGATTGAAGGAGCATGCTGCACCAAAGTTATCCAGGGTGCATACTAACATTCACCTAAACATGCATATCAGATTCAAATGACAACAAAAAGTTAGATAATATAACTACTAAAGTATTTGACATAATAAGACAACCCATCTATGACAACCCGTCTAATCATAAGGGTTATCATAGACGGGTGATCATAGACGTGTTATCATAGACAGGATCCTTCACGGGTTATCATAGACGGGTGATCATACAGTTTACTTCAGTTGGGTTGTCATAGACAGGTGATCGACGGGTGACGGTTGATCATAGACAGTTTACTTCAGTTGGGTTGTCATAGACGGGTGATCGACGGGTGATCATAGACAGGATGCAACGTGTATATGGGGAAACTGAAGGAGCCTGTCGTCGATCACATGTCTATGTTGACCCGTCTATGAGATGATCACCCGTCTATTCTCACCTACCTATGACAACCCAACTAAAGTAAACTGTCTATGATCACATGTCTATGATAACCCGTTAAGGAACCTGTCTATGATAACACGTCTATGCTCACCCTTCTGATCAGGCGGGTTATCATATACGGGTGATCTTAGATCAGACGGGTTATCATAGACGGGTGATCTCAGATCACCCGGGTTATCATAGACATGTTGTCTTATTATGTCAGATACTTTAGTAGTTATATATCTTTTTGTTGTCATTTGAATCTGATATGCATGTTTATATGCAACAATTTATGTTTAAAATTATTAACATAAATTATTGATTAAGCAATTAAACAATTACTGCACTATGACCACATGTCTATGCTCACCGGTGAAGGAACCTGTCTATGATAACACGTCTATGCTCGCCCGTCTATGATAACCCCTCTGACGATCTCATAGACGGTGAGTAGATGGGTTACCATAGACGGGTTGTCATAGATGGATGATCTCATAGACGTGTGATCATAGACATGATGCAACTTGTATGAGATCACCCGTCTATGATAACTCATCTCATCACCCGTCTATGAGATCATCAGACGGGTTATCATAAACGGGCGAGCATAGACATGTTATCATAGACACTTCCTTCACGGGTGATCATCTCATAGACGGGTGAGCATAGATAGGTTGTCATAGACAGGTGAGCTCATAGATACGTGAGCATAGACGTGTGATCATTGACAGGATGCAACTTGTATATGGGAAAAATGAAGGAACCTGCCTATGATCACACGTCTGAGATAACCCGTCTATGATCACCCATCTGTTCAGACGAGTTATCGTAGACGGGTTCCTTCACGGATGATCTTATAGACGGGTGATATCTTTCTTATCTACAAGGGTAAAATCATGGCAGACGGGTGAAGGTTATTATATCTTTCTTATCTACAAAGAAATGTACATCAGTTTCCTTATCATCCAGGGGTGAAATAACAGAAAGATATTCTATATGTTCAATTCAAGATGAAAGTTCTAATTGATGGAAAATAATTCAAAATGAAGGAAATTAATTTCAGTGATGGAATTTATTCCTCTTATATCAATTCTGAAATTTTGGAACCCACGTGTTCTTTGTACTTTGAGACTGAATCAACAAACTTAGATTTCTCAAGCATACATTTGAATTTCTTCTTTACTTTGTTTAAGGCTAATTGACCAAAATAGCCCATTTTTAAAAACTATTTACCAATATAACCTTGTTTTGAAACTATTTACCAAACTAACCCACTTTTCGCCAACGTGGCATTTTTTATTAATTTTTTCTCTGACACCAAAGACGCTACTTTGACTGGCGTTTTTGGAAAACGCTAGTTGCAGTAGCGTCTTCCCCATCTTTCCCCCTGCACCAGACAGGTCCTGCCCAGGCAGCCACGTGGCGCGCTCTGGGAAAAGGCGCTACTACAAGCAGCGCCACTAATGGCGCTGCTTCCAGTAGCGCCTTTGCCCAGAGCGCGCCACGTGGCTGCCTGGGCAGGACCTGTCTCCCCACTTGCAGCATTCTTTGACCCGTCTGACCACCATTCCCTCCACTCATCAAACCCACCCGTCTGATCTCTCTATCTTTCTCTCTTCTTCACACACACAAACACACCCAGATCTTCTTCTTCTTCTTCTTCTTCTTCTTCTTCTTCTTCTACAATATTGTTGATCTCCTCACACCCTTTCTCACACAGATACTCTCTTTCACTACGTATTATCAACCTCAACCAACTCTCCTACTTTGCTTCCTCTGTTTCTCTACTTTTTCTCAAGCTCAACCATCTCTACCACTTTGCTGTTGCAGGTATTTATATTATTAATTTTTTTAATTTAATTAGTGCTATTATTGTGGCAGATTTTATCTTCAAATGCTGTTGGATTAATTTAATTATTTAAGATATTTAGCTAAATTAATTATATTATAAATTATATTAATTTTAAATTATTAATTTTATTAATACAATAAAAACAATAAATAATACACTAAGCAGGGAAGTGAAACATCAGACGAGTGATCAGCAGCTGTTTCACTCGTCTGCCTATCACCTGTCTGATGCTTTAGACGGGTGAAGCATCAGACAGGTGATAAGCAGACGAGTGAAACAGCTGCTGATCACTCGTCTGATGTTTCACTCGTCTGCTGCTTAGACGAGTGAAACATCAGACGAGTGATCAGCACATGTTTCACTCGTCTGCTGCTTAGACGGGTGAAGCATCAGACAGGTGATAGGCAGACGAGTGAAACAGCTGCTGATCACTCGTCTGATGTTTCACTCGTCTGCTGCTTAGACGGGTGAAACATCAGACAGGTGAGCAGCTGTTTCACTCGTCTGCTGCTTAGACGAGTGAAACATCAGACGAGTGATCAGCAGCTGTTTCACTCGTCTGCCTATCACCTGTCTGATGCTTTAGACGGGTGAAGCAGCAGACGAGTGAAACATGTGCTGATCACTCGTCTGATGTTTCACTCGTCTAAGCAGCAGACGAGTGAAACATCAGACGAGTGATTAGCAGCTGTTTCACTCGTCTGCTTATCACCTGTCTGATGCTTCACCCGTCTAAAGCATCAGACAGGTGATAGGCAGACGAGTGAAACAGCTGCTCACCTGTCTGATGTTTCACCCGTCTAAGCAGCAGACGAGTGAAACATCAGACGAGTGATCAGCAGCTGTTTCACTCGTCTGCCTATCACGAGTGAAACATCTGGCTATCACTAGGTTGATGTTTCACTCGTCTATCACTAGTGTATTATCTATTGCTATTATTGTATTAATAAAATTAATAATTTAAATAATAATTTAAAATTAATATAATTTACTATTTTGTTATTAGCATTATTAATATTAGTTTTCTTGTTGTTAATGTTAGTTGTTGTTGTTTTCAATGTTTTCATTACCAATAATATAATTAGTATTATTAATCATGTATTTTTTCCGCTATGTTAGGTAAAATGGCGGCAAGTTCCTCTTCACAGCAGCCACATGTGCAAGAATATCATGTTTCCCAGTATGTATGGAACGGTGTGGCTGATCGTTTATTGAAGGTAAGGCGAGCTACACAGTTTCAGGACCGGGTCGGAGATGTTCCCGAGGCCATAAAGATATATCTTGAGCAAGCAGGTTTCTTGGGGGTGGCACAACTTGGATCATCCCGTGTGGATCATGCACTATTGAGTGCTTTGGTAGAGCGGTGGAGGCCAGAGACTCATACCTTCCACATGGCATGTGGAGAATGTACTATAACTCTACAGGATGTGGCGATCCTGCTTGGCCTACGCATAGATGGGATGGCGGTTGTTGGTTGCACTTATGGTAATTGGATAGGATATGTGGGGTTTATGTTAGGTGTCGAGCCACGCCCCCAAGATTTGAACGGAGCTCGGTTAAGTATGTCATGGTTGGAAGAACGGTTTGATAATGTGGACGTTGACATGCTGGACATACAGGGTAGGATTAAATATACAAGAGCTTATATACTGAGGCTTTTTGGTGGATTGATGTTCACCGATCACTCCGGCAGGTACGTACCATTGAGGTATTTGACACTGTTAGAGGACTTTGCTATAACCGGTCAGTATAGTTGGGGTTCAGCTGTGTTAAGTTATCTTTACCGTGAGCTTTGCAAGTCCACCGATTATGAGAAAAAGGAGATTGCTGGGGTGACTCCATTGATTCAGCTGTGGGCATGGGAAAGGTTTCCATTCATTGCACCGTCCATCCCAAATGATGATCGACCACATGGATCACCATATGGTGCACGGTGAGCAACATTTTATTTGCTTATGTGTAATAAATTATAACGTTTAATCATGATACTTGTTGAATAAATTAAGTAGTAAAATATTGTTATATTTAGGTGGCTGAACAACAGGAACTATTCAAGATGATCAAAGGACTTGCAGTATTATCGATTAGCTTTTGACAAGATGAAGCCAAAAGATGTAAGTATCTATTAGTTTTATCCTTGACAAAGTTATTTTGTGAACCAGTCATTGATTGTTTGTTTATATTTTGTAGGTAATTTGGGAGCCATACAGTCCGGCGATGATGGCCACATTACCATTGATCTCCCTCGATGGTTTAAATGTGTGGAGGGCAGTGGTACCGATGATATGTTTCCACATTGTGGAGTGGCATCAACCGGATCGTGTAATGCGACAATTTGGCATGTCCTAGCACATTCCTTTGCCACCGTCCCAAACACAAGATCTTCACGATCTAACGCTTATAGGAAAATCAAATGAGGATTGGACAGTTATATTGGAACGATGGATCACCCTATGGAATGATAGGAACAGCTGGGTTTGGACAAATGCACCCCTCAGCCGACCGTTGGGAAAGAACTCAGAGTATATGATGTGGTACCGACGGCATACACGTCGTTGGATTAGCAGACTTGGTGCACAGAAAGGGATTGTGGTAATATAAAATATAATATGATATACATTGTTCATTGCATTTATGGTTATGACATCTATAAACGATATTTGATATATTCTTTAATCATTTATAGGTGGATGGTCTCGAGTACCTAAACTACTTGTCTACGTCGGAGGGGCAATCGTCCTTCTCGTTTGATGGTCTCAAAGTTGAGACTGAGCAAATTCTCCTTGCATTGGACGAGGCAGACCGCATCAATGAAGCTATTGAGGACGCTCTAGTGGCAACACAAGAAGTCCCCCCGGTTGAGGCACTCCCGAACCGTGGCCGTAGGGTAGAGGGTCAAGGACTACAACGTCGAAGGACACGGGTACGGCAACAACCATACCGCCCTGAGCAGCTACCAGAGCGCCAAGCCGGCATGTATTACGTACCCGTCCAATTCCCACACACTTCACATCAGCCACCTGCAACATATTTTTATCCAACATTTAGTCCATCAACGGAGGCTCCAACACCCACAAATGTAGCGTCGTCACCAGCCAACTACGCTCCTTGTCCACCACATCTATGCTACACACCATCACCATTTACTCCATCTTATCATACACCTGCGGCACCGAATCATTGGATTCAGGATATGCGAAACCAGGCACTGTATTCTCCTGGCGGAATTGACCTTAATGCCGACTTCTATGCCGAATCGAGCACTCAAGGTCAAGGTCCCATGAACGACATAAGTGATCACGATGGTCACACAAACTAAAACTAGTTATGTAGCATTTATGGTTATTACTGTTTAGTAATTATTTATGTTGATATTTAGTTTTAAAGATATTGCATAAATAATAAATAAAAGGGACATTTCAACATAAAATCTGTAAACATACTTCGATTCAACACATTTCAACGTGAAAGACGATTAAAATTACATTCCACAATTGAAAGCTGAACAATTACAAAAGGACGTATGCGTTGAAACTAAAGGCAATCATCTATATCATCTGCTTGTCCACCGGATCCTCCTGCCCGTCGAGGGCAGACACGCCTATTATGGCCCTCAGACCTGCAATGACTACATCTTTGGGATGGTTGTGACTCTCTCCAGTCCATTTCATTCCTAATGCGTGTCGATTTAGGTCTTCCCTTAGGACGAAGCATCGATTCATCCGGTACCAAAGTGTAAGGCACCCAGTAGGTTGGTATGTCTTCCTCGTTTCCTATGGGATGCCACTGTCCAGAGTAGGCATTCACTATCGAATGCAATGTGTATCTGGTATCGACATACTGCCAATAGTCGAGGCTCACTGACGAACAAGCAGCAATCACATGTGAGCAAGGGTAATGAAATGCCGTGAATCTCCCACACTCACAATATCATTTTGCTATGTTGACGCTCCATGAATGGCCTCCTTTCTGAGTCAATGGATTAAAAGCCTCATCAACTTCAAATCTTGTGTGCTGTATGTCATAAGGGCGAACCCGATGTGAAGAAGCTTCATCTTGTTGCTTCTTCATTGCAGTCATTAACTTCTCAGTATAATACTGACCTGCACCAAGTTGAGCTCTAGCAGTTGCACCTCTCTGGACAAAATATTCAACCATCCTGCCATACGTGCACTTCACGAGAGCTGTTATTGGCAAATTACGAGTACCCTTTAAAATTTTATTAATCGCTTCCGACAAGTTTGTTGTCATGTGCCCAAACCTACGACCATCTTCGTCAAAAGCTATAGTCCACTTCTCTCTAGATATCCCATCAATCCACCGCTCTATTTCTGGACTTATTGCACGAAACTTATCCAATTTGCGCAGAAACCGTCCCTTACAGGCTATATACCCTACATGGGTCACAAATGATAAGTTACATTAGTGTGTGAAACATAAGACAACTAAGTTATGTAAATACAAAAATATAGATCCTTTATAAGTTCATTACCTAGTCGCATCAATTCCTCCTTTAGCTTTGCATTCTTGAATTTATGGTTGAAGTTACTTGCAATGTGCCGAATGCAGTAAACATGGTATGCATGTGGAGGTTGCCATCCAAGGTGTGGATTCCCCACAGCCGATTTTATGCTTTGGTGACGATCGGAGATCAAACATATTCCTCTCTTGTTGGTCACATGCTCGTGTATCAATCCTAAGAACCATGACCAAGCACTCAAGGTCTCTCCCTCAACCACCGCAAAAGCAATCAGGAGTACATGATTGTTTTCATCTTGGGTGGTGGCAATCAATAGCGTCCCCCGATACTTACCATATAGGTGTGTGCCATCAACTTGTACAATGGGCTTACAGTGATTGAAAGCATCAGCACATTGCTTGAAAGACCAAAAAACCCGATGAAACTTACGAAGTTGAGATTGCACACGATTCCCAACTACAACATCATTTGTCTCGATCTTGTAGTAGGAACCATCTGCGAATAGCTGCATGTACTCCAACCATTTAGGCAACATTGCATAAGATTCACCCCAATCTCCAAACACTTGCACGATTGCTTTTTGCTTTGCCTTCCATGCCTTCCTATAGGATATTTGATACCCAAAAGTATTTTGTATCCTTTCTTGGACAAGCGAAGTTGACACCCCAGGTTCTTGTCGGACCATACCTAACACAATATAAAAAACATTAATTGAATTCTTAAGCACGACAATTAAAATAATAACACAGAAACAATTATATACGGTTAATGATAATACCTAGTATACATGAGCATACAAAGTTAGAATCCAGCTTTTTATGATCTTGCGACAACATCGCATTCACACAATTGTGTGGACCACCCCATTTCTTAACCTCCCACTTCTCAGACTTCTTTGATAAAATTGCCCTCATCAACCATGGACATCCTTGTGTAGCATTTGAGCACTTCACATAAAGAAGTGATTGTGTTGATTTTACAACAGTAAACGATTGATGGCACCTCATGGAATAATTTTTCAATGCTGACTGAACTGCTTGTTTACTGTCAAACCGTAAACCAACATATAATTCCTCACCCACTTGCCAGGATCCCGGAACATCCAACCCTTCAAAATAATTTATCTCCTCATCGGGATGGTCCCAGTTAATATAAGTGTAATGGGGTGATGAATTGAAGAAAGCACCATGTGATTGGCCTGTATGTAAACACATTATAATCATAATAACAACAACAACAACAAATATTTCTTAATAACAATAATTAAATAAACAATAATATCAATATCAAACCTGCTTGTTGAGTGCGAACCTGCATTTGAGGTTGTGCTGATGAAACTGGAGAAACCATCATCGGATGTGAGCCAACCAATGCAGACGACATTACATTGGAATCAAGTTGAGTATCATCATCAGTGTCGGAGTCACCGCTTTCCGGGATTTCACCTTCCTCTTCGTCATCAATAGAATCAACCTCCATCTCACTGTTCCAGTCCTCATCTTCCCCCGATGATCCAAGGTCTACATCGTATCTGTGCAACTCCATATTACTGCCAAGCGATTGCACAGGGACTCTTGAACTTCCAGCCACATCGATTTCAGCATATAACTCAAGACATGTCATTGAATCATTTTGATCAACGGCATCCATCATGCACTCCATATCCTCATCATCGCTAATCTCATATACCATATATTTTAAAGGATTATTGCTACACATAACTCTAGCAAATATTCTGGATATACTTTGATTTGGAAGCAATTTCAATTTGTCAAAAATCTTTGTCTTCAGAAGTTCAAACCCGGCTCCACGTTTTATTTTCATACATCTTTTATTACCATCAAACGTGATTCCTTCTGGACCGTCAAACATCCTCCCATTTGAGTACACGAAAGCAATAATTTCACTCATCACGTCGTAATCTGCAATATTAAAACATAAACAGTGAATTATTTATTATAACATCAATAAAAATTAAATAATTTAAAAACTCAAATTTATAAAACAAAACAAATACTTAATTTAAATTAATTAAATACATTAAATAAAAATGGTATATGAAGCTTTCAAATAAAAAATTAGAGAAAGAAATGAAGAGAAGTGTAGAGTGTGTGGGAAAGGGAGTGAGGAGATCAACAATATTGAACAAACAAGATGAAGAAGAAGAAAGGCTGTGTTTGTGTGTGTGAAGAGCTTCCCAGACAGGTTTGATGAGGGGAGGGAATGGAAGAAGAAGAGAGAAAGAAATAGAGATCAGCAAGGGGAGGGTGGGATCAGACGGGTCAAAGAGTACTGGGGAGGGGGGAACAACCACTGCCCAGGACGCCACGTGGCGCGCTCTAAAACATCTGTTAAGCAGACGAGTGAAGCATCAGACGAGTGATCAGCAGCTGTTTCACTCGTCTGCCTATCACCTGTCTGATGCTTTAGACGGGTGAAGCATCAGACAGGTGATAGGCAGACGAGTGAAACATGTGCTGATCACTCGTCTGATGTTTCACTCGTCTAAGCGTAGACGAGTGAAACATCAGACGAGTGATCAGCAGCTGTTTCACTCGTCTGCTGCTTAGACGGGTGAAACATCAGACGAGTGATCAGCAGCTGTTTCACTCTTCTGCCTATCACTTGTCTGATGCTTCACCCGTCTAAAGCATCAGACAGGTGATAGGCAGACGAGTGAAACAGCTGCTGATCACTCGTCTGATGTTTCACTCGTCTAAGCAGCAGACGAGTGAAACATCAGACGAGTGATCAGCAGCTGTTTCACTCGTCTGCCTATCACCTGTCTGATGCTTCACTCGTCTATGCAGCAGACGAGTGAAACATGTGCTGATCACTCGTCTGATGTTTCACTCGTCTAAGCAGCAGACGAGTGAAACATCAGACGAGTGATCAACACTGTTTCACTCGTCTGCCTATCACCTGTCTGATGCTTCACCCGTCTAAATCATCAGACAGGTGATAGGCAGACGAGTGAAACAGCTGCTGATCACTCGTCTGATGTTTCACTTCTCTGCTTAGTGTATTATTTATTGTTTTTATTGTATTAATAAAATTAATAATTTAAAATTAATATAATTTATTAATATAATTAATTTAGCTAAATATCTTAAATAATTAAATTAATCCAACAGCATTTGAAGATAAAATCTGCCACAATAATAGCACTAATTAAATTAAAAAAATTAATAATATAAATACCTGCAACAGCAAAGTGGTAGAGATGGTTGAGCTTGAGAAAAAGTAGAGAAACAGAGGAAGCAAAGTAGGAGAGTTGGTTGAGGTTGATAATACGTAGTGAAAGAGAGTATCTGTGTGAGAAAGGGTGTGAGGAGATCAACAATATTGTAGAAGAAGAAGAAGAAGAAGAAGAAGAAGAAGAAGAAGAAGAAGAAGAAGAAGAAGATCTGGGTGTGTTTGTGTGTGTGAAGAAGAGAGAAAGATAGAGAGATCAGACGGGTGGGTTTGATGAGTGGAGGGAATGGTGGTCAGACGGGTCAAAGAATGCTGCAAGTGGGGAGACAGGTCCTGCCCAGGCAGCCACGTGGCGCGCTCTGGGCAAAGGCGCTACTGGAAGCAGCGCCATTGGCGCTGCTTCCAGTAGCGCCTTTGCCCAGAGCGCGCCACGTGGCTGCCTGGGCAGGACCTGTCTGGTGCAGGGGGAAAGATGGGGAAGACTCTACTGCAACTAGCGTTTTCCAAAAACGCCAGTCAAAGTAACGTCTTTGGTGTCAGAGAAAAAATTAATAAAAAATGCCATGTTAGCGAAAAGTAGGTTAGTTTGGTAAATAGTTTCAAAACAAGGTTATATTGGTAAATAGTTTTTAAAAATGGGCTACTTTGGTCAATTAGCCCTTTTAATTGCTTCATGCAATTTCAATTCCGAGGCCTTGACAAAAATATAGAAGCTAATAAGATACAATATTATCACATAAATGCTGATTTCAGAACAAAAAAGGGGGGCTAATTGACCCAACTAACCTATTTTTAGAAACTATTTACCAACATAACCTTGTTTTGAAACTATTTACTAAACTAATCCACTTTTCGCCAACGTGGCATTTTTATTATTTTTTTCTCTGACACCACAGATGCTACTTTGACTAGCTTTTTTGGAAAACGCTAGTTGCAGTAGTGTCTTCCCCATCTTCCACCTGCACCAGACAGCCACTGCCCAAGCCGCCACGTGGCGCGCTCTGGTAATAAAAACATTGAAAACAACAATAACTAACATTAACAATACTATATTAATAACATTAACATTAACAACAACAAAACTAATATTAATAATGCTAATAACAAAAGAATAAAAATATTAATAATACTACTAATAATAATATAACAACATTAATAACTCTAATATTAATAATGCTAATAAAAAAATAATAAAAATATTAACAATACTAATAATAAAATAACAACATTAATGACTCTAATATTAATAAAGTGTTACAAAAATTATAACCATTAATAACACTAATTATATTATTCTTAAGGAAAAAATATAAATAATACTAACAATAAAATGATAATATTAACAACATATATAGTAATAAAAGAATAAAATCAACAACATTAATTACACTAATATTAATTAATAAAGGGAGAAAAAATATAACCATTAATAACAATAAAATCATAATATTAATAACAATAATAACACTAATAAAATTAAAAAAATTAATACCTACAACAGCAAAGTAGTAGAGATGGTTGAGCTTGAGAAAAAGTAGAGAGAAAGAGAGTAGGAGAAAGGAGATCAACAATATATTGAACAAAGAAGAAGAAGAAGAATGGGTTCTGAAAATGTGAAGAAGAAGAGAGAAAGATAAGATAGAGTGATGCGTGTGAAGAAGAAGAGAGAAAGATAAGAGGCTTTTTGACCAAATTGACTCACTTTTAGAAACTATTTTTCAATATAACTTTGTTTTGAAACGATTTACCAAACTAACCCACTTTTAGCCACGTGACATTTTTTTATTATTTTTTCTGACACCAAAGACGGAAAACGCTAGTAAAAGTAGCATTTTTAGCTGTAAGCAGACAGCCACTGCCCGAGGCGCCACGTGGCATGCAGTAGCGCCTTTAGTGGCTGATCAGACGGGTGAACATTTCTTCAGTGATAGTCATCAGACGAGTGAAGAAAAGTTCACCCATATGATGACTATCAGTGAAGAACCTTTTAAATGTTATTCGGGTGATCATTTCTTCACCCGTCTGATGACTATCAGTGAAGAACCCACCCGTCTAATGACTATTAGTGAAGAACCTAGGTTGACCCAACTAACCTATTTTTAGAAACTATTTACCAATATAACCTCGTTTTGAAATTATTTACCAAACTAACCCACTTTTCGCCAACGTGGCATTTTTTATTATTTTTTTCTGACACCAAAGACACTACTTTGACTAGCATTTTTGGAAAACGCTAGTTGCAGTAGCGTCTTCCCCATCTTCCCCCTACACCAGACAGCCACTGCCCCGGCCGCCACGTGGCGGGCTCTGGCAAAGGCGCTACTGCAGCCCAGAGCGCGCCATGTGGCGGCCTGGGCAGTGGCTGTCCCCCCTCCCCAGCACTCTTTGACCCATCTGATCCCACCCTCCCCTCCACTCATCAAACCCGTCTATCACCCTATCTTATCTTTGGGTAATTGATCAAACTGACCCACTTTTAAAAGCTATTTACCAATATAACTTTGTTTTGAAACTATTTATCAAACTAACCCACTTTTAGCCACGTGGCATTTTTTATTATTTTTTTCTGACACTGAAAAATACTACTTTGACTAGCGTTTTCTGAAAACGCTACTGTCAGTAGCGTTTTTACCAGATTGTGCGTTGGCTCGCTGTAAGAAAATTTAAAAAGGCCGACACTAGAGGTGTCACTCTTCTGAAACTTAAGATCTTCACCCGTCTGATGACTGTCAGACGGGTATCAGACGGGTTATTGACGTGTCTGATGACTATCAGACGGGTGAAGAAATGTTCACCTCCGTCTGATACATTTCTTCGCTCGTCTGAGGGTGAAGATCTTCAGCTTCAGACGGGTGAAGAAATATATCAGACGGGTGAACATTTCTTCCCCCGTCTGATAGTCATCAGACACGTCAATCACCCGCCTGATAGTCATCAGGCACGTGAATCACCCGTTTGATACCCGTCTGACAGTCATCAGATGGGTGAAGAAATATATCATACGGGTGAACATTTCTTCACCCGTCTGATGTTAATATATCATACGGGTGAACATATCTTCACCCGTCTAATGTCTAACATCAGATGGGTGATACATCTAGCGTCGGCGTCGGCCGACTCTAAACGTAAAATTTTTAAATTTTTTTACAATGAACCAGATTTTGCCAGGTGTCACAATTTGGTAAAAAAGCTACTGACAATAGCGTTTTCCAAAAACACTAGTCAAATTAGCGTCTTTGGTGTCAGAAAAAAATAATAAAAAATGCCAGGTTGGCAAAAAGTGGGTTAGTTTGGTAAATAGTTTCAAAACAAGGTTATATTGGTAAATAGTTTCTAAAAATAGGTTAGTTGGGTCAATTAGCCGCTATGATATATCTAAATGCCATTAGTACACTTTTGCTCTAACTTGTCTATGATCATCTTAATTTTGATACATCAAATTTCTATGCTTAACTCAGCTCTGCTATATGTTAACACAATCCTTTTTGTTGATAACAAATAGGGGGAGAAAATATATGAAAAGAAATATATGATAAATATGTAACATATATATATCTTTAGGTGATTTGTCATCATCAAAAAGGGGGAGATTGTAAATGCTGTAATTGTATGAACAATTAATTTGTATGGTTTTGAGTAATGACAAATCAAAGAAACAAGTTTGCTAAGAATATGGCATATATAATTTATCATATAGATGTGTGAACATTGCTAATTGTGTGCTCAAGTGTGCAGATTTATATAATGAGTTTTTAGTTACTTGTCTGTACTAAGTCAAGACTCGTCTAAGCTGGAGCTCACCCATCTGATAAAGATATATGACTCACCAAGAAAGCTCACCCATCTAAAGCTTATTGAAAGTCAGCTTGTCTAAAGCTGAAGATCTTCACCCGTCTGATGACTATCGGTGAAGAAATGTTCACCCGTCTGCTGACTCTCGTGAAGAACCTCACACAAGATTGAAGATTGAAGTCAAGCGTCTCATGACGACAACCAAGCGTATGAACGTCATATATTTGTCTTTACTCACTCAAATGAAGTGATCTTGGTATGTTTGGAAATACAAGAGAATTATCTACAACTTTGATGAAGAAGTCGAGATCTGAAAGGATCTCTATTTTGGTGAAATTCCTGAAAAAGTTTGGTGACGTGATGCTGTCCTTAAAAGTCATATATACACACGTCTGATGTGAATATCTTTCACGATAGATATTCAAACAGCACGAAACAAGTTTCATATGAAATCTAAGATTCATATCTAAAACTTTCTTGAAGAAATCGAGACTTGAATCAGTCTCTATCTTGGAGATATTTCATCGGCAAGTTGGAAACGCAATACTGTTGTGACAGCCCGAACATACACACGTCTGATGGACATATCTGGAGCTGTAGGTGTCGAAATTGAGTGAAACCGGTGTCTTATTAATGCTAGCTTCCATAGCTACATGTTTCATGTTGACATCGAAGACTAATTCGAAGGTTAAGAAGGTCGAAAAAGCAAAATACGCTGATTTGGTAGATTCTACGAATTTGACATCCTTGTGAATATGTCTACTGCAGAACAAAGCATCTGAGATCATTTAAGAAGCGTCTAATGAAGCTAATCAAGTGTCTACTCAGAATATAGAACAATTTGATGGCTGGACAAGTGATTTTGAATAAAGTATTAATATATTCAAAATCCAAGCTTGATCAGAAAATGAGACACTATTTTCATCAAAGTTCTGAGCATGAGTTACTGTAGCAGAAGAAGACAAAAACTTCAGCAACCTTATTAGAAAGAAGGAAAAGCAATAAAGAGAAGAAAAGCCTGAGCAAAAGCACAAAAGTTGCAGAAGCAAAAAGGACAAAAATCTAAAGTGTACTCAGCATAAAGGACAAAGACTTTGTACAACAGTCAAAAATCTCCAATAGCTATATTTCAACAGCTGTATTTTTTATATATCTATAAAAGGGAGATCTGAAGATGAAGATCACAGAGAGTGAATGCATATGCAAGCCGGTGGATACTGTTGTTACTGCTGCTGCAGTTAAAAGAAAAATGAGAGCATCACCATTTTCATCTCCACTGAATTTCTTGTCAACATAATCATTTTATATCCACTCAAGTGAGTGTTATGAGAGATTTTCTTTAGTTATTATGAACCTTATTATCTATCCACTCTTATGAGTGTAGGAAGAACACTTTCTCAGCACTTAATTTGTAAACACACCCTGTGAGTGATTGTGAGAGCATTTCAATGTAAACCTTCAACAAAATCAATGAGAGCCTGAAGAGGCTAACCAAAAAGAATACTCAACAGCAGCCTGGAGAGGATGGTTAAGAATAATACTTGCCTTGAGCCTGGAGAGGCTATGTGTGCAAAGAATACTCAACGGTCTGGAGAGGTCGGTAAAGAACAATGCTCATTGAGCCTGAAAAGGCCAGGTGTGCAAATAATACTTGAGCCTATAATCTGATAAGATATAGAGAAAAACTTGGTGAAGCCAAGGACTGGATGTAGCCGCACTAAGTTGGTGTTGGTGAACCGGGATACATTATTGTGTGATTTTCTCTTATCCCTTATCTCTTTATTTATGTTGTTTTATATATTTCAGCAAGTTTCTAACTGTGGGTAAAGACTGTGTTCTAAGTTGTTTTCAAATGTCTTTATCCTATATATATATTTAGTTTGACTGGTGGACATGTAGTCTGATTGATAAGACAGGTCACTGAGACGAGTCGCTGCTCATCAGACCAGAAAATCCAGCTTAGCCAAAGATATGTTTTTAGTAGTGTTTGATGGTTGTTAAATTAGTTTCTTTTAACCATCTACACTCTCTTCATTGGCAAAATCTTTTGTGTGAAGTAAAAGTTTTTAAAATTCCCACATCACCCAATTCACCCCCTCTTGTGTGATGGTTGCATGTCCCAACAATTGGTATCAAAGCTTCGCGCTCTGTAATGAAGCTTAAACGCTTAGAGTTAAAGATCCTTGTAATCTTAGCAACCGAAACTCAGTTTTCAAAAATGTTTGTTTTCGAAGTTTAATGACTTCTTGTTTTTGAAAATGGGCTTTTGTTTTAAGGTAATAATTGAAAATGCTTTTACTGTTATGTGGGATTTTGTTTCCAATGTTTTTATCAAAAACTATTGTGTTTAACAAATCAAATTTGCTCTTATGCTAAAAATATTTGGTTCGTACTTGATGCTATTTAGTATTTATTGTACTGACAACTTGTCTAAGTTGCTTCTCAAGAGCAGGTGTTCCTCTTAAATATTATTCAAGTCTTTTACTATACAAATTATGCATCCATGGAAAGGAAGACTATGAGGTAAATAATTCAATGTTTAAATATTGTTCATCTATGCTGCATAATGTATATAATGATTTAAACAATGAGTTGTTGTCTTTAGAAAAGAAAAATCTTATCTCTCTAGAAAAGATTTCCTCGGATTGAAAATCTATTTTAAAAATTAAAAATTGTTTATGCTTTTCTAAACAGTGGAATTTCTTCAAACTATAAAACCTCAACTTCTTTTATAAATTGTTTTTTTTTTTCTTGAACAAGTTGAGGAATGTTTTTTTTTTTTTCAAAATCCAAATCTCTTTGTAATAGTTTAAGAAGACTAGATCTCTATCTAATATCATTGTATGTATTTATTGGTTCCGTCTATCATGCACCCTCTGCAAAGAGGTGTATGCTGCACACTTACCCAAATTCCTTTCTTACCCTCACCCTTTCCCACCACCATCACCATCACTACTCCACACAGTAAACGAACCAACAACCGCCGCCGCCACTCGTCTGCCATGACCCGTCTGTCATGACCCGTCTGAAGGTTCACTCGTCTTAGCAGACAAGTGAACAGAAGACGAGATGCAGTAGACGGGTGAAATTGCAGACGAGTCTAGGCTGACAAGTGATTAGCAGACGAGTCATAGAAGACGGGTGAAACAGCAGACGGGTCATGGCAGACGCTTGAAACAGTAGACGGGTCATACCAGACGCTTGAAAGTGCAGACAAGTCACAGCAGACGGGTCTGAGCAGACGAGTGAAACAATAAATGTGTGGTTGTGATTGAAGGAGCATGCTGCACCAAAGTTATGCAGGGTGCATACTAGCATTCACCGTATTTATTGTGATCGTACATGACATGCTCTCATGTATGCTTCTATAGAAGACTTTATAATATGAGAAATAAATCAGTTGGGGTTCCTAAAACTTCTAATTGTATATCTTCTAACTATTACAATCAGCTTCAAATTGCATATCTACTAACTCCCAAGGACCCAAGTCAAAGTGAGTACCAAAAGTCCTTTCTAGTGTTTTAGTTTTGCAGGACAATGTTGAAAATGATGAATAGATCACCAACATAGAAGGAAACCTTCTATAAAAGTGCATCCCAAAAATGAATGTGCCTTTTAGAAGGAGAATGCTCTTATCCAAGCCTTTTCCCGCACAAAATGAAAAATCTGTGATGTCTAATACTTCAAATCAGAAGAGACGGATAAAAAGGACTCTTTATGGATGGCCAAGACCAAGTCCAAAATAAACTTGAGAAGCAATTCAAAAGAAAGATACTCCACAGGTCCACAAGGTCGATGAACACAAAGAAGAAATCAGCATGAAGAAAACGACTTAAGAAATGGTTATCTCTACCTTTAACTCTTGCTGTGATTAAGTGCATTTTTTTATAAAAAAAATTGGTTGATGACTTCTTACGCTATTTCTCACAAAATAATATATTGCATTTTTGTTAGCACGATATTTTGTACTCAACTCTGAGTTTGTAAATAATTGTTCATCACTTGAATTAGAATTGTCTTATAATTGCACTCTCTTATATGCTTAATTCTCAACAACTGCTTGGAAAATTTCTTTCTGCTTAAGGTGTCAAATATTTCAAATATACTAATGCTGGTATATAATTTGAAATGAACCATATATGGGTTAAAGTTACAATTGTTCCAATGCATATAAGTTTCTTCTGTTATCATTCTATTTGCTGAAGATTTATATTATTGAAAATGCTTGCCAAATTATGTTGAAATATTATTGTTAATCTGAGTGTTAGAAAAGTCTTTGCAAGTTTTGCATGCAACAATTGAAAATTGAAAGCAATAGAAGGTAAATGCAGAAAAATGTTGAACAATATGGTTGGACTCAGCATCCATTGGGCTCATCACACAGTCTGGATTTGGACTTATCACATATTGGACTCGGAATGTGTCCAACGTGCGTCCAACGTCTTCGGACTTAGTCTGCGTCCAAAGTCTTCGGTCCAATACAACAGGGCACTTAACGTGCCACATCAGCGCCGTTAACGGCGTCACATAACTGGGGTTGACGGAGGGACCAAGTTGATTAACGTTTTACAACTTCAGGGATGTTTTTGCTATTTAGTTAAATTCAGGGACTAAGTTGATACCGCCTTACACTTTCAAGGACCAAATTGGCTATTTACTCTCCACGAACCCTTAAATTTTTATACCTCCAATTGGGGGTATTTTGGGACGGAGTGAAGTGTAAAACCACTTCATACTTTTTATAATTTACTCTATTTTATTAATTACCATTGTGGCCCTCTTAAAACTTCCAAACAATGGGTGATATTTTTTTAATTTCTACTTCATTGCATTTTAAATCACTCCGTTACTAAACACTCAACTTTATCTCCTTTAAAACTCTTCAAACATAGCATGAGTGTACGTCACCTCACGAGTGTAGGCATGCAGAAAATGAGGTAAGATATTTTATAATCAAATGGTAGACACTGTGTGGTGTGAATGCAAGGTGATGTGTGTGCAAATGTGCGTGAGTACTGAGTAGCATTACTCTAGTGGATTTTTGTTATTGGTGTTTTAATTCCCATCTCTTTTGTTGAGCTTAGTTATAGTTGGATTAACCATTGTAATGTGTTAATTTTTTTGTTTATGCCTCTCAAGCCTTTGATTATATGTAGGTACTAGGAATAATTATATCTCCCACAAGGGAGCTATCATCCCAAATATATCATGTTGCACAACCTTTCATTTCAACTTTGGTGAATGTCAAGTCCATGCTTCTCGTTGGTGGAGCAGAAGTAAAGACATGAAGAAAATAGAGGAAGAAGGAGCAAACACATTGATTGGCACGCCTGGGCGGCTATATGACATAATGAATCGGACGAACGGCCTTGATGACGGCCTTGATTTTAAAAGCCTTGAGGTACATGTTACACTGTTGGTCTCCATGGATGGTTTGATATTGGTTATATATTGTATGCAAATATATACTTCAGAAAGAATGTTGAAGATTTCTTTGGTCCTGCTTCCAAAATGGTATTTTAACTCATGCTGCTGCATCGTGCTTTTAGATAAGTTCCCTGATCTTCTATGGAATTTATGCAGTTGGGAAATTTGACTGAAAATGATAGAATGTTTGATGTCTTTTTTTCCCACTTTAGTCAGTTAACATGATTGTGATTATACTTGTGCTTACAGATTTTGATTTTAGATGAGGCTGATAGACTCTTAGATATGGGATTCCAGAAGCAGATAACTTCCATTATAACTCTCTTGCCTAAGCTTCGAAGAACTGGTCTATTCTCTCCTACTCAAACCGAGGCTGTCGAAGAGCTTTCTAAAGCAGGATTGAGGAACCCTGTGAGGGTTGAAGTTCTGGCAGAAACAAAACCAACAAATGATCTTGAAGCATCAAAACAACCAGAATCTTCGAAGACACCTTCGGGACTTCACATTGAGGTGCGAGGCATGCCAGCCTACTGCAGATTAGATGTAACTTTGGTATCCAATGATTTCAATCTTTCACTCTAGTATGGCTGACATTCTTACCAGAATCCATATAATATGTTTCGTGGGTGAATGCTAGTATGCACCCTGCATAACTTTGGTGCAGCATGCTCCTTCAATCACAACCACACATTTATTGTTTCACTCGTCTGCTCAGACCCGTCTTCTGTGACTTGTCTGCACTTTCACGCGTCTGGTATGACCCGTCTACTGTTTCAGCGTCTGCCATGACCCGTCAACTGTTTCAAGCGTCTGCCATGACCCGTCTACTGTTTCACGGGTCTGCCATGACCCGTCTGCTGTTTCACCCGTCTTCTATGACTCGTCTGCAATTTCACCCGTCTACTGCATCTCGTCTTCTGTTCACTTGTTTGCTAAGACGAGTGAACCTTCAAACGGGTCATGGTAGACGAGTGAAACTGCAGACGGGTCATGGCAGACGAGTGGCGGCGGTGGTGGTTGTTGGTTCGTTTACTGTGTGGAGGTGGGTGTGGGGTAGTGATGGTGATGGTGGTGGGAAAGGGTGAGGGTAAGAAAGGAATTTGGGTAAGTGTGCAGCATACACCTCTTTGCAGAGGGTGCATGTTAGACGGAGCCCTATTTACTAACCACTAATCATAATCATAAAAACAAAGGAATCATCCCATTGTGTTTATACAAATATACTATGACTATAAAAAACCTAAGATAATAAAGGCGTGGAGCAAACCTGAGGAACAACATCAAATGCATCATCAGAGCATCTTCTCTCTTGAAGAGGAACTCTTCTTATACGCAAGAATTCTACATAAGATTCCTCCTACACACATGGATACACTGCATTATCATAAAAAGACAAATTTAAAGAATCCTATGTAGAATATAAAAAAGCATTACAACATGACTATACTTGACACCATACCTTTGGTAATAAGAAGACAACAGCGTGTCCTTGTTTACCCAGCCGAGCAGTTCGACCAACTCTATGTACGAAAACATTTGGATCTTGAGGAGGATCATACTATGCAACAACGGGACATAGTCAAATGGTAAATACCAAGTGAACATCTAAACCACACCGTATACTTTAAGTTGGCAGCCACAAAAAAAAGAGGAGAATCAATGAGGATAAAACACAATAGTCAACAGATAGTAGCATCTACATGATCACAAAGATACCTGCACTATACAATCTACACCCGGTATGTCAAGTCCACGTGCTGCAACATCCGTACATAGAAGAATTCCATTTGAAAGGGATGTGAATGAAGCTAATGCTTTCTCTCTGACAGTCTATATGGGACAAAATTTATTATTATTATTATTATTATTGATTATTATTGATAGAATATGTGGCACAGAAATTAATAATCGACAAAGCATACAAGCCGTAAAAATTAGACAACAATAATAAGCAATGAAAAAACAATGCTGAGCTATAGAATAATAAGCTTCTACATTGACAATTGCTAACAGGTAAATTCTTACCTGCTTCATCTTTCCGTGAAGGGAGATCAAGGAGAAGCCTTTCAAAACAGAAAGGCGAGGAAGTACAACTCCCCAATAGTCAACACAAGCACAAGTCATGAAATATCTGCATTAGAGTCAAAATTATGTTTTGTGTATGATATACTATTCTTCTCCTACTCAAATCACATCACTGATATTATCAATGTCTATCTCACATTATAATTTTTTTTGAGCGGTTCTTAATAAGGATATCTACTAGCTGCGATGGCTTCTTATCTGCCTCACATTCCAAGTACTGCAAAATCAAAAGAGAAGAGGATGAATATAAGCGAATGGTGAGCATAAGCTGTATCAAGCATCTATTAGCAATACACGAAACATATTATATGGATTCTGGTAAGAATGTCAGCCATACTAAAGTGAAAGATTGAAATCATTGGATACCAAAGTTGCATCTAATCTGCAGTAGGCTGGCATGCCTCGTACCTCAATGTGAAGTCCCAAAGGTGTCTTCGAAGATTCTAGTTGTTTTGATGCTTCAAGATCATTTGTTGGTTTTGTTTCTGCCAGAACTTCAACCCTCACAGGGTTCCTCAATCCTGCTTTAGAAAGCTCTTCAACATCCTCAGTTTGAGTAGCAGAGAATAGACCAGTTCTTCGAAGCTTAGGCAAGAGAGTTATAATGGAAGTTATCTGCTTCTGGAATCCCATATCTAAGAGTCTATAAGCCTCATCTAAAATCAAAATCTGTAAGCACAAGTATAATCACAATCATGTTAACTGACTAAAGTGGGAAAAAAAGACATCAAACATTCTATCATTTTCAGTCAAATTTCCCAACTGCATAAATTCCATAGAAGATCAGGGAACTTATCTAAAAGCACGATGCAGCAGCATGAGTTAAAATACCATTTTGGAAGCAGGACCAAAGAAATCTTCAACATTCTTTCTGAAGTGTATATTTGCATACAATATATAACCAATATCAAACCATCCATGGAGACCAACAGTGTTACATATACCTCAAGGCTTTTAAAATCAAGGCCGTCATCAAGGCCGTCCGTCCGATTCATTATGTCATATAGCCGCCCAGGCGTGCCAATCAATATGTTTGCTCCTTCTTCCTCTATTTTCTTCATGTCTTTACTTCTGCTCCACCAACGAGAAGCGTGAACTTAACATTCACCAAAGTTGAAATGAAAGGTTGTGCAACATGATATATTTGGGATGATAGCTCCCTTGTGGGAGATATAATTATTCCTAGTACCTACATATAATCAAAGGCTTGAGAGGCATAAACAAAAAAAATTAACACATTACAATGGTTAATCCAACTATAACTAAGCTCAACAAAAGAGATGGGAATTAAAACACCAATAACAAAAATCCACTAGAGTAATGCTACTCAGTACTCACGCACATTTGCACACACATCACCTTGCATTCACACCACACAGTGTCTACCATTTGATTATAAAATATCTTACCTCATTTTCTGCATGCCTACACTCGTGAGGTGATGTACACTCATGCTATGTTAAAATGCAATGAAGTAGAAATTAAAAAAATATCACCCATTGTTTGGAAGTTTTAAGAGGGCCACAATGGTAATTAATAAAATAGAGTAAATTATAAAAAGTATGAAGTGGTTTTACACTTCACTCCGTCCCAAAATACCCCCAATTGGAGGTATAAAAATTTAAGGGTTCGTGGAGAGTAAATAGCCAATTTGGTCCTTGAAAGTGTAAGGCGGTATCAACTTAGTCCCTGAATTTAACTAAATAGCAAAAACATCCCTGAAGTTGTAAAACGTTAATCAACTTGGTCCCTCCGTCAACCCCAGTTATGTGACGCCGTTAACGGCGCTGATGTGGCACGTTAAGTGCCCTGTTGTATTGGACCGAAGACTTTGGACGCAGACTAAGTCCGAAGACGTTGGACGCACGTTGGACACATTCCGAGTCCAATATGTGATAAGTCCAAATCCAGACTGTGTGATGAGCCCAATGGATGCTGAGTCCAACCATATTGTTCAACATTGATGCTGAGTCCAACCATATTGTTCAACATTTTTCTGCATTTACCTTCTATTGCTTTCAATTTTCAATTGTTGCATGCAAAACTTGCAAAGACTTTTCTAACACTCAGATTAACAATAATATTTCAACATAATTTGGCAAGCATTTTCAATAATATAAATCTTCAGCAAATAGAATGATAACAGAAGAAACTTATATGCATTGGAACAATTGTAACTTTAACCCATATATGGTTCATTTCAAATTATATACCAGCATTAGTATATTTTGAAATATTTGGCACCTTAAGCAGAAAGAAATTTTCCAAGCCGTTGTTGAGAATTAAGCATATAAGAGAGTGCAATTATAAGACAATTCTAATTCAAGTGATGAACAATTATTTACAAACTCAGAGTTGAGTACAAAATATTGTGCTAACAAAAATGCAGTATATTATTTTGTGAGAAATAGCGTAAGAAGTCATCAACCAATTTTTTTATAAAAAAATGCACTTAATCACAGCAAGAGTTAAAGGTAGAGATAACCATTTCTTAAGTCGTTTTCTTCATGCTGATTTCTTCTTTGTGTTCATCGACCTTATGGACCTGTGGAGTATCTTTCTTTTGAATTGCTTCTCAAGTTTATTTTGGACTTGGTCCTGGCCATCCATAAAGAGTCCTTTTTATCCATCTCTTCTGATTTGAAGTATTAGACATCACAGATTTTTTATTTTGTGCGGGAAAAGGCTTGGATGAGAGCATTCTCCTTCTAAAAGGCACATTCATTTTTGGGATGCACTTTTATAGAAGGTTTCCTTCTATGTTGGTGATCTATTCATCATTTTCAACATTGTCCTGCAAAACTAAAACACTAGAAAGGACTTTTGGTACCCACTTTGACTTGGGTCCTTGGGAGTTAGTAGATATGCAATTTGAAGCTGATTGTAATAGTTAGAAGATAGACAATTAGAAGTTTTAGGAACCCCAACTGATTTATTTCTCATATTATAAAGTCTTCTATAGAAGCATACATGAGAGCATGTCATGCACGATCACAATAAATACATATAATGATATTAGATAGAGATCTAGTCTTCTTAAACTACTACAAAGAGATTTGGATTTTGAAAAAAAAAAACATTCCTCAACTTGTTCAAGAAAAAAAAAAACAATTTATAAAAGAAGTTGAGGTTTTATAGTTTGAAGAAATTCCACTGTTTAGAAAAGCATAAACAATTTTTAATTTTTAAAATAGATTTTCAATCGAGGAAATCTTTTCTAGAGAGATAAGATTTTTCTTTTCTAAAGACAACAACTCATTGTTTAAATCATTATATACATTATGCAGCATAGATGAACAATATTTAAACATTGAATTATTTACCTCATAGTCTTCCTTTCCATGGATGCATAATTTGTATAGTAAAAGACTTGAATAATATTTAAGAGGAACACCTGCTCTTAAGAAGCAACTTAGACAATAGTTTTTGATAAAAACATTGGAAACAAAATCCCACATAAAAGTAAAAGCATTTTCAATTATTACCTTAAAACAAAAGCCCATTTTCAAAAACAAGAAGTTATTAAACTTCGAAGGCTTCGTCTAACATGCACCCTCTGCAAAGAGGTGTATGCTGCACACTTACCCAAATTCCTTTCTTACCCTCACCCTTTCCCACCACCATCACCATCACTACCCCACACCCACCTCCACACAGTAAACGAACCAACAACCACTGCCGCCGCCACTCGTCTGCCATGACCCGTCTGCAGTTTCACTCGTCTACCATGACCCGTTTGAAGGTTCACTCGTCTTAGCAGACAAGTGAACAGAAGACGAGATGCAGTAGACGGGTGAAATTGCAGACGAGTCTCGGCGGACAAGTGATTAGCAGACGAGTCATAGAAGACGGGTGAAACAGCAGACGAGTCATGGCAAACGAGTGAAACAGTAGACGGGTCATGGCAGACGCTTGAAACAGTAGACAGGTCATACCAGACGCGTGAAAGTGCAGACAAGTCATAGCAGACGGGTCTGAGAAGACGAGTGAACAATGTGGTTGTGATTGAAGGAGCATGCTGCACCTAAGTTATGCAGGGTGCATACTAGCATTCACCTATGATAGTCGTTAAAGCTGTGAACTTAATTAATCATTTGTTCTAATTTCCAATACAGCCAACACAATAATCAGTGGAAATAAATTTCCAGATACAACATATTGTTGAAACATGGATACTGATATTGCTCATTCACTCTTAAAAGTGTTCTGTTTTGTTTGATTGTCTAGGTAAACATGCTTACCAGAATCATGTATTCATGTTAGTAGGCCTCCAATTAGGAAGATCTAGGCAAGCCCAATAAAGATGGGCCAGCCTAGACTAGGAATGTATGGTATTATAATTAAATAAATAGAATAGGAGAGGGAGGAAAGAGGGTATTCGGTTATTCAGTGAGAAATTGGTTGGGTGGGAGAGGACAGGCTCTCAAATCCCTGTCAAAACTGTAATTTCTGTAACTGCCCATTTCTTTTCTCTGTATTCTATCTCAGTGGAACACTGTTTCCTGAGAATTTCATCAATAAAACATTCAATATTTAGTTGATTTCTAATTTACTGATTTACTAGTTCTAACAAATCATTATCAAACAGCAAATGGGATAATCGTAAATGATTTTTTCTTTCAATTTTCTGATAGCAATATATTAATCAAAACTTGTTTCAGATACGTTCTGCTGCTAAAAAAGATCGTGATGTCATGGAAAAAGGAGCCAGGGCATTTGTTTCTTACATCCGTGCTTATAAAGAACATCACTGCTCTTATATTTTTAGGTGAGTAATGTTTATGTATAATGTTGCATTCGCCCTATGATGACACATCATCATTATCAAACCAATTGCTCTCACTCTTACTTACAGGTGGAAAGAACTTGAAATTGGTAAACTTGCCATGGGATTTGGCTTATTGCAACTTCCTTTAATGCCAGAGGTTAAACACCACTCACTTTCCACGGAGGGATTTGTACCAGCTGAAGATATCAATTTGGCGGGCATTACCTTCAGGTAAAAAAAAATCATAGCATAACCTTTCTGAGGTAAAAGCATCAATTTCACCGATGTTATTTTAGGGAATTAAAAGCACATATAGCTTAAGTCTGTCTCACCCTATGGTCATAGTTTCCAAGGGGTGGTAATTGAATCGAGTAACATGATGTGCTTGGATTGATTTGAAGCTTGCTAATGTGTAGTTGGAACAATCAACAATGTATACAACTCGATTATGTCTTCAAGCTGAACTCTAACACTAGCCATTCAAGCTTGATAGTCTTGACTTGAGCTAGATTAATTAATCGTATATGATATTGATTATTTATTATATTTTATGAATTTATAACTATAATTATAATAATTTAGTATTTTAAGTTATGTATTCAATTGAGCTTGAGCTTGAGTTCAAAAATTAAATTTGAGTTGGAGCTTGAGCTCGGTTTTTCAAGCTTCAATAAAGCTTGGTAGATCTATAATTCGATTAGAAGAGATTCAAGTTCAGATAGAGTCTGCTGTAAGCCTGTTAATTTTTCCCTCTATAGCAACATTTGTCTTTTCTGGGGAGAATTTTATTTTGTTTTTTTTTTCTGAGGGGGTGTTTTTTTTGGGTGTGGGGGATAAACTCTATTTTTTCATTGAACCAGGTAGAAACTTATTGCTTTAGCTACTCTTGAAGGGAGGAGAGATTGGGGAGCCTTTTGTTTGTGTACTGAGTACCATGTTGATCTGGATTAATGGATTATCCTATTCTCCTTTTAACAGTTCTTGCTGCATAAGATTTACTATTGAGTTTTAATATGAATGTCCCCGATTCATATTAGGTGCCTTTATATTATCCTTCTATTTTCTTTTTCTCTTGGAAGACCATGCTGATGGCTTTAAATTTCAATTATATAGGGATAAATCACGTGAGAAACAAAGGAAAAAGAACCTTCAAGCAAAGAAAGAAGCCAAAGAGAAAGAGGCAAAACCTCAAAACCCAACTAAAACCTCAAACACACATACTGTCACGAGGAAGAAAACAGCCCGACAGAGACGTGCTCAACAGACAGTTGAAGATGAGGATGAGCTGATGCAAGAATACCGCTTGTTGAAGAAATTGAAGAAAGGAACTATAGACGAGAATGAATATGCCAAGTTGACAGGCACTGAGGAATTACTTTGAAAGCAAAGCGTGAATGCCTGATCGTGCTGTTCAGTACAGATTTGAATTTCTAAAAACCACAAAATTTGGCTAGTAAATTACATCATCCATTGGCGCCACATGGTTCTCTTGGCATTCTCTGAAAGATCTGAGAAAAGAACACCTAGACTTTCTATGGTGATGAAGTTTAAAGAGTTCAGAATTGATCAAATTCTTTTTTTCAGCTGATTGAGACCTTTTAGGCCTCCAATGGACTGAAGGACATTTGCAGCTTATTATATATTTAAAGTGGTGACAAAGTGCAGAAATTTGTGGGAAGTTACACTTGCTTGGATGAGAGAAAGAGATCCTTCTATTGGAATCAAGGTTATGAACAGCATGGAGATCAAATTTATCCAAAATCGTTTGCCTGCTATTCTGTCTTCTTTTTGTCTTTTATCCTTTTGAATTCTTTACCTACAATACATCATTATGTGACCTTTTTAAGTATGATGGTGTCTGATTTTGAAGAAGCATAAAAGTAGAAGTATGTTATAGGTGTTTGTAACATTAATAAACAAAGTCATATTGAAGAATTTTGCTTTGTGCTTGTAAGTGAGTGCTAATGAATTTTAAGCCCCTCCCCCAGTTTGAAGGGGAATTCAATATTTTATTTTAGCCTTGAAGTAGTTATGCCCATGAAAGCGTTGCTAGGATGTTTTCTTTAATGGGAAGAAGTTTCCCTACCCTTGGAAGTCCTTTGAAGCAAGATTACAAGTCATTAAGGAGGCTAGGCCGGCAAAGCTCTGAGAATTAAGTTTCCAGCTGCAAGATTGAAAGCAACTGAATGACCAAGTGACCAATCATTTTGCAGATCGATTCAAACTTCAAAGTGACACCATAAATATATCTACCCTGCAATAAAAAAAAAGTACTGTATTTCCTGGGAACTTCAGCCCTAGGGGGGGGGGGGTGCTTGCCTTGTCTAAATCACTTGAATGGGAATCAAAGTAAAGTGGTACAGCCATGTTCCCATGAAGAGCACCATATATTGCAGAGAAATGTTAAGTTGACAACCAAATTTGGGACACCTACAGTGACGCCGTAGGTATAAATGGCAAAATAGTAATAAAACAACTCAACAATCATCACTCCCAAGATATATAAATGCTTTCCCACTTATTTATTGTTTTCTTCTCTCTCGTGATGTATTTCATCACTCCCAACACATTCACCTGATATTTCTATCATCTCAACACTCGTCTAAGCTGATCTTCACACATCTGATGAAGGTATATGACCCGTCTGACCGAGAAAGCTCACCCGTCTACTCTAAGTTTCACCCGTCTGAAGCTGAAGATCTTCACCCGTCTGATGACTCTCAGTGAGGAAATGTTCACCCATCTGATTCACCCGTCTGATGACTCTCAGTGAATAACCTTTTAAATGATCACCCGTCTGATGACTCTCAGTGAGGAAATGTTCACCCATCTGATTCACCCGTCTGATGACTCTCAGTGAATAACCTTTTAAATGATCACCCGTCTGATGACTCTCAGTGTCACCCGTCTGATGACTATCAGTGAAGAAATGTTCACCCGTCTGAGAGTCATCAGACTGGTGAAGATCTTCAGCTTCAGATGGGTGAAACTAAGAGTAGACGGGTGAGCTTTTTCGGTCAGACGAGTCATATATCTTCATCAGACGGGTGAACCAGACGGGTGAGCATTTCTTCACTGATAGTCATCAGACGGGTGAAGATCTTCAGCTTCAGACGGGTGAAACTAAGAGTGACGGGTGAGCTTTCTGGGTCAGACGGGTCATATATCTTCATCAGACGGGTGAAGATCAGCTTAGACGGATGAACCAGACGGGTGAGCATTTCTTCACTGATAGTCATCAGACGGGTGAAGATCAGCTTAGACGAGTGTTGAGATGAGAGAAATATCAGGCAGAAATGTTATTTTGACACACATTTCGGACAACATACGGTGGACACCGTATACACTAAAGGTTATTTAATAAAATAAAACAACTCAACAATCATCACTCCCAAGACACATAAATGCTTTCCCACTTATTTATTGTTTTCTTCTCTCTCATCATGTATTTCATCACTCCCAAGACACTGACCTGATATTTCTCTCATCTCAACACTCGTCTAAGCTGATCTTCACCCATCTGATGACTATCAGTGAAGAAATGCTCACCCGTCTAAGCTGATCTTCACCCGTCTGACCCAGAAAGCTCACCCGTCTACTCTCAGTTTCAGCCGTCTGAAGCTGAAGATCTTCACCCGTCTGATGACTATCAGTGAAGAAATGCTCACCCGTCTGGTTCACCCGTTTGATGAAGATATATGACCCGTCTGACCGAGAAAACTCACCCGTCTACTCTCAGTTTCACCCGTCTGAAGCTGAAGATCTTCACCCGTCTGATGACTATCAGTGAAGAAATGTTCACCCGTCTGATGACTCTCAGGCGGGTGAACATTTCTTCACTGATAGTCATCAGACGGGTGACACTGAGAGTCATCAGACGGGTGAACATTTCCTCACTGAGAGTCATCAGATGGGTGATTCAGATGGGTGAACATTTCTTTAATCAGAGTCATCAGACGGGTGAAGATCTTCAGCTTCAGACGGGTGAAACTGAGAGTAGACGGGTGAGCTTTCTCGGTTAGACGGGTCATATACCTTCATCAGACGGGTGAATATCAGCTTAGATGAGTGTTGAGATGAAAGAAATATCAGGTGAGTGTCTTGGGAGTGATGAAATACATGATGAGAGAGAAGAAAACAATAAATAAGTGGGAAAACAATTATGTGTCTTGAGAGTGATGGTTGTTGAGTTGTGGCAAATTTATCACGATATCACTGTTTCACTTTTTATTTTTCAAACTACCACCGTTTCCAAATTATATACCAAACTATCACTATTTGAGAATTACATTTAGAAGTTGTTTTTGCCATCCACAACTTCTCAACCTCGTTTTACAAAATTTTGTTGCTTTTGCCTTGTGGGAAGTCGGGTTTGCTAACCACGACTTCTCAAGGGGTTTTTATTTTGATTTTCTTTTTTTATTTATTTTGAAATACTTTTGTATTAATTTAATTATTTATGATAATTACCTTAATAAATTATATTAATTTTAAATTATTATTTAAATTATTAATTTTATTAATACAATAATAACAATAAATAATACACTAATAGAAAATATTTAACATTGATTAAAAATAGAAACGGTGTAACGATACAAGTGAAACAGTGATCACCTTTTTGATGTTTCACTCGTCTAAGCAAACAAGTGATCAGCAGATGTTTCACTCGTCTGCTTATCACTTGTCTACTGTTTCACTTGTCTGCTTAGATGAGTGAAACATCAGACAAGTGATAGGCAGGCGAGTGAAACAGCTCCTGATCACTTGTCTGATATTTCACTCGTCTAAGCAGACAAGTGATAGGCAAACGAGTGAAACATCTGCTGATAACTTGTCTACTGTTTCACTTGTATGCTTAGATGAGTGAAACATCATACAAGTGATAGGCAGACGAGTGAAACATCTGCTGATCACTTGTCTGATGTGACAAGTGATCAACTGTTTCACTTGTTTGCTTAGACTAGTGAAACATCAGACAAAGGATCGGCAGATGTTTCACTCGTCTAAGCATACAAGTGAAACATCAGACAAGTGATTAGCTGTTTCACTTGTCTGCTTAGACGAGTGAAACATCAGACAAGTGATCAGCAGATGTTTCACTCGTCTGATGTTTCACTTGTAAAAAGATGAGATACACTCTTCAACTTTAAATTTTATTTTTAAATGCAAAAAAAAATTATAATTAATGTGAATTTTTTTTTTGGTTTCCCAAGGTA
This sequence comes from Ammopiptanthus mongolicus, assembly GCA_039655645.1. NCBI lineage: Eukaryota > Viridiplantae > Streptophyta > Magnoliopsida > Fabales > Fabaceae > Ammopiptanthus > Ammopiptanthus mongolicus. The sequence goes on along the minus strand of CM077351.1, from coordinate 66,583,551 downwards.
TCCTGCACGCAACTGCGGAGACTAATCCCTAGAGATACTGGACGACATTTAAGGGTCGACCTCTCTCAACTAGATTTTCTCCATACACAAGAGCTAGGGATCGATTCCTGACTCGTGTATGGAGAAAAAAAGTGATTCTTACCACATGTGATTGGTTCGAGTGGTAACGAGTTTGGGTTCCTTAAGCAAGTGATCAGGGGTTCGATTCCCGACTCTTGCGTATGGAGAAAACTTTGTTAGGAGGGGGCAACCCTTAAATGTCATCCAGATCCCCCGAAGATTAGTCATTGTTTACGACGGTGGATACCTCGTATCAATAACATGGTTACCCAAAAAAAGTGTTTCTTTTTTGACAATCCAAATAAAATAGATTATCCTAAAATCGTTTTTCAAAAACTGATTCTATTATAATCAATAATAATAATAATAGTAGTTATACTAACATATTATTAAAATAATCTATTTTTTTGCAGTTAATCCAAATACACACTAAAAAAAGCTTATAGAAAAATCATAAACTCTCATATGGCAAACACTTATTCAATAGCCGCTTAATTAAGCTATTTAACAAACGCACCCTAACTATTTTTATTTGCTAACCAAGTTATAGATACGGAGTATCCAGAATTTGAACCCCTGACAACTTGCTTAAGATGTCCAAGTCTCTTAACACTAGAACCAACCAGATGTTGATGTTGAGTCTCCAAATGTCTGATGTGCATTTACCTTAGTTTTCATGAGATTAAAACAGTTATTCAATGATTTAATTGAACCCGTCTGTGGTATTTAACTCGTCTACTTAGTGTGCAGATTATAACATTAAGTGTCTATATGAACTGTTCACTCATCTGAAATTAGATAAGTTCACCCGTCTGAACTAACTTAAGTTCACGCGTCTGAACTAACTAAAGTTCACTCGTCTGAACTAGCTAAAGTTCACTCGTCTGAACTAAGAGAAGTTCACTCGTCTAATGAAGTCTTCAATCGTCTGATCAAAGGAAGACTCACCCGTCTAAAAGACTTTGCAACTGACGTCATCTCTTTGTTAAAGAGTCAACCCGTCTAATGAAGTCACTCATCCGTCTAATGACTAACGTTAAAGAATACATTGGATGAAAGCTGTCTCGACTCTGATAAGGAACTTCAACAAAGTGCTTTGCCTGAACACAACTGTATCTTACACCAAAAGGGAAAGTCTTCCCTCTGCAAACAAAAAGCACGTATACAGACCTGCTGAGACCAAAGGTATATCAGAAGTCTGTATCACTCTGATGAGAGAGAACAAGCGAAGTCCCCTATGCTTTAATGGCTGATCAAAACGACTCTATTGCATTTATTGAAGATCTGCAAGAAGCCAAGCCTTCAGACTTTGTGTCTAACGGCTTTAAAATCTTGAAGCCTATTTAATGAAGAAAACTTCGAAGATTCAAGTGAAGAGAATGATCAAAGCAATCAAGAGCAATTACTCTGTACATTTATATCTTCATTCTGTCATTATTTATTCTTCAATCATTTGAAGTTATTACGCAGTCTTTTGGATCTTCACATTTAGTGCACTCGTCTGAGTGCTTGTGAAAGACTTGCAAATTGTAATCTATTTTACAACTTCTCTCAAACAAACCCGTCTGAGCCTGAAGAGGCTAGGTGTGAAAACAATACTCATTTGGAGCCTGGAGAGGCTAGGTGTGAAAACAATGCTCGTCTGGAGCCTGAAGAGGCTAGGTGTGAAAATAATACTTGTCTGTCCTGTAACCTAAATCAATTATAGTGAGAAAACTTGGTGCTGTCAAGGACTGGACGTAGCCTCATTGTTAAGGGGTGAACCAGGATAAAACCTGCTGAGTGATCTCTCTCTTTCCCTTAACTCTTTAGTTTGATTATTTGTCTTAACTATCATCTAACTAAAGGGGTTTATAATTGTGTTTATCAAACCTTTTTTATCTTGCATGATTGTGTGTTTTCTGTGAAAACCTTCAGACGAGTTATCAGTCTGATTGACCTGTCTGTGTTTACTCGTCTATTATAACCCGTCTGTGCTTGCGAAAATGTTTCTATATTCCTCATAAATTTGTCAAACACCATTCAACCCCCTTCTGGTGTTTGCGTCTGTCTATTTCAGTTGGTATCAGAGCTCAGCCTCTGGGTTGAGCACCTAACAGTGTAGAGAAAAGATCCTGAAGAATTGACAATGTATTCTGGGGCATGCTCAAGTGGGAACCCCCAACCTAAAGGAGGCTCTATGACCAGACCTCTCTTTTTCAATGGTTCAAATTATAACTACTGGAAAGAAAGGTTTCACTGGTTCATCTTGTCAACAAATTCTGATGTATGGGATGTCATTACTGATGGTCCTTACACTCCTCAAAATAATGATGGCTTAGACAAGCCAAAGGCTCAGTGGACACCTACAGAAAAGACAAGATGGGATCTAAACCATAAAGCCAGATATGCTATAATCTGTGCTCTCAGTCCAGAAGAGTTTGAAAAGGTATGTGCTTGTGATTCTGCTAAAGAAATGTGGGACTCCTTATCTGTCACACATGAAGGAACTGCAAAGGTAAAAGAATCTAAAATTTCTATTCTTGTTAGAAAATATGAACTGTTCACTATGGATGAAGGTGAATCTGTTGCTCAAATGATTTGTAGATTCCAAACTATTACTAATGGTTTGAAATCTCTTGGTAAAACATATACAAATGCTGAGGAAGTTGTTAAGATTCTCAGAAGTCTTCCAAGGCAGTGGAGACCTCTTGTCACTGCTATTTCTCAAGCTAAGGATCTCACCTCCTTTACTATGTATGAACTTCTTGGCGCACTCACTGTTCATGAGCAAGAGCTCAATGAAGATGTGTCAATCAAAAAGAGCAAAGCCATTGCTCTAAAAGTTAATCTAAAGGCAGCTAAAGCCTTAAAAGCTTCAAAGGCAGACGAGTCTGACTGTGACATAGACGAGTCTGATGATGAGGATTCTGATGATGATGAAAAGACTTCTCTCATGACCATAAAGATGAAAAAGCTCTGGAGAAAGAAGAAGTTCAGAAAGGAGAAGCCTTTCAGAAAATCTCACAAAGAATCCACATCAACAGACAGGAGACCAGTTGTCTGCTATGAGTGCAAGAAGCCTGGTCACATCAAACCTGAATGCCCTCTTTTGAAGAAAGCTTCCAAAAAAAGTTCTTCAGAAAGAAGAAGAAAGGAATGATAGCCACATGGGAAGATCTTGAATGCTCATCTTCTGAAGGAGAAGAGACAGAAGAGGAAGCCAATCTCTGTCTGATGGCCAATATAGATTCAGAACTTGAAACTGAGGTACATTCCAAACTTGAGGAATTGCATGATGCTTATGATGAGCTGGTAGAGGAATCCAAAGGCTTATCTAAGGCCTTCAAATCCCTCAAGAGAGATTATGTTAAACTCCTCAGTGAGCATAAACAAAAATCTCGAGAGTGTGAGATGCTGGCCAAAGAGAATAGCCAGCTGAGGACTGAAAAGTCTGATGAAGATTCGATCTCAAGTGAAACATCACATTCTGAAGAAGGGTCACACTTCAACAGAAAGTGAAGGAGCTCACTTCTGATCTTGCCAGATTTGTTAATGGCAGAGATAATCTGACAAAACTGCTAGGATGTCAGAGGCACTCTCTTAACAAAGAAGGCATTGGATATGATCATCAAGCTGATCATAAAGTATCAACAAAATCTTCAACTGTCTATGTTGAACCCACTTCAGTTAGAATTAGACCCGTCTGTAACTTCTGTGGAAAAGCTGGACATGTTATGTCTAAGTGTTTTCACAAGAAGAAGAGGAAGTCTTCACAGACTCCTAGAACTAACAGAAAAGGACCCAGAAAAATATGGGTACCTAAAGATAAATAATTTCTGTTGCAGACATCCTTAATAGGACAAAGCAGACGCCTCTGCTGGTACCTGGACAGTGGCTGCTCGCGACATATGACAGGAGAAAGGTCTATGTTCCAAGACCTCCAGTCTAAGAATGGTGGATTTGTTGCCTTTGGAGGCAATAAAAAAGGAAGAGTAACTGGTGTTGGTACAATAGGTGGTAAACCCCCTCTTCCCTCTATCTCAAATGTACTTATGGTTGAAGGACTAAGACACAATTTACTTAGCATAAGTCAATTATGTGATAGTGGATTTGATGTCTCCTTCACTAAGAATGAATGCATAGTCAAAGACAAGAGTGGCAAGACCCTCTTTTTAGCTAATAGACAGCAAAATCTTTATAAGATTGAGCTAACTGAACTCTCAGATCAAAGTGTAACCTGTCTGATGTCTAAAGAGGATGAAAGATGGTTATGGCATAAGAAACTAGGACATACTAGTATGAAACTTATTTCGAAATTGAAAAAGGAAAACCTCGTGAGAGGATTGCCTGACATTAGTTTTAAGAAAGATGTTTTATGTGATGCATGTCAGAGAGGTAAACAAGTAAAATCAAGTTTCAAATCAAAAAACCTTGTATCAACCTCTAGACCTCTTCAGTTGTTACACATGGATCTGTTTGGACCAGTTAGTGTTGCCAGTTTAGTTGGAAGGAAATATGGATTTGTCATTGTTGATGACTATTCTAGATTTACTTGGGTACTTTTCTTAACCCACAAGGATGAGTCTTTTAAGGCCTTCTCTGTATTCTGTAAGAAAGTACAAAATGAGCAAGGTTTCTGTATTTCTACCCTTATAAGTGATCATGGGGGAGAATTTGAAAATGAGCAATTCAAACTGTTCTGTGAAGAGAATGGAATCTCTCACAACTTCTCTGCACCTAGAACTCCACAGCAAAATGGAGTGGTTGAGAGAAAGAACAGATATCTGCAAGAGATGGCTAGATCAATGCTCAATGAAAATAATCTTCCTAAAGACTTCTGGGCTGAAGCAGTAAACACTGCATGTTATGTGTAAAATAGAATACTTATAAGGTCTATCCCAAAGAAGACTCCTTATGAATTGTGGAAAGGTAGAAAACCCAACATATCTTATTTCCATGCATTTGGATGTGAATGCTTCATCTTAAATACCAAGGATCAACTTGGAAAGTTTGATTCCAAGGTAGACAAAGGTATCTTTATTGGATATTCTGAAGTGTCTAAAGCATATAGAGTTTTTAACTGTAGAACCTCTGTTGTTGAGGAATCCATTCATGTAAAATTCAATGATAATCTAAAGACTGATGGGGAACTATCAGATCTAATCTTGCAGGACTTGACCTTACCCAGCAGACGAGTCAACAGCCAGACGTATCAAAAACTGAGTTTGCTGAGGAATCTGTCAGACAAGTGGAGCAGACGAGTCATCAGTCAAATCAACATCAAAATGATGATCTCAGAAGAGACTGGAAGTTCAAAGCTCATCATTCTGAAGATCTTATCATAGGAAGTCCCTCTGAAGGTGTTAGAACCAGATCTATCTTAAGAGAGTCAAGCAATATGGCTTTTTTATCTGAAATTGAACCAAAGCATATTGAGGAAGCTCTTGAAGATGAAAGCTGGATTCTTGCTATGCAAGAGGAACTTAATCAGTTCAAAAGGAATGATGTCTGGAAACTTGTCTCCAAACCAACAGACAAGTCTGTTATTGGAACAAGCTGGGTTTTCAGAAACAAGCTAGATGAAGATGGCAAAGTTGTCAGAAACAAAGCAAGGTTAGTAGCTCAAGGCTACAACCAACAAGAAGGTATTGACTATACTGAGACTTTGGCACCTGTAGCTAGAATAGAAGCTATTCGCATACTCATGTCATATGCTGCACAACATCAAATTACTCTATTTCAAATGGATGTAAAAAGTGATTTTTTAAATGGAATAATTGAAGAAGAAGTTTATGTTAAACAACCTCCTGGTTTTGAAGATAATGAAAAACCAGATTGTGTTTTCAAGCTTAAAAAGGCTTCATATGGTTTAAAACAAGCGCCTAGAGTATGGTATGATAGACTTAGTTCTTTTCTTATGAATAATGGTTTTATAAGAGGAAAAGTTGATACAACTTTGTTTAAGAAATGCTCAAAAGATAACTTCATAGTAGTTCAAATATATGTTGATGATATTATTTTTGGAGCTACTAATGAAAAATTGTGCAAAGAATTCTCTAAGTTGATGCAAGCAGAATTTGAAATGAGCATGATGGGAGAATTGAAGTTCTTCCTGGGACTGCAAATCAAGCAGACGTGTGATGGAATTTACATCCATCAACAAAATTATATCAAGGAGATTCTAAAGAAGTACAAAATGGATAGCTCAAAGATCATGAAAACTCCAATGCAAACTAATGCTAATCTAAGCAAAGATGATGAAGGTAAAAAGGTAGACCAAACTGTCTACAGAGGTATGATTGGATCTCTTCTTTACTTAACATCTAGCAGACCTGATATTCAATTTAGTGTCTGTATGTGTGCTAGATTCCAATCTGATCCCAAAGAATCTCATCTTAAGGCTGTTAAAAGAATCTTTAGATATTTGCTTGGAACCACTAATCTTGGTTTAATGTATTTTAGAACACAAGATTACAGATTAGTTGGTTTTTGTGATGCTGACTTTGCTGGAGATAGAATTGAAAGGAAAAGCACCAGTGGAGGATGTCACTTCATTGGAGCAAACTTAGTCTCCTGGTCAAGCAAAAGACAGATGACTATCGTACTCTTAACTGCAGAAGCAGAATATGTCTCTGCTGCAAGTTGCTGCTCACAGCTATTATGGGTAAAATATCAACTAGAAGATTACTCTATATTTGAGCATAATATACCTGTCTGGTGTGATAATTCTAGTGCTATTTGCTTAACTAAGAATCCCATATAACACTCTAAGGCTAAGCACATAGAAATCAAACATCACTTCATAAGAGATTATGTTCAAAAAGGTGTTTTTGATGTTAAGTTTGTTAAAACTGAAAATCAATGGGCTGATATCTTTACAAAACCTTTAGCTGAGGATAGGTTTAAGTTTATCAGAGACAACTTGAATATACATTGCTTTGCTGAATAACCTGTCTGATGAGTGTTTATGATACCCGTCTATGTTTAATCGTCTGACCTTATGAGTCATTCGCTCTTCTTTTAAAAATTCTTTTTAAATGGTTATTATCTTTAATGTCATTTCTTTCTCTGAGGCAAAATGTGTACATGGCTGTTTTTATTTTAAATCAATTTTTTTAAACCTCCATTTTTTTGTTGCTTTCATTTAAAATTACAACTGTCTTTGGTCTTTAAAAGGGAAATTTTTTTTAAAAGGTATTTCGTTTTTACGTTTTCAAATTTTTTTCTCTTCGTTTTTAAAACCACCAAAGAGGATGTATCTGCTTAGGGGGAGCAGTTGAAGAAGCCTTTAGGCAAAACCAAAGGACAAACTTGCTTTTAACTCTTTTTGTTCTCTTAGTACCTTATTTGTAATCTTCTTTTTTTTTTTTTTCAAAATTACCTTGTACACAGCCAATGGTGGTTAAATTACCTCCTCTGTTTCTCTTTTTTGATTATGACAAAAGGGGGAGAAAGTTAAATGAAAAATGTTTTAATTTTACAACTGTCTGATATGAACAATTGTTTATCCGTCTGATATAGAAATATGATGTGTCTTTTCTTTTCTCTCTGTCTATGTTTTATTGCTTTTGATAATGTCAAAAGGGGGAGAAAATACTAAGATAAGACTACGATAAAAAGTTAAATGCTTATCTGTCTAAGTATGTTATAATTATGGAACAATGTTTTTAATCTGACTGATCATATACATGACTGGTTTATGTGAATTTTCTTAAGTTCATTAAATCATTTAACATGTTTTGTCATCATCAAAAAGGGGGAGATTGTTGAGTTTCCAAATGTCTGATGTGCATTTACCTTAGTTTTGATGAGATTAAAACAGTTATTCAATGATTTAATTGAACCCGTCTGTGGTATTTAACTCGTCTACTTAGTGTTCAGATTATAACATTAAGTGTCTATATGAACTGTTCACTCTTCTGAAATTAGATAAGTTCACCCGTCTGAACTAACTTAAGTTCACACGTCTGAACTAACTAAAGTTCACTCGTCTGAACTGAGATAAGTTCACTCGTCTGAACTAGCTAAGGTTCACTCGTTTGAACTACGAGAAGTTCACTCGTCTAATGAAGTCTGCAATCGTCTGATCAAAGGAAGACTCGCCCGTCTAAAAGACTTTGCAACTGACGTCATCTCTTTGTTAAAGAGTCAACCCATCTAATGAAGTCACTCATCCGTCTAATGACTAACGGTAAAGAATACATTGGATGAAAGCTGTCTCGACTCTGATAAGGAACTTCAACAAAGTGCTTTGCCTGAACACAACTGCATCTTACACCAAAAGGGAAAGTCTTCCCTCTGCAAACAAAAAACACGTATACAGACCTGCTGAGATCAAAGGTATATCAGAAGTCTGTATCACTCTGATGAGAGAGAACAAGCGAAGTTCCCTATGCTTTAATGGCTGATTAGAACGACTCTATTGCATTTATTGAAGATCTGCAAGAAGCCAAGCCTTCAGACTTTGTGTCTAACGGCTTTAAAATCTTGAAGCCTATTTAATGAAGAAGACTTCGAAGATTCAAGTGAAGAGAACGATCAAAGCAATCAAGAGCAATTACTCTGTACATTTATATCTTCATTCTTTCATTATTTATTTTTCAATCATTTGAAGTTATTACGCAATCTTTTGGATCTTCACATTTAATAGACTCGTCTGAGTGCTTGTTAAAGACTTGCAAATTGTAATCTATTTTACAACTTCTCTCAAACGAACCCGTCTAAGCCTGAAGAGGCTAAATGTGCAAATAATACTTGTCTGGAGCCTGGAGAGGCTAGATGTGAAAACAATACTCGTCTGGAGCCTGAAGAGGCTAGGTGTGAAAATAATACTTGTCTGTCCTGTAACCTAAATCAGTTATAGTGAGAAAACTTGGTGCTGCCAAGGACTGGACGTAGCCTCATTGTTAAGGGGTGAACTAGGATAAAACCTGCTGAGTGATCTCTTTCTTTCCCTTAACTCTTTAGTTTGATTATTTGTCTTAACTATCATCTAACTAAAGGGGTTTATAATTGTGTTTGTCAAACCTTTTTTATCTTGCATGATTGTGTGTTTTCTGTGAAAACCTTCAGACGAGTTATCAGTCTGATTGACCTGTCTGTGTTTACTTGTCTATTATAACCCGTCTGTGCTTGCGAAAAAGTTTCTACATTTTCATAAATTTGTCAAACACCATTCAACCCCCCTTCTAGTGTTTGCATCTGTCTATTTCAGTTGATACAGACCGTAACTATTGAAACAACATAATCAAAACAAGGGAAAAAATGAAGATAAAAAGGGTATCTATTTTACCAAATCCCTTGCTTCTAAATCCACTTACTAAAATAAATTGTGAAAACCCAAAATATTGAGAGAGCATAGGGACGACTAGGGGTGAGAATAGGTCAGGCCGCTCGTCAGGAACCTAGGGCATAGTCTATTTAAGGTCAATCTTGGCCTAACATATTTAACAAAAAAGTCAGGTCAAGAGTTTTTAAAAAGTCTATACAGTTAAAGAGGTCAGACTAAGACGTTAAAAAAAGTCTATTAGACTTATCAGACCGGCTTATTTAACACAAACATATATAATATATTATTTAAAATATTTATAACATTTAAAAATAAAGGCCTATTGACTCATTTAAATGTATAAGTCTACTTGCATATTTATTTGCGAAGGCCTAACGACCTATTTATCAGTATAGGCCTACCAGACTCTTTATCATCAGAGGTTTACAAACCTATTTACAATTGAAGGTTTATGACCTATTTATAGGTGGAGGCATATTTAAAGGCTTTGTTAAAAAATATGCTTTTAAATAGGCTTCCCAGTCAAGACTTTGAGGTAAGCTAGATCAGACCTTAAAAATTGTCTTATATCATGACCTAGCTGGACCTAACATATTTCCATCCCTAGTGGCGACAAACCCACAAATGCACTGTAGCAGCTGCGTCATCATATTGCTTCCGTTATCCGGCTTTTTGACCAAACTAGTGTTATTTTAGAAACTATTTATCAAAATGGGGTTGTTTTGTAACAATTTACCAAAATAGGATGGTTTTAGATAGAGTGGAATTTTTTATTATTAGGGACTGACAGCTTCCATAAAAATGCCACATGTCACACACTCATTGGTTCTATAGAAATTTTTTAAAAAACAAAAAAACAAAAGCTGCAGCATTCCTTGCTGGGACCCGTCTGCTAGAGACACTTGTCTGGTGGTGACCCGTTTGCTGAAACCCGTCTGATGTTTCACTCGTCTGCGGGTCACTTGTCTGATGTTTCACTCGTGTGCTGTAGCCTGTCTGCTGGTTACTTGTCCGCTGAGACTCGTCTACAATTTCACTTGTCTGCTGTGACTTGTCTGTTAGTCATCTGATGGTCACTCGTCTGCTATTTCACTCGTCTGCTGGTCACTCGTCTGTTGTGACCCGTCTGCTGTTTCACTACTCTGCTGGTCACTTGTCCGTTGAGACTCGTCTGCAATTTCACTTGTCTGCTGTGACTCATCTGATAGTCATATGATGTTTCACTCGTCTAAGCAGACCAGTGAAACAGTAGATGAGATGCAGCAGACAAGTGAAATTGCAGACGATTCTCAGCGGACAAGTGACCAGCAGACGAGTGAAACAGCAGACGGGTCACAGCAGCCGAGTGACCAATGAGTGTGTGACATGTGGCATTTTTATGGAAGGCGCCAGTGTAAGGGGCGTCTTCAGTTCATCAAAAAAATAATAAAAAAATCCACGCTGACAAAAACAACCCTATTTTAATAAATAGTTTTTAAAATACCGCTGTCCTCTCTTTCTACGATCTCCTTCGAGTAAATAGCCAATTTGGTCCCCGAAAGTGTAAGGCGGTATCAACTTAGTCCCTGAATTTAACGAAATAGCAAAAACGTCCCTGAAGTTGTAAAACGTTAATCAACTTGGTCCCTCCGTCAACCCCAGTTAGTTGACGCCGTTAACGGCGCTGATGTGGCACATTAAGTTCCCTGTTGGCACTGGTTAGTGGTGTCCACGTCGTCAGGGACCAATTTGAAACTCTGAACTAGGGACTAAATTGATACTGGCATAGGTTCAACTCCCAACGGTCTTCTTCTTCTTCTTCTTAAAATTTCCCCTTTCTCTCTCTCATCTCTCTCTGTCTCTCTTTCTCTGCTTCCTCTCTCTCGCGCCCTATCTGCTCACTCTCTGGCTCTCTCTCTCTTCGCTTCCTCTGTCTCGCGCTCTCTCTCTCTCCAACCCTAACTTTCATTCTTCCAACGTGATGATGATGGGTGGTGGTTCGCCATTTCTGCAGTGAAGACAAGCTAAGAAAGCCACAAGTTCCTCTTGGTCTGGTAGCTCTAGGGTTAATGGAGCAGAAATCAACAACTCATTTGCTTTGGTTTGTAATTGTGAGAGGAGAGCTGTGTTACGAGTTTCTAGGACTCTTAGGAACCCAGGTAGGGCCTTCTATGGAAGTCCTTTGCCAAAGGTACCACTAAATCCAAAATGCCATTCTCTTTACATTTTTTATTTCATTTACAGGGACATTCAACATTTTGCCCCTTACTATGTTTGTCAAATTGCTGTTGGAGGATGAGAGAAATTGTGGCTATTTATTCTGGGTGAGTAAATAGCCAATTTGGTCCCTGAAAGTGTAAGGCGGTATCAACTTAGTGCCTGAATTTAACTAAATAGCAAAAACGTCCCTGAAGTTGTAAAACGATAATCAACTTGGTCCCTCCGTCAACCCCAGTTAGTTGACACCGTTAACGGCGCTGATGTGGCACGTTAAGTGCCCTGTTGTCACTGGTTAGTGGTGTCCACGTCGTCAGGGACCAATTTGAAACTCTGAACCAGGGACTAAATTGATACTGGCATAGATTCAACTCCTAACGGTCTTCTTCTTCTTCTTCTTCTTCTTTAAATTTCCCATTTCTCTCTCTCGTCTCTCTCTGTCTCTCTTTCTCTGCTTCCTCTCTCTCGCGCCTTATCTGCTCTCTCTGGCTCTCTCTCTCTTCGCTTCCTCTGTCTCGCGCTCTCTCTCTCTCTCCAACCCTAACTTTCATTCTTCCAACGTGATGATGATGGGTGGTGGTTCGCCATTTCTGCAGTGAAGACAAGCTAAGAAAGCCACAAGTTCCTCTTGGTCTGGTAGCTCTAGGGTTAATGGAGCAGAAATCAACAACCCATTTGCTTTGGTTTGTAATTGTGAGAGGAGAGCTGTGTTACGAGTTTCTAGGACTCTTAGGAACCCAGGTAGGGCCTTCTATGGATGTCCTTTGCCAAAGGTACCACTAAATCCCAAATGCCATTCTCTGTACATTTTTTATTTCATTTACAGGGACATTCAACATTTTGCCCCTTACTATGTTTGTCAAATTGCTGTTGCAGGATGAGAGAAATTGTGGCTATTTATTCTGGGTTGATGAGCTTCCTGAAATATGTGCAACTAATGTCAATGATAGTGAAGAAATATTGAAGGCAGAGCTGATGGAGCTAATAGGCAAGGTTGATACTTTGGTGACAGATGTTAGAATGCTAAAATTTGGGGTTGCAGTAATGTGTGTATTGCTAAGTTTTTGTTTTGTATTATGGATTGGTAGGCAGAGTGCCTAGGTCTTAGTTGGTCCATGTTTGTTCTGTTGTGGTTGTGAAAATATGGTTTAAGTTAATGTGATGTAATGTGCTATCATTCAAGTAATTAAATGAGAAGTTTCAGTTTCAGTTTCAGTTAACTATATGGGTTCTAGATGGGTGATTCTAGATGGGTTATTATAGAATGGTGGTTATAGGCGAGTTCCTTCAAATTGCTGTTGCAGGATGAGGGAAATTGTGGCTATTTATTCTGTGTTGATGAGCTTCCGCAAATATGTGCAACTAATGTCAATGATAGTGAAGAAATATTGAAGGCAGAGCTGATGGAGCTAATGGAAAAGATTGATACTTTGGTTATAGATGGGTGGTTATAGGCGGGTTATAATAACTGGGGGTTATATAAGGGTTATTATAGACGGGTTATTTATATATAGGTGGTTATAGACGAGTTATTATAGATTGGTGGTTATAGACGGGTTATAATAACTGGTGGTTATAGATGGGTGGTTATAGAAGGGTTATTATAGACGGGTTATAGTCTATAATAACCCATAGTCTATAATAACCCGTCTATAATCACATTCTATAATAACCCTTCTATAACCACCCATATATAAATAACCCGTCTATAATAGAATGTGGTTATAGACGGGTTATTATAGACTATAACTCGTCTATAATAACCCTTCTATAACCACCCATCTATAACCACCAGTTATTATAACCCGTCTATAACCACCAATAATAGAATGTGGTTATAGACGGGTTATTATAGACTATAACCCGTCTATAATAACCCTTCTATAACCGCCCATCTATAACCACCAATTATTATAACCCGTCTATAACCACCAATCTATAATAACTCGTCTATAACCACCTATATATAAATAACCCGTCTATAATAACCGTTATATAACCACCAGTTATTATAACCCGCCTATAACCACCCATCTATAACCAAAGTATCAATCTTTTCCATTAGCTCCATCAGCTCTGCCTTCAATATTTCTTCACTATCATTGATATTAGTTGCACATATTTGCGGAAGCTCATCAACACAGAATAAATAGCCACAATTTCCCTTATCCTGCAACAGCAATTTGAAGGAACTCGCCTATTACCACCATTCTATAATAACCCATCTAGAATCACCCATCTAGAACCCATATAGTTAACTGAAACTGAAACTTCTCATTTAATTACTTGAATGATAGCACATTACATCACATTAACTTAAACCATATTTTCACAACCACAACAGAACAAACAGGGACCAACTAAGACCTATGCACTCTGCCTACCAATCCATAATACAAAACAAAAACTTAGCAATACACACATTACTGCAACCCCAAATTTTAGCATTCTAACATCTGTCACCAAAGTATCAACCTTGCCCATTAGCTCCATCAGCTCTGCCTTCAATATTTCTTCACTATCATTGACATTAGTTGCACATATTTCAGGAAGCTCATCAACCCAGAATAAATAGCCACAATTTCCTCATCCTGCAACAGCAATTTGACAAACATAGTAAGGGGCAAAATGTTGAATGTCCTTGTAAATGAAATAAAAAATGTAAAGAGAATGGCATTTGGGATATAGTGGTACCTTTGCCAAAGGACATCCATAGAAGGCCCTACCTGGGTTCCTAAGAGTCCTAGAAACTCGTAACATAGCTCTCCTCTCACAATTACAAACCAAAGCAAATGGGTTGTTGATTTCGGCTCCATTAACCCTAGGGCTACCAGACCAAGAGGAACTTGTGGCTTTCTTAGCTTGTCTTCACTGCAGAAATGGTGAACCACCACCCATCATCATCACGTTGGAAGAATGAAAGTTAGGGTTGGAGAGAGAGAGAGAGGAAGCAAAGAGAGAGAGACAGAGAGAGACGAGAGAGAGAAAGGGGAAATTTAAAGAAGAAGAAGAAGAAGAAGAAGAAGAAGAAGAAGAAGAAGACCGTTGGGAGTTGAATCTATGCGAGTATCAATTTAGTCCCTGGTTCAGAGTTTCAAATTGGTCCCTGACCACGTGGACACCACTAACCAGTGACAATAGTGCCAACAAGGCACTTAACGTGCCACATCAGCGCCGTTAACGGCGTCGGCTAACTGGGGTTGACGGAGGGACCAAGTTGATTAACGTTTTACAACTTCAGGGACGTTTTTGCTATTTCGTTAAATTCAGGGACTAAGTTGATACCGCCTTATACTTTCAGGGACCAAATTGGCTATTTACTCATTCTGGGTTGATGAGCTTCCTGAAATATGTGTAACTAATGTCAATGATAGTGAAGAAATATTGAAGGCAGAGCTGATGGAGCTAATGGGCAAGGTTGATATTGGTGACAGATGTTAGAATGCTAAAATTTGGGGTTGCAGTAATGTGTGTATTGCTAAGTTTTTGTTTTGTATTATGGATTGGTAGGCAGAGTGCCTAGGTCTTAGTTGGTCCATGTTTGTTCTGTTGTGGTTGTGAAAATATGGTTTAAGTTAATGTGATGTAATGTGCTATCATTCAAGTAATTAAATGAGAAGTTTCAGTTAACTATATGGGTTCTAGACGGGTGATTCTAGACGGGTTATTATAGAATGGTGGTTATAGACGAGTTCCTTCAAATTGCTGCTGCAGGATGAGGGAAATTGTGGCTATTTATTCTGTGTTGATGAGCTTCCGCAAATATGTGCAACTAATGTCAATGATAGTGAAGAAATATTAAAGGCAGAGCTGATGGAGCTAATGGGCAAGATTGATACTTTGGTTATAGATGGGTGGTTATAGACGGGTTATAATAACTGGTGGTTATAGAAGGGTGGTTATAGACGGGTTATTTATATATGGGTGGTTATAGACGGGTTATTATAGATTGGTGGTTATAGACGGGTTATAATAACTGGTGGTTATAGATGGGTGGTTATAGAAGGGTTATTATAGACGGGTTATAGTCTATAATAACCCGTCTATAACCACATTCTATTATAGACGGGTTATTTATAGATGGGTGGTTATAGAAGGGTTATTATAGACGGGTTATAGTCTATAATAACCCGTCTATAACCACATTCTATTATAGACGGGTTATTTATATATGGGTGGTTATAGAAGGGTTATTATAGACGGGTTATAGTCTATAATAACCCGTCTATAACCACATTCTATAATAACCCTTCTATAACCACCCATATATCAATAACCCGTCTATAATAGAATGTGGTTATAGACGGGTTATTATAGACTATAACCCGTCTATAATAACCCTTCTATAACCACCCATCTATAACCACCAGTTATTATAACCCGTCTATAACCACCAATAATAGAATGTGGTTATAGACGGGTTATTATAGACGGTAATAACCCTTCTATAACCACCCATCTATAACCACCAGTTATTATAACCCGTCTATAACCACCTATCTATAATAACTCGTCTATAACCATCCATATATAAATAACCCGTCTATAACCACCAATCTATAATAACTCGTCTATAACCACCCATATATAAATAACCCGTCTATAATAACCCTTCTATAACCACCAGTTATTATAACCCGTCTATAACCACCCATCTATAACCAAAGTATCAATCTTGCCCATTCTTGCCCATTGGCTCCATCAGCTCTGCCTTCAATATTTCTTCACTATCATTGACATTAGTTGCACATATTTGAGGAAGCTCATCAACACAGAATAAATAGCCACAATTTCCCTCATCCTGCAATAGCAATTTGATGGAACTCGTCTATAACCACCATTCTATAACAACCCGTCTAGAATCACCCGTCTAGAACCCATATAGTTAACTGAAACTGAAACTGAAACTTCTCATTTAATTACTTGAATGATAGCACATTACATTACATTAACTTAAACCATATTTTCACAACCACTACAGAACAAACAGGGACCAACTAAGACCTATGCACTCTGCCTACCAATCCATAATACAAAACAAAAACTTAGCAATACACACATTACTGCAACCCCAAATTTTAGCATTCTAACATCTGTCACCAAAGTATCAACCTTGCCCATTAGCTCCATCAGCTCTGCCTTCAATATTTCTTCACTATCATTGACATTAGTTGCACATATTTCAGGAAGCTCATCAACCCAGAATAAATAGCCACAATTTCCCTCATCCTGCAACAGCAATTTGACAAATATAGTAAGGGGCAAAATGCTGAATGTCCCTGTAAATGAAATAAAAAATGTAAAGAGAATGGCATTCGGGATTTAGTGGTACCTTTGGCAAAGGACATCCATAGAAGGCCCTACCTGGGTTCCTAAGAGTCCTAGAAACTCGTAACACAGCTCTCCTCTCACAATTACAAACCAAAGCAAATGGGTTGTTGATTTTTGCTCCATTAACCCTAGAGCTACCAGACCAAGAGGAACTTGTGGCTTTCTTAGCTTGTCTTCACTGCAGAAATGGCGAACCACCACCCATCATCATCACGTTGGAAGAATGAAAGTTAGGGTTGGAGAGAGAGAGAGAGGAAGCAAAGAGAGAGAGAGACAGAGAGAGACGAGAGAGAGAAAGGGGAAATTTAAAGAAGGAGAAGAAGAAGACCGTTGGGAGTTGAATCTATGCGAGTATCAATTTAGTCCCTGGTTCAGAGTTTCAAATTGGTCCCTGACCACGTGGACACCACTAACCAGTGACAACAGTGCCAACAAGGCACTTAACGTGCCACATCAGCGCCGTTAACGGCGTCAGCTAACTGGGGTTGACGGAGGACCAAGTTGATTAACGTTTTACAACTTCAGGGACGTTTTTGCTATTTCGTTAAATTCAGGGACTAAGTTGATACCGCCTTACACTTTCAGGGACCAAATTGGCTATTTACTCATCTCCTTCCTGTAAGTTAGGGTTTACAGATTCATGCTCTGCTTCCTTTTTTGTTAACACTTGCAAGCTTCGTTTATTGCAATAGCAATGGAATTTTCAGAACAGTGGAAGTCGTTCTTCCCAATAGGAATAGGAAACGGTGTATCCCCTGTATCTGGTGCAGTAGGTCCCCTGTTTTTCAACCTTAACCCTCACACCTTCTGTGAAGATGTGCCTCAATATTAGAAGCTGAGTTAGTTATTTCTGTTTTTAGTTGTAACTGCTTCTGGCCAAAGATTAGTTACAACAGAATTGTTTAGCTTGTATCTTAGCTTGCTGATGTACAGACGGATCGCATAGACGGGTCGTATAGACGAGTCGTATAGACGATAGACTATAGACGAGTTGTACAGACGATAGACTATAGACGAGTTGTACAGACGATAGACTATAGACGAGTTGTATAGACGATAGACTATAGATGAGTTGTATAGACGATTGACTATAGACGTGTTGTATAGACGAGTTGATGAGGTTTTTCATGTACATTCTTCAGAGGTGACTCTTAGCAATTAGAGTATAAAAGAGATCGAGGGGTGTGAAAGAAGGAGAGAGTTTTGAACACAGAGTTGCAAACAGAGTTTGATACAGAGTTTGAACACAACAAGGCTTGCGGTACTGGTTTGAAGGCAGTGATAGTAACAAGGGTGTAATGTTGTTCAAATGAAAAGGCCTTGATCTTGTAACTTCGATTATCATAGTGGATTCATCTTGCTCTCTTGCCCGTGGATGTAGGTCTTCACATTGAAGGCTGAACCACGTTAAATCTTGGTGTTGATTCTTCCTCTAATACTTCTTATAGCTTTTGTATAATTCTGATTTCTTGCATAGATTCTGGTTGTGGTTGTTTATTGATTGCAGGTATTATTCTTAACAATTGGCGCCGTCTGTGGGAAAGGCAAACGGCAATCATGGGAACTACCAAATTCGACATTGAAAAGTTTAATGGAGCAAATGATTTTGGTCTTTGGAGGATAAAGATGCGCGCAGTACTGGTTCAACAAGGCTTGGTAAATGCTTTGAAAGGTGAATCTGCTCTCCCTGCGACGATGCCTGATCAAGAAAAGCAAGATCTCATCGAGAAGGCAAAGAGCACAATCATCTTGTGTCTTGGAGACAAAGCTCTAAGGGAAGTTGCAAGGGAACCTACTGCTGCGGCTCTATGGCTCAAACTTGAATCCCTCTATATGACTAAATCGGTTACCAATAGACTCTTCTTGAAACAGCAATTGTTCTCTTTCAAAATGAATGGAGAGAAATCTGTTATGGATCAGATTGCTGATTTCAATAAGATTCTAGATGATTTAGAAAATTTAGAGGTAAAATTAGAGGATGAAGACAAGGCTTTAATCCTTTTAAGTGCCTTGCCTAGCTCTTATGAACACTTCAAGGATGCCATACTGTTTGGAAGAGAGCAGCAATCCATCTCTCTTGAGGAAGTGCAAACTTCTATCCGCACCAAAGAAAGTCATAAAAAACAAGAAATCAAGATTGACAATAATGCTGAGAGCTTGAGTATTATCAGAGGCAGAACTGAAAAAAGGGGATCGCATGGAGACAAGCACAGATCCAAATCGAAGAAGAAAACTCAAGGGAAGTTTAAATGCTTCCTCTGCCATAAGCAAGGACATTTCAAGAAAGATTGTCCAGAAAAAGGGGGCAAGAATTCAAAGCAATTTCAAGATTCTGGTAATGCTGCATTAGTTGATGCTCATTATGAATCAGCTGAGGCTCTGGTTGTTTCAATCTCAGAGATTGAAAAAGACTGGGTGATGGACTCGGGATGTACTTTCCACATGTGTCCTAGGAAGGATTATTTTGAATCTATAGACCTAAGTGAAGGTGGAGCTGTCTTTCTAGGCAACAATAAACCTTGTAAAGTTCAAGGCAAAGGATCTATCAGATTCAAAATGTTCAATGGCAAAGAAACCTTGCTGGAAGATGTAAGGTATGTACCCGAATTAAAAAGAAATTTAATTTCCATTGGTATGTTTGATAGCCTAGGATATTTCACATATATAGAGCATGGTATCATGAAAATAACTTCTAATGATACTGTCATTGCTAAAGGTATAAAGAGGAATGGGTTGTATATTTTAGATGGTTCCATAATAATAGCACAAGCTGCTGTTGCGAGTTCCAGTATTCATGCATCATCTAGATTGTGGCATATGAGGTTAGGTCATGTAAGTGAAAGGGGTTTAATTGAGTTATCAAAACAGAATTTGCTAAATGGTGACAAAATTGATAAGCTTGATTTTTGTGATCATTGTGTTCTAGGAAAATCTAAGAGAATCAGTTTTGGGGTGGGAATGCATACTACCTCTAGACCTTTTGAATATGCTCATTCTGATTTGTGGGGTCCTTCAAGGACCATGACTCATGCTGGTTGCTCATATTTCCTAACTATCATTGATGACTATTCTAGGAAAGTATGGATTTTTGTAATTAAGAATAAAAGTGATACCTTTCTGAAATTTAAGGAATGGCACACACAAATTGGAACACAAAAGGAATCGAAATTGAAATTCTTGAGAACTGACAATGGCCTGGAATATCTTTCAGAGCAATTCAATAAGTTTTGCAGGGATTTAGGTATTCAAAGGCATAAAACGGTTGCAGGCACTCCTCAACAGAATGGAATTGCTGAAAGGATGAATAGAACAATCTTAGAAAGGGTAAGATGCATGCTATTGAGTGCTGGTCTTCCTAAGTCCTTTTGGGGTGAGGCTGCTGCTACAGCAGTGTACTTGATCAATAGGTGTCCTTCTTCAGCAATTGGATTTAAAACACCAATGGAACTATGGTATGGAAAGCCGGCCGACTACTCAAATCTAAAGGTTTTTGGTTCCTTGGCGTTTGCTCACACTAAGCAAGACAAATTGGGACCAAGGGCTATTCAATGTGCATTCATAGGATACCCTGCAGGGGTAAAAGGTTACAAGTTGTGGAGGATTGATTCTGGTGAGCCTAAGTGTATTATCTCAAGAGATGTTGTATTTGATGAAAGCAGAATGGCTATGATTGATAAGAATCAGCAGCAAGCCAGTGCTTCAGGTAGCAACACTGAGAGTGTTCAAGTTGAGGTGGAGTTTACTGAGCAGCAAGACAGCAATCCTCAAGACACTACAGAGGCAGAGGCTGGATCAGAAATGGTTACAGCAGAACCAGAATTAGCCAATTACAATTTGGCTAGAGACAGAGAAAGGAGAACAATTAGAGCTCCTACTAGATTTGGTCAAGCTGATCTAATCTATTATGCTCTAAGTGTTGCTGAGGATCTTCAAGCTGATGAGCCAAGCAACTACAAAGAGGCTATCAGCAGTGAAGACAGTGAAGCATGGATGACAGCAATGAATGAAGAGATGTTATCACTTGAAGAGGCCAAGAGAATTCTTGGTATGGATATCAGCAGAAACAGAAATCAAGGAGAATTATTTCTGTCTCAGTTTGGCTACTTAAAGAAAGTTGTCTCTAAGTTCAGAATGCATGAATCAAGACCGGTCACTACTCCTTTGGGGCAGAATTTTAAGTTGTCTACTCAAAATGCTCCAAAGACGGATGAAGAAAGGAAAAGAATGAGCTCTATCCCATATGCTAGTGGAGTTGGCAGCCTAATGTATGGGATGATTTGCAGCAGGCCAGATTTGGCATATGCTGTAAATATAGTGAGCAGGTTCATGGCTGATCCAGGGCCATTACATTGGTCTGCTCTCAAATGGATTTTGAGATACTTAAATGGATCTTTATCAGCTGGCTTGAAATTCAAAAGGAATCAGGATAACAGTGAACCAATCAAAGGTTATGTAGACGCGGATTTTGCTGGGAACATTGATACTAGAAAATCCCTTTCTGGTTATGTTTTCACTTTGTTTGGTACAGCTGTGAGTTGGAGAGCGATTTTGCAATCTGTAGTGGCTCTTTCAACAACTCAAGCTGAATTCATAGCACTTACTGAAGGTGTTAAAGAAGCCATATGGATGAAGGGGTTGATTGATGAACTTGGGATAAATCAGGACTGCGTGACAGTGTTTTGTGATAGCCAAAGTGCTATCCATCTATCCAAGCATCAAGTGTATCATGATAAATCAAAACACATTGATGTCAAGCTTCATTTCATAAGGGATGTAATTGATTCAAAGCAGATTTCAGTTGAGAAGATTGCAACAGAGGATAACCCTGCTGATGCTTTTACGAAGTCTCTTTCACAAACTAAGTTCAAGCATTGCTTGGATTTAGTTGGTTTCTGTGAAGAGTAATTTTCTTGGCAAGGGAGCATAGTCCATGGAAGAAGTAATCTAATATTGAGTCAAGGTGGAGAATTGTGAAGATGTGCCTCAATAATAGAAGCTGAGTTAGTTATTTCTGTTTTTAGTTGTAACTGCTTCTGGCCAAAGATTAGTTACAACAGAATTGTTTAGCTTGTATCTTAGCTTGCTGATGTACAGACGGGTCGCATAGACGGGTCGTATAGACGAGTCGTATAGACGATAGACTATAGACGAGTTGTATAGACGATAGACTATAGACGAGTTGTATAGACGATTGACTATAGACGTGTTGTATAGACGAGTTGATGAGGTTTTTCATGTACATTCTTCAGAGGTGACTCTTAGCAATTAGAGTATAAAAGAGATCGAGGGGTGTGAAAGAAGGAGAGAGTTTTGAACACAGAGTTGCAAACAGAGTTTGATACAGAGTTTGAACACAACAAGGCTTGCGGTACTGGTTTGAAGGCAGTGATAGTAACAAGGGTGTAATGTTGTTCAAATGAAAAGGCCTTGATCTTGTAACTTCGATTATCATAGTGGATTCATCTTGCTCTCTTGCCCGTGGATGTAGGTCTTCACATTGAAGGCTGAACCACGTTAAATCTTGGTGTTGATTCTTCCTCTAATACTTCTTATAGCTTTTGTATAATTCTGATTTCTTGCATAGATTCTGGTTGTGGTTGTTTATTGATTGCAGGTATTATTCTTAACACCTTCACACAAATCTTCTCTTCCACTTGTCTATTCCCCAATCTCCATCTCCCTCCTCATCTCTTACCCTCTCGATTCCTTCTCTCCTCTGACCCTTCTTCCATTCTTCCCTCTGTTGCCTCCTTCTTCGATTCCCACCACCATTACCAAAACGACACCGCTTCTTATTTCCTCTTCAACCGCATCAACCTCCTCAATAACCCCAATATCCCATATGTTCTTCTTTTCTTCCCAACCGGTGCCAATGATGATAAAGTTGGGTTTTTTATGCTTTCCGTTAAGGATTCCAGCTTGCATGTTCAACTTGATGATAATGGTGATGTTTTTAGGGCTTCAAGTGGATCCACACACCGTATCTTGAGGATTTCGATCACCCCAGTTGCTGATTCGGGTCATGTTATAGGGTATTTATTGGCTTCTACACTTTACTCTGTTCATTGGTTCATTGTGAAGCATGATTCAATTTTGGAGAGGCCTAGTGTGTTGTCTTTGGGTGGTAAAGTTTTTAAGACTTGCCCTGTTGTGCATGCTTGTTGGAGTCCTCATATATTGGAAGAGACACTGGTCTTGCTGCAGAGTGGTGACTTGTTCTTGTTTGATTTGGAGTCTTCTAGTTTCAAGGGCACTAGGTTGAGAGTGCCGTGGAATGATTCTGAAATCAACAAAGTATGGCTGAGTCGTGAATTTAGTTGGCACCCCAGGATTTTGATTGTTGCATGTTCTGATGCCATTTTTTTAGTTGATTTAAGATTGAAAGAATGTAGTGTGAGTTGCCTCATGAAGATTGAGACGTTGCGTATGTATGCTCCAGATGAAAATGAGCAGTTTCTTGCCTTGTCAAGGGCTGCTACTGACAATTTCTACTTTACTGTGGCTTCTACCAGTCTTTTACTTCTCTGTGATGTGAGGAAACCCATGATGCCAGTATTACAATGGGTGCATGGTATTGACAGACCCTACTACATAACTGTATTAAGCTTGTCTACTTTGAGGTCACATTCCAGGGAAGATACTTTTAAGTTGGCTTCTGATTCTGGATTTTGCATAATATTGGGATCATTTTGGAATTGTGAGTTCAATCTTTTCTGCTATGGATCTACAGTGCCATTTCGAAAAGGATCTATTGCTTCGAAGCTTTCAAAGATTGACACAAATGTCTCTGCTTGGGGGCTTCCATTCGAGATCAATTTATCTGGTCATGAGTGTCCTTGTGGAAGTTGTCTTTTGAGGGAAGAGTTGTCAAAGCATGCTCTGCCTGAATGGATTGATTGGCAACTAAAGAAACAGATGGTCTTGGGCTTTTGCATTTTAAACAATGATCTTGCTGCCTTACTTTGTGAACCGGATGAACATGGTGGTTTTACACTGATAAGGCTAATGTCATCAGGAAAGTTAGAGTTGCAGAGATATCATTCCTCTTGGGCTCCAGCTAGAAACTTAGACAATTGCCATGAGCAAGAATTATGTTTGGACAGACATGTACGGTATCCCATGAGTGATGAGAAATACAAATTTCCAAAAATATTTCATTACCTAAAATTGGATTACCTTTATTCATATGCAAGTGGTAATCTTACTCAATTTCTAATTACAAAGCTAAAAAACACTGGTATGGATGCTCAAGAAAAGGAACTTTTTGCTGCTGAAGTTCATGAGTTCTTGTGAGAAATTAAATGCTTGTCAATTTGGTCGATTAAGATCATGTCCCGCAAGTTCTGCTGTTTTTAAAGATGTAAATCTACCAGCAAGCTTCCATGAAGTCGCTTTAAGAAGATTGTGGGCTGACTTGCCTTTGGAGCTATTACAGCTGGCGTTTTTGAATTATTCGGAGTGCCATGAAGATGTTGTAGACCAAAATAGGGTAGCTTCGGAATTTTTAGCTGTTCCAAATCTTCCTCAATTGCCTCCATTCTTTTTAAGGAAATCTTCAGCCCACAGCAATGATGACATTGTGGGTCCAATTATTCCTTTATCCGTCCTACTTGTGCTTAATGAATTTCGCAATGGATGCTCAGATTTGGAAGGAGGTGAATTTTCAGTAGAAGCAGAGCCTGACCTTAAATACAACGAAGTTATGCAGGTTGCTGGTGAGATTGCTGTTTCAGTTTATGGCTCTACCCAACTTGATAATCATGCAGTCTCCCTTGCTGATGATGGAGAGGAAACCTGGGTTGGTTCTTCGAAACCAAAATCTTTTTTGTCATACCGTCCAGCTGCATTCAACTTCTCTGCCACTGACCGTGTCCAAGAAAACTCTGTATATAGTGATAGAATTTATGATACATTTATTTTTCATGTTCAGGAGAACAAGTCCCATGATCAGACCGAATCTGTTGGACAAGAGATATTTGACGATCTTTGCCCTGTTGAGTTGAGGTTTGATGCTCCTGTAAAGAAGTTTGAACCTCAGGGTTTAAAGGCATACAATCTATTGAAGAGACAGATGTCTAAGTGGCAAAAAAGTTTTGATTCGTATAATGAATTTTGTATTCAATCTAGATTTGTAAAGGTAGTTAACAGGTGATCCCTCTCCTATTAATCCAAAGTAATTTAAGAAATGAAATTCTAGATTCTTTATGGAAAAAATAGATGCTTTGATCTACCAGTCTGGGAACTATATTTCTGTAACAGTTTCACATTAATCACATCATTACAATTTGAACTTAATATTGTCTAAGAATTTCTAGCGTCGGCCATGGCCTACGCTAAAGGCCGACGCTAGAGGTGTCACCCGTCTGATATCCCGACTGACTATCAGACGGGTGAATCAGACATCAGACGGGTGATTCACCCGTCAGACGGGTATAAGACAGGTGAATCACCCGTCTGATGAATCACCCGTCAGACGGGTATCAGACAGGTGAATCACCCGTCTGATAGTCATCAGACGGGTTAATCAGACGGGTGATTCACCCGTCTGATGATTGTCAGACGGGTGATTCAGACGAGTCTTAGCAGACAAGTGAGCAGCAGACGAGTGAAACAGCAGACGGGTCACAGCAGACGAGTGACCAATGAGTGTGTGACATGTGGCATTCTTATGGAAGGCGCCAGTCCAACTGGCGCCTTCCACGTCAGCAAAAAATAATAAAAAATTCCACGCTGTCTAAAACAACCCTATTTTGGTAAATTGTTACAAAAGAACCCCATTTTGGTAAATAGTTTCTAAAATAACACTAGTTTGGTCAAAAAGCCTCAAGTTGATTCCTGATCCATAATCCTTCCAGGGGAAGTAACTTCTGTCTGTGAGAAACTTGCCTCCTAATGTTACTGAAGCTGAGATTGACCAGGAATTTAAGAATTTTGGCAGAATTAAGCGGGATGGAATATTCCTTCAGGTCCGAAAGGTAAGCTCCTCTCGTTGCATCGAACTGAATGCCCATATATCTAACCATGGAAAAAAGAAATAGCTAAAGCAGAAATTGATGCATACTGGAAATTGGAGTTTGCTATGCTTCTGTGGAATTTGAAGACATTATTGGTGTTCAAAATGCGCTTCAGGTTTGAAAGTTTTTTCCAAGGTTTGATGTTATTTGTTCTATTTATTTTGTTTTTTTCTTGTTAGACCTAATATTTATTTGGTTATCTAATTATTCCGTACCTTAATAAACAAAAAACACGTTCCAAGATCATTGGATCTAGTTGTTTGATTTGCTTGACTCAGCTATCTTTTATGGCAAATCTATAGCATCGATTTTTCTATTTCTTAAAGCAAGAACTTCTCTTTGTTCCTTCATTGATTTTTTGTAATCATTATATGTTTTCTTGTGCCTGTCGATTAAATTGGTATATTTTCATTTTTTATTCTTAGATTTTATACTTCAATTCCCGTGTTTATTTGTTATTGTGTTTAAGTAAATCTATGGATGTAGTTTTATAAATTAATCATGTGGTGCAAGTGAAGTCAAGTATCAACATCTAATGCTTCTAACTTTTTATGCCACAAAAAAAAAAAAAAAAAAAATCAAATGCCGCTTCACGCAGTTATCATCAAATGTCTTGTTATGCTGCAATAGTTGAAGTACCCATATCATTCATATTTTTTTAAATGGTTTGTTGGTTTAAATCTGTTTTGATTGTGTACTGTTATTGTAGGCTTCCCCAATTCAATTGGCTGGAAGACTAATATACATGGAGGATCATAGACCAAATAGTGGCAGTGCATCTTTGGGAGGAAGTAATGCTCTGCATTTTTGTATTTTTATCTCTCAAGTCTCTCTAAAGTTGTAAATTAAATTATGTGGCTTTTACCTAATAATTAGTCAAAGAGTTAAAAGGTGTTTGTTACTTCCATTGCTTAAAGTTCCAAGTTTACGTAACAGATAGGTCTGCAATAGCAATAGTGCTTGGAGTGGTGATCTTATGGCTGTATGTGCTAGGGGCACCAGTGTCCCAATGCGTGCTTTTTGCGTATCATATAGTCCTAATGGGAGAGTAGAGAGAGGGCATAAATGGTAAACTAGAGTTATGGAGGGAAGCTTTAGAGTCGCATGGCTTCCTTTAAGCAGAAGTAAAAGGAGTATATGAGATACAAGTTCAGCAAAACGCTTGTTCGCGCTAGCTTAAAGATGAGATTTGAAGATAACACTTCACCACAAGTCACACAAATTGGGTATCTTGGTTAAGTGATGGAGAAATAGAGAGAGATGTACATCATAAGATTCAAGTTGGGTGGATGAAATGATGGAATGCTTCAGCAGGTGTTGTTTGTGATCGAAAGATACCTACCAAGCTAAAAGAAAACTTCTACCACACAGCCATAAGACTAGCAATGCTTTATTATGGCACTAAATGCTAGGTGATAAAGTTTCAACAAGAGCACTGTATCAACTGTAAAGCCACTGAAAGATTCGATAATAGGGCACTCAAACCTGCCCATAGCAAGAAAACCAATTAATATTTTCTGGTGTTCATTGTCATTAAACTGAAAGTTGTGGCTTCAAATAATTGATGGTGTTTTTACTTTTTACTGCAAATTTGTAGGAAGTGTACTCTACATGTAGTAAAGCTGGCTAAAATGTTTATGTTCACAATGTGTTAAGGAGGCATACCAATTTGTTCCTTTTTCATTATGTTGATGTTTATCAAGGGATACACAACTTTTTCAAACTTGGTTAGTTTTTCTTCATCTTCATTGTTTGCGAATAGTGTTCTGTTGTAGCATATGGTCTTTCTGTTTCAAAGTCATTGTATTTTATGGGTGTCAAGAATGGTTTCCCTTCTTTTAAGTTGTCCTTTGTTCTATCCTAGTTCAATCTATCTTGTCACTTTCCTAGGAAGCTTATGTTCATGATTATGATAATAAAAAGGCAGTATACAGTTTCTTGGCGTCCTTTGTCCTCCATTCTTTTCAACCAAATATGGTGTTGCTTGTCTTTTGTAAATTATAATTGATTGCAATATCTTACGTTCAACAAAAGATGCTTGCATTTTGTTTGATACTTCGGCCAGATAACTGTATATTTTTCACTATTCTCGAGTCATAACTTATGGTTTTGTTTGGTTGTAGTGATAATATTTGGTAAATCTGTCTTGCAGATAATTAGAGAAAGAAAATGGAAAGATGTAATTGCAGTTTTCAATTTTCCATCAACAGCTACAAATGCTTCTTTTGTGTTGCAGAAGTATTATGCTTCATTGCTTTTCCATTATGAACGAATCTACTACTTTAAAGCCCCTCGATGGACCCCTACCACTTCTGGTATGTTCATTTACACGACATTGCTTGTTTGAACTAGTTAGTGCCCATTCTAGTGTTAATAAGTTATATTAATTTTAACTTATTATTTAAATTATTAATTTTATTAATACAATAATAACAATAAATAATACACTAATAGAAAATATTTAACATTGATTAAAAATAGAAACGGTGTAACGATACAAGTGAAACATCTGACAAATGATAGGCAGACGAGTGAAATATCTGCTGATCACTTGTCTGATGTTTCACTCGTCTAAGCAGACAAGTGAAACATCAGACAAGTGATTAGCAGATGTTTCACTCGTCTGCTTATCACATGTCTGCTTAGACGAGTGAAACATCAGACAAGTGATAGGCAGACGAGTGAAACATCTGCAGATCACATGTCTGATGTTAGACAAGTGAAACATCAGACAAGTGATCTGCAGATGTTTCACTCGTCTGCCTATCACTTGTTTGATGTTTCACTCGTCAAGTGATCTGCAGATGTGACGAGTGAAACATCAGACAAGTGATAAGCAGACAAGTGAAACATCTGCTGATCACTTGTCTGATGTTTCACTTCACTGCTTAGACGAGTGAAACATCAGACAAGTGATCAGCAGAGCTTTCACTTGTCTGCCTATCACTTGTCTGATATTTCACACGTCTAGCTGTCTGCTTAGACGAGTGAAACATAAGAAAGGTGATCAGCTGTTTCACTTGTATCGTTACACCGTTTCTATTTTTAATCAATGTTAAATATTTTCTATTAGTGTATTATTTATTGTTATTATTGTATTAATAATTTAAATAATAATTTAAAATTAATATAATAAATTTAGCTAATTTCCATAAATAATTAAATTAATACAATAGCATTTCAAAATAAATAAAAATAGAAAAAAATAAAAACCCCTTGAGAAGTCGTGGTTAGCAAAGCCGACTTCCCAAGGCAAAAACAACAAAATTTTGTAAAATGAGGTTGACAAGTTGTGGATGGCAAAAACGACATCTAAATGTAATTCTCAAATAGTGGTAGTTTGGTATATAATTTGGAAACGGTGGTAGTTTGGAAAATAAAAAGTGAAACTGTGATATAGTGATAAATTTGCCTTGTTTTGTAACAATTTATCAAAATAGGGTTGTTTTTGCCAGCGCGGATTTTTTTATTATTTTTTTGCTGACGTGGAAGGCGCCAGTTGGACTGGGACCATAAAAAATGTGACGTGCTCATTGGTCTACAGAAATTTTTTAAAAATCAAAAAAACAAAAGCTGCAGCATTCATTGTGCGCGTCTGAGGAGACACTTGTCTGGTGGTGACCCGTCTGCTGTTTCACTCGTCTTCTGTGACCCATCTGCTGTTTCACTTGTCTGCTGGCCACTTGTCTGCTCTTTCACTCGTCTGCTGGTCACTTGTGTAATGTTTCACTCGTCTAAGCAGACAAGTGAAACAGTAGATGAGATGCAGCAGACAAGTGAAATTGCAGACGAGTCTCAGCGGACAAGTGACCAGCAGACGAGTGAAACAGCCGACGCGTCACAGCAGACAAGTGTCTCCGCAGACACGCACAAGGAATGCTGCAGCTTTTGTTTTTGTTTTTTAAAAAATTTCTGTAGAACCAATGAGTGTGTGACATGTGGCATTTTTATGGAAGCCTTCCATGTCAGCAAAAAAAATAATAAAAAATTTCACGCAGTCTAAAACAACCCTATTTTGGTAAATTGTTACAAAACAACCCCATTTTGATAAATAGTTTCTAAAATAACACTAGTTTGGTCAAAAAGCCACATTCATAATTGCTTTCCTACTTATTTTGACACAGTTTTGGGGACAACAATACTGACACTGTATACCCATTAACCACCTACATAACTTCATTAACCAAATATTTGCACAGCATTAACCATGTATGAAATTGAATGAGTCCATGGCAAAATTGTAATAAAACAACTCAACAACAAGTATTTCATCACTCCCAAGACACTCATAATTGCTTTCCCACTTATTTATTGTTTTCTTCTCTCTCATCATGTATTTCATCACTCCCAAGACATTCATAATTGCTTTCCCACTCTCACCTGATATTTCTCTCATCTCACTTGTCTGTACTAAGTCAACACTCGTCTAAGCTGGAGCTCACCCGTCTACCCGAGAGGTGTCACCCGTCTGATGACTATCAGTGAAGAACCTTTTAAATGATCACCCGTCTGATGATTATCACATTGAAGAAATGTTCACTCGTCTGTTGACTACAAGTGTGCTTATTAACCATGTACAAAACAATATTAACTACGAATTTTAACCTTGTTAACCAAGTTAACAATAATCGTCAGACGGGTGAACATTTCTTCACTGATCGTCATCAGACGGGGAAAGATCTTCAGCTTCAAACAGGTGACCCCTCTTGAGTAGACGAGTCATATATCTTCGTCAGACGGGTGAGCACCAGCTTAGACGAGTGTTGACTTAGTACAGACAAGTGAGATGAAAGAAATATCATGTGAGAGTGGAAAAGCAATTATGAGTGTCTTGGGAGTGATGAAATACTTGTTGAGTTGTTTTATTACAATTTTGCCATGGACACTGTAGGTGTCCCAAACTTGGGTGTCAAATAATATTTCTCATCGTGAAGACCTTGCGATGGACGTAATTAGTATCTTTGATATCGTTGAGAAGAGCTTTTCAGAGATGCTTTTGCTACCACATTACAACCGGCAGTTTACACGTCATCATTTATGCTTAATTGGAGGATTTTTGGGTTTATCTGTTAGTGGCGACGAGATAAATGGGATATGGGTTATGCAAGAATATAAATTGCAGTCCTCTTGGACTTTGTTCATTGCCGTGCCTTGCCCTGACGAGCTTCTTGTCCTACGCTTTTCCTCAGTATGGTTTACAAGAAGTGGTGACATTGTTGGATTGGGTGGTGGTACATCCTTAGTGAAGTTCAACCCTGAAGGACAGCTGCTAGATCTTAGCTCATGTTCTGATGATCCATATGGATGTGATGGAGCTATGTACGTTGAGTCTCTACCTTCACTCCCTGGTTGACAATGGGCCAAGCTGCTATTATGTTATTCTGTTATGATGACTCACTAGTTGTTAGGATCCTATCTTCAATTCTTTTTTTGTCTTTTATGTCTAGTAGAGCTTCACTAGATTTCTGCAAATACTATATATGTATGGAAATGACTAATGAATGATCAAGAAGAATATTCAGGAAACTGTTTTTGCTTTAAGGAGGTCACTCCTCTCATATAGAAGTATTTTCTTTATTAGTTTAGCCTTTCTCTGTCCGTTGATACTTGACCCTTACAAAATGTCTCTTAAATAGGAAAATTTTCTTTCTGCTAGATATCCTGTAATGAGATGTGAATACACATAAGTACTTAATTGCTTAAAGTTTGGGAAGTTTTAATGTGAAGTCAAATCTCTCTTAAATAGGTGAAATTTTGTTCTGCTGGATATCTTGTAATGAATTGTACTTAATTGCATAAAGTTTGGGAAATTTTACTCTTTTGTCACCCTTTAACCTGGAGAGATATTTTCCTTGAAGTTAGAGCATAGATAAGTGAATGATTATACATCAGGGTGAATGCTAGTATGCACCTTGCATAACTTTGGTGCAGCATGCTCCTTCAATCACAACCACACATTTATTGTTTCACTCGTCTGCTCAGACCCGTCTGCTGTGACTTGTCTGCACTGTGTGGAGGTGGGTGTGGGGTAGTGATGGTGATGGTGGTGGGAAAGGGTGAGGGTAAGAAAGGAATTTGGGTAAGTGTGCAGCATACACCTCTTTGCAGAGGGTGCATGTTAGACGGAGCCATACATCAGGGGGTGATGCTAGTATGCACCCTCCATAACTTTGGTGCAGCATGCTCCTTCAATCACAACCACACATATACTGTTTCACTCGTCTGCTGTTTCACCAGTCTTCTGTGACCTGTCTTCTGTGTTCACTCGTCTGCTATGACCCGTCTGCTGGTCACTTGTCCGCCAAGACTCGTCTGCTGTTCACTTGTCTGTTAAGCAGACGAGTGAAAGTGCAGACGGGTCATAGCAGATGAGTGAACATAGAAGACGGGTCACAGCAGACGAGTGAAACTGAAGACGGGCGACAATAGACGGGCAGCGGTGGTGTTGGTGTTTCGTGGTTCGTTTACTGTCGGTGTGGGGTAGTGATGGTGATGGTGGTGGGAACGGGTGAGGGTAAGAAAGGAATTTGGGTAAGTGTGCAGCATACACCTCTTTGCAGAGGGTGCATGTTAGACGGCACTATACATCAGGTAATATGGCAGTTATTAACAACAAAGGGCTAATTGACCAAACTAACCTATTTTTAAAAACTATTTACCAAACTAACCCACTTTTTGTCAACCTGACATTTTTTATTATTTTTTCTGACACCAAAGACGCTACTTTGACTAGCGTTTTTGGAAAACGGCTTTTTGACCAAACTAGTGTTATTTTAGAAACTATTTACCAAAATGGGGTTGTTTTGTAACTATTTACCAAAATAGGGTTGTTTGGAATTTTTTACGTTTAGCGTCGGCCAAGGCCCACGCTAGAGGTGTCACCCGTCTGCTGTGACCCGTCTACTGGTCACTTGTCCGCTGAGACTCGTCTGAATCACCCGTCTGATACCCGTCATCAGACGGGTGAATCACCCGTTTGATAGTCATCAGAAGGGTGAAGATCCAGCTTCAGACGGGTGACACCTCTAGCGTCGGCCTTTAGCGTCGGCTAAACGTAAAAAATTCCAAACAACCCTATTTTGGTAAATAGTTACAAAACAACCCCATTTTGGTAAATAGTTTCTAAAATAACACTAGCTTGGTCAAAAAGCCCACTTTTGGGGACAACAATACTGACACCGTATACCCATTAACCCATTAACCACCTACATAACTTCATTAACCAAATATTTGCACAGCATTAACCATGTATGAAATTGAATGAGTCCATGGCAAAATTGTAATAAAACAACTCAACAACAAGTATTTCATCACTCCCAAGACACTCATAATTGCTTTCCCACTCTCACCTGATATTTCTCTCACCTCACTTGTCTGTAGTAAGTTAACACTCGTCTAAGCTGCAGCTCACCCGTCTGATGAAGATATATGACCCGTCTGACCGAGAAAGCTCACCCGTCTACTTGAGAGGGATCACCCGTCTGAAGCTGAAGATCTTCACCCGTCTGATGACTATCAGTGAAGAAATGTTCACCCGTCTGATCAGCCACTAAAGGCGCTACTGCACCCAGAGCGCGCCACGTGGCGCCTTGGGCAGTGGCTGTTTGCTTACTGCTAAAAACGCTAGTCAAAGTAGCGTTTTCCAAAAACGCTAGTCAAAGTAGCGTCTTTGGTGTCAGAAAAAATTAATAAAAAATGCTATGTTGGCAAAAAGTGGGTTAGTTTGATAAATAGTTCAAAAATGAGGTTATATTGGTAAATAGTTTCTAAAACAGGGTCAGTTTGGTCAAAAAGCCGCAGTCCATACAGACTTGTGACCTAACAATTGAGATTCAAATCAAATTTTGAGTATATTTTCATACGAAGGCTTTCAAGCTAGGTTACCTTCTTTCAGTCTTTCCTTCATCTTCACTTCCATTACTGCTTAAACTGTTCCTCATTCTCATTTTGTTCACAGCATAATGACATCCTTCTTTCCTACAACTTCTCTTGCTTTCTTATAACAGAAGATAATATTCAACCCCAGTGTCAGGGACAGATCCAGAAAACATTAGCGGGGCAAATAGAGATAGATAACCTAGTTGCATTATTGCAATGTTGAACACCTCGTCTTCAATATAAAGCCCTTAAAATCAAACAAATCCTTATGAGAATAATACTATTTGACATTAAGTCAACTAACTTATACTTTTGACTTTTGAGGATAATGGGAAAACTTAAATCCCTATGATACTCTCAATTAGTGAATTATGTCTATGTTTAAAAGAAGTCATATAGCTCACTATGATACTCAGTCATATAGGCTTGCCATTTAGCTCGGCATTAACTGCACAAAAGGTTGATTGGTTTTAATATGACCTTGCTACACAGTTTATGTGTGTCTTTGCAGTCATCTTGTTACTCATGTGAGTCTGAAATGAAAAAGAAAGGGGTTCCACATTAGTTTATTTAAATATCTATTTGCCATTATGTGTCATTTATTTGAATATTTCTATTATAACCTTTTGTCATTTTATTATAACTTTTTCTTTGTTAGGTATTTTGACATTTTTATGAGAGATTATTTATGGACAAGAGTTGGAGGGCCCTGTTCTCGATGGCCCAAACTACCACAGTTGGTCTCGCTACATGGCAATGGCATTGGAGATGAAGAACAAATTTTCTTTGTACATGGCACAATCAAGAAACCTTCTTCTGATGATCCTTAATTTGCAAACTGGAAACGCTGCAATACCCTTGTTCTTTCTTGGCTCATCCATTCGGTTTCTCCAGATATTGCTCATAGTATCATCTATATTGATACAGCTGCTGATGCTTGGTCGGAGCTCAAGCAACGTTTTTCCCAAGGTGACCACGTTAGAATCTCCCAAATTGCTTCCGATCTTCATTCCCTCAAGCAAGGCAATTCCTCTGTTACTGCTTATTTCACAAAATACAAACTTCTTTGGGAGGAATATTTCAATTTTCGCCCTTTCAAACCCTGCGACTCTGAATCTTGCAAAACCCTCTCTTGTGTCAAGGATTATCGAGCCAATGATTATGTTCTCTGATTTCTTCAAGGGCTCAATGACAATTACTCCCCTCCCCTCAATTACAAAGGTTTTCTCTATGGTGGTTCAACAAGAACGCCAACTCAATATTGGGATTTTGCCTGACCCTCTGGTTTTGATCACAAACATTTAGACTTCTTCAAGCTTTCAAGGAAAAGGTAATTTTTTTGGCAAGAAACAGTCCAATAAGCAATGCACTCATTGCTAGAAGACCAACCATACTATAGAAACATGCTTCTTTAAGCACGGTTTTCCCCTGGTTATAAATCCAACAAATCGGTTTCCAATGTGCTTGCTTCTTCTTCTGCCACCACTGCTGCCCCATCTCTCACTGCAGACCAGATCGAAGCACTTCTTGCTCTTCTACCTTCTATTTATTATCTTGTAATTCAAATAAGTGGTTAGTTAGTTAAGAAAGTAGTTAGTTAGTTAGTTAGTTACAAGTGATTGGTAATTGTTAGTGTGCTATAGCAGTGTATAAATACAGTGAGTGCAAATGGAATAAAGTGTGTGTCAAGTATTATTCAGTAATCATTTTCTCTGATACCCGTCTGTGTACTGTTTAACCGTCTATACTCTATATTGGTTACCCGCCTGTGTGTTGCACTAGTTCACCCGTCTGTACCCTGTTCACACGTCTGTGGGGTTGAGTGTGTGTTCTAACAATTGGTATCCAGAGCTTATTCTTTCTTGGACCTAACCACGAGTGAAGTGAGGATATGGGCTCCAATGGCAATTTTCCTGCGCAAATGCCAATGCTTGATGGCAAAAATTGGGATCGGTGGAATGTGCAGATGCGAGCATTGTTTAGATTCCAGGATGTGCTGGAAATCATCAAGAATGGCTACCCAGAAGTGAATGAGGGTGCCACCAATGCTCAGAGGGCTGTGTACAAGGAGAACAAGAAGAAAGATTGCAAGGCAATCTTTACCCTGCATCAGTGTGTCGATTTGGCTAATTTTGACAAGATTTCTGGGTCTGCAACAGCAAAGCAGGCCTGGGATATCTTGGAGAAATGTTACACGGGTGGTGAAAAGATCAAGAAAGCGAGACTTCAAGTCTTGGAAAGGGAATATGAACTATTGCAGATGGAGGATCAAGAGAAGGTGGCTGATTTCATTGCAAGAATCAGAAACATCACCAATATGATGGTAGGGTACGGGGAAAGATTATCTGATCAGAAGATAATTGAGAAGATATTGCGCACACTGCATCCTCGATTTGATTACATAGTGTGTGCAATTGAGGAGTCTAAAGACAATGCAACCATGAGTCTTGAGGAGTTGCAAGGCACTCTGGAGGTTCGGGAGATGAGGATGAATGAGAGAGGGGCGATTGAGAAAACCTCTGATCAGGCAATGCAAGCTCAAACCGACAAGAGAGGGTTTGATCAAAAGAAGGAAATTGGAGGACAAGAGTGAGTCAATGATTTTGGTGGGGTATCATCCGACTGGTGCATACAGGCTATATGATCCTATTAAAGAGAAAATTGTGATTAGTAGAGATGTGATAGTGGCTGAAACTGAATCCTGGGATTGGAATCAGAAGTGCAGTAGCAGTAGCAGCAACAGTCTTACACAGGTGTCGTCATCATTGTTAGATGAGGGGCAAGATCAACAAGAAGATGAACATGGCATACTGGGAACTCAGACAGCTCAAGTGAGGCCACACAGGCATAGGCAAATGCCACCTAGATTAGTTGATTATGAGCTGTCCTCTGACAGTGCAATAGCTCATGATGGTGTTCTGGTGCATTTTGCTATGTTTGCTGATTCTGAACCACTGAACCATGAGGAAGCTATGAAGGAGCAGGTCTGGAAAAATGCTATGATTGAAGAATTGAAAGCCATTGAGAGAAATCAGACATGGGAATTGTCAAGTCTGCCTACAAACCAGCACCAAATTGCTGTTAAATGGGTTTACAAGTCGAAGTTGCATCCTGGTGGGTCAATTGCTAAGCACAAAGCAAGGTTGGTTGCAAAGGGTTTTCTGCAAAGGGAAGGAGTAGATTACTCAGAAGTATTTGCACCTGTGGCAAGGATAGAGACAATTCGGTTGGTTGTTGCTCTAGCAAGTGCAGCAGGTTGGACTCTATCTCAACTTGATGTTAAATCTGCATTCCTAAATGGACCTCTTGAAGAAGAGGGATATGTCTCTCAACCACCAGGATTTGAGATTAAGGGGAAGGAAGAAATGGTATATAGATTGAAGAAGGCGCTTTATGGCCTAAAACAAGCCCCTCGGGCTTGGAACAAAAGAATTGATTCATTCTTACTTCAACTTGGATTCAGCAAGTGCTCAGTTGAACATGGTGTTTATGTACGATTTCAGCAGAACAGGTCAGAACTATTGTTGCTATGTCTCTATGTTGATGATCTACTTGTAACTGGTAGCAATTCCAAAGAAATTGAAGAGTTCAAAGTGGTAATGAAGACTGAGTTTGAGATGACAGATTTAGGAAGGCTGACTTACTTCCTTGGTATGGAGTTTGCTGCAACAACAGCAGGAATAGTGTTGCACCAAGAAAGTATGTGAGTGAAGTTTTGAAGAGATTCAACATGAATGGTTGCAATTCTGCAGCAACACCTGTTGAGGTTAATGTGAAGGTAGAAAAGAGCAGTGAAGAAGAGGCAGTAGATGGCACTTTGTTTAAACAGATAGTTGGCTCTCTGAGGTATATCTGCAACAATAGACCTGATATATGCTATGGAGTTGGCATGATTAGCAGGTTTATGGATGATCCAAGGAAACCACACTTGATTGCTGCTAAGAGGATAATGAGATACTTGCAAGATACACTAGAGTTTGGTGTTCTGTTCCCTAACAGAATTCAGCAGCAGGGGAGTGTTCTCATAGGCTTTTCTGACTCTGATTGGTGTGGAGACAGAGTTGATAGAAGGAGTACATCTGGTTACATTTTTCAGTTTTTGAATGCACGAATCTCTTGGGTGTTCAAAGAAGCAGCCAGTTATTGCTTTGTGATCATGCGAAGCTGAGTATATTGCAAGCTCTTATGCAGCCTGTCAGGCTCTTTGGCTTGATTCACTGCTGAGTGAGATTCAGGTTGAAGTAGCTAAGCCTATGAAGCTAATGGTTGATAATAAATCAGCTATTAATCTAGCCAAAAACCCGGTTTCTCATGGCAGGAGCAAACACATAGAAACCAGGTTTCATTTCCTTAGAGACCATGTAAGCAAAGGGAGACTTGAGCTAGTCTATTCTCCTACAGAGTTACAAACCACTGACATACTGACTAAGCCACTGAAGTTAGATCGATTTGAAAAGCTTAGAAATGATTTTGGTGTTGTATCTTTTGAGTATTTGAATTAAGGGGAAGTATCATCTTGTAATTCAAATAAGTGGTTAGTTGGTTAAGAAAGTAGTTAGTTAGTTAGTTGCAAGTGATTGGTAACTGTTAGTGTGCTATAGCAGTGTATAAATACAGTGAGTGCAAATGGAATAAAGTGTGTGTCAAGTATTATTCAGTAATCATTTTCTCTGATACCCGTCTGTGCACTGTTTACACGTCTATACTCTATATTGGTTACCCGTTTGTGTGTGGGTTGTACAAGTTCATCCGTCTGTGCGGTGAGTGTGTGTTCTAACTTTATTGCACCAACTGCAACATCATCAATTTCAAATTTAGTTAGCAGCCATGGTGTCAGTTCTTCTCCTACAGCATCAGGTACCTCTCTTAGTCCATGGATTTTGGACTCGGGAGCCTCTGACCATATCATTTCATCTTTATCTTTCTTTTCTTCGTACAAATCTATTACCCCGATACATGTTTCCCTTCCCAGTTGTCACCCTTCCTTAGCAACTTTTTCTGGTACTGTGATTTTATTCCCTACCTTAACTCTTTATAATGTTCTTTATGTCCCAAACTTCTCCTTCAATTTAATATCTGTGAGTAAACTTACATCTTCTCTATCTTGCACTCTTTCTTTCTCCTCTAATCTTTGTATTATTCAGGACCTCCAAACATTGAGGAAGATTGGGATCGCTAAAGAGCATAATGGCCTCTATGTTTTGGACTGCAATCCAACCGAGGCTTCTCTTTCCTTTGCTGTTATACAAAACTCATATGTACATTTTAATAATTCCATTACTACATCAGCTTTATGGCATTTTCGTTTAAGGCATCCCTCAGGGACTTGTTCTCAACAATTGCACAAACAATACCCTTTTGTATATTCTTTTATTAATAAATGTGATTTTTGCCATCTTTCTAAGCAAAAGAGGTTGCATTTTCCTCTAAGCACAACTGTTTCTGCTGATGTTTTTGATATGATACATATTGATATTTGGGGACCTTATGCCATCCCTTCTATTCTTGGTCATAGATACTTTCTCACAATTGTTGATGACAAATCTAGATTCACATGGATTAGACTAATGAAAAATAAAACAGAAACAAAGCAGCATCTATTCCATTTTCTAACTCTCACTGAAAACCAATTCCATAAAACAATCAAGATAATTAGATCAGACAATGGTCAGGAGTTTAACATGCCCCTTTTTTATGCTAGAAAAGGAATTCTTCATCAACTCAGTTGTGTTGAAACCCCTCAACAAAATGGAATTGTTGAGAGGAAACACCAACACATTCTTAACATTGCACGATCTTTAATTTTTCAGTCTAATTTGCCTATCTCTTCTTACTGGTGCTTTGCTGTGACACATGCTGTACTTTTGCTTAATATACTGCCATCCAAAGTTTTGCAGCATGTTTCCCCTTTTTATATGTTGTACAATAAGGAACCAGATATCCAACATCTTCGGGTCTTTGGCTCTCTTTGCTTTGCCACCACTCTCACTGCTCATAGATCCAAGTTTTCTCCAAGGGCAAGAAGGTGCATTTTACTTGGACACAAAGATGGAGTCAAAGGATACTTGTTACTGGACTTACACACCAAGGAGATTTTTCTTTCAAGGGATGTGGTTTTTTATGAAACCACTTTTCCCTACTCATCCACATCCACCACTAGTTCTACCATCAATGATCTTCTTGTGCCAGATCCTCTACTGATCTCACTATTGATAATCCAAGTCCACCTCCACAACAATCACAGCAACCTATCCAGGTAGCTTCTCCAGCAGCTGATGGCCCTTAACCTTTTCAGCAACCTAGAGCTTCTACACGGCACAGACATCCTCCCAATTACTTAAGGGACTATCACTGTAATATTGTCACTTTTCATCAACTCTTATCTCAATCTTCTAATTTTTATCACTGCCTATCTGCTTCTCTTTCTTATAATAAACTATCTCCCAGTTTTAGAACTTTTGTTCTCTCTTTATCTACTTCTATTGAACCTAAGACCTATAATCAAGCTGTTAAGCATACCTGCTGGAAGGATGCAATGGATAAGGAGATTGCTGCTCTAGAGCAGAATCAGTCTTTGATCTTAACTGATTTACCTCCTGGGAAACAGCCAATAGGCTGTAAATGGATCTATAAAATTAAACATAAGGCAGATGGTACAATAGAGAGATATAAGGCTAGGCTACTTGCCAAAGGTTACAATCAACAAGAGGGTGTTGACTACTTGGATACTTTTTCCCCTGTAGTTAAGCACAGCACCATAAGATTAGTCCTAGCACTTGCTGCTGCCAAGCAATAGCATTTACACCAATTAGATGTAAATAACGCTTTTCTTCATGGAGACCTCAATGAGGAAGTTTACATGACTATTCCTCACGGTTTTCAATCAACCAAACCTAGTCAAGTATGTAAGCTAACTAAATCCCTTTATGGTCTTAAACAAGCTAGTAGTAGACAATGGAATCAAAAACTTACTTCCGCCTTATTACCTATGGGTTACAAACAATCAAAATCCAATTATTCCTTGTTTATTAAATCTGAGAAATCAAATATTACAGTTTTGCTTGTTTATGTGGATGATTTAGTTCTTGCAGGAAATGATCTTAATGAGATAAACTTAGTCAAATCAGCTTTGAATACTAAGTTTAAAATCAAGGATCTTGGTACCTTAAAATACTTCCTTGGGTTGGAAGTGGCTAGATCCTCCACATGCATAGTTCTCACCCAATGAAAATATGCTCTAGAACTTCTTGATGATGTCGGCCTTTTAGGGACAAAACCAGCATCTACTCCTATGCTTCCTAACCTCAAACTTGTCAAGAATGATGGTGTCCCTTATGAAGACCCCAAGTCTTACTGCAGGTTAATTGGTCGCCTCTTATACTTGACTAACACAAGACCTGATTTAAGCTATTCTGTTAACAGGTTAAGCCCATTTGTCTCCAACCCGATGAAGGCCCATTTTGATGCTGTTGTTCGCGTTTTGCAATATATCAAAGGATCACCTAGCAGTGGTCTCTTTTTCTCCTCATGCTCGGATCTTCAACTTTCTGCATTTAGTGACTCAGATTGGGCATCATGCCCAAACTCGAGAAAGTCTACCACCGGCTACTCTATCTTCCTTGGCCAATCTTTTATTTCATGGAAATCCAGAAAACAACAAACCCTGTCTCGTTCTTCTTCAGAAGCAGAGTATTGGGCTCTAGCTACCACTGTTTGTGAGCTACAATGGCTCATTTATCTGCTCCAAGACTTACATTGTTCCATTACCAAGGCTGTTCCTTTGTATTGTGATAATAATTCAGCAATTCAAATTGCTCAAAACCCGACTTCCCATGAAAGAACCAAACTCATTGAGCTTGACTGACACTTAGCTCGGGATAAAGTCCAACTAGGAGTTATCAACTTAATTCCAATCTCCTCTGCTGCACATCTGGCTGATCTGCATACCAAGGCCTTACAACCTACAACTTTTAAGGCTTTCATTTCCAAGCTAGGCATGATAGATTTGTATGCTCCAGCTTGAGGGGGGATCTTAAAGTAGTTTGTTTATAGGCCTTGTATCTATTTGTAGTTTGTTATTAGTACATTGTATCTTGATTCCCTTTTCTGTTTTTCAGTTTGTTAGATTAGATTCTCAGTCACTTAAGTTTGTTAACATTATGAGGAGATAGCTTCATAATTAGTTAGATATAAGTTTGGTTCTTCTTGTAATCCTAGAGACTATAAATAAGTCTCCAGTTATTCAGTACAAATCAAGTTTTTCGAGTAAATAGCCAATTTGGTCCCTGAAAGTGTAAGGCGGTATCAACTTAGTCCCTGAATTTAACGAAATAGCAAAAACGTCCCTAAAGTTGTAAAACGTTAATCAACTTGGTCCTCCGTCAACCCCAGTTAGCTGACGCCGTTAACGGCGCTGATGTGGCACGTTAAGTGCCTTGTTGGCACTGTTGTCACTGGTTAGTGGTGTCCACGTGGTCAGGGACCAATTTGAAACTCTAAACCAGGGACTAAATTGATACTCGCATAGATTCAACTCCCAACGGTCTTCTTCTTCTTCTTCTCCTTCTTTAAATTTCCCCTTTCTCTCTCTCGTCTCTCTCTCTTTGCTTCCTCTCTCTCTCTCTCTCCAACCCTAACTTTCATTCTTCCAACGTGATGATGATGGGTGGTGGTTCGCCATTTCTGCAGTGAAGACAAGCTAAGAAAGCCACAAGTTCCTCTTGGTTTGGTAGCTCTAGGGTTAATGGAGTAGAAATCAACAACCCATTTGCTTTGGTTTATAATTGTGAGAGGAGAGCTGTGTTACGAGTTTCTAGGACTCTTAGGAACCCAGGTAGGGCCTTCTATGGATGTCCTTTGCCAAAGGTACCACTAAATCCCAAATGCCATTCTCCTTGCATTTTTTATTTCATTTACAGGGACATTCAACATTTTGCCCCTTACTATGTTTGTCAAATTGTTGTTGCAGGATGAGGGAAATTGTGGCTATTTATTCTGGGTTGATTAGCTTCTTGAAATATGTGCAACTAATGTCAACGATAGTGAAGAAATATTGAAGGCAGAGTTGATGGAGCTAATGGGCAAGGTTGATACTTTGGTGACAGATGTTAGAATGCTAAAATTTGGGGTTGCAGTAATGTGTGTATTGCTAAGTTTTTGTTTTGTATTATGGATTGGTAGGCAGAGTGCATAGGTCTTAGTTGGTCCCTGTTTGTTCTGTTGTGGTTGTGAAAATATGGTTTAAGTTAATGTAATGTAATGTGCTATCATTCAAGTAATTAAATGAGAAGTTTCAGTTTCAGTTAACTATATGGATTCTAGACGGGTTATTATAGACGAGTTCCTTCAATTTGTTGTGATGAACTTAAGTGAAAACTGAACTTAAATTAAGCATATGTAACTTAAGAGAAAATTGAACTTAAATTAAGCACCAAAAAGGTGTCAAAGCATGTCTTACACAAAAGAAGCACATGTAACTTAATGTGCAATTACATCCACAAAAGAAGCAAATGTAAAACCATAGAGCATGTATATCATTTACAACCAAAAAACAAGCACCTAAAATGTGCAACTAATGTCAATGATAGTGAAGAAATATTGAAGGTAGAGCTGATGGAGCTAATGGGCAAGATTGATACTTTGGTTATAGATGGGTGGTTATAGACGGGTTATAATAACTGGTGGTTATAGAAGGGTTATTATAGACGGGTTATTTATAAATGGGTGGTCATAGACGAGTTATTATACATTGGTGGTTATAGACGGGTTATAATAACTGGTGGTTATAGATGGGTGGTTATAGAAGGGTTATTATAGACGGGTGGTTATAGACTGGTTATAACAACAGGTGGTTATAGATGGGTTATTATAGACGGGTTATTTATAGATGGGTGGTTATAGACGGGTTTTTATAGATGGGTGTTTATAGACGGGTTATAATAACTGGTGGTTATAGAAGGGTTATTTATAGATGGGTGGTTATAGATGTTTTATTATAGACGGGTGGTTATAGACGGGTTATAATAACTGGTGGTTATAGACGGGTCATTATAGACGGGTGGTTATAGCCGAGTTATTATGCATTGGTGGTTATAGAAGGGTTATTTATAGATGGGTGGTTATAGATGTTTTATTATAGACGGGTGGTTATAATAACTGGTGGTTATAGACGGGTCATTATAGACGGGTGGTTATAGCCGAGTTATTATGCATTGGTGGTTATAGACGGGTGGTTTTAGAAGGGTTATTATAGACGGGTGGCTATAGGCGGGTTATAACAACTGTTGGTTATAGACGGGTTATTTATAGATGGGTGGTTATAGATGGTTTATTATAGACGGGTGGTTATAGACGAGTTCCTTCAATTTGTTGTGATGAACTTAAGTGAAAACTGAACTTAAATTAAGCATATGTAACTTCAGAGAAAATTGATCTTAAATTAAGCACCACAAAGGTGTCAAAGCATGTCTTACACAAAAGAAGCACATGTAACTTAATGTGCAATTACATCCACAAAAGAAGCAAATGTAAAACCATAGTGCATGTACATCATTTACAACCAAAAAACAAGCACCTAAAATGTG
The DNA here is from genome assembly GCA_039655645.1 of Ammopiptanthus mongolicus. Lineage (NCBI taxonomy): Eukaryota > Viridiplantae > Streptophyta > Magnoliopsida > Fabales > Fabaceae > Ammopiptanthus > Ammopiptanthus mongolicus. Next base: position 66,539,218 of record CM077351.1, on the reverse strand, counting down.
CATTTAAATCATTTACAGCCTCCTAAAATTGGTCACATCCTCAAAGTTGCCTTGGACGATTCTGTGGAAGCCCTGGAGTTGGAATGAAAGACATGAACTGTGGTTCACCTCCCCTGGATCCTGTCCTATCTGGTGGGGTTGGAATTTGAACCAATAGGCCGTGGAGCTGGTGGAATTGGGTTGATGGTATGCTGTGGAGGTGGTTGGCTTGGAACCGGTTCAGTTGTCGGGGGTCTGACTGGCATTGCCTTTGGTATACCTCTTATTCCATATCTTCTTCCCTGCAAAAGTTGGAAATCGTAAGATTAGTATCAAAACAGTCCTTGAGATTAGCAACTTAAAATCAAAATAGTCCCTGAAGTTTACAACTTAATATCAAAATAGTTCCTTAAGTTTAAAACAACATACCCTCTGTGCTGGAGTCTGCACTTGTGCTGTTGTGTTCCCTTGGCTTGATTGTGATTGGGATTGTGACTGGGTGGTGTTGATGACCTCTTCCTATTCCCTCTACTCCCAACCTTCTCCTTTCCCTTAGTTGAGCTGCCAACCTTCTCCTTTCCCTTCCTTGAGCTACAAACTTTCTTCCTATTTTGCACTTCCTCAGACTCCCCTTCACTAATCACAGGAAAAGGCCTATAATGGCTATCTTCAGCACTCTCATCAGCTGTTGAATAGCCTTCTTCTGCAAACAGATTAGCTTTAACATCTTGGTCCTCCTCTGCCATTTGCTCCACATTCACTGCATCCTCTGTCATTTCCTCTTGATTCACGTCCTCATCATCAACATCCACAATTTCTATAATTGGTGGCAACAACCTAATGGGCAGTGGGTTGTAATCATGATATATTTCAATCTCATTATCATTGTCAAATGCAGCCCTCACCATCTCCATGAAACTGCTGTCAGTGCTGAGTTCCCTCAACCCAAAATCCAAGTCCAAATTTGGGGCCCTCCACATCAATTTGTCAACCATATCATACCCTTTGCAGACTTTCACAATTGAGTAGAGGTCAAATAAGTTCAATGTGTCAGAGTCCAAATCTTCCCAGACATCTATTTCACCGCCAACATACTCTAGAACTCCACTATCATTCCTTGCTAGAATGCCTCCGTGGTAAACTATTACAGTTACATAAGAACTCATTCTGCACAAACAATGAAAAATCGTGACCCCTCTATTACGAAACAAAAAACAGAGCACGTTACAAAAACCCTAACTTTATAGTGAGTAACTAAGTGAATGCGAAATAAAGTGTGAAACAAAACTCAGGGAATGGGGGTTATCAACAAAGGGAAGAAGACGAACAAAAATGGTATGAAAAAACTCCCCCTAAAGCATGCAAATGGAAGTGAAGATGACGAATCAACTGACATGAAAACAAAATGCCATGGGTCTAGAGAAACAAACCTCTGACGACGAGCTCCAGGGAGGTCCACTCGTTGCTGAGCCACCATTTCCAGTTGAAGAGGAGGACGAAGTATGGAGAAGGAGGGAAGAAGGGGAAGGGGGTAACAGTGAAAAATGAGGGAGAAACTGAAAGGGTGAAACTGAAGGGGTGAAAAGTAATGTAAAAAAAAAATGAATTTGAAAAAAAAATTCTATGAGAGTATCAATTTAGTCCCTGATTCAGAGTTGCGAGTATCAATTTAGTCCCTGGTTCAGAATTTCAAATTGGTCCCTGACCACGTGGACACCAGTGACAACAGTGCCAACAAGGCACTTAACGTGCCACATCAGCGCCGTTAACGGCGTCAGCTAACTGGGGTTGACGGAGGGGCTAAGTTGATTAACGTTTTACAACTTCAGGGACGTTTTTGCAATTTCGTTAAATTCAGGGACTAAGTTGATACCGCCTTACACTTTCAAGGACCAAATTGGCTATTTACTCTTGTCTCTCTTTTCATTTTCTTTCCTCACATTTTCACCCAAACCAAACAATGGGTAAAAAAAAAAAAAAAAAAAAAAAAACCCAAAAGTATCAATGCAAGATAATCAATTTTTTACTGTTTTCTATTTCTAATGTTAAAACTTTTTTTTAGTAAGGTATGCCTTTAAGGTGCCTCCACTACAAGGCGTTAAAATCCTCTGGCCCTAGCGCCTTAAGGGCGCCTTTCTACCTTGTATTAACCAAAAGTGAAGCAATATTTGGCACAAATAAGTTAGTAGTCCATCTATATTATGCACAAAGAATATAACCCATTCACCATTTGACATCAGCAAATTTTCAGAGGCCAGATTATGTCAAATAAAACTAAAATATAATAATCGGTAGAAAAGATTAAGCACAGCCTGGACCTGGATAAAGCCATGAACATAATCAGAAAAGATGACACCCATTGTAGCATAAATGTTAAAGCCAAATGACAAAAATTAATCAAAGATTCTCCTCTAATACTACCAACTACTGTTAGAAATAATAAGCAGGACACAAGCAACAACAATGATACCGGGATAGAAGGAATTAAACTTTTATACAAGATAATATAACTGAAAAAAGCAGATTATCACATGCAAAATGTTCATTCCTCCAGAAAACATCATATTACCTCCAAAGTGGATGCCTTTTAAAGAAGTGCATACTTCAACTACAGACGTTCTCTAGTGCGCAAAAACAGATTTCGTCCAGGAGGTCTGTCGGGAATAGTTCCTGGCTTGAATTTTGAAGCCACATGCTTTGCCAATTCAGGTGGAACAGGACTATTACTTTGAATAAGCATCTGTTTGAGGTCATAAAAGACATTCATGTCCAGAAGGGTCGGGAATGTTGTAGCCACACCTGCAGGACCTGCACGCCCAACACGATGTGTGTATGTTTCAATTTTCCCAGGCATATCATAGTTTATGACATAATCCACATGGGGGGGTATGTCAATCCCACGTCCAGCAACGGCAATGACATCGCGCTGCTGCAAGGCAAGTGGAATGGCAGCCATCTGAATGGGAGAAGGGGTCTTGTAACCAGCCTTCTCCACCGCCTTCAACAGCTCGAGGCTCAACCTACTCTCAGCCCAGCTGCGCATCGGGCGTGTAATTTTGGAACCCTTGTAGGAGATGCTGTAGTCCTCGCTGAATATACGCCAATCCCGCTCCGTCATCTCCTCCGGCTTCTTCTCGCTCCAGTGACGGTCCACTCTCATATCAAATGTATCATACAGATCGGCAGCAGCCTCCTTGCGTCCTTGGGCATCCTCCTTATTGGAACCCATGTACAGCTCCTTCATGGCCTCTAGCTCTTTCTCGCGCTCACGCTCAGCCCTACTCGAACATGGCTGGTCCATGGACGAGTCCAACGTTTGACAGCGGCGATGAAGAACGGTGTGAATGTGGTGGATCCGGGGTTCGTGGTTGGTTTCACAGCAGCTGATTTGCGCGTTGAAGGAGGAGGTGTGTGGATGGGGTGCTGTTCTGTGCTGGACTGAATGAGTGCTTAGGGTTTCTAATTCTGGGGTCGGGCCTTTGTTTGGCATTCGAAATTAGGAGTCTCGTTTGGCGATCAAGATATAAGAACAACGGAGGAGTGAAACAGCATACGGTCACATAGACAAGTGTCTCTGCAGACACGTGCAGGGAATGCTGCAGCTTTTATTTTTTTGTTTTTTAAAAAATTTCTGTAGAACCGATGAATGTGTGACATATGGCATTTTTAACTGGCGCCTTCCACATCAGCAAAAAAAAATTAAAAAATTTCACTTATAAAAAACAACCCTATTTTGGTAAATTGTTACAAAACAATCCCATTTTGATAAATAGTTTCTAAAATAACACTTGTTTGGTCAAAAGGCTCCTTGCCCGCGTCTGCGGAGACATTTGTCTGCTGGTCACTCGTTTGCTGTGACCCGTCTGCTGGTCACTTGTCCGCTGAGACTCGTCTGTAATTTCACTTGTCTGCTGCGTCTTGTCAATTGTTTCACTTGTCTGCTTAGACGAGTAAAACATCAGACAAGTGATTAGCAGATGAGTGAAACAGTAGACAAGTGACCAGAAGACGAGTGACCATCAGATGACTAGAAGACGAGTCACAACAGACAAGTGACCAGCAGACAAGTGAAACAGCAGACGGGTCACACAAACGAGTGAAACAGCAGACGAGTCACAGCAGACAAGTGACCAGCAGACAAGTGTCTCCGTAGACGCACGCAAGGAATGCTGCAGCTTTTGTTTTTTAAAACATTTCTGTAGAACCAATGAGTGTTTGACATGTGGCATTTTTATGGAAGGCGCCAGTCCAAGTGGCGCCTTCCACATCAACAAAAAATAAAATAAAAAATTCCACGCTGGCAAAAACAACGGCTTTTTGACCAAACTAGTGTTATTTTAGAAACTATTTACCAAAATGGGGTTGTTTTGTAACTATTTACCAAAATGGGGTTGTTTGGAATTTTTTAGGTTTAGCGTCGGCCAAAGTCCACGCTAAAGGCCGACGCTAGAGGTGTCACCCGTCTGCTGTGACTCGTCTGCTGGTCACTTGTCCGCTGAGACTCGTCTGAATCACCCGTCTGATAGTCATCAGACGGGTACAGTCATCAGACGGGTGAAATCACCGGTCTGATAGTCATCAGAAGGGTGAATCACCGGTCTGATGGTCATAAGACGGGTGAAGATCCAGCTTCAGACGGGTGACACCTCTAGCATCGGCCTTTAGCGTGGGCCTTGGCCGACGCTAAACGTAAAAAATTCCAAACAACCCTATTTTGGTAAATAGTTACAAAACAACCCCATTTTGGTAAATAATTTCTAAAATAACACTAGTTTGGTCAAAAAGCCCAAAAACAACCCTATTTTGGTAAATTGTTACAAAACAACCTCATTTTGGTAAATAGTTTCTAAAATAACATTAGTTTGGTCAGAAACCCCATAATTGCTTTCCCACTCTCGCCTGATATTTCTCTCACCTCACTTGTCTGTACTAAGTCAACACTCGTCTAAGCTGCAGCTCACCCGTCAAATGAAGATATATGACCCATCTGACCGAGAAAGCTCACTCGTCTACTAGAGAGGGATCACCCGTCTGAAGCAGATCTTCACCCGTCTAATGACTATCAGTGTCACCCGTCTGAAGTTGAAGATCTTCACCCGTCTGATGACTATCAGTGAAGAAATGTTCACCCGACTGATGACTATCAGTGAACTAAGTCAACACTCGCCTAAGCTGGAGCTCACCCGTCTGATGAAGATATATGACTCGTCTACTCGAGAGGTGTCACCCGTCTGAAGCTGAAAATCTTCACCCGTCTGATGACTATCGGTGAAGAAATGTTCACCCGTCTGATTCACCCGTCGGAATGACTATTAGTGAATAATCTTTTAAATGATCACCCGTCTGATGACTATCAATGTCACCCGTCTGAAGCTGAAGATCTTTTCCCGTCTGATGACTATCAGTAAAGAAATGTTCACCCATCTGATTTCTATCAGTGACACTGATAGTCATCAAACGGGTGAAGATCTTCAGCTTCAGAAGGGTGGCACTGATAGTCATCAGACGGGTGAACATTTCTGAATATTGGGTTTGTGTTAGCTTGAGGTACCTAATATAAGAAAACTTCATCTCTTCGAGTTGTAGATACCACTAATTTATAAGAAAAATCTATCACGACAATAAAAATAGGGGAAAAACCAGAAGATTTGTCAAATTCATATAATGAATTCAACATTCTAACTTTGTTTCGTCAGGTGCTCAAGCCACTAAAAACACTTAAAATTAAGCAGTGGGTATTGGCACAAAGCAAAAATAATCCTGAAAGATACCGACTAAGATTTGCTCTTCCATTTTTATGTACCATATCGGGTTTTTGACCAAACTAGTGTTATTTTAGAAACTACTTACCAAAATGGGGTTGTTTTGTAACAATTTACCAAAATAGGGTTGTTTTAGACAGCGTGAAATTTTTTATTATTATTTTTGATGACGTGGCACTTGGACTGGCGCCTTCATTAAAAATGCCACATGTCACACACTCATTGGTTTGCTGTAAAAAAATATAAAAATTTTACTTTTAGCGTCGGCCTAGGCCCACGCTAAAGGCCGACGCTAGAGATGTCACCCGTCTGAAGCTGGATCTTCACCCGTCTGATGACTATCAGACGGGTGATTCAGACGAGTCTCAGCAGACAAGTGACCATCAGACGGGTCACAGCAGACGAGTGACCAATGAGTGTGTGACATGTGGCATTTTTATAGAAGGCGCCAGTCCAAGTGGCGCCTCAGTCCAACTGGCGCCTTCCACATCAGAAAAAAATAATAAAAAATTTCACGTTGTATAAAACAACCCTATTTTGGTAAATTGTTACAAAACAACCCCATTTTGGTAAATAGTTTCTAAAATAACACTATTATCTTTAATGTTATTTCTTTATCTAAGGCAAAATGTGTACATGGCTGTTTTTTATTTTAAATCTAAACCGTTTTTTAAACCTCCATCTCTTTGTTGTTTTCATTTAAAATTAAAACCGTCTTTGGTCTTTAGAAAGGGAAAACTTTTTTACTTTTAAAAAGTATTTCGTTCTTACGTTTTCAAATCTCTTTCTCTTCATATTTAAAACCATCAAGAGGATGCATCTGCTCAAGGGGAGCAGTTGAAGAAGCCTTTAGGCAAAACCAAAGGAAAAACTTGCTTTTAGCTCTTTTTGTTCTCTTACTACCTTTTTAGTAATTCTTTTTTAAATTACCTAGTGCACAACCAATGATGGTTAAATACTATTACCTCCTCTGTTTCTCCATTTATCTTTTTGCTGATGCCAAAAGGGGGAGAAAGCTAAATGATCAAATGTTTTAATGTTATAAGCCGATATGAACAATTGTTTATCCGTCTGATATGGAAATATGATAAATAATATGTATGTTTTCTTTTCTCTCTGTCTATGTTTTATTGCTTTTGATAATGTCAAAAGGGGGAGAAAATATAAAGATAAGACTAAAATGGAATCTGATGCTTATCTGTCTGTGTATGTTGTAATAATGGAACAATGTTTAACCGGTTTGATCATATTACAATTGTCTGATACATATACATGACTACTTTATGTGAATTTTCTTAAGTTCATTAAATCATTTAACATGTTTTGTCATATCAAAAAGGGGGAGATTGTTGAGTCTCCAAAATGTCTGATGTGCATTTACCATAGTTTTGATAGATTAAAACAGTTATTCAATGATTTAATTGAACCCATCTGTGGTGTTTAACTCGTCTACTCAGTGGGCAGATTAAAACATTAAGTGTCTATATGAACTGAGCTTTAGCGTGTTATCACCCGTCTGGATCTAAGGCAAAAGTTCACTCATCTGAACTAGGAGAAAGTTCACTCGTCTTAACTATTAAAAGTCCACCCGTCTAATGAAGTCTTCACCAGTCTGTTGACCAGAGTTGAAGAAATCCCTTCAACCCGTCTAATGAAGAAATAAACCGTCTGATCAAAAGAAGACTCACCTGTCTGAAAGACTACGCAACTGACGTCATTCTCTTTATTAAGAGTCAACCCGTCTAATGAAGTTACTCACCCGTCTGGTGACTAACGTTGAAGAATATTTTGGATGAAAGCTGTCTCGTTTCTGATAAGGAACTTCAACAAAGAAGCTTTACCTAAACACTATTGCATCTTACAGCAAAAGGGAAAGTCTTCCCTCTGATGGCAAAAAGCAAGTATAAAGACTTGCTAAGACCAAAGGTGTATCAGAAGTCTTCACCATTCTGATGAGAGAGAACAAGCGAAGCTCTCAAGGCTTTAATGGTTGGCTAGAACGACTCTTTTGCATTTAATGAAGATCTGCAAGAGGCCAAGCTTCTAAACATTGTGTCTAACGGCTTTAAAATCTTGAAGCCTATTTAATGAAGAAGACTTTGAAGATTCAAGCAGAGATAAGAGACAAGAGAAAAGAACGAACACAGCATTCAAAGAGCAATTACTCTGCGCATTTATATCTTCATTCTTTCATTCTTTATCCTTCAATCATTTGAAGTTATTACGCAGTCTTTTAGAGCTTCACATTTAATACACTAGTCTGAGTGCTTGTGAAAGACTTGCAAATTGTAATTTACTTTACAACTTCTCTCAAACAATACCCGTCGGAGCCTGGAGAGGCTAGTTGTGCAAACAATACTCGTCTGAGCTTGAAGAGGCTAGGTGTGCAAATAATACTTGTCTGGAGCCTGAAGAGGCTAGGTATGAAAATAATACTTGTCTGTCCTGTAACCTGATTCAGTTATAGTGAGAAAACTTGGTGCTGCCAAGGACTGGACGTAGCCTCATTTGTTAAGGGGTGAACCAGGATAAAACCTGCTGAGTAA